>CM068717.1:33951814-34624745 GCA_035079005.1 Fraxinus americana | reverse complement strand
GTGTGGGAATAGGGATGCCAATATGGTCTCACCCATCCAACAATCATGCTAAAAGAAAATCTGACCTACACCAAGGTGTCATGTAATGTATGGCTCTATCCGGGGCCTAACTAATTTCAACATCTTCCAGATAGGCTGTACAATACTTGCCCCGCAAAAACTGGGCCCATGAGAATGGAACAAACACTAGAGCTTCATGGAGAAGGTGTCCACCACATTCTGTAATCTTCTGAAGCCTAGACCACCTTCATCAGTAGGAAGACAAATCTCCTTCCAACTTCGCCAACGTAAACGTCGTGCCTGTTCTTTGGAATCCCACAGGAATCCTGCAAAGATGCTCTCAGGTACCTATTGAAGGATCTAAAGGTTGATCATCCTCGGGCTGATTTTCTATATTGTGATAATAAGTCAGCTATTCACATAGCAACCAATCCAGTGTTTCATGAAAGGACCAAGCATATAAAGATCGACTGCCACCTGATATGTAATAGAATTCAAGACGAATACATTGTCACTAAACACGTTCCTAGCAGGGCACAGATTGCAGTCATTCTAACCAAAGCTTTAGGTTCTCAAAGTTTTTATTCTTGTATGCTCAAGATGGGACTAATAGATATATACTCTCCATCTTGCAGGGGGATGTTAAAAGATAAACAAGTTGCTGAGAGAGAAGAAAGAACAAACAGCCAAATATAGGAAGAAATTGCAAACAAATGAAGGCTGAGCTAGCCAACAAACTAACCGTATGAAGAAGCCACTAGAAGAAGATAGTTGGGAGCTTTTAAATTTGTTAGAAATCTGTTGAAAAATTCTCTTTTTAGCATGTGAAATATCATTCTAGAATTACATGTAAATTTTGTATATATACATTCCTTTTGCCACTGTACAATACATAAGAATTAAGAGATCAATACAATTTTTCTTCTGATTCTCATCTTTATCAATTTTTTCCCTTTCTTTGTTTTTATATACTTGAAATTATCAGATGTCCTAGATACAATGTTTGTAAGAGCCAAAGCTGCCTCAAACAAGACAAAGGAATAACCCAAATGCATTATCCAAAAAAAAAAATAGCAGTTGAAACACAAGAAATAAACAATTATTAGCAAAAATTTATACCTAAAGCTGCAGTTACTCATCACTCATCTATTGCAAGAAACCCAACAAATCGAGGCACAACTCCTGACTGTATTACTTCCTCAATTGGTGGATTTTGTTCTGTGGCAACAAATAAATTAAGGCCATGTTTGGGAGAAATTAAATTTTTCTACAGTAAATCAATTCTCATTTTCAACCACACATTTTTCAATAAAATAATATTTTTCATCACATCAATAATTTTTTCTTCCTTTTCAACCACACATTTCCCATCATATCACTATTCAAAATCAATTCTTTCCCAAAAATCTCTCCCAAACAAGCTCTAAATCGCAAACAGAATTAGCTGAAAGAAATAACTAACAATAAACATTAAAAAGACCCATTTCAAAATAAATAGAACCAACAAAGATAATTAATTAATTACCTATTGAAAAGAAGTTTGCGAAACTGAGTTGTGGATTCGAGTTGCAGTGCACTGTCATTTGAGCAAACGCTAGCAATCATTTCTGGAAGACTTTCTAACTGAAACATTGAAAAATGAAAATCCAATCGCACAAAACCGAAGTATTTTTCCATCTAGAGCAAAGACAAATCAAATCAAACTATTCTAATCTCACATTTCTTCATGAATTAAAATGAACTGTGTATTGCGATTTACAAGTATAATCAACAAAAACACTAACCTCCCAAGACAAATTCGAAATTCAACTATTAGCTAGTACTAATTTCATGTTCAACAATCCACTATAACAGTGAAACAAAATCTCATAAAAATGCAGTAGATCAAAACTCTACCGTTTATGCAAAAAAGCAAAAGAATCAATCGTAGTCATGTTTTCACCTTCTTCTCCACCTGTTGGGAGATGTTGATGGTGGGTTGAAATTGCTGTGCTTAAAGGCCTTCACGGCGCTTCTTCAGCAAGATCTCATCTCTTTGGTTCTTTCGGATCTCAACCATGTTGACCCTGTTTTTTCACCCTGTCTAAGTAGCATTACTTATCGAATGCTACTTAGACAGGGTGAAAAAATAGGGTCAAAAACAGGGATTTAAAATAGGACATGTGTCGTCGTCTGGTGAGTTGGAGGGAAAATGGCCCAATGATGTACTTGTTTGGTTCAGCAATTATTTGGTATTTTCGCAAAAACCACCAAAACGTCTCCCTACATATTTCCCTCAAAAACCACTTTTTTCCCCAAATCACCAACTGGCCGAAAATGCCGTCGAAATCTCCGTCTTCGGCCAGACTCGAAACCCACTCCCAGTAAGACGAGCATTCTCCCTTGCTCAAACCCGCCACTAAGGAGTCCGGCCCCGGCGACCGCAGCTCACTCACCTCCACCGTCTCCTTATTTCGTCGACGACAGGTACGGGAACCCTCCCCCATTTTCACCCTTTATTTTCGACCTAAACTTTATGTGAGTTTTATAGATATGAACTAAGTTGCATTATTTCACCCTATCTCTCTTAGCAGCACCATTATCCTAGTGTATAGAAAGGAATTTTTTTTTGCTTCTAATCGATCTGCCAAAGTTCAATTTGATCAGGTTACAGCAGTATAAGTATTATATGTTCCAATTTTGATTGCAATATCTCTGCAAAAATACATATATGACATGTTAGGTAGGACGGATTGGATAAACCTATACCATTTAAATTAGAAATAAGAAATTTTGTCCATTGCCCATTATGGCCAATGGTGCATACAAATTGGCTTTCGCCTTTGGGCTTTCGCCTCTTGTTATGCTATGTCAGTGGCATAGAATATGATGAGAAATAGGCATACAGCTGAATATTAGGACTATAATTGGAGGAAATTTTACCTTCATTTTTTCCCTTTTGTTATCTTTGGAACCATGGATTTGCCGTGCATGTCGAATGGTGATGCCTATTAATCATAGAATATAATGAGACTGATGTTGTTGTTATGTTATTTGTAGAACAATTACCACTTTCAAATGTCATGCACGCGCCCGCGGGGAATGTACTGTGTAGTTCGGAAGGTATGTACTTTTATTGCTTTACGAATTTAATGTTTACATTTCATGAATGTGACGTTAACTTCTTCATATGGTATTTTATTGTAGGTCAAGCAATCCCGTACTATTACCAAAACCGTAATTGACGAAGAAAGCAGAGATCATGCGTTGCCATTACGAAAATGAAGAACTTCCAGTGATGAACAATGTTTTAAACTAAACAGTGTTTTATGATGCCTTTCTATTTCGCATTTCTATTTTGTGGAAGTGTAGGCTGTGATGTTGATTCATGATCTAAGTAGACAAAATAACCTGTCTAACAGATAGGAAGCTGAATAGTAAAACCTTTTCATTTTTAAGTAATTTAGCTTCTTAGGAACTAGGATTTTAATCTCAGTACATTTCAGCATTTGTTATATTTTTGTAGATTTTGAAACTTGGTTTTCTGATTTGGAGTGTTTACATTTTCATACAGGAATTAAATTGATTGCTTCTAGATGTACGAGATCGAACATGGGCAATCTTAAGTAGATTGTATATTTTGCTATTGACAGATCTCTAAGATTGAAGTTTCAGTGTTCTTAGCAAAGGAAGAGAGGCCTCTTGATTCAGATCAAGTTAGAAAATGTTATATTGAGAATTCTTGTTAAATAGTTATTTTGGTTAACAAGGCAGCCGATCAGCAGATTGCATTTGGACAAAAAAAAACATTTCCATTTGCCTTGTTGCAGTGATGTGACGGTGGTGAAGGGGGGAAAAACTTCAGTATGGATTTGCCAAGGTTAAGAAATGGCAAAGTATTTGACTTGTAAATTGCAATCACAAAGAGGATCACTAATTACTGTCCTATTTTTTCCTATTGCTACGCGATATGGGAAGAATTGGATAGGAGATGACGTGGTAGAACACACCATTTATAATTTCATGAAATCTCAACTAAATACACAGGTTTGCCTTCAACTCCAAGTAGTCAGATTTTTCTTGTACAGTTAAGAACCAAGGGTTTGAAACATGATAGGAATTAAGCAATAAAACACTAATTCAGATTACATAGAATTTAACCACAAATACCGTCAACATATTCATGCTTTTAACTAGTCAAAAATATGTAACGATAATGTTCACGACAATCAAATTACATAGAAATTAGTGATCCTAATTTAAAAAAAAAATTACACGTTTCATCAATAAAAAAATTACACATTTCACCAACGCACAAGGAGCAAAAATACGTAGTTGCATTTTGGAGAATGGGAGAATGTATACGTGATAAACCGTTCGAAGTCGAGTTAGCTGAGGACGCTACTCGGATTCGAGCTCTGACCGCTTGATTCATCTTTCACCACCCACTCCCAAAATCCACAATTGTCACTGCAGCAAAGAAACAATCGCCCTTTGTTCATGTAGAATTTAGTGAAAATGATGAACAATGAATGTTATTACATGAGTTCTGATTTACAAGGTGAAAAAGCAATGATATATATACACCAAGAAACTAACGGTTGCCTATGTTTGACCCTACTATACAAAGTACAAAGAAGGTAAAGGTAGAGTGGACTTTTCTTTGAATATAGCTGCTCCTTTTTCCTCATAATAGGCCTATGATGAAAAGACCCTTCTGAGGCTACTGATGAACTGATGCTATCTCTTGACCTGATGCTTTCAATGCCAATGATGAACTAAATTTCTGAGGCAATTAGTTCATTCTTAACTACCCTAGTTTCTCAACACTCCCCCTCAAGTTGGGTTCGAATAAATTAATTGATCCCAACTTGCCAAGAATGTTAAGATAGATCGGGTTTTGTTTCGAAAAGTGCCTTTGTAAAGATGTCCGCCAATTGGTCTTTGCTTCTAACAAATGGTGTTTCTATTTCTCCCGACTGTACTTTTTCTCTGATAAAGTGACAGTCGACTTCGATGTGTTTTGTCCTCTCATGAAAGATTGGATTGGATGCAATATGTCACGCAGCTTGATTGTCGCAGTACATTTGCATAGTTCCTATGTGCTCTGTCTTCTTGTCTCTAAGTAGTTGCTTGATCCAAGTGAGCTCACTTGCTGTGGATGCCATGGCACGATACTCTGCTTCAGCACTTGACCTCGCTACCACATTTTGCTTTTTGCTTTTCCAAGTGACCAAGTTACCACATACAAAGGTACAGAAGCCTGTGGTTGATTTTCTATCGCAGCTCCCGGCCCAATCTACATCAGAAAAACCAATTACAGTATTAGAATTATTTCTTTTCATCCAAATTCCTTGACCTGGAGTGCCTTTAAGATATCTTAGTATCCTATCAATAGCACTCAAGTGGCTGGTACGTGGAGCATGCATAAATTGACTTATAACATTACTGCAAATGCAATATCAGGTCTGGTAATCGTAAGATAGATTAGTTTTCCTACCAACCTTTGATATTGTCCTATGTCAGGTAGTAAGTCACCAATTTCTGGTCCAAGTTTAACATTGGTTTCCATTGGGGTACCGACTGGTTTAACTCCTAGTTTACCAGTCTCTTTTAACAAGTCAATGACATATTTTCTTTGGGATAGAAATATGCCTTTACTGGAGTGAGCTATTTCTATTCCAAGAAAATATGAGAGTTTTCCAAGGTCCTTGATATCAAATTCGTCTTTCAAGTGTTGTTTGACCTTTTTAATGTCTTCATTATCATTCCCAGTGATGATGATATCGTCAACATAGACAAGAATAATAGTAATGGAATTTTGTAAGTGTTTGACAAACATAGATGAATCGGCGGTGCTTTTGACAAAATCATTTTTCAAAAGGGAAGAACTTAGTTTGGCATACCATGCTCTTGGGGATTGTTTTAGGCCGTAGATAGACTTTTTTAGCTTACACACTAGTGATGAATCCGAAGTATTTTTATGGCCTGGGGGAAGGGTCATGTAGACTTCTTCTTCCAGAGTACCTTGAAGAAAAGCATTTTTAACGTCCATTTGAAACAGATTCCATCCTAAGTTGGTGGCAACGGATAATAAAATTCTAACGGTGCTCATTTTTGCTACTGGTGCAAAGGTTTCTTGGTAGTCAATGCCGTAGGTTTGGGTAAAACCTTTGGCAACTAACCTAGCTTTATATCTTTCAATCGTGCCATCACTATTGTATTTGATTTTATAAACCCATCTACAGCCTACAGGTTTTTTGCCCCTTGGTAAGTAGACAATATCCCACGTGTCATTTTTTTCTAAAGCTTGAAGTTCTTCCTTCATAGCCTTATGCCAGATAGGATCCTGGGTGGCTTCATTAAAGTTGGTTGGTTCAGTTTGTTTGGATATGTTACCCAAATAGGCCCGATACTCAGGGAAAACCTTTTTATAGGAAATAAATTTTTGAATAGGATACATTACCTGATGGGATACATCACCCTTTTGAATTGGATACATCACCTGATGGGATACATAATCCCTTAATCTGGCAGGAGGTCGAATTTGTCGAGTGGATCTTCTCAAGCCAATTTCTTCTTGAACTGTTTCCTCACTTGACTCATTTTCCTCGTCTTCTTCTCCCCCTGAAGAAATTGCATCTGTGACACCAACCTGTTCTCCCTCTGCATTTTCAACCTGTTCTAGATTTATTTCTTCCGGGAAAACAAAATTTATTGGAGGTAACATAATTGGTTTACCTTGTGCATTTTCTTGTTCATGTGATTGATAGTAGGGTTTGTTTTCAAAAAAGGAAACGTCTCTTGAGAAGTAAAGTTTATGAGTTTTGGGGTCATAACACTTATATCCCTTCTTTTCGGAAGAATATCCTAAGAAAATAGTTTTAACAGAGTTTTTATCTAATTTGTCATGTCTTTTTATGTGTACAAAACATGTACAACCAAAGACCCGTATATGATCAAGATCAATTTTCCGACCCTTCAGAATTTCTAAGGGACTCATGTTTTTCAGTCTAGCACTTGGCAGTCTATTTATAAGGTAAGTAGCCGTTAGCACGGCATCAGACCAATAGGATTTTGGAACGTTACTTTGGAAGATGAGTGACCTAGTAACTTCAAGTAGATGACGATTTTTCCTTTCGGAGACTCCGTTCTGTTCAGGTGTGTTAATGCATGTAGTTTGATGTAAAATTCCTTTCAATTTGAAGAATTCCAAAAAAATTTTGTTTACATATTCTGTCCCATTATCAGATCTAAAAATCTTGATTCTTGCATCATATTGATTTTCAACAAAATTAAAAAAGTCTTGGAAGCATGAGAAAACCTCATTTTTTCCTTTTAAAAGGTAAAGCCAAGTAGTACGAGAAAAATCATCGATAAATGTAACAAAATACTTAAAGTTGTTATAAGAATCCACAGGAGCCGGGCCCCACACATCAGAATGGATTAAGTCAAAATATTTTTCCGATACATGAGTAGATAAGGAAAAAGGTAACCTAGTTTGTTTCGAAAACTTACAAACATCGCAATTGCTAGAGTTAAGACTACAACAAAAAAGTTTGTTTAAAACTTGATCAGATGGGTGGCCAAATCTCCAATGCAGCAACTTGTCATGATATGTAGAACTGACCAACACATGACATCTATTGGGATTTTCTTCAAGATAATAAAGTCCATTTTTTAAAAAACCCTCACCAATCTTCTTCCCTAATTCTCGATCCTGAAAGGTTACTTGGTTTGGTGAGAATATAACATTACAATTTAAATCTTGAGTTATTTTACTTACAGATAACAGATTTGAATTAAAACCCGGTAAGTATAAAATATTTTTCACGTTTTTTGAAAGAAATTTGGCTGTACCTAAACCACAAATTTGGGCTTTATTTCCATTTGCAACAATTACATGTTGAGGCTCTTTAATCTGTATGACATTTTGTATTTTACTTTTGTCCCATGTGATATGGTCGGTAGCACCGGTGGAATGGCGTGACGACGTGGTGGTATTTTCTGCGATGTGTTGATTAGTTTGAGGTGCTTGTGTTGCTATTGGGAGGAGGTGGTGGTGGTTCTAGCGGCGAAGGTGGCGGTAGTGCTGTTGGAGGGAGTGGTGCGGTGGTGCTCACAAGTGTTGGTTGTTGTCACAAATTATTTGGTTGATTGTAATCATTAAATTGGTTAATTTGTAATCAATAAACAATATGTGACCAATGAAAAAGATAAATTGTGACCAAGAAATAACGTGTGACCTAATTTTTTTTTAATTTGTGACCGATAATTTAACAATTTATGACTGTCTACTAAATTGTAACTTATAATATTTGTAATTTGTGACCGATAAATAAATTGTGACCTATAAAATTTCCGAATTGTGACAGTAAAATAATTTGTAACATATAAATTTTCTGTTTGTGACCGAAATATAATATGTGACTAATTAAATCGTTAATTTGTGACCAAATTATATAGATTTGTGACCTTAATATATTTAATTACTAAAATATATAATTAATTAATTAAATCATAAATAAATTTTAATTAGTATCTGATTTTTGAAATTTGAAACATATGTTATTAGTTTTGAGATGGGTAATACTTAACTTCTTTTTTGTGAATTTTTTCCTTTAATTTATTTTTCTCACTCATTTTATCAATCATACATTCTCTCAATAAAATTATATTACACATAAACTAAAAAATTCTCCTTACTTTTCAGCTTCATATTCTTTTAAAAACACTATTCCAAAATCATTTTTTAAAAATAATGGAGCTCAAAACCAGGGCAAAGTTTAACGAGATTAGGATCGTTTAATTTGATGGTACACCGACTTTAAAAAATCATAAAAAATCATGGCATGTGGCTTAGCCCCTATTTGATCTCCATTATAATTTAATATATTCTTCTGTCCTTTTATTTTAATTACACATTATTCAACAAAATAATATTAAGATCCTATTTGAACCTCATTATTCTTAAAATTCATTTTTTCAACTCTCATTTTCAACTACACATTCTCTCATAAAATAATTTTACACTCAAATTCAAAACTTTTCTTTATTTTTCGATCACACATTCTCCATTTTTTTACTATTTCAAAATGCATTTTCTTGGCAAAATGGAGCCCAAACAGAGGAATGTAAATTCAAAATTTTTCTTTCTTTTTTAACCATATATTCTTAAAATAAATCACTATTCCAAAAACCCATTATAGTAAATCCCAAATAGGGGCTTAAGATGATGTGTGGGGTCAGCATAGATATGAAGAGAGGTTTATTCAAGTACTTTCGTTTACAGTATCGTGAAATCTTGTTTGGCTAATCTTAAGGTTTGTTTTTTAAAATAAAAAGTTAAATTATTTATAAAGTTAAAAAATATTGATTTTGAAAATAAAATTCTACTTTTTAATTATTGTCAAACATGATCTTTCTACAATATATCGAATGTTGTTGAAAATTCTTAATAAAGATTCAATAGCTTCAACCGCGATGAATTGATCAGGTGAAACTCTAAAGGATAACATTGTCACCTGTTGGAGCTCCTCGAGTCATAAAAAAATTAATCTCTCGAAATATTTTGAAAAACTATTTAGATATTTCATTGGCAGACATTTGACTACAAATTTTGAAGGAGTCATGCAACAATTGAACCTTAGAATTTATCAATACATAGATAACGGGGAACATTAAGTTGTATGCTCCGATCCAATTGTGTGTATCAAAAGTGCCTTAGAATTTATGGTAGAAAACAAAGGAAATGATCAATTATTATGTAAGTGTAACAAATACGCCCAGATTGTGGAGCATCACCAAAAGGCGTATGCCCATCATCCTCTTCCTACCAATATGTTTCAAGTAGTTTCAAGGCAATTTCGCATATTTCATTGTTGTCATGAGCCTGCATGTTCTTAATCTTCTGAAGACCCCCAGCATCATCAATCATTTGAGCAAAGACATTAACATCTTCAGTGTTACCTTGGATCTTCTCGGCTTCTCCAACCTTCAGAATGTTCTCAAGGCCTTCCAAGCAGTGTTTTATGACAATCGCTTCGTTGGGACTAACTAGAAGATTGCACAATGACTTTATACAACCTTCGTGCACGAAGAACCTGTCACCAAGATGAAGCATTAATTCTCAAACCTAAATGTACAATAAACTAAGAGAATATGACAACAGATGTGGAGAATTTACTTAATTTGCTCATCAGTTCCGTTAGCGATGGCAAAAAAAATAGCCAAAACAGGTTGTAACTGGATTGAAATATCAGCACTTTGAAGCAGTTGGAGAAGATGTGAAATAATTCCAGCCTCAATCACAGCCTAACAGAAACAAAAGTACAAATGTCAAATTCATCAAAACAAAGTACTTATACGTGACGAAAATTGTGAAAGATTGCAAGAGAAAAATAATCAATCTTGATGTTCATGTGGGAAATATAAGTGGACTTGAGAGGAGGAAAAATAATCAATCTCTTCAACTCAACACTACATAGGTATTTATTGGACTTCCTATCACATAAGTTCATCCCCTCAAATATAATTCTACAACATGAACCACACTTCACTAGGTACATATTAATTAGCAATACATTATTTCAAACTTCTAAATTCATGAAACTAAAATAGATAAGTGAAATGCATGTTTAACTTCGAACAGTTCAAAACTATAATTGACTGGTGGAAACCAAAAATGTTAACACCATTCCACACCTGCCTTCTCCAATGGAAAAAAAAATCGCTTATTTATCTCAATGCACTAATTATGAATGCATAGAGTATTATGACAAAAGGTAAAACAATTTCATAGTAACTTGCATACCTGAACATGATCCTTAGTTCGTCGAATGATAAATGAAATGATCCTACAAGTTTTCACCTTGACATTGTTCTTGTAATTTTGTGCCAACAAGTTAAGCAGGCGACGAAGAGAACCTTTTTCAATGATAACCTGGAAATCATTCAGCAGAAGTAAGTTCGTAAAAAAGATAACACTACTTAACATTCTTAATTATGGTGTTAGCATTGAAAGTCTCATCAAAGTTCTTAAAATTAAGTATTTTCCTAGTCAAGGGGGTTCGTAAAGTGTGTCACACTGGCACACCATGATACACCCTCGTACAACTTGAGAACCACAAATATGGTTCTGTTAGATAAATTCAACGTAGCTACAGATTAAAGAATAATCACAAAAGAATAATAGAAATGCCAAATTTGAACAGGAATAAAATCAATATTAGAAATCAATAAATATCATTTAACGATCATGAGTCCTTAAAAAATTCGTTATGAAAAATAAACTCATCATAAAACTCTAATACATGAGATAAGCTGTCAAACTCTCAAAATAAGATTTATTTTTTTATTTATTTTTTGACTTTTTTACTTAGAAGTTAAGGAAAAGTTCAAGGATAAACATGTTTCAGAACAAAATTTGCTTAAAAGTAAGTTGATCTATTCTTAAATTCACCTCAATCCTGTAAGATGGCGTAAGATGACAAAGGTAACGACATAAGTAACTTGGAAATGCTTCTTTCTTCAAAAATGTAACTACCAATCATCTTGCATCAGACGTGTTAAATTGATACAAAGACAATAGGAGAAAATATCTGAATTCTCATCATTATTGATCTGCCGTGCCTCACACATATATATACAGTGGTTAACCAATGTGACTAACTAACTGACAAATAACAGAAAATAACAGAATTAACAACTCTAACTAATTAACAGAATTTCTACTGGCGTTTTCTACTTCCAGCTGGCCATCTCCTTTACTGGTTGAATCTTGACACTCCCCCTCAAGATGTACATAAATATTGTTTGTGTTCATCTTGCTAAGAAGCTTATGAAATTGGTCGCTCCCAACGCCTTAGTGAAGATGTCTGCAGGTTGCTCCTTAGTAGAAATATGATGCAACCTGACTTTCCCTTCCATAACTTTGTCCCTTACAAAATGACGGTCCACTTCTATATGCTTCGTTCTTTCGTGAAATATAGGATTCTTGGAGATATGTATTGCGGATAAACTATCACAATATAGTTCAACAGGCATCGAAAAATCCACATTCAAGTCATGTAGCAGATAATTAATCCATGTAATCTCAGCAACTGCTCCTGCCATTACCATGTATTCTGACTCCGCCGAACTTCTAGAGATTGTGGATTGCTTCTTCGACTTCCAACTGATTAAAGAATTCCCAATAAAAATGCAGAATCTGGTGATGGATTTTCTGGTTTCTTGACATCCAGCCCAATCACTGTCTGTGTACGCCTTTAATTTCAATTGTGACTTTGATGATAAGATGATTCCTTGCCCAGGAGTTGCCTTGATATACTTTAATACTCTATAAGCTGCCTGTAAATGTATTCTGTTTGGCTTCTACATGAACTGTGATAAGATGCCTACAAAATAACTGATGTCTGGCCTAGTTATACTTAAGTATAAAAGCTTTCCAACTAATTGTCTGTAAAATGTGGGATCTTCCAAAAGCTCATCATCTGAATTAACCAGTCCATAGTTCATTTCTATCGGTGTCCTGCAGGGTTTTGCACCCAGCTGACCGTACTCTTCTAACAACTCCAATGAAAATTTTCTTTGACATAGAGATATACCAGCTGAAGATCTTGCTATTTCAAGTCCTAAAAAATATCTTAAATCTCCTAAATCCTTCATTTTGAAATACAAATATAGCCTCTGTTTCAGGTCATTAATGGCAGATTGATGTGCCCCAGCAATTATTATATCGTCAACATTGTTGGATAAAATAATAGTAAAGTGCAGAAAAAACTTATCAACAGATCGAGTCTCGTGACAGCACGAAGTCCTAAAGCGAAATTGCCCGTCGATAACTGCTGCGACCTCTGTGGACAATCACCTCCAGGATACAACGATCAAATAAACCACTTGTGCAGCAATCACAAAAGGTTTTCAGAACTCTCAAGTGTACTCCAGAAATGTGCAAAACTAAGAACAATATTTTTACTGTACTGTATAGAAATATATAATCTCATTTTTCTTGTCATTTTCTAATACCCAAAAGTGTGTTTATATAGGCAGAAAGAAATGTAACTTCTTTCACCATGATCTAGTATTAAGTTGCAGATGTAATGACCAATGGTAATGGGTATTAATACTGGGCAGTTAAAACATTCATATTCTACTGGCTAGTTGACCCATTAAATAATTCCGAAAATGATTACAAAAAAATAATAATTATTTTATTAGAATCAATAAAGCCCAAGAGCCCAAGGCCCAATCAAAGACTTTTTAATATAGTGCGTGAGGCGTGGCTCGAACACCTAACCTCCCATACAAATTCCACACTTTTCACCAGTTGGGCACTTCATCTTAATTAGTTATTTCTTTCACATATTATATTTATTGTATAAATATATAACAAACATAAAATAAAAGTGCTACAAATTCACTTCCACTTCCTTTCACAAATAGAGAATAATCAGGTTTGGACTGTGTGAATCCTTCTCTTAGCATGCATTATGTAAATTTGATGTTCCACTGCCTAGAAGCTTGTTTTAGGCCATAGAGGGACTTCCTTAATTTGCATACCAGTTTTCCCCGGGGATCAGATTCAATTCTCTTCTCCCCCTGAATCTGATAGTTCGGAGGAACATCCATATAAACATCCTCAATTAAATCACCATTGAGGAAAGCATTATTAACGTCTAGTTGATACAAATACCAATTTTGTATAACAGCTAAAGCCAAGAAAACTCTTACAGTAGTGTGTTTTGCAACAGGGCTGAACATCGCTTGGTAATCAAAACCTTCCCTTTGAGTGTATCCTTTAGCTACTAAACGAGCTTTATACCTTTCCACTTGTCTATTGGTTTTGAATTTGGTCTTATATACCCATTTACAACCTACCGTTGACTGATTTGGGGGAAGATGGACAATATCCCAGGTCTGGTTCTCAGATAAGGCTACAAGCTCAGATTGCATTGCTTCCCTCCAATGTTCATGCTGAACAGCTTGGTGATATGTGGTAGGTTCAGGTGGTTGAGAGGAGATATTCATGACATAATTATGGAGTTTAGGGGATAATTGGGAGTATTCTAGAAATTTGGATAGAGGATGAGAAGTACAAGTTTGAACAATGTGAGGAAGTGAAGTATGATAGTCTGTGAGATAGGTGGGAAGTTGTTTGGGTCTTGTGCTACGTCTGAGAGAATGATGATTTGAATTTAGATGATGAGATTCAGGCTGATCAGATTGAGATGGATGAATTACGGGCTGCAAAGATGTTTGATCTGATGAGAACTTTGATTGAGAATGTGAAGATGATTGATGATGAACTGGTAATGTATATGGTAAATCATAATCTGGAATTGGAATATAAACTAATTGGGATAGACTATTAGTAGGAATACTAGGAGGTTTAGTGAATAGAAATATCGTTTCATGAAACATCACATCTCTGGATATGAAGACAGGCTTGGAATTTATATCATATAGCTTATATCCTTTACAGCCTAAAGGATAGCCCAGGAATATACATTCTTTAGCTCTGGAATCAAACTTTCTTCTGTGTGGGTTAGTATTAACAGCAAAGCAAAGGCAACCAAAGGATTTGAATTTAGAATAGGATGGCTGTTGATGAAACAAAAATTCATAAGGAGTTTTATTGTCTATTGTTTTGGAAGGTGTTCTGTTAATGAGAAAAGTGGCTGTCATGACAGCATCCCTCCAGAATTTTATAGGTAATTGGGCGTGAAAAAGAAGGGCTCTAGCTGTGTTTAGAATGTATTGGTGTTTTCTTTCAACCACCCCATTTTGTTGGGGGTGTGTAAAGGCAGGAACATTGGTGGATTATCCCAATGTCATCCATGAAGAAAGGGCCTGAATAATACAACAATTGGATGAAAAAATTAAGGCAAGATCTTTGGAAGCCGTTAGTTTACTTATTGAAATTAGATTGAAGTTGAATGAAGGAACTAACAACACAATATGCAGAGTAAGGTCAGAATTGATGATTACAGAACCAATATGAGTGGCTTGTATTCTGTTTCCATTAGGTAAAAGGATGTATGAACTAGGAAGGACAGAGTATGTATTGAAGAATTTAAGTGAACACGCTATATGATCAGTAGCACTAGTGTCAAGAATCCAGGAATTAGTAGAATTGGATGTAGCTGCAAGACATGTGGCTAAGGCAAATGAATGAGGTAATATACCTACGAGATTGGCAACTGGCTGATTGCTGGTAGTAGGCAGAGTGGGTGTGTTGGTGTTTGGATGGACTGCATCACATGAATCATTCAAGAGAGCAAGCAATTTCTGCACTTGTTGCTGAGATAGATTTACCTGAGATAGACCTGATGATTGACATAGTGACTCCTTCTGCTCTCCAATCACAGAGTTAACCCCAACATTCCTTCCTTTGGTGAATTTGAAATTCGGTGGAAATCCAATAAGTTTGAAGCACTTGTCCCTCTTATGTCTTCGTTTTCCACAATATGAGCAGATAACATTAGATTTCCCTCTATTTACTGCCATGGCTGCGGACAGATCAGCAAAGCTTTGTTGTTGAGCGAGATATGATCTCTGTGATTCTTCCCTCAGAACTAGACTGTAAACTTGGTCCAAATTGGGAAAAGGTTTCATCAGGATGATTTGTGAGCTTAAACCTTGAAACATTTCATTCAAGCCATTTAGAAACTTGAATACCAAATCCTTTTGATGAGAATCAACGAATTGCTGAAAACATTCATTATTGCACTTTCCACACTTACAATAAGGCAATGGTCTAAAGGTCCTCAATTCCTCCCATATGGCCGTCAACTCAGTGAAATAGGCATTAACAGATTTTGTACCATGAGAAATATTACTAAGTTGATGTTGGAGATTAGAGATCTTCGAATCATCAGGTTGAGAAAATCGTCGATGCAACTTATCCCAGATCTCACTTGCATCATTGAGATAAAAAAAAATAGTATAGGCGATTGGTTGTGAAATCGATCTCAACAGCCAAGTCACAATGAGATTGTTGCATCTGGTCCATGGCAGATAAGCTGGATCTGTTGAATCAGGTTTGGCAATGGATTTATCCAGAAAACCTTGTTTATTTCGGATAGATACCGCGAACAGGAATGATCTTCTCCATGTTGCATAATTTGTTGCTGTTAATTCAGGAGTAACAGCAACTGAACCATGATTTTCAGAATGATGAAGATAATAAGGTGATGATGAGTCTTCGTTGAGATTGCGAGATGTTCCTTGAAAATCCGCCATTGATGAAGAGATATGAGAAAAGTGAGAAGAATGAAAAAATGATTGATGAAAAACCTAATGCTCTGATACCATGTTAAATTGATACAAAGACAATAGGAGAAAATATCTGAATTCTCATCATTATTGATCTGCCGTGCCTCACACATATATATACAGTGGTTAGCCAATGTGACTAACTAATTGACAATTAACAGAAAATAACAGAATTAACAACTCTAACTAATTAATGGAATTTCTACTGGCATTTTCTACTTCCAGCTGGCCGTCTCCTTTACTGGTTGAATCTTGACAAGACGTGTATTTATGGATACTTGAAACCACACCCTTGGCATTTTCACATCCAACTAATTAGTTTCAGAATGTAACTTTTGAAATTTGTACAGTTTTTGGCTTCCTAGAGATGGCATGTGCTTCAATCGTATTATAAGCATTGTATCGAAACTGAGCATATATGGATCATGAATATGACCAAAAAACAATGAGGACTGAAGCCATTCTTCTAACGGTTATTTAGCAACAGAAGCAACAAGACTGCATTTGCAAAATGAATATATCAAAACCATGAAGGATGAACCAATGCATTTTTGGCATCATCGACAAGGACACCCCTCTCCACCTAAGGTAAATACTATACACAATGATTGGTAAGTATGTAGACCATCAAAACTGCTAAAAAGAGTTGGTTGTGAAATACTTACACATCTTTTATATGAAATAAGCAAAAAAGAGTTGGTTGTGAAATATAGTAAGACATTTGATGGCCTACCACAGGAACGGTGAACATACCACATAACAAATTAATGTTCTTGAAAGAAAGTTATCTAATTAAGTTTTAAGAACAAGAGTTGGCTGATACCTGAATCTGGTCAACATTTACATATGGAATAATATTATTAACAGTGGACAAGGCAGGAAGCAAAACACGATGTGAAGGAGATCTGCAAACCACTAAACCAAATAAGTACAGCTATGGAGTTCAACAAACAAAACTAAAGAAAAAAAAAAATCAAAAAACAAGGAACTGTATCAAGTAGGATTTTTCACTGACAGTAAAAGCTCAACCAAACGAGGGAAAACACGAGCATCGATCACAGGTTGTCTTATATCCATTCCCTTGCAAGTTAGACGGAATAGTGCCCAGCATGCATGTTTAAGGACTTCTTCATCGTCCGTTTGAATCAGATGAGCAAGAGGAAGGATGGCAGATTTCACTTGCTCAGTAATATCCAGAAAGAATTGGTTAAATATATAATGGTAAGCAGTATTGATATGCATCAAAACTGAACAGAAAATCAATTAAAAGACAAACCTGCTCTAACTGAGGCCATATCGCACAAAAATTTGACAATGTCTCCGTTGCCTTTCTCATGATGGTTATTTTTGTTTTATCATTAAATTGTGCCAATAAGGGCTTTAACACTCCACAACGAATGACAAGATCATGAGAGAGACAATGGCAAATCTTCCTAAAACGTGAAGTGCCTACACAAAATTGTTGGACATACAGTCAAAAGCAGCCAAGAAATAAAATTCAAAGCTCGTATTAGTCTTTATCAATTTGTAAGAAGTTGGACGAACAATTCCCTAACATAGGGAGCACGGTGCTGTTATGTCATTTACTATTAATAGGTGTTGCCTCTACTCAGCAGAAAACGTAAAAGCCACCATGGAACAATGTCATTTTTGGCACTAGTTTAAAGACACAATTTTTCATCCTGGATCTGCAGCTAGACACGTGGGTGTTGGCCATCACTATTTCAACTCTAGTTGGGGAGGTTAGGTTTTAACCAATTAACATAAATTTGCATTCCTCTGGTTTTCTCCACTTCAGATACAGAGAGCTTTTTCTTTTGTTTCAGGTATTTTTCTTGACCTAATGTGTAATTGCTTCAATAAGGATAGATATTGAGAGTTTAGTAGTGGAGTTTTCCAGTGGCGTTTCTCCTCTGTGTATCTTCGAGCTCTGCAGGCATTATGTCAACATATTGAATAATTCTATGTGTTGAGTGGTGTTCATCGCCGGTCTACATGAAAATAAATGTGTCATTAGATAGTATACCAATTAAATATAGTGAGATTAAACCTATTTAATTAATGTTACCTTGACTCGTTGATGATGATCAGTGGTGATATATAACATCACTCCAACACATTGGTCTTTATTCTTTCTTGGTGAGGGTGTATTTTTTATTTGATTGTTATCCTTCAAATTTACAACATGACAAGTGTGTTTCTATATGCTTGTCCGTGCTATATAAACACGAAAAATGATTTCTATTTGAGTGAATTCCTACATAATTTACTGTAAATATGACCATTGTACGTAAAAACTGGATTAAGAAGTATTTGGAGAAAAATGAAGGTCCAAGCTAACATAGAGTTGATTTGAAGCAATTGGAAGCTAACAAGACTGCATTGGATCAATAATGAGCACTAGGAGAGGCATCGAAGGAAAGTCGCAAGCTTCAGAACTGAAATTCAACTTAAAGAAAGTTTGGAGACTAATTTTCACACTTTCGAAACTTGAGAAAGACTACTTTGAAAGATTGTTGAGGGTTGAGGACTAACGCGGAAGCTTTTAAAAGTTTTGAGATCAAATATTGAAGAATTGGAGCAAAAAGGACCAAAAATCGGAAGAAAATGTTTAAATATAGACCAAAGCGCAAAAATACGAAAGTTGAGTGACTAACTTGGACACGTTGAATAGTAAAAGGACCAAAATTGATGATAGAAAAGTTGGAGGATCAAAATTAGCAAAGCAAGAAGTTTATAAACTTGGTGTGAAATTTAATGTTGAAAAGTAAAATAAAAAATAAAAGCTCTCGAGAAAAAAAAAAAAGTTGCATTGTTACTTCGAGGTCCAAAGGGGTAATAATTGACATTGATTCTCTATTTGCCGCGGATCAGCGGTGGCAAGCAAACCACACTCGGTTTGATTGGATGAAATTTTTATGATTTTTTAATTATTTTTTTACATTTTTATCCATTTTGACTCCTTTTTGAGGCATAATTCTCAAGGAACTCTTACCACTATGTAATGACCTCATTTAGATTAAATTAAGGGGGAAGAAGGATTCCAAAAGTCAAAACTATCAAGAAAAAGTCAAGGAAAAATAAGGTTTTCGAGATTCGGTGGGGGAGGAGGTGATTCTTGGTGCAAGATCTTCGATTTTTTCTCTTTTTCATTCTCACTCGGTGATGTTTTCTAATTCCTCCTTGTATGTTTTTACTTCCATTCATAATTGGGATAAATGATGTAACATAGTTTTGAACCTTAATTTTAATTATCATATTTTCATTTTCAATTGATGTTTGTGTATTGTTTTTACTTCTTTTTCTTGATGACCTTGAATTATTTGATCACTAATTCCATGATTTGAAAGCAATATCGAGTTCAGAGGTGAGTTATTTGTTTAGAACATGTTATAAAATCAAAATTTGGCTAGAATGTAGAGATACGCCTTTTCTAATTTTGCGATCTTTGGTGATTGAATGCTATTGATTAAGGTTTATCCTCATTTACATAGAGAGATATAGTAAGTTGAATTAATTGAGTAAGATTAGTTTAACCTCGAGAGATGTAAATCGATTAATTTAGAAGATTTTGATGTGGTGCACATAATTAATTATTGTAAAAAATTTGCGACTGAAATTAAGGGGATAGTTATGATGAAATGTGAATCTTAGTACTTTTCATACATTAAGTAGAACCCTATTGTCTATTTGCACACTTTTCATTAGATTTATAATATTTAGGATAAAAATAAAATCTTTTAATTATCTTTACTATAACAGAAGTTAGACATAGTTAAACCAATCATTAAATAGTAGTCATCGTAGGAACGATAATCTGGACTCTTATGTCTACTTTAGTACTTGTATAATTAAAAACTTGCACTTGCTATCAAATCACAAGTTTTTGGTAATGTGTCCATGGATTATTTTTGTTTAATATAGTTTAAATTATTTCTGACTTTTGTTTGACTTTTTTCTTCCTTTTTTCATCTAATTTACTTGTTTTTCTTGATTTTATTGTCGGGCAATGAACAAAAAGAAGGAAAAGACAAGCAACAATAAAAAATGAGAGATCCCAAAATCGATGATGGCAACGTGTTTGTGGGATATATCTTTATCAAGCGATGATTTAACATGTGATATGTTGTACTTGCCGAAATTGATGAACGTAACTTGCGAGAGGGATTGTATCTCCCATTGGTTGTCAGCAAGCATGACTTGCCATTGGGAGAATTATGATATCACCTCTACTGAGCTTCCAAGTACAGAGTGTGAACGCAAACCAAATGAGTTAGACCTATGAAAATGTAGAGCTATGCATTATATTGGGAATTGCATGTTATTGGACACTCCTAATGAATTTAAGAAATTCCTCTAAGCTGATCCACATACAGAAAAATGATGAATACAACATGTATTTTTGGGAATTAAATTATAGGAGTCCAGATAAGTTCGGATTATACTCACAAAAAAACATACAACATAAGAGCAACACCCAAATTTTTGTTGGTCGGAAAATCAAAATAGTTTTAATTCCACTAATCCATGACTAGAAAGGGAGACTTCCCATGAAAACTTTCTTGTACAATTGCCCAACACTATGGATAATAGACCAACCATTCAACTCAATAGAAAAACAACTAAAGAAAAAGATCTTATAGAGAATGATGGATTAATCATAACGGAGGAAGACGAAGCAATGACAGTCAATGAAGTTGAAAGTGTCGTGAGATCCTCTGAATTTATTGTTTTCTTTAAATTTGATTTTTTGGTTAAGTTAGATGAAGAAGTTGAAATATTCATACTTAAAGTACGAGTCAGGTGGTATGTCAATTCATGCCTTTTTATCGGCAAACTCAAAGTTTGAAGAACGTCTGAAACATGATGAAAAGTCAACAAACACAAAAGAAGCAAGGATTCGATGTGCCGTGAAAATATTATTGCAAAAAGTCTGGCCAAGACTATAAATAACCACTTATTAAATGGCAACCCAACTTTCTGCCTTTTTTGTAGTATTAGTTAGTTTGTATTGAATTTAGAATATGTTTGAATGTGCATTTAATAAAAATAAAAATAATAAAAAATCATAAAAAAGTAAAAACAAATTATAAAACCGAACAAATGTTCAAATTTTTTTCTCGCGTAATTATTTGCAATTATCATTTTTTTTTTTGTCTCCTTTTATGTAAGATGGAAATATTGTACAAAACAAGTTGAGAGGACCAAAGGAGACTAAAGGAATG
Source organism: Fraxinus americana (assembly GCA_035079005.1). Lineage (NCBI taxonomy): Eukaryota > Viridiplantae > Streptophyta > Magnoliopsida > Lamiales > Oleaceae > Fraxinus > Fraxinus americana. Next base: position 34,603,266 of record CM068717.1, on the reverse strand, counting down.
ATAAAACACCAAGTTTTAAAGGAGAACATCATTTTATGACAAGAAGAGTATTGTTTACTTTTTTTAAGGCATATTGAAGGTTCACATTGAGGACGATATGTGTTACGGGCCTGTGTCAGACCCGCCACCTCACCCGCCACGTGTCAACACCCGTGACCCGAGCCACGTGCCGGACGAGGTGCTTGACCCAAAAACTAAACTGATTGTACATGCCGAGGTGATTGCACTAAGGACGAACTGAAAACGCGTCAGCGAACGAACCGGACTCATCCACAAGAACACAGTGGATGCAAAGGCCCGCACTCCGCTTCTACAACGCTGCAACGCCTCACCTGTCACACCTCGCCTCTACGAAGATCTTTTGTACAGATCTTCCCAAAGTCAAATCTCGGCGATGGGACGTGCGGCGAGGTTCTCAAACGGTCAAATCGGCGACCCATGGCTGGAACATTCAATGCCAGTCGACCTATGGAGGGACAGAGTGACCCCTAGGATGTGACGAGCCTTGAGGATCTGACAACACGTGTCCTCTCATCCAATGGCTCTCCTCTTCCCATACTTAGTATAAATACCCCCTCTCCATAATGAAAAAAGGTTCCCATTCTAATCCTGATTTTCTAGTCTTTTTAACTCTAAAAGACTTTCAATATATTTATACACACTTGATCAACCACTTCCCGGCGAGTGTTCCACCGTCGGCGAACCATTTTCCGGTTGAATATAAAACTGACTTGACCGTCGGAGTGCTTGCGGCCGCTCCCACCCCCTCCGGGAGAGGCCACGAGTGACTAACGGCGTGCTACGTGTGCAGGAAGAGCTGACTTGAAGACCTATCCTGTTGGCCACGTGTCCGAGCCATTTTTCGAGGTCAACAGATTGGCGCCGTCTGTGGGAAGTAACTTAACCACGAGTTCTCCCACAAAAATTGTAAAAACGCCCGGTTGGCATTTCCCCCCTTGAAAAAGGGGTCGATTCTTGAGAAAGAGTCTTTCAAAGCCGCCTCGGACCATGAGTTCCAGTGAACGTGATAATGCGAGGGCAAGGGATGTCTCTGAAGAAGAGATCATCCGAGCCAACGTTACGCAACAGCGGCCCCATCATCGCTACCGTAGAAACAGAACGGCAGCGCGTTTGGCGGCCGAAGTGGCCCAGATGGCCACTAACATGAGGACCATCACGGCTCAGAATGCAGCCATGCAAGAACTACTCATGCAAGTGCAAAACCAAGGCGGTTTTCGAGCCCCGCATCACCCGCAGCAATCAGGACGTAGACAGGCCGAGGCGGAATCCAGCAGGAGAACCCATGTGAGCCCCCAAGGAGAGGCCCCCGTGGAAAGGGATGTGGGAATGGACACTTCGAATTACACCGCCGCTCCGGCCGGTGGACCCCTGCGGGAGAGAGTTTCCCCCGGAATATGAGCGGCCTCGGACGTACGGTAGTGTTTTCGATCGGATCGGACGGGCACCTAGAAATAGGAGCCAACCCCCGCCGCAAACCACCCACCAGCGGGGACACGAACAAAGCCAAGAAGTCCAAGCCCCTCCGCCTAGAAATAGGCGGGAGAGGCGAAGCCAAATGGATTGGGGTAACGAGGGGCCGAAACGGCTCGGAGTTCCACCTCGGCAGCAGGCAGATGGCAATGACTCCGACGAACCCTGTAGGTCGTATGAGCTCGATGATGATGATGACAATCTGCCCTTCTCCAGGGAGCTTCGCACATTTCCGATGCCTCACAACTTTGTTCCTCCTAAGATCCCAAAGTACGAAGGGAAGGGCGACCGGAAAAACACCTCAACAAATACAAAACACGAGATGAGCCTCGGGGAGCCTCGCCGGCTACGAAATGCGGGGCCTTCCACGACCCTTGGCGGTTCTCGCCGAGGTATGGTATAGTAGGTTGGCACCACTCAGCATACGGAGTTGGCCGGATCTGAAAAAGGCATTCTTGAACCAATACCTCTCTAAAAAAGAGGGAGAGACGCCTATTCAACGTTTGCAAGATATGAGGCAAGCAGCAGGGGAAACCCTTAAAAACTACCTTGCCCGTTTATCGACGAGATAACCCTCTGCGAGCGGAGTCACGGACAAGGAAGCACTTTCGGCTACGAAAGGAGGACCGAACATGAACACTGCTGTTTTGGAGGGACGTCCGAAGCAAGAACCCTTCGACATATGACGAGCTGTGGAAATGATGAAAGTAGAGATCGTCAACGAAGAGATGATCGATCACAGGAACAGGGCTGCCCAAGGCCTTCCGCCGCCTCAGAGGCAGATAGGCAGGGGGCCCACCTCCCAAATAGTGAGCCAACAATGGACTCAAGCTGGGCACACGGTGGCCCCCACCTCGGGACAAGCATTAGCCACTGCTACACTCAATGCGGTCCCCACCTTGGCTTACGAAAATGCTGGGCCAGGCGCGAGCAACCCCGCCAGAAATACGGGACGACCCTCCACCTCTAGAAATAGGGGAAGGGGAGGAAGGCCTAGAGATAGGCCCCCAGAAACGCGACCTTATTGCACCATTCATCGCCATTATGGTCATGACACCAGGGATTGTGCAGGCCTAGGAAGACCTGCAAGCAACCCTCGTAACAACAGGGAACACAACTATGAAGGCGATGATCCAAGGCGCAGTCCCCTAAGGAGGGGCGAGACGAGGCGGCACTCCCCAAGTCGTAGAAACGATGACAGGGAAAGGCCCCGGAGCGGGCAACGCCCCAGGAGAGATTCGGCCCCCTCAAACGAGCAACAACCAATCCGTGAGATAGACACCATTATTGGAGGACCTCACGTAGGAGGCGAATCAAAAAATGCTCAGAGGAACTATACCAGGGAGGCGAAGACCCCACCTATGGTCAGCTACTTGGTGAACCAATCACGAGGTGGAAGGGTTGCTGAACCCATAACATTCACTCAAGAAGACGCTGCAGGGGTACACTTCCCACACTGCGATGCCCTAGTAGTCAGAGCCGTGGTGGCTCGCAACGGGCTGAAGCGCATGCTGGTAGATAATGGCAGCTCAGTCAACATCCTGTTTGGCACAACTTTTGATAAAATGGCAGTGGATCACGAGCTAACACCTATGAGCTCGCCTCTCTACGGGTTCAGGGACGACATTACTCCCGGAGGAAAAATCACCACTTCTTTGTCGAAATGGGAACCTCACCCCAGGTAGCGCATCACTTCATGGAGTTCTTAGTGGTCGACCGCCGATCCGCCTACCATGGCGTCCTGGGGAGGCCTGCCCTAAAGGAACTATGGGCAGTCACATCCATCCATCACCTCTGCATGAAGTTCCCCAACCGAACGAGGGATCGCAACCGTTCGAGGCGACCGAGATGGGATCCAGGGAGTGCTATCTTAACTCCCTTAGGAAGGCGAGCCTCGAGTCAACATGGTCTTTGAATCTTGAAATGGCGGAGGCCCCCGAACAACCTCCGACAATAGATACAATCATGGCGAGAGGCCGGATCTGAAACGACTCTAGAGGAGGCTGGACCCTAGAGGCGGTTGAGTCGGAATCGCAAGTCGCCCCAATGGAGGAACTAGAAACGTTCCCGGTAGATCCCCAAGACACTTCCAAGGTCCTGCAGGTCGGAAAAGAATTAAATAAGGAAATAAAGGAGGAGCTGAAAAGCTTCCTTCGACAAAATTCCGATGTTTTCGCATGGAAGCATGAGGACATGATTGGTATAGATCCCAAGGTTAGCTGCCATCGCTTGCGGGTCGATCCGAGCTGTCCTCCGCATAGACAAAAGAGGAGGGCGTTGAACGCCGAAAGGTATGAGGCCCTGAAAGAGGAGGTGGAGAGACTCATCAACAACGGTTTCGTTCGTGAAGCAAACTATCCGAAGTGGATTTCGAACCCTGTGCTTGTGAAGAAGCACAACGGTAAATGGAGGGTCTGCATCGACTTCTCAAACCTCAATCAGGCCGGCCCAAAGGACAGCTTCCCACTCCCACGGATCGACCAACTTGTAGACTCAAGCTGGCACGGGCACGAATTGTTGAGCTTTATGGACGCCTATTCGGGTTACAATCAGATACCGATGTTCCCGGGCGACGAAGAAAGCACCTCCTTCATCACCGATAGGGGGCTTTACTGTTACAAGGTGATGCCCTTTGGCCTGAAAAACGCTGGGGCAACCTACCAGAGGTTAGTCAACAAAATGTTCGCCGGTCAGCTCGGCAAAACGATGGAGGTCTACGTTGATGACATGCTTGTGAAAAGCCTCGTGGCTAAGGAGCATATCGAACACCTGGCTGAAGCTTTCAGAACCCTAAGGAGGTATCACATGAGGCTGAACCCGTTAAAATGCGCCTTTGGCGTGGCTTCCGGAAAATTCTTGGGTTACATCGTGAATCAACGGGGAATAGAAGCCAACCCAGAAAAGATTAAAGCTTTAATCGAGATGAGGTCGCCTCAGAAACCCAAGGAAGTGCAGCGGCTAACTGGCAGACTAGCCGCACTCAATCGCTTCATCTCAAGGGCTACTGAAAAGTGCCTGCCCTTTTTCAAAACTCTCAAAGGAGGCGGGAAGTTCCAATGGACTCCGGAGTGCGAGGCAGCGTTCCAAGAGTTGAAAAACTACTTGGGGCGAGCACCCCTCCTCAGCAAGCCAAGGGAAGGGGAACCCTTATTCTTTCTATAACGATGGTGAAAGCTCAATCGGCTCGGTTCTTGTACGGGAAGAAGCGGCGCACCAACTGCCAATATACTATGTGAGCAAAGCCTTGCTCCCCGCCGAAGTGAGATACCCAGATATGGAGAAATTGGCCCTTTCATTGGTCATCGCCTCTCGAAAATTGAGGCCGTATTTCCAAGCCCACAGCGTTCATGTTTTGACAAATTTCCCACTAAGGCAGGTCTTGCAGAAGCCGGACGCCTCGGGAAGGTTACTGAAGTGGGCAGTAGAGCTCAGCGAGTTCGACATAATCTACGCGCCCCGGACGACCATCAAGGGTCGGTCGCACCGGCCGATTTCGTCGCGGAGTTCACCAAGACCCACGACGTCGAGGTGGACATGGAGCCGCAGAGCCTCCCACTTGGAGTCTCTTCGTCGACGGTTCGTCCGAGAAACAGCTCCGGAGGCTGGTATAGTGTTAGAAAGTCCGGAAGGGCACGAGCTTAATCGCTGCGATGAGTTCGGGTTTAAGGCCTCCAACAACATGGCTGAATACGAGGCTCTCCCGGCCGGACTCCGGCTCGCTAAGGAAGCGCAAGTAAAAAGATTGGTTACAAACGGTGATTCGCAGTTAGTGGTGAATCGGGTCAATGGCCACTTCGTCGCCGGGGACAAGCATATGGCGGCCTACACGAGCCGGTCATGAATTCCCTGCCCAACTTCGAAAAATTTGAGCTAATCCAAGTGCCCCGCCAAGAGAATTGCCACGCCGATGCCCTATCAAAGCTGGCCAGCAGCAAGGATTCGGAGCTTCTAAAGATGATCCCCATCGAACACCTGGCCGAACCATCTATTAAGGAGGGCGAGAAACTAATGTGGATTGAAAGCACCCCACCATGGATGCTACCCATGCGGCCTACACGAAAGAGCAAAGCTTGCCAGAAGACGAAATCGAGGCTCGGAAGCTCCGAAGAAGGGCCGCGCACTTCATCCTACAGGACGATATTCTGTTCAAGCGTGGCTTCTCCTCCCCCCTTCTCAGATGTACAGGAGGGGAAGAAGCAAACTACATCCTCAGGGAAGTACATGAAGGTGTTTGTGGAAATCACTCCGGTGGAATAGCTTTGGCCCACAAAATACTCAGGCAGGGATATTACTGGCCGACCCTGAAAAGGGACGCCGCTGAATTCGTGCGCAAATGTGACAAGTGCCAGCGCTTCTCCAATGTGCAGAAGCAACCGTCTCAAGAGCTCACAGTGGTATCAAGCCCCTGGCCTTTCGCCAAATGGGGAGTGGATTTTATTGGCCCCTTGCCGAAAGGAAGAGCGAATGCTCGCTTCGCCATAGTCGCCATTGATTATTTCACCAAATGGGTGGAAGCGGAGCCTCTAGCCAAGATCACTGAGGCCAATACCACGAAGTTCCTTTGGAAAAACATCATTTCCAGGTGCGGCATACCTCACTCCATAGTGTCTGACAACGGCAAGCAATTTGACAACAAGAAAGTCCGGGATCTATGTGATGAGCTTAGAATCAGAAAGCATTTTTCCACGCCCCATCATCCCCAAGCAAATGGACAGGTCGAGGCGGTCAACAAAACCATTAAGCTCGCCCTGAAAAGAAAGCTGGACGTCTCCAAGGGCGCTTGGGTCGACGAGCTTCCACAGGTTTTATGGGCCATCAGGACCACTTGCAAAACTGCCACTGGGGAGACTCCATTTTCTATGACCTATGGAGCCGAGGCTATGAGCCCTGTGGAGGTTGGCGTCCCATCTCCCCGCCGCCTCCACTTCGATGAGGTGATGAATGATGAGTCAAGGAGGCTTGAGCTAGACTTTCTCGAAGAAAAGAGGGACGAGTCCCAAGTTAAGCTCGCTTCCTACCAACGAAAAATGATGCGCTACTATAACGCCAAGGTGAAGAAGAGGACATTTCGCATTGGAGACTTGGTGCTTCGCAAAGTCTTCCCTTCAACCAGAGATCCTGGCACAGGGACTTTGGGGCCAAGCTGGGAAGGACCCTATCGCGTGGTTGCAGAAATCAGGCCTGGAACTTATAGAATCGAAGATCTGAATGGGAGAATGATGCCTCACCCCTGGAATATTGAGCACTTAAGGAAATATTATCAGTAGGGGATGTGTCCTGTTGTAAATATTGCAATCAAATAAACGGATGTTATGTTCACTTAGTTCTCGCATGGACACATCAGACAAACTTGGCAAGGTGCAAGCCCATTCAAAGGGTACACCCCCAAGATATTCTGCCTAGGCCAGATGGCGCGGGTGCCATCTTGGACGAGGCGGGGTGCACAAATCAAACGAGCTTGGCAAGGTGCAAGCCCATTCAAAGGGTACACCCCAAGATATTCTGCTTAAGCCAGAGGTGGTGCGGGTGCCATCCTGGACAAAGCAACATTCACGCGTTGAGTAAGTCCGATGCGTTATTACTTGTTCATTGGCATCTTCCATTTTATTAAGTGGTTGAGTAAGTCCGATGCGTTATTACTTGTTCATTGGCATCTTCCATTTTATTAAGTGGTTGAGTAAGTCCGATGCGTTATTACTTGTTCATTGGCATCTTCCATTTTATTAAGTGGTTGAGTAAGTCCGATGCGTTATTACTTGTTCATTGGCATCTTCCATTTTATTAAGTGGTTGAGTAAGTCCGATGCGTTATTACTTGTTCATTGGCATCTTCCATTTTATTAAGCGGTCGAGCAAGTCCGATGTGTTATCATTCATTGGCTTCTTCCATGTTACCAAGTGATTATATCCGATGTGTCATTTGTTCAAAGCTGTTCAACGAAACAATGAAACAAGCAAGAAGGAAAGAGGCAACAACACTTGACTAAATAAAATTCATTATCAAATATGAGCCGAAGCCGTTACACATTCAATCTATATTTACAATTGCCCCCTCTCCCACTTCTTCCAGGGGGGCCTCCTCTCCCTCCTCAACTGACTCCTCGGCCGCAGGCCTGCCCCCAGTAGGCCCACCGAACTCCTCCTCGATGGGCCCAAGGTCCAACCCTGGGTGACTCTCGCGCAGGCGAGACATCACCTCCTGAGCAGCCCAGGAAGCCCAGAAGTTGGCGAAGTCGTCATACTCAGGCGTCTTGTCAAAATTCGCCTTATAGTCTTCAACTGTCGCCTCCTTAGCCGCCTTCGCCTCGGCCCTCAACGAGTCAATCTCGCCTGCTTGGGTCTCGCACGAGTCCTTAGCTCGGCCTTACGCTTATTGGCCTCGGCCGAGCATCCGAAGCGATCCTCTGGTGATCATTGGCACAGTCAACTCTTTTGGTCGGGGGCCGCCACTTGGGAGACGGACTCGTGGAGCTCGTTCCTCGGATTATTCACCTGGATCTCGCCGAATCCGGCTTGGTAGCAAGACTATCCATTTTTCCTCGACCTCCTCCGCCTCCTTCTTCGCCTTGGCCACCTCGGCCTCCCAGGACTCCGAAGCCTTCTGCTTCTCCTCAAGCTCTTCGTTCCTTTTGCGGAGGCCTCGGACCAGATCCTCGGCAGCGGCGCCCACACTTAGCGCCCTGGCAACGCAAGCGTTATTCGCTGCCAGCAGATCCTCAATATCACACGAGGCGGCGTGCCTTTGCCAGTCCTCGGTCCAGTATTTCCCATGGATCCGTGCGGCAGAGGCAGTTTCGGGGGCAACATCTCTAGCACTGCCTCAGAGAGGTCTTCGTCTCGGCTCCCCAAGAAGTCGGTGGCCTTACCCCGGGCCGAGGCGGATACAGGCTTCTTCATTTTCTTCTTGGCCGGGCCTTCGGAGAAGTAGGCGGTGATAGGCACTACGGCCTGAGGGATGGTCGACGGGGCCGCCACGGTTACCCCAGGCTGAGCGGCGGGGGGGGTCTCCTTGGAAGGGGCTGGGGCAGGGGCCTTTACCGGGCCGACTTTCCTTTTTCTAACGAGGGGGGCTCCTTCCTCCGCCTCGGCCTCCGCAGACGGCTGGGAAGCCTTGCGAGCGCGGCGAGCACGCTCCGATCGCTTCTTATATACGACCGAACTCGTCTTCGACATCTTCGCCTCCGCCACACTCCGGCGGATTGTCGCAAAGTCGGGCCTCGGCACCTTCTTTTCTCAAAGTCTCCTACGTAATTAACGAATGAGCACTTAGTCACAAAAATAGAGCAAACAAAGAACCGAGCTTAGGTGTTTACCTCGAGTCGACATCAGCCCGTGAGTGGTAAAGTGCGTGTTCTTGTCAATAACTTCTTTGTAACTCCTCTCCTTCGGAGGTAGCTGGTAGAGGTGGCCTATGATATCCCACTCCTCCTCAGAAATCTCACACCTCGGCAGAGAGCCTGCAAACGACGAATATTAAAAAGATGAGTGAATGTGAAGTAGAATCAACTCGGGAAAGAAACTTACTGTAAGTGGAATATGTGGTGGGGATGGTAAGAGGCGCCATGGGATCGCCCTCCATGGTGTCCCACCTCCCGGCAACCCAGAACCAAGAGTTCCTCCAGCCCTTAACGGAGGTGGGCAGCCCAGTCACAAACGGGGCGTGCGATCCCCAGGGTGCCAAGTAGTACCACCCCTTACTCTCCTCCCCCCCTGCCACACACTTCGGCAAGAAAAGAGAGTGGAACACGCTGAACGGCATGTCCACCCCGATGCTAGCCCGGCGCCACAGCATCCACGTTCCCACCATGTGGGACCACGCGTTTGGGTTCAGCTGGGTTGGGGCCAACCCATAGGATCGGAGTACTAACCTAAAGAAGGGATGGAAAGGAAGTCTTAACCCCGCCCTCAAGAGGTTTTCACTTACTGCCACACACCCCGGCCTCGGATAGCAAGCTCTCTCATGAGGCTCGGGTATTATTAAATCTATGTTATACGGGATCCACGAAACGACCCTACACCTCTCTAGAACCTCCTTGGTGACGCTGGAAGGATAACTGGAAGCCCCCCATTGCACCGAAGTATCCACAGGGGAGGCTGGTCTTCTCCAAATATTCTCCCCGGCCCTAATGGCCCTACTCAGCTCGTCCGGAGAAACCAATACCGGTTCCATCAACCCAGAATCCCCCTCACCTCTCCTCCCCTCACTCCCCGAGGTGCTCACCGACTGTTCATTTGCCATGACCGATTCTTGGAAGAATTCGAAGAAAAAGGAGAAAAAGAAAGGAAGCCGAATCAAGCCCTGTTACCTAGTTCAACGGCTGCCGGAGTTCACGAAGTCGATTGCCGGAATAGCTGCGTGTCGCTGGGAGATTTGAGGGACCGCCGTAAAATGCAGAGTAAAGAAAGAAAAATCGCAAAATGCTCTCTAAACCTCAGAATTTTCGCGAAATGAAGGTTTTGAAATGAGAAAGATGGGCCTTTTATAGGCCCTCCAAACTCACCCCAACCGTTGGATCAACCTAAGCACAATCGGAGCCATCCAACGCTCAAATGCAAGGATCTCCGTCCAAATCAACGGTCATTTGAATTAACGGCCTTGATGAGGCAGTGGGCCACACGCTTGGTGTGAGGACGTCGCCTTGAGTAAAGGGAGCCGTCGTCATTATTATCATTTATACCAAGGGAGGCGTGCCTTGAAAGCAAGCGAACGCCTCCCCATGATTGCCTTGGGAAAGTACGAAGGTTTCCAAATCATTAGCACAAGGTTCAAGGTCAACCCATCTCGCCTCGGCCACATCAGAATGCAGTGTTGCAACAGCTCCACCAAGAGCTGTCAACCCATCTCGCCTCGGCCACATCGTAATGCGGTGTTGCAACGGCTCCACCAAGAGGCGCAACCCATCTCGCCTCGGCCACATCAGAATGCAGTGTTGCAACAGCTCCACCAAGAGCTGCCAACCCATCTCGCCTCGGCCACATCAGAATGCAGTGTTGCAACAGCTCCACCAAGAGCTGCCAACCCATCTCGCCTCGGCCACATCAGAATGCAGTGTTGCAACAGCTCCACCAAGAGTTGCCAACCCCTTTCACCTCGGCCATAGCGGGATCCTGTTTTACTACCACCACCAACGACTCCCCCCCGTGCCTTCCAGCTCGGAGTTGAAAATCCTTGTATTATATAAATATTCATACACGGACTTGCGGGACTATTGTTACGGGCCTGTGTCAGACCCGCCACCTCACCCGCCACGTGTCAACACCCGTGACCCGAGCCACGTGCCGGACGAGGTGCTTGACCCAAAAACTAAACTGATTGTACATGCCGAGGTGATTGCACTAAGGACGGGCGAAACGCGTCGGCCGAACGAACCGGACTCATCCACAAGAACACAGTGGATGCAAAGGCCCGCACTCCGCTTCTACAACGCTGCAACGCCTCACCTGTCACACCTCGCCTCTACGAAGATCTTTTGTACAGATCTTCCCAAAGTCAAATCTCTGACTGATGGGACGTGCGGCAGGTTCTCAAACGGTCAAATCAGCAGCCCATGGCTGGAACATTCAATGCCAGTCGACCTATGGAGGGACAGAGTGACCCCTAGGATGTGACGAGCCTTGAGGATCTGACAACACGTGTCCTCTCATCCAATGGCTCTCCTCTTCCCATACTTAGTATAAATACCCCCTCTCCATAATGAAAAAAGGTTCCCATTCTAATCCTGATTTTCTAGTCTTTTTAACTCTAAAAGACTTTCAATATATTTATACACACTTGATCAACCACTTCCCGGCGAGTGTTCCACCGTCGGCGAACCATTTTCCGGTTGAATATAAAACTGACTTGACCGTCGGAGTGCTTGCGGCCGCTCCCACCCCCTCCGGGAGAGGCCACGAGTGACTAACGGCGTGCTACGTGTGCAGGAAGAGCTGACTTGAAGACCTATCCTGTTGGCCACGTGTCCGAGCCATTTTTCGAGGTCAACAATATGTATGTTAAGTTTGGAGTGCGACTTTGTTATTTTTACTATGTTTGTTTGTATGTGATGTTATTTGTTTTTCCAGATATTGAAAAACGAATAAGCTATAAAAAACTGAAAATTTTGGAAAAAAATTAGAGCTTGTTTGGGAGAGATTTTTGGGGGAAGAATTGATTTTGAATAGTGATATGATGGGAAATGTGTGGTTGAAAAAGAAGAAAAAATTATTGATGTGATGGAAAATATTATTTTATTGAAGAATGTATAGTTGAAAATGAGAATTATTTACTGTAGAAAAATTTAATCCCTCCCAAACATGGCCTTAAAATAAGAACAGTCGTCGTGATGATCATTTTTTTGGTTGGTTACACTGATGAAAAAATGTCAAATGAATTTTAGACATGGATTGTTAAAACTGAGATAAAAAATCTTCTTTTATTCTTTGAAATAAATAGCCACTATTTCATCTATTTATGAATTTATAACAAACCAACATCAAAGTTGAAAACACAACCAATAAATCATATGCATTGATAGTTTGGGGTGATTGAATTGGTGTTAGGAGCTACTTAAATGATTGTTGACTTCGTACTAGTTGAATTTTTTTTACCTACCAGGTGGAACCTACATATATTAACCATATGTTAAGGGTATGATCCCAACCCCAAACAAAAGATATTGCATTAGTTCCGAAAGAAAGATGTAAAAGTTAGGAAGAAGCGGCTTGAGTCGATAAAGTAAAAAATGGATACTTGAGCAACGCTACCCACCACAGGGAATGGAGAGAAGAAACAATAAAGAAAAAAAAAAGGCCTGATATTGATGTTATTAATACTTAGGGAAATAACTACATACAAGTGAGAATTATTGAATAAAAGAGGGGGGGAAAAAAACAGAAGAAAAAAAAATGTTTTTTTCTTTTATACATGAAGATGCAAGTAGTGACGATATCGAAAAGCATTGAGCATTGAATAAGTAAAAGTTAGTTTTGGTAGCATGACTTAGAAGTCTTTTATGAATTATTTGAGCAATCTCAAGTTTAACTATCTAACAATTGATTTTTATTTTTGTTTGTTCGTGTGTTTAGTAGATAGTCTTCTTGGGATGTACAATGGTTTAATTTTGAGGGTATATGATAATTGTATTTTTACACGCTTATATGTGCTATTAAACTTGATAAATATTTGTCATTTGAGTGAATTTCTACATAATTTAATGTAAGTATAATAATTATAGGTAAACTTAGGCTACGAGGCATTTGGGGCAGAAAAGAACGTTTTAAGCTTATTTGAAGTTGAGTATCAAGAGAACAATCGGTGGAAAGTTGCAAAGTTCATGGGCGAATTCAATTTATCGGAAGTTTGAGGACTACTTTCACATTTTAAAAACATGATGACTAATTCTAGAAGATTATTAAGGTTCGGGGACAAATGTGAAAGCTTTTGAAAGTTTTAGGATCAAATATAGAAGAACTTGAGTAAAAAGGATCAAACTAGACAAGTATCAAGGGACCAAAGATCAACAATATGAAAGTCGAAGGAGTAACTTGGACATGTTGAAAAGTGAAATGACCAAAATTGATGAAATGAAAAGTTGGAGGGTCATAATTAACAATTGAAAAGTTCAGGGACTTGGTGTGCAATTTAATGTTGAAAAGTAAGAAAGAAATAAATGCTGATGTAGAAAAAAATGTCGCGCCAATTTGAGGCCGGGGAAGGGATTAATTGACATTGATTCTCCCTTTTCATGGTTTAGCCGATTCAACACGACGGGGTTTTCGCAGTTTTTACTCTTCTTGTTTCGACTTCTTTTTGAGGCACAATTACCAAGGCTCTATTACCATTTTATAAGGACCAAGTATATGTCAAACTAAGGGGGAGGAGGTTCCAAAAGCAAAAATATAGAGAGAGAAAAATTAAAGGAAAAAGATAGGGTTTTTATGATTTGGTATGGAAAAGACTATCCCTAGTTCAAGATCTTCATATATATATTATTTTTCCTTATAAGTGATGATGTACTCCAATTCTTTCTTATATTTTTATTCTTCTATGATTTGTAGCTAAATCAGTAGTTGGGATAAATGATGTAACTTAGTTTTTTTTTTTTTTCCATTTTTTAATTGATATTTGTTTATTGTTTTTATTTCTTTTATTCTTGACTTTAAACTACTTTATGACTAATTCAATATTTGTGAACATTAACAAATCGAGAGGTATTTAGATCACGTAGTAAAAAATGGAATTTGGGTAGGAGAGATACACTTCTAGTAATTTTGTGATAATTAATTAAATTTTTTGGTGATTAAATGCTCTTGATTAAGACTTATCATGATTCACAGATACATAATGAGTTGACTTAATTGAGTAGGATATGTTAGAATTTGGGAGGTGTAAATCTATTAATTTAGAATGATTGACAAGATATGCATAATTAATTATTGTCTGAATTTGGTAATTGAGATTAAGGGGATAAATATGGTGAACTTGTGAATTCTAACACTTTTCTTACATCAAGTAGAACCCTAAATTGTCTATTTGTGCAATATTTCATTATTTTAATCAAATGGTCATTGTGGGAACGATAATTCAAACTCTTACAACTTTACTGCTTGTTTAATTGACATCATACACTTGCAATAAATTCACAACACAAAACCTACCTGTTCGCGAAGAACGTCCTTGGGAGAACTAAGAAGTCTCACCATAATGGGAAGTGCACCACGATCAATCAGCATGTTGATCATGTTGATCTTACCAGATGACAAACTTGAAATCTTTCTTATAGCCAATGCTGCCTCACACTAGAAAAAGGAAAAACTTGATGTATTTAGAAATTGAAACACATGAAATAAACAAGAAGAACCAATTAATAGTATAAATTTAAACCTGGAGACGCGGGTAATCATTTCTATCAAGAAACTTAACTAGACGAGGAACAACTCCCGATTTTATTTCCTGAATTAGGTCTGTGGAAACAAATTAATTGAAAGCAAACAAAACCAGAGATATAAGACAAAATAACGTAAACAGTAACAAGATTAATATCAAATTAATTGGCTTCAATAAAGGTAAATTAATTGATTACCAAGGAAAAGATATGTGTGAAACCGTTTTGTGGCCTTGAGTAGCAATTTATCGTCATTTGATCCACATATTTCAGCCTCGGCTTCCTTTCTCTGTTGCAATTAGAAGAAATTGATAATGAAATATTCAAAATTGGTTTCCAACAGATGATTAGTGTCTTCTTTTTGTACTTCTGTAACTAAAGTAAATGTGGTGAAGTCATCAGATATAGCTGCAGTACAAGTCAAGCCTGAAGGGTATAGGTCAGAGCGGAGTGTCGCGGACTTGTTGTTTTCTCCAAACACCGTGTGGTACTTAGTATTTCCAACTTCTGCCTCTGCGGTTTTTATACTAAATCAGCCTCCCACTCTAGCGTTGAGGTCTTAGAATGGCACCAAATAGAACACTTAAGAATTTAAAAGAGGAACACAAGTGTTTATAATGAAAGCTTTGTATTGAACAAAGAAACTTTACAATGCTTAGAGTTTTACAACTTCACTCTCTCTTGGAGCAAATGAATTAACCTACCAAGCTATTTATAGGCAAAGTTGTTACTAATGGATGGCTAGGATCAATTTGATCCAACGGTCTACAATCCATCTCTAGAATTCTCTACAAACATACATAATAAAATATTTACAAAGAATTAACTAGGATTATCTAGAATAATCCACAAGTATTAGACTTTCCAATTCTCTAGAATTCTCCATTACCTTCTAGTTAGTTTCATGTACCATCATTGTCTAGAAAATTCTGGATTCGCCTCAAGACACCGTTGTTCTAGATTATTCCGCCATCTTTGTTATGAAACGAGCGGGTCGTGACAGGAGGCATCACCTTTCTATACCAGGGCAAGATAGTATTCTAGGGAATCTTTTGGATATATTTATGGAGAATGAGAGAAAGATATGGACTTCACGATAAGTTTACATAATCCCCTTTAAGTAGAGAGTACGAAAATAACCATGAGCAAGAGAGACACTATACTCGACGTATGATGATGAGGAGTATGACAAGGCACATGAAGTATAGTTCTTTAGCTTTTATATTATATTATCTATATTCAGACAAGTTTATTTTTCTTCTGACTTTAACTGGATATTTGGTTTATGTTTATTTTATCCATCAGTAAAACATGCAATCTCTAGTGGATTAAAAAAAAAAAATTAAGAAAACATGTTCATGCTTGCTAAAATTTCATTACAAAGACCTGTAAATTTTCTTGTGATAGAGAAATGATCAGATATCAGCAGCAGTATGGCTCAAGAAATAGTTTTTACCTTTAGATGGATGATGTGGTACATGTTATAGAAACGAACTTGAAGGCTATCATTTCCCAAGTTCTCTTGTTCTTCTTTAATTAGCTTTGCCGAAGTCACAGCCGAAGGGCTAGCGTCATCCAAATCAATGATTTGAAGCGTTGGTATTTCTCCAATACTACAAGGGATCTCCTCTAGTGTGAAACATGCTCTAAGAGTTAGGTTCTCAAGCCTTGGGAAGTGAGCCTTATCAGCTCTCCATTGCACTAGATGTACTCCGTGAAGTAGTGTTCACGAAAATATGTTTCGAATAAAACCACCGCAAGTGTACGGTTCGTTGACAAGTAATAAAGTGGAAATCCTAAAATTTCGAGTATCGTTCCCACGAGAATTGATTTAACTTGAATTCTATTATTGCGACCTTAACCGAATCTATTAACTCAATATGATTATTTTTGTGACTTTATGATGAAACTATGACTAATCTATAAATTAAACTAAAATTGTGAATCAAATGCAAAAGTTTTAAGAAATCAATGTATGAAAAGCGTACTAGGATCCCGAATCGCCAAGCATAATTCACTCTTAACCCCTATTTCACAATTTGACAACACGATGAATCGTTTGAAGAATCAATGTTTCTAACCTATCCAACAATCTCTTTCGAGTAGAATTGAACCTATCCTAGTATACCATTTGACTATATTTCTATGACAAATGCAATATACAAGCATGCATGAAGTTTTGTAAACACTTAGAGATTCACGTAATGCATATCGGTATATTTCTATCCTCTATGAACAAAACGATGATTTATACCTTGTTGAATTTATTTCCCTTCTTTCGAATGCATGAAATAAATCACCTAAACTCACATAATTATCGTCGACTATAATCACGGAGACAATAAGCGTATATAAATCATTCAAAACCATCAAAGTGTTTAATTATCAAATTGCAAAATAGAATTAAAGAGTTCACAATGCGAGGTTCATCGTTCACCTAGTACATAAAAAGTCTAGCCTAACATAATGAAATTAAAGCAACAATAAAAATAATGAAAAGAAAACATCACCAAAATCTTGAATTAAATCTTGAAATCTTGAATGTAAATCCTTGTTCTTGCCTTCTTGTAAGCTCTCCAAGGTGTTTTTCTCTCAAAAGTGGCGTAACCCCCTTTCTTTGGACGAGTTTAGGGTTAAAAAGGTGCCCTAGATTCCTTTCCATAAGAGTTTTAGCGAGAAAAGGAAACCAGAAAATCGCGCCAAAATTACTACCATGCGGCCGCATGGTTATTTTCCATGCGGCTGCATGGAACAAAAAATTTTCATGAAATTATCCCTGAACCCTTCCTTGCGGCCGCAAGGAAATTACACCATGCGGCTGCATGGTGCAATTTAGTTTCGAAATCTTCATTTTGGTCCTTGAACTTCCGTTTTCTCTTGTTTTGACC
Organism: Fraxinus americana; assembly: GCA_035079005.1. Taxonomy (NCBI): domain Eukaryota; kingdom Viridiplantae; phylum Streptophyta; class Magnoliopsida; order Lamiales; family Oleaceae; genus Fraxinus; species Fraxinus americana. The sequence continues at coordinate 34,586,025 of CM068717.1, read as the reverse complement.
TCTTTTGTTCATTCTTTCCCTCAAATCATCCCGTGACATCCTCAATTTGTGATTAAACTCGTATCCTCTCTTGAGTTGTCCTCGGGTCATCTTTTGGTTATTTGCATTTTGGTCCCTGAACTTTCATTCTCTTCCATTTTGGTTCTTTTTCGTACGTTTTCGCACACTTTTCATTCCATCCATCAATGTAGTCCTACAAACGCAAATTATATCGAATTAAGCCATATTTCAACATATTTATCGACAATAGTCCATGTTTTGTGGCCTAAATAAGTGTGCAAAACTCCCTTATCAAATCCCCCAAACTTGAACTATTGTTTGTCCTCAAAGACGATGGTGACTCAACTCTACACAAAACATGGTTTAACAACCGGTCGTGCTCAGGATTAGATTTCAGTGACCAACATAATCAATAGTTTTAATAGTGCAAAATCAAACCAACCTCCACCTATCATATGCAGAACTTGATGTGTGTGTGTGAATACTTATGCAAAGCATACCACCCTAAAGATGGATGCTAATCCCGACCTGTAGTAGTCAAATTCTTCATTTCTTCACTCGTGAGATTCACACCCCCCAAACTTATTCTTTTCGCTCAAAGATCCCGGAGTGTGTTCTAGAGTAGGGTTTTTTTATTTACTTAAATCCTTACCCTCTCTTAGTTTGGATAGATCTCGCAATCACAAGTTCACACGTCAACAAGCAGGGATGCTCCTATTTCTTTGATTGTTTCAACCGTTAAGACTAGACTAAGTTACTTGCTTCGTATCAGAGATATGATCCTATCAACTGAATGTCTGGGGCTAATCAATGCATTTCATACATAGAAGCACGTAAATTCTTCATCAATGGATAAACAGATATATTTATTTTTTAACATCTTTCATTTGCTTTCTATATAACCCTTATAACGAGTTTTAGGCCGATGACTCCCAAGTCAGATGACCATAGGGCACCAGGTTTTAAAGCCTTGCAAGCTTAATCACTCGAGTTATACAGGCTCGAACAGATGTCTTCATTTATTCAATAATCAGTGTAATGTAACCCCTTTTTTTAGACATTCAGTTTCTAGAATTAACTTCGAACTTGAAAATTTTACCTTGTTTTCGTCTCATTGGTCTAATCCAATCCACACAATACAATTTCACGCATGGAATCCCTACTCATCTCAATGTTCTCCGGTAAAAGCTAAATCATCTCCAAACTCCTAAAGTGATGGTTTATCAATAAGTATAGTAGAGGTTTTCGAGGTCTACCTATCATGTTCAACTCTACTATGATTCATACACCTCATCATTAGCTTAGCATGCCCAACACAAGTATTGTGCTCAAAATGTCAAGTTTCCACATAGACAAGTATCAATCAATTTAACATGCACAATTTCCACTATCTATAGTTATTCTGAGTCCAATATTCACATCATTGTCGACAGGGCCATTAAACCCACACAATTCTAAACTACGACTAGAAGTGCATAAAACTAAGAATAATGAAAAACTGAATTTTTTTTTTTTTACACAACACAATCACAAAAAAATAAAAACTACAGTAACATAATGAATGACATATTGACATATTCCCACCCCCAAATGTATACAGAACATTGTCCTCAATGTTTAAAGAATAATAAAATGCAAACTTAGCAGTGCATAAAATTAAGGACAAATTCACAGAAGATAAAGAGGGGTGAGGAATACTCCCCTGATCGATGAGGATGCGAATGTGAAGATGGTGGAGGAAAAAGAAGTGTGGACCATGCATAGGCTCTTTTATTACCTGTAGAGACAATGAAAAAAAATCTTATTATTAAAAAAAAACGTGAAGATAAAATTACTAATCAAATGCTTAAGGCAAAATAAATAAAAGGGTAGAAACGATGGGTTGCCTCCCATCCAGCGCTAGTTTATAGTCTATAGCTCGACTCTACCGTGTTAGTCTGTTAAGGTACGTTGAATATAGCCTTGGAGGTCCTGATTAGCTTCTTCAATGGCAGTTTCTTTCTTCTTATCGGCGTTCTTCCAAACGTTAGCCTTATCTTTATCTTTGTCATCTGTTTTTCCCTCATCAATTGCCTCAAACTCAACAATGTACCCTTCTTGCTTCTCAAGATTTTGTTCGGGTTGAAAATGCACATTATGGTCATCAGCAGCATTTGAAAACTTTTGAAACAAAATTGTCTTCTGCAACACCTCCTCTACCACATCAATTTGGTAGCAACTATCTGACTTGACATGATCATCCATAACATTGAAAACGCTGAAAGTGATCTGCTCCTGGCCAAATCTCAAATTTAACTGACCTTTTTCAACATCTATTAGAGCTCTACTGGTAGCTAGGAATGGCCTTCCCAAGATAAGTGGTATATCCTTGTCTTCTTCCATATCCAAAATGAGGAAATCTGCTGGAAAAATGAATTTGTCCACCTTAACTAGTACGTCTTCAATTATTCCCCTCGGATGTGCAAATGGCCGATCAGCTAATTGCAGTGTCACCGTGGTTGGTTTGGCTTCGCCTAGTCCGAGTTTCCTGAAAACAGATAGAGGCATTAGATTAATACTTGCACCAAGATCACAAAGAGCTTTATCAAAATAACATTCACCAAGAGTGCAAGGTATAGTAAAACTCCCTGGATCTTTCAGTTTTGGTGGGAGCTTTTTCTGAATTACGGCACTACACTCCTCTGTTAGCATCACTGTATCATGTTCATCTAGCTTTCGTTTCTTAGATAGAATATCTTTAAGGAACTTGGCATAGCTAGGCATTTTGAACAGTGCCTCTGCAAATGGGATATTTATATGGAGTTTCGTGAAAACTTCGAGGAATTTCTTGTATTGTTGCTCCCATTGATACTTCCTCAACCGTTGTGGGAATGGAATGGGTGGCTCATAGGGATTGATCGAATTATCTGGCAATTTCGGTGACCTTGGTGGACTTCCTTTTATCGGCGTCTTCTTGGTGTTGTCAACCTGCTTTTCATTCTCTTCTTTAGAAGACTCCACTTGCTCTTTATTTTCACCCGGCCTTTTTGCATGTATCTCATGTAGCTGAACTCCACTTCGTGTAGTGATGGCTTGACATTGTTCCCTAGGATTTATTTCTGTGTTGCTCGGCAATGCACCAGGTACTCTCCTTGTTATTGAAAGAGCTAGCTGTCCCATTTGAGTCTCCAGATTCTTAATAGCTGCACCCTGATTCTGGAAATTTGTTTCAGTCTTTCTCATGAATTGATTTGTGGTTTCCATGTATTTATCAGTCTTTTCCATGAGTTTCACAAACATATCTTCCAACTGAGGTTTCCACTCCTGCTGAAACTGCCCCTGAGCCCGATTATGATTCTGATTGTGATTCTGATTACCACCCCAAGAGAAATTGGGGTGATTTCTCCATCCCGGATTGTATGTCTCAGAGTGAGGATTGTTCTGCTGACGTTGACCCCATTGAGCAAAATCCACATGTTCCATCCTTTGTGTAACAATGGGACATTCAGCTGTACCATGCTCTGCTCCACATTCTTCACAACTGGGCTTCTTCACTTGTGCTGAATTTACGGTCTGTGTTATGCCTTCTATCTTGTGAAATAAGGAGTCAATCTTTGCAGATAATGTCGAATAGGTATCTACCTCATACACTCCAACTGCTTTATTTGTACCCACTCTATCCCCCGAAGACCACATGGCTGAGGTATTTGCCATTCTCTCGAACAATTCCCAAGCTCCCTCGGGTGATCTTGTACTTAGGGAGCCGTTTGATGATGAGTCCACCATGCTTCTGAAAGTCGGAGTTAGTCCCATATAGAAGAATCTAATTTGTGTTGGCTTGTCAAACCCATGTTGAGGACACTTCCTTAGCATGTTCTTGAATGCTCCACGCTTCATCAAACGATTCGGCTTCATTTTGGCTAAATATTGATATGTCATGCCTTAGCCTCCCCACTTTCGCCGGTGAGAAGAATTTGGTACGTAATTTATGAGCCGGATCGTTCCAAGTAGTTATGCTTGCCACGGGAGTGAATCAAGCCACTCAAGTCTTTGTATCCCGAAGAGTAAGTGGAAACAATCGCAACTGATTGCATCTTCTGATATCCCTTGGTATCTGAAATTTTGACACATATCCAAGAAACGGGATACATGTGTATATGGATTCTCATTGGCCATCCCATAGAATTGGTGTCCATTCTGAAAGAGTTGGATGACATTTGTCTTCAACTGAAAATTTGGTTGTCCGAATCTTTGGATAGACAATCTTTGGATTGGCTTTGCATGATGAACGGTGACCAAAGATCCCCAAGCAGAGCATTCCCATCATATTGTGCTTCCGCATTGGCTGGAGCTGCATGTGCTACAATCGGTTCCAATTGTTGATTAGCCATTTGTATTTGTCCTTGATTGACCTGATGATAAAAGTAGCACTTAGCTCAACCCAAGTAAAGAAACTAAATTCAAAATAATAATAATAAAAAATTAAAAACAAGTTCGAATTAGTGTCTAAATAACAAAAATCAAGTTAATACTCAATCCCCGGCAACGGCGCCAAAAACTTGTTCACGAAAATATGTTTCGAATAAAACCACCGCAAGTGTACGGTTCGTTGACAAGTAATAAAGTGGAAATCCTAAAATTTCGAGTATCGTTCCCACGAGAATTGATTTAACTTGAATTCTATTATTGCGACCTTAACCGAATCTATTAACTCAATATGATTATTTTTGTGACTTTATGATGAAACTATGACTAATCTATAAATTAAACTAAAATTGTGAATCAAATGCAAAAGTTTTAAGAAATCAATGTATGAAAAGCGTACTAGGATCCCGAATCGCCAAGCATAATTCACTCTTAACCCCTATTTCACAATTTGACAACACGATGAATCGTTTGAAGAATCAATGTTTCTAACCTATCCAACAATCTCTTTCGAGTAGAATTGAACCTATCCTAGTATACCATTTGACTATATTTCTATGACAAATGCAATATACAAGCATGCATGAAGTTTTGTAAACACTTAGAGATTCACGTAATGCATATCGGTATATTTCTATCCTCTATGAACAAAACGATGATTTATACCTTGTTGAATTTATTTCCCTTCTTTCGAATGCATGAAATAAATCGCCTAAACTCACATAATTATCGTCGACTATAATCACGGAGACAATAAGCGTATATAAATCATTCAAAACCATCAAAGTGTTTAATTATCAAATTGCAAAATAGAATTAAAGAGTTCACAATGCGAGGTTCATCGTTCACCTAGTACATAAAAAGTCTAGCCTAACATAATGAAATTAAAGCAACAATAAAAATAATGAAAAGAAAACATCACCAAAATCTTGAATTAAATCTTGAAATCTTGAATGTAAATCCTTGTTCTTGCCTTCTTGTAAGCTCTCCAAGGTGTTTTTCTCTCAAAAGTGGCGTAACCCCCTTTCTTTGGACGAGTTTAGGGTTAAAAAGGTGCCCTAGATTCCTTTCCATAAGAGTTTTAGCGAGAAAAGGAAACCAGAAAATCGCGCCAAAATTACTACCATGCGGCCGCATGGTTATTTTCCATGCGGCTGCATGGAACAAAAAATTTTCATGAAATTATCCCTGAACCCTTCCTTGCGGCCGCAAGGAAATTACACCATGCGGCTACATGGTGCAATTTAGTTTCGAAATCTTCATTTTGGTCCTTGAACTTCCGTTTTCTCTTGTTTTGACCTCTTTTGTTCATTCTTTCCCTCAAATCATCCCGTGACATCCTCAATTTGTGATTAAACTCGTATCCTCTCTTGAGTTGTCCTCGGGTCATCTTTTGGTTATTTACATTTTGGTCCCTGAACTTTCATTCTCTTCCATTTTGGTTCTTTTTCGTACGTTTTCGCACACTTTTCATTCCATCCATCAATGTAGTCCTACAAACGCAAATTATATCGAATTAAGCCATATTTCAACATATTTATCGACAATAGTCCATGTTTTGTGGCCTAAATAAGTGTGCAAAACGCCCTTATCAAGTAGCAGAAATTTTAGTTTGCAAAATTCTCCTTCCGTTGGTTCCCATTGTGGTCCATGGAAGGCATTAGATCGCAGTTTGAGCACTTCAAGATTGGGCATTAATCCAACAACAGTCATATGTTTCCAAGTAATTTCACAGCCCTTTAAAGTTAACTTTTTGATATTTCGTGGGAAGGTGAAATTCATCGGGAAACTCACAGGTTCACGTTCACTTATTATTTTCAGGTTCCTGAGTTGAGAAAGATTAACCAGATTACCTAGAGAAAAGGGTGTCATTTCCAATTTTTCAATCGAAATTCCTAACTTGTTTAGATTTGGAACTCTTTCGAAGACCTCCTTGGTGCAGCTGGAACTACTCACTTTCGACAATGTTAAAAGGTTACCCAGAACTAAATTCTTCCCATCTATTGGTGATCTAGCTGGGGATGGCAAAAAACACACCCTAAACAGGAGATGCCTTAATTGTGGCATCCTCCATATTTCCTCTGGTAAATGTACCTCTTCACAATCTACAATTAAGGTCTGTAGATACCACAGAAAATTAGGTAATATTTTAGGTATGGAAATTTTCCAATGACTGGAGAAAGCGAGGTGCCTTGCGTGAACTGAATTCGTTCCTCCAATTGAGAAACCATCTACTTTTCCTTCAGCAAGATCCAACACCCTGAGCAGTGGAAAAAGTTTTTGGTCACCTGATTCATAAATCTTGCTAGCCGAACGGGAACACAAAATAGAACGGACTGGTGGCAAGGATCCCATGGACGGATTGACATTTGAAGTGTCACTGTTTGACAATTCCTTGTGAAAAATATCTTGATGAATACATAGGCGACGTGAATACTTTATGCCTTCAGCAAAGACTGTGAAATCTTTATCTGTGACAGTGACGTGAAAAAACATCTCTTGCTGGGCTTTTCTTATGCATAGGTCCCTTAACAGATCATGGATGCTACATGTTTTTATTTTTCCACTAGAACTCTTCTTACTAATCAAAATAAGATTTCTGGAAATTAGATCTCCCAAATATTCCTCTGCCACTTCTTCCAAGGTTTTACCTCTGACTGGTTTTAGAAATCCCTCTGCAGCCCATAACTTGGTGAGTTTGGAGACACGGATTTTATCATCTTCTGGAAAAACTCCCATATAGAGAAAGCATGCTTTGAGGTAATGAGGCAAGTAATAGTAACTTAGAGATAGTATTTCTAAGCAGTTTGCATCAGTTGAAGTTACAACTAGCCTGACATTTTGTGCAACACACTCCCAGTGATCTTTTGTCCTGTTGGCGTTGGAAAGGTGACCACCAATCACGACAAGGGAAAGTGGAAGTCCTTTGCAATTCTCTGCAATCTCCTTTCCAGCTTCCTCCAGTTCTGGAGGGCAACAATCTTCCCTAAACACCTCCCGACGAAGAAGATTCCAGCTGTCGGTCTTATTTAGAAATTTCATATGATGGAGAGAGCTACCGGTTTCAACCACACTCAACAGCCGTGTTGTCAACATGATCCGGCTTCCATTCCCGTCGTCTGGAAATATCCTACGCAAAGAATCCCAAGCTTCAGCAGTCCAAACGTCATCCATCACAACAAGATACCTCCGACCTTTTAAACTTTTGTATAGATACTCTTTTATTTCTTCAGTACTGTTCTCTTGATGCATTTCATCACTGAGTTGCTTCATGGAATCCAGAAGGCTCAGCAAGACTTCTCGCTCACGATATTCTTGAGAAATTGATACCCAGGCACGAGTGGGGAAATAGTATTCAATAAATGGATCATTGTAAACATTTCTAGCAAGTGTGGTCTTGCCAATGCCTCCCATGCCTGTAACTTGGATAATTTGAAGAGCAGTAAGTTGATCTCTAGTAAGTTGATCCGTTATGTCCTTCAAATCTTCACGAAACCCGACCATAGCATTCTTGCCGATTGAAGGAAGTCTTGATTGTCCAGTTGGCAAAGAAGTCCTCTGGCTCTGGTGTAGATCTGTTGCGCCCCACAATTCCTTAAGCTTGGCAGCATTCGTCTTAATGGAATCAATTTCATCTGCTACTATCACGAAGTTTTCACAAAAAGTTTGGTCTCTGATTCGTCTTTCATGAAAACTTTCCTGACCAAAATTCTTTGATATGTGGGATTCCATGATATCTTCAATTTTGTATGCTGCATCTCGAATTTCCCTTTCCAAACATCGTAGTTCCTCGCTCCTTCTCTGCCAAGAATCATCCAGAAAATCTAGTAAGAATTTCAAATTTTCCTGGAGGGATTTAATTTGTTGGTCCTGAAGAGGAGTCTGATGTTTTTCGAGATGAGGATTTGATATCTGCTCCAGAATCTGATCAAGAGATAATACAGCAGCATAAGCCATCTTTGATTTTTTCACAGAATCTGATTGAGAGATAATATCACGAAACTGTAGCCCACCTTAACAAGTGGTGGTTCTGGGAGGTGGTGGAATTGAGTGGAGGGAGGGGATAAAGAAGAGTGCAGAGAGAAAAAAAGGGTTGGGTCTTTGTGTATGTTCGGGCAAGTATTATGAACCCAGCTGCATGTTGGGGGGGGGGGGGGGGGGGCACCAACTTGTATACAACAAAATTTCTCATTATTTAAAACTCACTTTTTTTTTTTTTTCCAATTTCATTATCAATCACACAGTTTCATGATAAAATATTTATCACTTCAATCCAATTTGTTTTTAACCAGGTATTCTCTATTTACAAAATCAATTTTAACAAAAGTAAACATATGCTGAATATTTAAATTATCAGAGGGGAAATTGCAGCTCTAGTACAGATTCCATACACTTAATAGAAAACATGTCCTAATTCTATTTCTTTTAGCATTCACATCCTCAACATACCATTTTTGATGCGCATAGTTCCTGATTGACGAAATCCGTTTAATTAATAGCGAATTTTAATAGCGAATTTCCACATTACCACTTATCTTTTGGGTTCTCTACGAAATTTTTAAATATAATTGCAATCATGACATTCTTAACATCATTTCAACCTTTTACTGCGAAAATCACTATTTTTGTTAGATGTCGATTATTTAACAATTAAAAAAAAACTACAATACTTCTAAATTAATTTAAAATAATAAAAAACTAAGAAACTAAGAAAGGAATAAAAATAGAAAATGAAGTCACAGAAAAAAAAAGGCTTCATAGTGTTTTTTTGTATTTTCTTTTTCATTTCTCAGTTTTTTTATTTTTGTTTTGGTTTTGGTTTTGGTTTTGTGTTTTTTTTTTCAACAATTAAAATTAAGAATATTATAGTATTTTCAATAAAAATACTGATCTTTTAACATTCAACTAAACAATAGCGGACAAAAAAATGATTTCACACAAGAAGTTGAAATAAGGCTAAGAATATCAGGATTGATACGTTAAGTACCAATCCAATGAGGACCGCAAATGATAAGGGGGCATTGAGCAAAAATAACATTTAATTAATATATTGCAAGTAACTTTAAAAAAAATGCAAAATTCAAAAGCAAATTTTTTGCCAGTGGCCTTTGAATCCTTTAACTAAATTCAACGACAACTAACGGTGGTGCGTGGCGCCTTATGTTTTCTATACGGAAAAAGCTAGATTTATAGAACTATTCACTTACAGAATAGTTACAGAAAATTAATTTCCCAAAATACCCCCTACATAAAATCTGCAACTAAAGCCACTATAAAAATAAAAAGACTTCAATTAAGTCCCCCACAATTTGTAAACCAAAAATCTTTGATAAATTTAATTTTAGATGAGAAAACCGAATTCCATAAGATGTGTAATGCATATAAAAGATTAAGATATATATTAACTATTAGATTTTATATAAATCTCATAAATCATAAAATGACAAAGGCATATATAATAAAATATTTAGAAAATACTAAAAGTTATAATTCCGCACGCACTCCGGTAAAAATGGTATCAGAGCCAATTTGCGAACCTAAGATAATGGTGAATATAGTTGATGGAAAAAACATAATTGAAGAATTTTTGAATAATGTTGAAAAAAATAAGAAACTTGGTTATCCTTATTTACCTAAAAATAGTACAAATGAAAGTTTTGAGGATCTACACAAAAGATTGAAAAATTTAGAATATAATATACAAATAGGGAATGCTCTATTAGATAAAAAAAACTTGAAGGAAAAGATATGATTATAATTAATCCAGCTCAAGATTTCAGGATAATAGAAAAGGATAAAAATAAAGAAAAGAATCATGAGATAAAACAATATATGATTACAGAGGTAGAAGAATTGGAACAAAAATTCTTAGAATCTACTGGTGAAAAATATAATGAATACAAAAAACAGTCATAAGAATTAACAAAAAAATTGGAAAATACAAAAATGAATACTAATCAATCATCTAGTCATAATATAAAAACAGAATTTAGTAGTGATGAAAAATATGAATATGTTTATGGTATACCAATACCTAATAAAAATGGTGTTAACCAATATAGAAAAACACAGAAAAGATACACTGGAAATATAAGAAAGCAATCCATAAAAGAAATAAATCCAATAACATCTTATAATGAACTAATCCATACAATAGGTATATGATTAGATCTTGATTGTGTAGATAAAGATAAAGCCATTGAAACATGGATGAAAAGTACAGACTTAGCTATACAATTTAACAAATGGGAAACATATACAGCATTTGGATTTATAGAACATACATTCAGAGGAATTGTATCTGAGTCATTTCCGACAAGTCTTTCTTCATTTTTAGAGCAAGAAGCCCCATTCTTTCTCATGGACGTTGTAATTGCTTTTCGGTGAAGAAAGCTATGAGAAAATATAAAAAGAATAATAAAGTATGGTGAAAATACAACTGAAACATTAGATAATAGGAATGCTTTGAACGAACAAAATATACAAGAAATATTAAGAAGATTAGAAAGAGCCCTTAGAACAGAGTTTTTAGGACATAGATTTACAGTAGATGAAGAAACTAGAAAGCAAGAAGAATATAATGAAGGGATGATAACAATGGAAAATTTAAAGATATGTGATATGTGTGAACTAGAAAGATACACATGTAAATTCGAAGAAATATATTATATATTAAACCAAGGAAATTATCAAGAAAATAAACCTATATTGAGGTCTTATTTTATGAAGTTACCATTCCCACGGGGAATAAAATTATTAAAAGAATATGAGAAATTATTGCCTTTTGGAGAAGAGGATGTTGTGAATAAAGATAGTTTTGGATGTAGGATTGAATTTACGAAAAGAATGATAGGCATTTGGTTTAGAGAAGCCTTAGAAAGTAAAAAAGCATATAAGATGAGAAGAAACTCCTTGTGTTGCTACAAAGATATATGACAAATTGAACAATTTGGTTGTAACAAAAAAAAAAAATATAAGCCATATAAGAAATACAAAAGAAAGTTCAAAAACTACAAGAAGTTTAAGAAAAGATTTTTCAAATCACATAAAAAAATATTTCAAGAAAAGAGATTGGACTAAAAAGCCCAAACCAAAATATATTAAAAAATGTAGATGTTTTATTTGTAATGAAGAAGAACACATTGCCCATCAATGTCCTAAAAAGAAGATAAGCAAAATGTAAAAAACTCTTAGAATCTATGAAGAATTTCAAAATGATAGTGATATAGAGCCAATTGAATATTTTGAAGATTTAAATAGTGAGTGCAGTAGCATTTATGAATTAGATACATCGTCTTCAGGAGAAGACTCTGAAGAAATATTATATCCGAATTAAGAAATACAAGAAATAGATCAAGAAATAGAAGTAGAAACAACTGATGAAGTTGAAGACTCAGTAGAAGGTATAAATCAAGAAATCACCTTTGATGCAAGAAAGTACAAAGGAATAACTAAGAAAATATTATATTTGCAAGAAAGGGATGTATTCCATCAAAGATTTTTAGGAATACTACCAAGAGTAAATAAAACTATTGCAAGTATGAATTACAAAGAACTATATATCAATACAGAAGACACAATGGGAGAAGCAAGAATCCCCATAATCACGAAAGAATGGGTAAAACAAAAGTTATCCAAAATTCCAAAAAATGTAAGAAGCAAGCTAAAGTGTATTGAGATATGAGGAATCAAAATCATGGTAAAAGGATTCTTTAGAGAATGTATGAATATACCAATAGAAATATATTGCATGGACAATAGAATATTACAAGATCCTATAGATGCTCTATTAGGAACTGTTGTAAGAAATCTAGTCTATCAGAAGACAATATTTACAGTAAAACCAAACTATGCGGTTTCACTGTTGATGAAAATATTAACCAAAGTTTCAATCTATATTATAGAATTGGAAACTTGAAAATGTTACGAAAAAGTAAGGCTATTAGTATTATTATAAAATCAATTTTTGCTTTTAGTACTAGTCATCACAACAATTTAAGGAAAATAACTGACAATATTATCGTACATAAATATTTTGAGGAATTAGCTCAATATATACCTCTTAGAAAATACCAAGAACATGAAGTCACAATACCAGAACGAATAATGCTTGATTTTCACAAACAAGCAAAAAAAATTAATTATGAAGGAAAATTGATAAAAAGAAATAGTGTCAGTCTAGAAGGAGATAATCTTATTACAAGAGTCCCCTCCAAACAAGACTCTAGGGTAAGCCAACTTAGGAAACAAAGTATTGCTAAACCATCAAGTTCGCAATATTACATTATGCTAATCAAGAAGAATACAAGAAGAATCTTCTTGTCCTTATAGATACTGAAGCAGATAAAAGTCATGTAAATGGTAAATTTGTTAGCCATTTAATAGATTTTGAGTTATCAGAACCATAAATATTCAAAGATTATTTGGAAAATAATCTTGAAATAAAGAAACATGTAAAATTCCCTCTTATATTTATAGGAGAGGATTTGAAAGAATATAATAAAGAAATAATTCTATATAAAGATGAATTATATAGAATCAAACGTTCACCTATATTATTAGGGATGAACTTCCTTGAAAAATTTAGCCCTTATAAAATTTGTCAAGGATATTTGAAGATAACAGTTGATGATAATCCGATCATCATATCAAGAATAGATGAAAATATGAAAACATTGTTATCATAGAAAGAGTAATTAATACTAATTCAATGAGTCCATATATTGAAATTACACTCAATATAAGAAGTTACTGCAGAATTAAATTTCATGCTTATCTAGATACAGGGAGTACAATAAGCTTATGTTTACCAAATGTACTACCAAACGAATACTGAAAATATGATTCAAAAAAGGTTGTCACTGTTACAACAGCAGGTGGAAATAAGGTAATATATAACAAATATGCCACACAAGTACCTTTTCTAATATCCTTTAGAAAAGTATTTGTTGTCATAATATACATGTCAACCACAATTGGATGTGATATTTTATTAGGACAAAATTTCCTACTAAAATATGCACCATTTATACAATATGCATATAGATATATGTTCACAACTCCTTGTGCACATAAAATATTTACACCAAAGATAATTAAGGCTGTTAGTATAGCATATAAAGAAATTAATCATCAGAATTCCTCAACCCAGCGTGGTGGATGTTGGAATACAGTTTTGAAAATGACAACAAAAAATAAGTTAGAAAAACTGAAAAAAGAAGTTTTTGAAACCTATTCAGAAAACTCATTAGAAAAATGGAATACGAATAAGGTAAAAGCAAAGATAGAACTGATCAATCCAGAAACTATTGTGAGGGTCAAACCAATGAGATATAGTGTAGAAGATCAAAAGGAATTTAAGAATCAGATAAAAGAATTACTAGAAGTCAAATAGATCAGGCCTAATAAAAGCCCACATAACTGCCCATCTTTTATGGTTAGAAAATATATAATTACTGGGGTGCAGTATTGAAGGTTAAAAAGAATCATAAAGAATATAAATGTGAAAAGAATTGTTCTTGTCCTGAGATACTTGCAGGTTACACATCATGAACATTCAAAGAAATTCAAACAAGATATGAGATGAACATGAAAGAACTCATTGCTGTAAAACGAGGAGTACAAAAATATGAAGATTATTTATTGTCAAAAAATTTCTTAATTAGAACTGATAATACTCAAGTTAAAGCGTTTCTAAAAAATAATGTTGATCCATCTATTGCCAATAGATATATTATCAGAATTCAAATTTGGTTTTCTTATTTCAAATTTGATATTAAACATATAAAAGGAGAATCTAACTTTCTTCCTGATTATCTTAGCAGGGATGGAGTTAGAACAATTAAGGACGAAAGTCCAGATACTCGAGATAAAAGTTTCCTACTTGGAAACACAAATCCAAAATATACAAAATAGTTTTCGAGACAGAATGAATATAGCCCTTGAGGTAGAAGATACTTGTACTAAGTCTAGTATCCCTTCACAGGGACTTGTGAATACTAGCACTCTTCCCAATGATAAAGGTAAAGAAAAGAAGGTAATAGGAACTCCTTCACAGGGAATACTCAAGCCTATTACTGATAAAGAAGATATAAAAGTTCCCATCAGGAAAGAGACTCAAGATATGAAAAATAGCAAAGGAATCCCTTCATCTAGCCAAACTTTACCTCAACTAGCTGTTGACAAAATTGATCCAAAAGATATTGCCAAAATATGCCATACAGCAAAAATACCCAAAAAAGAGAACTATGAAGAAGTAATACTCTTTATTGTTATCTTTAACATTTTATCTGATTAGTATTTTGAGATAGGAAAGTGGATGAAAACATTCCACTACGAAAAATACAACATGATAAATTATTATCCAGGAGCACCAGCCAACTAGGTAAGAAATTGTTTTGAATTGGGAAACATACTTTGTATATATCCCAGTAAAGATCTCAGAGAAATAGCCTAACTTCCAACTGATGTTAGGAAGGCAGTAAAAAGATACTGAAATTGTCAAAAGTACAAACATATATATCAGGTTGCACTCAGCAACTATGGAATGAGATCATGTTCTTGAATATATGCAGTTATCGTTCCATGTCATGAAATTGGGACTTACAAAAGGGTATAAAAAAATATTTGAACATATAATTCAGTTAATTACCGAGAAAGAAAAGATATGGATCTATCCGTCTGAAGATAATATAATTTATTCCAGTGCAAGGATTCCAACAAAGGATGAAGATATGTATCTTCTTGATAATTTACTATCCACTATAATCTCAAATCAAGTTAATGGATCAGAAGATATGGCAAATGAATTATGCAAGATACTCTGGGATTACAGTGATCACCATTGTGAACATTGTGTTGTGGAAGATATGAGTCAAACATCTCTTAACAGTGAAGAATTCCCTGCAGAATTCTTTAAATCGAGGATGGAAAAGTAATGGAGTCAAGACAGTGACCCTTTATCACTACTTTAATAAAGTCACTTTATTAAAGAAAAACTGTGATCACTAGAAGACAGAAGATAATGGAGAAATGTCACAATCCAACTAGCCAACATTACCTAACAAAAGATAGTGGGAGACACCCGTGAAGATAAGGATGAACTACCCAACAAAGATATTGGAAGAATAGCTGTAAAGATAAGATTCTTTATCACCAAAGGAATGACTCAAGACCTCTATAAAAAGGGAGGAGGTTCAGCATTTAACACATCCTGGAAAAAATACCATCTCAGATCATTTACTATTTTATAATCTGTATACACCACTTGTATACAGCAAAAAAACTATTAGCCAATCTTGAAGATAGGAAAGCTTGTAATAAGGTAATCACTTATGGAGTTCTAAACTTCATAAGGTGAGTACCAAATGTATGTAAATATAGTTTGCAGACATGAACTATTTCAGTCTATGAATATTAAGATAAAGTTTGTTATGTTCAACAAAACTTTCATAAAAGGATTTCGTTAAGTTTCTCATGATTTCTCGGTAGTACAGATAGAGATTTTAAAAGATTTTCAAAACATTGTTTTTTAATGGATGTTAGCCATGCCAAAATACCCGTCTTTGATGAAAGTTTTGGGGAAAAATGGCAGTTTTCTAACAAAAATTGTAGCACCTTGTGTGTGAGTTATCTTTTAAAATTTCGTTCCAAGTAAGAATTTTATTCTGAAAAGAGTTTGAATAGAGGTGAAAAAAGAGACTCTGAATACTGTGAGATAGCGTATATGGTAACACGTTTAGTTCTCTAGAGTGAGAAATGCAACCTTAATTGAAAAGCCTTTTGCAGAAGCAGTTGTGGACCCAAATAATTTTAAAACATTTTAAATATTCATCTGATTTAGAAGATTGATTAAATACATGTAAAGCGACTATAAGAACATGTTAGAGGGAAAGCCTAGCTATTTCCATTGACTACTATAAGTTATTTACATGCTTTCATATGCTTATGCTTTAATTACTATTGATCTTTATGAACACTTCACAAGTATTCACATCCAATGATAATTGTCTTAAACTACATTTAAATGAAAAAGATATTTCGTTTTTACTTAGTATAGTTGAAAAATCTGAAGATATACTTGAAAAATCTGAAGATATACTTCCTGTTGGCCAAGAAAAACTTGAAGAAATATATCTTGATATAGATCGTGCTTGTAAATATAATATAGGATTTGATCCTGTAAAAACCTATAAAGAAATAAAAAAGATCAAGGATATTATAACCAAATATGAAGATATAGAAAAAGAAGTTTTAGAAGGAATTGTTTTAGGACATATAACTAAAGAAGACCAACCTAAAGCTTTTTTAAAAAATTAACGGAATATAGGATATTTAGAACAATTTGAAAGGTTGAAGAAATATCGTATTGATAGAAAGATTTAGAAAAAATCAAGATAATACCAGTAAACTAAGATTCAGAGAAGTTAGAATACTCCTTGAAGAACTTAGAATAGAAAATAATATCGAAAAGTGGGATAAGATCGCAAAAACTATAAGATATCACCAATACGAGCAACAATAATATCTGATTTGGTTACAAGAAAATACTGAATTAAGGTTCCCAGGATTAGTTTTAAGAACCTATGATCCAAACGGGAGAATCGTAAGATATAACCCTGAACAATCTAACAATTAAAAGATATAGGGCATATTTTGCAAATAAAGAAAGTAAGGATAAAATAATACTTTAATAAAAACTAATTTTATATTATTAAAAGTCTATGTGAGTATCTCGCAAGCTTCTGGCAATATTCTTCTGGCAGTGTAGCATAACCCTTTCTATACATTTTTTTTTATGTTGAAGAATGAGGTAATTCTTCTTTTTGTAAAAAGTTCACTTTTAAATATGTTAATTAAATGTTATTTTACGTAATGTCTCCTATCATTTGGGTTCTAGTTGAATTGGTACTTATCATAGCAATCCTCATATTCTTAACCTTATTTCAATATTTTGTTGTGAAATCACTTTTTCCATCCACTACAATTTATTTGATAGTTAGAAAGTCAACATTTTGACAAGAAGGGCTACCATGTCCTTAAGTTTAACTACAGGACCAATCCCAAAAAATAAAATAAAATAAATTACGGATGCAAGGTTAGTCAACCACATTTGCTTCTTTTTTATTATTCTTCTTTGGCAACTGCATTTCGAAGACTTGTGGTCTACTTTATCACAATTGAAGCATTTCTCTTGAGATTTCTTCTTAGAAATGCCCTCTTTCAGTCCCAGTTTAGTACCTTTGCCACCAGATATCCCAGACTTATTCTTGAAGGTCTTAGAACTTTGACTATGCTCAACAACATTGGCTTTAGACACAATAGGATTGAACCCCTTCTTTTCTGAACTTATGATGTCTTCTTCAATTCAAAGTCTAACAATCAATTCATCAACATTCATTTCTTTTCGCTTGTACTTAAGATAATTCTTGAAATCTTTCCACGCGGGGGGGCCATTTTTCAATAATTGTATCCACTTGGAAAGTTTCACTCAAAATCATATCTTCAGTATGAATCTCATGAAGAATCGCTTGGAGTTCTTGCACTTGACTAATTACTATTTTGAAGTCTATCATCTTATAGTTTAAGAATCGGCCTACAATGAATTTCTTGGCCTTGGCATCATTAGTCTTATATTTTCGATCCAATGACTTCCACAACTCCTTAATAGTTTTTATATTACAATACACGTTGTATAGCGAGTCTGCTAAACTGTTCATGGTGTAGTTTCAGCACAAAAAAATCTGAATGTTTTCCACGCATCAAGTGTGCTGATAGCTTGAACATCATCCCCATTCCCTTTGATTTTCGGCGCAGTTTTAGTCAAGAACCTCGTAAAATACAAGGTGGTTAGGTAAAGCAACATTTTTTGTTGCCACCTTTTGAAATCAAGCCATTGAATTTCTTCGATTTTTCTTCATGATTAATCGGAACAGTATCGACATAGTCAATTGGTTGCATACCTTGACAATTTAGCAACAACAAAACTTGGCTCTTCAGTCACAACAAAACATAGCTCTTGAGCCACAACAGAACCCACTGTTGGGTTTTCAGAAGCCACATCCATATTAATTGATTCTATTGCCATTTCTGAAAATCGAAAGAATATTAGTTCTCAATAAACCAAAATGAACAACTTGTCAGTTATTAATATGTTTTAAGTTTGTTAACCAAAATATTTTAAATTAAATAATTTTATTAATTACATTAAAACAAAGAACAATTAATTTAAAATTGTAGGAAATAATAAAAGAGCGAATGAACTTTGAAACCGAGACCTGTGTGAATATAGTTTCCTTAAAACAGATTCGTCGTCTCAACGTAGGTGCTTGAAGTTTAGTTCGAGCGTCTATTTTTCAAGATACAATGGAAAAATCGTAGTGTCCGAGCACTACAGATGCTACTCCTGCGAACTGACTTAGTATTTCAATACTATTACCACCAAGACCTTGACAAAAAAGTAAAAATTATGTATGCATACAAAAGATAAAATTTTATGTAGAGAAGATAAATTTTTTATGTTAAAAGAATTTTGAAGGTTTTTTATTTGGAAAAATAATAATAATGTGGCGCCCGCACACAAGTTCAAGATCCGAAGACTATTTCGGTCAGCGATTTGCACTCACTGTTTGTGCACGTAGAGAGAGCCTCTATGCTACACATAATTACACCCTTCTTAAATATAATCATATTTAAAGTGGTCATTGTCTTTATCTATTTTCCTATGTGGGATAACTTTAAACTAGCTTTCCTCTGATACAAAACATTTTCCAATGCATCACTTTGAACTCCAATTCTTCATTCACTCGAACATGATTTTGACAAGTAAATATATGATTTTGATGTTCTCATAAAGAAGAACACAAATCAATCTTGATCTTTCAAAATAAATAAACGAGTCCCACTCAAAATTTATGCTAAAATCAGCCCTTCAATTTATTTATTTTTTCTAACAAGGATGAGGTAAACTCTATAACTACAAGAGCTAATGTCAAAGACTTGGCAAGAAAATTCTGTTACTCCAACTTCGTGTTCTTTAATTTTTTTAATACCTCCACATATGAATAGTTGCTCCTCTCCACCCTCCTACCCCTCCAACTCCCAGTATTTTCTTAAGATTTATTTTGGAATCTTAGTGACAAGAAAAAGTCAATAAACAACCAAAGGCTGGATAATGTGGCTAGAAAAGCACTGAATTATTAATGACAAAACAAAAGTTCGTGAAAAAAGTAACAACCTTATTTAGAAAAAGATGAAACTTTTTCAGACAAGAACTGATGACAAGAAAAAGAAAAGCAAGACCAGGTTGTAAAAACTCAATAATGCAAATTTTGCACGTACAAAAATAGGAACTAGCCATTGCACTCAGAATATTCAGATTGGTCTCACCAAACGTGTTGGCGCTCAGTATCGTACAAGGCTTGAAATAGAAAAGCGACATTGTTTCAAATACATTAATATTTTCTGATATTGTATTGCTTCTTAGTGATGTAGAGTGTGGATTGTGCTGCATTACGTCTAAAAATAGGAACAGAGTGGCTCATACGCGTATCTTGCTACATGGAAATCAGGTCGATTATATTCCGTTATTTATTGCATTGTATGTTCACGGTGAACTACCTCAATAAGAAGCAGCTTTTAGTTTTCCAACAAAAAAATAAAAATTGGGAACTAGTACTGACATTTACTAACGTGTGGTGGGAGGGGGAGGGTTCAGTACCAATTCACCTTTCTTAAAGCAACCCATGTATGTGTTTAAAGTTTTAACTGAAATGATAATGTTAGGAAATTATTGAGAGCAATTATCCAAGGTCCAAGCCCACTCCACCAGGCCCAAGTGAGGTTCCATCCCAAAACCAATTGGTAATGGGTGGAGTAGCCCACTTAGGTTATATGGTGGATTTATTTTCTTCCCACAACCGATGTGGGACTCGTTTGCCTCAACAATCCCTCCCTCAGACAAGGCTCACGAGGTAAATCACCACTCATCGAGATAATCCATCGTAGCCTGCACCCACTACGTTACCATGGATCTACCATCTCATGAGAATTTTCCACCACCTCGATTTATCTAGCCACA
This sequence comes from Fraxinus americana, assembly GCA_035079005.1. Lineage (NCBI taxonomy): Eukaryota > Viridiplantae > Streptophyta > Magnoliopsida > Lamiales > Oleaceae > Fraxinus > Fraxinus americana. The sequence goes on along the minus strand of CM068717.1, from coordinate 34,565,543 downwards.
CAACCTGGGCTCTGATACCACTGTTAGGGAATTATTGAGAGCAATTACTCAAGACCCAAGCCCACTCCACCAGGTCCAAGTGAGGTTCCATCCCAAAACCAATTGGTAATGGGTGGAGTAGCCCACTTGAATTATATGGTGGATTTATTTTCTTCCCACAACCGATGTGGGACTTGTTTGCCCCAACAATCCCTCCCTCAAACAAGGCTCACGAGGTAAATCACCACTCATCGAGATAATCCATCGTAGCCTGCACCCACTACGTTACCATGGATCCACCATCTCATGAGAATTTTCCACCACCTCGATTTATCTAGCCACACAACATGGGCTCTGATACCACTGTTAGGAAATTATTGAGAGCAATTACCCAAGGCCCAAACCCACTCCACCAGGCCCAAGTGAGGTTCCATCCCAAAATCAATTGGTAATGGGTGGAGTAGCCCACTTAGGTTATATGGTGGATTTTTTTTTTTTTCCCACAACCGATGTGGGACTTGTTTGCCCCAACAGATAAAGCAAAAGGGAAAGTGCACAATGATAAGAAATCACAATAATATGCAAGGGGTGAAAAAAGCTTTAAAAAAGAGAGGAAAAAAAAAAAAGATAAACTTGCCTATACCTCTATAATTTTGCATTTTTCAGGCATTGTGTTGAGAAAAGTAGGAAAATTAAATTCTAATAAACTTCTTAGGAAAAAAAATGAGAAGAAATTTACTTGGTGAAATCCTTACTAAACTAACTTTTCTTGTTGATAAGATTTTTCGATTTTAAATTAGTTTTATCTAACGAATTAGATGATAATTTAGATGCCCTCAACAAACAAGTTCAAGATATCACATATCTTATTGTGTACAAAATATTTTATTGTGTGAATGTATAGGGATCTTGATCAAATCAATTAGTTCAATTCTACTTAATATTTAACTAATTCTGAGTTTATAATCCAGAGTGACTTGATTCTTGATTAAGTTAAATTCTAGTATTATGTTTTTAAAATCTCAATTAAAATAATTAAACAAAAAAGTTTACACTTTACAATATTTTTTAAAGCATAAAGATCGGTTGTGGTCTAGTTCAGTGTCATTGCTTATTTAGAACGATTAGATATCATGAATTGAATTTTCATTAATATTCGTCTATTTGTTCTTATTCAAACTGAATTAAGTCGAACCATGCCCTTTCAACCAAAATGCACAAACAAGAACAATTATATAAACATTTTTGATATAGGCTTTGATTGATGTCTCCTTGTGCAATTTGTTTTCAACTTCTTATTAACAAGAAAAAACCAATAAACATTTCAACGTGTATGAAAATAAATTAATATAATAAAACTAATCAAGAATTGATTGATATGGTATAACTAATCAAGAATTGATTGAGATGGTGTAGGATTCCATTGGAAGAGGAATGTTATTGTCACATTATTGTTTGTTAATTTAATTATTTAACATTTTTTCGGCATAGTCTATTTAAAAATTATTTTAATCAAATATTCTTTCAATAAAATAAATTTGTACGTGAATTCGTAATTTTTACATATTTTTTGATACATTTATTTTATTTTATTTGAGAAGTTATTAGAAATTAGAAGAGCCATTTCTACTTTTGTTTTATCTAGTGTGAAAATTATTAAAATTTCCAGTAAGTTCTTTATATTTTGTTAGGTACAGATGAAGAGTTTTGCCATGCTTGACGGTGAAGAGGTGGTGCTGAGGCATAAGGCACAATGTGATGCACGTGTAGAAAATATTTGACAAAATTGTTATTATTCGAATTTTATCTCATCATCTTGAGTCCAAGGAGACTTATTCATATTTGTTAGGAATCCTGATAAGAATTATGTATGTTTTGATATCACTCGTTAGAAATAGAAGGCGAGATTTTATGACCTAATATGAAGTAACAATCTCAACACTAGAAGAACAAAATAATATGGTAGAGGAATGAAGATTTTTTTAATAATGGAGAGAAAATACAAAGAATATTGTGTATCTAATACAATTCTAACCCTCTCAAAGTCATATGAAAGTTAAGAATTTCGTGAAAAATATATAGGACTCAATATGATACATTATAGTTGGAAAGAGGATAAAAAAAGTCAAAAATAAGAAAACAATATTTTTCCGGATATATACGTTGCTCAAGCAATAGCCTTGAGGGAAGCGAGTGTGGCAACACCGCACGAGTTCCAGGCAAGTGACAGCTCAGGCACAGAGTTTCGAGTTAAACTTCAAATTTTTTTTTCTCTCTTTAACAACTTCAACTACAATACCACTTTCCAACAAAATTTTGGTCACAATATTCAACAAATCCCCATATTGACACAAATTTCACTGTAATGAATAAAATTTCAAAATTTCTCCACTTAGAGATAAATTCAACTTGAATTAATAAATGAATGACTCTTCAATAAAACTCTCCAACCAAAAATTTCTTCTTCTCTTCTACAAAGTCCAATCACTGCCACAACGATAATCTTATATTGAGATCCAAAAGTATACTTCAAGGTTGCCATCCCAAAAAGAAATCAATACTCGTGAAGAACAACGAATTTGGCTCTGATACCACTAGTTAGAAATCCTAAAAAGAATTATGTATATTGTTGGATTTTTTGAATCTCAATAAATTCGGGCGATGATGTTAAACCGGTTTTATAGTTTGGATTAGACTTCATAGGCCTGGTCGATGATTGAAGTGAAATGTCGACATCACAACGAACGAACCATTCCGACAACCTAAGTAGGACATTTGAAGTAGCTTAATCTCATTAGTGTTGCTCATGGCCCGTCCCATTACTTTGGACGGCTTTAGGGTTGAAAGCGCATTTTTGGTATCTATTGGGCCTCTATTTTCTTGACCTAAATTCCACTATCTTGGCATATTTAAGTGACCCGGTTTATTGTGTTTCTAGAGTGTGGAGGAAGTGTGAGGGCCGTTTCATTGTGGAGAGAAACCGACTCCACCCTCTTGTGCTTTGTGCTTCTTGGTGGCTGAAAATAGGGTCTTCTTCTTCTTCTCACCGAGTCCTTTGTGGGCTGATTCTTGTTGAAGCAACTGGTTGTGGGCGGTGTTGGTTTGGTGGTTGTGGTTTGGAACTTTGGTTGTTCTTTGTGCTGTCGATTGGTGGTGAAACCGAGCCCGAAATAGTGGATTGGAGCCCCAAAACCCTACAAATGGTATCAGAGATTTAGGTGGTAATTATTTTCAGCGAAGGCAGCTCCAGAAATCGAGCAGAAAAGAAGAAAAATTATGTCCAGATTTTTTCAACTATAAATTGAATCTTCAATCGTGTTTTTCGGCCAAACCAGTGGGAATTTGAAAAAACCAAGACCACCAACGTGTTCAGCAGGCTGAGGAGTAGCTAGGAGGCCGGCGTGTGACGACTGACGCTAGCGCGTGAGGCCCACATGCAGCCCGATGACTGTGCATACGGGCGCGTGGGCCATCTTCCGGTGAGGGTCTTCAGGCAGCTTTTCCAGGACATTGTTACAGACCCTGCGGTGTTGTCGGATTTCAGTTTCAGGCAATACGGTAAAAGTTGGACGTTCGGGTGCCGAATGCCGTTCATGTTGACTGAAGCTTTAGGAAGGATTGCGGTAGTCCCAAAGTGGAGAATTTGTAACTCTTGATATTTACAGACCTTCAGATGTGGTCCGATCGGTATTGTGTTCTTTACCTTTTATTATTGCAGTTAAAATTATTATGTAGTATAATTTATTTTTCACATTAGAAGTTATCGTGTGGGGTGATGTTAGGTTTGTGATTATCATGAAGGGGTAATCATTGCCTGTTGCTAGACCTAAGAATTACCTGTTAATTATTTGCCTTGAATTCTATGTAAATTAGTTGCCAATTAAATTTTTTCATTAATTAGAATTGCACGTGACCTTAAAAAAGTCTACTTGACTATTCTGTGTGATTTGTGCCGGTACATTACTTGTGGTTATTGTTGATTGTATTTTGTGTTCTGTGCATTTTTTGGGTAAAATGACGATACATTATAAGTTGTACATGTTTTAATGAAAATTGTGGTTTTTTTTTATTTGGCAAAGCGAAAATGTTTTTCTTAAAATATTTTGATGGCAAATGTGATCTATGATAATTTGGACATGGTTGAAATAGATTGTCCTATAAATGATAATAAAAGAGAAGATTAGGAGAGTTGTGAGGCGAATTCTATCCTTGGGTTGAGAGATGACCCTAGTGAGGTTTATTGAGTGTTGACCTTGTTACTGCATTTGCATCCATGTGTAATCCTTTCTGCATGTGTGTGATTGCTCAATTCGGTTGCATGATTATATGTGCATTTTTCAATGTGTTTGATATGCACATTGGCATGAATCAGAGTGATCTTATTACTTAGTGTAATTGTTTGCATGCATTGTGGGTCGAGATCTATGGCGTACTCCGTTTTGCTCTATGAGTGGTGTGGGAGAGTGTGGTAGTGTGAAGTAAGTAGGGCAACCATTTTCTCCTTCATCTTTGTTAGTCTATGTGGTTTGTGCGATTATGTGAGGCAGCCTGTGAGGGTTATCTTCGTTCTCTGTGTGAGCCTCTTTTGTGAGTGCAATGAAGTAACCAAACTCTTTTTTCTTTTTCTTTGTAAGTGCCACCTTCACCTTTCCCTTTGTGGGATAAATTCTTTGTGGATTTGTAAGAGCATTGGTGTTGGAGTAACTTTGTGGTATGTAGGTCAATTTCAATTGAGCCCTAACCTTTGTGATAGCCAACAGGTGATGATTTGCCGTAGTGGGTTTGGGATGCATTAGCAGTGTGTGGTATGTCTTTTGGTAAGATGGAGTATAAATGCCGAAGGGTACATTGGTGGATTGTACCAGGGATGTGAAGTGTGACATTTGGATCACGAGTGGAGAGGTGATCAAATGTTAGAATTCTTTATCTGGAAGAGATCCTGATCAGGTAGAGTGTGAGAGAGGCAGTTCTATCACTTCCATTAGGTGGAGACTCATTATCCACGTAGGTTGGGAAAAGTGATGTGGTGATAGAGGATTATCCCGAGAAATTAGGATCTATAGAGACTTACCAGTTAGACATGTTTGTTTGAGTGATTAGTCTAGTGAACATGGTGGGCGATGATGTGAGATGTGTTCTCGAGGAGCGAGCAACACGGAATGGAATAGGACAAGTGTGGTGTGATCTTATCATGGGGTCATTTATAGGGGTGGGCGTGGGTTGGGTTGGGTTGGGTCGGTTTTTACCCCAACCCAAACCCAACCCAACACGATCAGTTTGATTAAAATTCAACCCAACCCAACCCACGTAAAAATTGAAACCCAACCCAACCCAACCAAATGTCAGTCGGGTTGGGTTAAAAAAAGAAGCATAAAAATTACTGGGACTTCACAAGAAATTACTATGCACAATGATCTACAAGGATCTACTGGGACTTCACAAGAAAACCAAAATTCAAGCAGAAAAACAATCATACTGGACATGACATATATCATACTCTGCATTTTCATTTGAACATGATTATAGCAGCAGAGTGGTGACATAAGATGAGACTAAAGGAATATGGAAGCAAAGATATTAGCAAGTTCATTACCTATAGAGATGGTAGTAGTGTTCATTTGGTACCTGAAAATTCAGGTTGTCTATTTGTTAGTAAGTGGCATGATGGCAGTTAAAGTTTACTCACACATATGACAGAATATGAACAAGCTCCTATAAATCATCCGCAGAGAAGCCAATCTATGATAGTGAGTAGGCCGAGTTGTTCCATGTAAACCATGTAATTAACATTTAGAAATCGTAAATTTGCATAAAAAATAAACAGATGTATATGAATCAAAACTCACAATCATTCCCGCATGAGCACACATGTAGAAGTCATTGTTCTTTGCATGACAAATTCCACTGTCAATCACAGTCTCTGCACATTAAGAATATCATATAAGTTCAATGAAGTAAATGTAACCATTTTTGGAGAATAATGATAACAAATTACCAGGTGGAACATTGTCTGGAGAATTGACTTGGAAAAATTTGGTGTGGTGATTCTTTCGTGCTACAACAACTGTGAACTTGGGGAACCATTGAGCATTGAGAAACTTGCAAGCCTGCAAAAACTGAAAGCACTCATAATACAAGATGGAAAAACACAGGTAGTCTTGTGGGCTGTGGGCTATTTCAAAAGTAAAAAATAAAAACATCATCCTTAAAACCAGGAATGGACAAACATTCTTAAATTCAGTAAGATGTATTGTTTATTAATGAGCTCACAACTTCTGTTAAGAGCATATTCTTAGCAGACCCAGCAAAGCAGAAGAATAAAACAAGTAATAAAAGAAGATATCATATTCATGACAAAAGATAGCTAAAATGGAGAAAAAGATTCTTAACCAAAACCACAAAAAAAAGCACATTTTTCTTACCAAGAGAAAGATGAAGAACACGGAGTAAAAATGGGTAAGCAACATCTGCAGAAGATCTCTATTTTCAACTCTATTCATGGAATAAAAAATGGATAGTGAAAACTACCCAGATTTTCCCCTTCACTTCACTAGAGCATATGCAAGTTGTAAAGATACTGTAGATTTTTATGGGTAGAGACTCTCTTTGATTTTACAGTTGATACTTCTTCTTCTTCTTCACTGAATTTTTAGATGGTTAGAGACGGAGGAATGTGGAGATGGCAGATGGGAATGGAGAGGTTGGGAAGGGTTTCAAATTTGGGGAGAAATGAAAGATGAAGGACAGGGGCTGATGTAAAGAGAGTTTCAATATTGTTTTATATTTGAGGTTTTTTTTTTTTTTTTAATATGTGGGTTGGGTCAGGTTGGGTTTGGGCGGGTTTTTTGGTTCAACCCGCAACCCGACCTAACCCGACCCACCTTCATCTTCCTAAACCCGAACCCAACAAAAAAAATGAAAAAAATCGACCCAACCCGGTCGGCTTGGGTTGGGTCGGGCGGGTTGAGCGGGTTGGGCGGTGTTTTGCCCACCCCTAGTCATTTATACATTTGTTGCATATGTGTTGGCCCGTTGATTAACTTGGGTTTAATATGTCATTCTGTGTGAACATGTTTGAAAAGATCTATGTGTTATCCTATATATGATATCTCCATCGTATGTTTATTTGCTCTTGATTGATTTGCTGTGATTATCTGCTTCTACTTGAGTGTTCTTGATCTTAGCCCTGATGAGTATATGAAGCAGGTATAGTATGTGTTTCAGGTTCGAAACACGAGGTAAGGTCAGTGATACCAATTTTATTGGTTACCTTAATTGTGCAAGTATAAATTGTGTGTTTTGATTGCTTGCAGATTTATTGGAAATAAAGGTGGAAATTTGTTGGATTTTTTGATATCCAATAAATTCGGGCGATAATGTTAAACCGATTTTATAGTTTGGATAAGACTTCATAGGTATCAACCGATGATTGAAGTAAAATGTCGACACCACAATGAACAAACCATTCCGACAACCTAAATGGGTCATTTGAAGTAGCATCTCATTAGTGTTGCTCATGGCCCGACCCATTACTTTGAACGGCTTTAGGGTTGAAAGCCCATTTTTGGTATCTATTGGGCCTCTATTTTCTTGACCTAAAGTCCACCATTTTGGCATATTTAAGTGACCCGGTTTATTGTGTTTCTAGAGTGAGGAAGAAGTGTGAGGGCCATTTCATTGTGGAGAGAAGAGAGAAACCGACTACATCCTCTTGTGCTTTGTGCTTTTTGGTGGCTCTTTCTCCTTCCCTCTCTCTTTGCCTTGGTGGCTGAAAATAGGGCCTTCTTCTTCTTTTTCTTCTTCTTCTTCACACCGAGTCCTTTGTGGGCTGATTCTTGTTGAAGCAACTGGTTGTGGACGATGTCAGTTTGGTGGTTGTGGTTTAGAGCTTTGGTTGTTCTTTGTGGTGTCGATTGGTGGTGAAACTGAGCCCGAAATAGTGGATTGGAGTCCTAAAATCCTATATATACTCTGATACCATTTGTTAGAAATAGAAGATGAGATTATATGACACAATATAAAATAGCAATGATAACATAAGAAAAATAAGATAACTTGGAGTACTTGTATTATATTTTCAAGTTTGACATACGACAAATTAAATGTATAGATATGTCTCAACGTTAGAGTGTAAGCTACGGTTTGAAGTATGAGAGAGGGAGAGAGTCTAAAAAAAAAAAAATTTAATACATTTCTCAAGTAAAGACCAACCGATAAGCTAGTAGAAAGATTCATAATTCAAATCCAATGGACATAACACTGACGAAATGTCAATCTTAATCGTTATCTTCCCTAATTAGAGAGAGAGAGAGAGAGAGAGAGAGATAGATAGATAGCGAGAGTTTCATTAAAAAAAATTCAATACATTTCTGAACTAAAGACCAATCGATAAGCCAGTAGAAAGATTCATAATTCAAATCCAACGGACATAACACTGACGAAATGTCAATCTCAATCATTATCTTCACTAATTAAAATGCCATTTGTAAACACGTTTTCCCAATATGATAGCACCATTAAGTGTATTTTCCATCAACTCAACCTTGCTATCAATCATTGGCTGACTAAGTGATAAGATCACCACCTTCACTTTTGCTTCATGTACTCTTGTACCTGTAAAATCACATGTAAACGTAATCAATTGACAGAAATGTCAAACAATTGTTGAAATTGTTCAAATGAACAACTTTGGTACCCATATCACATGGATTATACTGAGTGACCATCTTTCCAATTTTAAGAATTCCTTTTGAATACTTATTTGAGCTCTTTGAATACTTGTTTTAATCTTCTATATGAACTAAATTGAAACTTTTGCTTGTTTCCAAATTCTTCTTCCCATGAACATTTCTTATCTGGCCGTTGAAAACCCGGTGGTATATTCTGTAATGGTGCATTTTTAGAAGACTGTGAATTACCCTAAGAGAAGCTTGGATGATTTCTTCAACCCGAATTGTATGTGTTGGAGTGATGATTGTTTTCTTGTCTTTGATAGTTTTGTACATAATTTGCCTCCTCAATTGATTTGGCAAATGGACTTCCCACATTACAGTCTATACTTTCATGATTACCTCTACAGTGATTGCACTTCAGCCTAGTTGTTTGAACTACATTCATTATTTTCCATACCGCCAATCTTTTTAGCTAATGCTGCAAGGGCGCTGAGATTGCTATCAATATGTCAACCTCATGCATCCCCATAGCTATCTTTCCACCTGATCTCTCAATTGGCCATAATGCACTAGTGGTAGCCAAATCCTCCATAATTTTATACACTTGATCAGTTGTCCCTTTTTATTAACACATCACATTGGCTCTGCCGGTCGAATTTAATCAAATATAGAAACACTTGACTTGGAGCCATGTTTGTAAATCATGTTGTAGAAATTGTTGGAGCAACTTTTCATATCTTTTCCACGCCTCATAATAGCATTTCGAGTCAACATGAAAGAATGTAGTGATTTCATCTCTCAACTTGACAATCTTTTTTTGGCAGGAGGAATTTGTTCAAGAATTTCTTACTTAAACTGTTCCATATGCTAGTGTTATGAGATGAGAATGTGTCCAACCATTTTCTAGCCAAATCTCTTGAAGTGTAGGGAATGAGCCTCAATCAAATTGCATCACTGGAAACCATGGATGTTCAATAGTTGCGCATATATCCAAATACCTTGAGATATGAGAATTTGGATTGTCATTGGATCTCCCAAAGAACTATAAGATGTTTTGGAACATATTTATCACGCTCGTCTTCAAATGGAAGTTTGCTTGCTCGAATGCTGGATAAGCTATGTTTGATCGACTATCTACCATGGGTAGAATTGTGTACTCTTCCATTAGTCTCTCAGTTTCATTACCCATAACTACGATCGGATGTGTTACATTTTCGTTCACTTAAACGACAATCAAATTTTGAATAATATTTGTCATCACTGTTACTTGTTGTTTTTGGTATGCTTTTATTATTTTTTTCTCAACCTGAATGTTCATTCGATTTTCACATCAAATGGAGCAAGATCACCGCGTATCAAACTCTGCATACAAGATCCTAAAAGTAGGAGAGGAAACACTATAATTTTTGATATTATGAATAAAAAATTAGAAAAGTGATAAAAATTCAAATTAAATCTATAACTAACTAAATACTATAGTTCCCAGCAACAATGCCAAAAAATTGATCAACAAAATCCGCAAGTGGATGGTATCGTAGATAAGTAATAAAATGATGAATAAAATATCTTCTCGTGAAGACTAACTATTTGATTTAGTATTAATTAATACTAACTCAAATCGAATAGCCAAGTTACGTCTTGTAATTTGATACTAATTATCCAACTAAAATAACGAGTAATTAAGAAAGCTTTTGTAAAACCAGTAAAAGTATGCACTAAGATTTTGAATCCTCCTTTATTAATCCATTTTAATACAATTTAGTACCACAATAATATTTATTTATTCTTGTTAATCAATGTTCCTAATTCGTTTACTCTCGAGTAGAATTAAACATATTCACTCTTATGACCTTCCTAATCTTTTTGAAAGTTGCAAACATGAAAGAATGCATTATAGCACTAGAACACCTATTGAAATCATGCAACTCATAGCCATATATCTCTATTCTCTATTGGATCTCACAATAATTGTTATAACGTGTTATCCTTCATATGTTTTCTCTCGAATATAAAAAAGATAATACATCAATCCAATTTGTGACCGGGTAATTGAAAAGCATTAAACCATATAACAATCATTTAAGATAAATAATTATTGAACGTCAAATTAGGGACTAAAAATTTAGCCTAGCATTACAGAGTTACAAGAAATCGTGATTGACTTATAAGACATCGCTTGTATATGAGATATATGAAGAATTCACGAAATCATGACTGCCTTCAATCTTCTTTGATCAATAAACAGCTGAACAAGTTTCTTCTTTGCCCAAAAACTAAGAAATAATTTTCAAAGGATTGACTTTTGTATCTCACTTCTTGATTTCTCTCAAAAGAATGATGAGTTGCCTCCCTTGATTACAAAACTTCGTGTATTGTACGATATGAGAAGTGTCTTCAATTGTTGGTCAAAGTTTTATACTTATAAAGACCAAAATTATGTCAAAGTTCTTGTCCAGAGTGGTTTCCATAAGAAGTTGAATCAAATAAGGAAACTAGAATTCTACACTAGAAGTCCTCTATGGGATCACACATAGTTGTAGGTGTGATCGCAATGTTGTCCATAGTTAAGTCTTGTCGCTGCAAAATTGCTTCTTGCAATCACATCTCAAAATATCCTTTGAGATCGCAACGGCCCTCAACTTTCAGTTTGTACAACTTGGTCCCTAAATCTGCTAGATTGCTCGGTCCACGTCCTTTTTACTCTCATTTTTATAATTCGACTTCCAATTTCATCCAATTGAGCCTATTTAGTCTTCAATCTTCATTTCTTGATTCGAATTACCTTTTGAAAATGTATAATTTAGTCCTTGAACTTTGAAATTCTTCACGTTTCTGCCTTCCTTGACCAATTTTCATAGGTGACAATATTTACATCCACAATTTTTATATATACATCTACTTTTATAAAGATAATTATATTATATTTTTAATTTTATGTAAATTTATCTAAATAGACACTTAAAATTAAAAAAAAAAAAAAATATATATATATATATATATATATATATATAAGAAGAAAAGAAGAAGAAAGAGGAAACAGACAGAGAAGAAAGAAAGTCAAAAACAAAATATCTAAAAATGGTTGAAAGGAATTAGAGATAAAGCAACAGAGAAGAAGAAAGAGAAAGAAAGAAAAGAAAAAAAAGGCAGCGGCATACATCGAAAATTTCACGTTTCATCAATTTTTGGTGATATCATTCCACTTTTACGTGTTTTTATTTTTACAGTATGAATAACTAATTTTTATATTAGGGAAAACAATATAGTCGACTTGTGATCCTTTATTTTTCTATTTAAGATTTCTGTGATTCATTTATTTATGTGTTGGTTTTACTATAAGTTTAATGCATTAAATAACATGATCAATAATTTGGTGATTACGTGAGTCTATTATGAATCGAGAGGTGAGTTTGAGGTTTAGATCATATAGTAAAATCCAGTAAATTACTATAATATGTAAAGATACATATACTAATTATTGCGGTCATAATATGAATTCTTAGAACTAGTATTTCGTTTAACTAAGGTTGATTCACATACAGATATGGAATTTAATTAGTTAAATGGCATCAATAAGAACTCGAGAGGGGTACATTGAATACAATAGAAAAATTCGATCGAACACTACATTAGGTTATGAATCTTGAATTAAGAATTAAGGTGAGCAATATATGAAATTGTTATGTCTAATATTCATCACATATTTGAATCTTCAATTATTCGTTGTTTGCAATCTTTTTATATTTTTAATCAATTAAAAGTAATTAGAAAAAATAATCGCAACCATCATAATTATTTACTTATTTTTATCAAATAACAGTTAGAAAAATTAGATTAAGCCTTAAAGTATAGTTCTCGTGGGAACGATAACCGGACTCAAAAGTCCACTATACTATTTGTTACGATATCGTACACTTGCGATATAAAAAATGCAGTACTAATAATCATAAATTATCATCTTCAACTAAAATCTTAAAACCTTAATAATCATAAAATATTAGTTTCAACTAAAATAAAAACAATGGGAGGATTACCATGTGAGGAAATACATACAGACATAGCAATACAATATATGAAGAAATGTATATCTAAATCCAAGTCATTTCTCATTTAAGTTTGGCCTCAGAGCTTATTGCTTTTTTTTTTTTTGGTGTTTCTCAAAGAAGGCCAAAGATAATCCAAAATGGTTTAATGTTCAAGCTTTCCCCAGCCCCTTCTCATCAATGGACTCCTGACGTATACGAAGGAGTGCGGTTCGTTCGAGAAATTCCTACCTCTCATATGAATTTTAAGTCAAATGATTACATAATTGATATTCCCAACATACTTTTGCACTGGCATTAGGTTTCAATGACCCATAAGATACGTCTATCTAGACACATACTTTTTCCCCAAAGTTCAAGTTTTTTAAATGTGAATTGCATCACTAACCTTCGATGTCTAGTTTGTAAGTTTTTGAATACACTATATCATATAAAATACATAGTAAAACTCTTCATTATGGTGCATTTTCTTCTTTTGTCCATTATATTCGAAGGAAGAAGTTAAAGAGTCAATAAGTTCATCCTTTATTCATTTCTTAAATACTGACCTATGTAATCCTAATCTATAAGTGCTCTAGAAAAACATGACATGGCATTAAACATGATCTGGCATTCTAAGATTCCCAGCAATCCTGTAAGCATAAAAAACATAGAATTCTTCCTTCTCTGGATCCATTGTAAGATTTTGAAATGAAATGGAGATGATAGAAAGTTGATAACACAACTTAATGAAGACGAGAGAAACTTCTGATTACTTTAGAATAGAATCAGAAAATTCATCTTTTTTGTAAACTTCAATACAAATGCTGATAAATAGAAAAGAGAAAGGGGTAAAAGAGTAAATCATTATCCTAACAAACTACTTAACAAAAAAGGAATATTGGAGTACCAAACCATGTGCTGTGTAACATGCACTGAGGCCAGCTGGATGATAGGCTACTTATGAATATATACATGGTGAGCTGATATGCCAGCTATATTATTCAAGATAAGTAAACTATATGATAAGTAACCTGCATTATGTATTTTAACAGTCTCCCTCAAGATGGAAAATAGATATTTTCTATTCCCACCTTGGATAGGTGTGATCTTAAAGTGATGGAGGACAATGCCTTGGTAAACATATCTGCAAGCTGTGACTGAGTGTGAACATAGGATGTGCAAATCTGTCCAGCTTCAATCTGATCCCTGATTAGGTGACAATCTAGTTCGATATGCTTGGTTCTTTCATGGAATACTAGGTTGGACGCAATGTGGAACGCCGCTTGATTGTCACAATGTAGGAGAACTGGTTTGGAGATGTCAATCTGAAGATCCTTTAGCAGATATTTCAACCATGTAATCTCACAACAAGTACTAGCCATTGATCTGTACTCTGCCTTAGCGGATGCTTGCGATACTACGCTTTGTTTCTTGGATTTCCAGGAGATCAGTGATTCTCCAAGAAGGATGCAGTAACCAGTAACTGATCTTCGAGAATCAGGACATGCTCCCCAGTCAGAGTCACAAAAGGCTTGAAGTTTTAGTGTGGATGAAGATGGAAATAAGAGACCTTGTCCTGGTGCCATCTTGAGATATCTGATTACCTTGTGGACTGCTGCTAGGTGCGTGTAAGAAGGGGACTCCATATATTGACTAAGGTTTTGTATAGCATAACATATGTCTGGTCTAGTTAAGGACAGATAAATTAGTTTTCCAATCAATTTCCTGTAAACGGTGGGATAAGGTATTGGTTTTCCTGTGTCTCTTCCCAACTTTAGATTATGGTCCATAGGTAGCTTAACTGGTTTAGCTCCAAACAGTCCTACATCTGCCAGCATGTCTAAAGTGTATTTGTGTTGAGAAATAACAATTCCCTTATTTGATCTTGCAACCTCAAGACCAAGAAAATACCTCAGATCGCCTAGTGCCTTAATTTTGAACCCGCTACTGAGAAACTTCTGAATTGTTTCAATCTAATTCAAATTGGACCCTGCTATGACTATATCATCTACATAGACAAGAAGAACCGTGAAGGAATGATTTGTTGTCACTGTGAAGAGGCTGTAATGAGCCTTTGACTGAGTGAACCCAAATTCTATAAGTGTTGCAGAAAAAGTGGAGTACCATTGCCTTGAAGCTTAGTTCAATAGTCTGCAAAGTTGGTTGGGAGTTCTCTTGGTGTATCCTGGAGGTTTTTACATATATACTTCTCCATGCAAAACTCCATGAAGGAAGGCATTGCTCACATCAAATTGCTTGAAGTACCAATTTTGAATTGCAGAAATAGCCAATAGACATCTGACAGTAACAAGTTTTGCAATAGGTGAGAATGTTTCATTATAGTCTATTCCTTCCCTTTGTGTATATCCTTTGGCCACAAGACTTGCCTTGTGCCTCTCAATGCTCCCATCTGAGTTATGTTTTAGTTTATATACCCATTTGCACCCAACAGCCATTTTTCTTGGTGGAAGATCAGTGAGGTTCCAAGTTTTATTTAATTCAAGGGCTTCTATTTCTGAGTTCATTGCCTTGTACCAATTAGGATCATTCACAGCCTGGTGATAAGTGCTGGGTTCAAGGTGTGTGCAGATAGCAGTTGAAAAAGCTCTAAATTGAGGTGATAACTTGTGATAAGAGATGGTATTAAAAAGGGAAAATGCCTTACCTGCAGATGCTATGGACCTTGTATTGAAGGAAGATTGGGATGATTGAGTTGAACTGGACTGATGACAGTGAAAATCTTGCAGGTGATGTTTGAGGATTATCTTCAGGCACAGGGTCATTTGAAATGTCTTGATCAGATGTATGTGTATCAGGTGAATGGAGTATGGATTCTGATGTGGGTTGATGGGTGTGATTGTGATTGTCAATATCAGGAAGTGGCTTTGTAAAGATAAACTCAGCTTCATCAGTAGATTTTTCGGTCTGTTTGTAAGGAAAATAAGTCTCATGGAATGTCAAATTTCTAGATATAAAAAATGTTTTTCGTTTGTAAATCCATTACTTTATATCATTTAACTCCAAAGGGATAACCTAAGAAAATACATTGACGTCCTCTAGGATCAAATTTCTTTATCCCATGTGTCAATGTTGAAGCATAGCAAAGGCATCCAAATGTTCTAAGGTGAGAATATGTTGGTGTGCACTGAAAAAAGATTTCAAATAGTGACTTACCTTGCAGCAGAGGTGTGAGAATTCTATTTATCAAATATGTTGCTGTAAGGACAAACTCATCAAGTGTTGGTGCTTCCTTTCAACCACACCGTTTTGTTTGGGGGTCTCAACACAAGTCCTTTGATGAATGATCCCTTTTGAGTTGTAAAAATCAGTTAATTTGAATTCAAGTCCATTGTCACTTCTTAAGATTTTGACTGAGGTCTGAAATTGGTTTTCTATCATTTGAATAAAGGCTTTAATGGAATGATCAACATCAGATTTTTTCTT
The DNA here is from genome assembly GCA_035079005.1 of Fraxinus americana. NCBI lineage: Eukaryota > Viridiplantae > Streptophyta > Magnoliopsida > Lamiales > Oleaceae > Fraxinus > Fraxinus americana. The sequence continues at coordinate 34,549,423 of CM068717.1, read as the reverse complement.
AAGCATAGAAACCGAGGTGGCTCGTGAGTAGTCATCTACAATTGTGAGAAAATATTTAGATTTATCATGAGCTGTAGTGGGGCAAGGACCCCAGATATCACAATGAATAATCTCAAACACTTGCTTAGTCTTATGTGATCTGATAGGAAAAAGTTTTTTATGTTGCTTTGCCAATGGACAAATGAAAGAAGGAACATTGCTGGTATTCTTGTAATGGGAAACAACAGAAATATCAGAGATAAGTTTTATCCTAGAGTCTGATACATACCCTAGACGATAATGCCATAAATTTGGCTGAACATCAGAACTAATAACAGAGTGGCAGTAAAGGGTTGTCTAAGACTAAGGGTTGATAAGGTGGTCATGAGTGCTGTGGGTGAGACCTTGTTTAACATTAGTCGATACAGGCCATGCCATACTTCACCCTTCCCAATCATTCTCCAAGATAAAAGGTCCTACACAAAACAAGCGTGAGAAATGAAAATTAGGCAACAAGGAACCTGCTGAGTTAATTTTTTAACATATAACAAATTGAAATGAAAATTAGGAACACATAGCACATCTTTGAGAAGTATAGAGTCTGTGATCTGTACTGCACCAGTATGTGTGGCTGGAACAATGTCACCAGTAGGTAACTTAATTGAGAGAGAAGCTTTTGATTCGAAAGAGGTAAAAAGGCTGGTGCTGCAGATCATATGATCTGTTGCACCAGTGTCAATAATCTATGGAATGCTACCAAAATTCTGGGATTGTGTAGGTTCAATAGATAGATAGACAGCTTTACCAGATAAATCAGATTGAGGATTAGTTTTTGAATAATCAATGGTGTGCACATGGTTAATAGAATGAGTGTTCTGTGGATTCTCCTTAGGTCGAAGCAAGGCAAGGAACTCTTCATATTGTCTCTTGGTTAAAGATATTGGCCATTCACTCTCTTCTTCTATCACACTTGATTGATTTACAAATCCTCCATCCCTCCTTTGAACCCTATGAAACTTGTGATTAGAAGGATAACCTTGCAGCTTAAAGCATTTCTCCACAGTATGTCCTATCATGTTGCAATGTGTGTAAAATGGAGGCTCAATGATTCCTGCCTTGAAGCACTTCTCTAAATTGCGTCTAGGGATCTTGCAATGTGTGCAATATGGTCTATCCCTTTTACCAGTGAAGTCCGATTTCCCATAGCTGGCAGCCTTGTTTTCTCCATAAGTTCTCCTTGTTGCCATTGCAATGGCTTCATTGTTCACAGTATTTGAAGTAATCTGCCTCTGTCTTTCTTTCTGTTGGATGTAGGAAAACACCTTGTTTACTGGTGGAATAGGATCAAGCATCATAACTTGGGCCCTTGTGTTGTCATATTATTCATTTAGCCCCATCAGAAATTTGATTGCACAATCATGTTTATGTCTGTCTACCAATATTTTCAACTGTCCACAGTTACATTCAGGAATTGGATCATAGATCGATAATTCATCCCAAATGGTTTTCAACTTACCATAATAGATACTTACAGAATCATTTTCTTGCTCCAGATCTGCAAGTGCCTTCTTTAGTTCATAAATTCTAGATCCATTTTGATGGGCGAATCGATCCTTAAGCTCAGCTCAAATCTCATTTACCTCATCCATGAAGGCAACACTGGATCTGAGGGGGTGAGAAATTGCATTTTGAATCCAGGATACCACAATATCATTACACATCTCCCATGGATCGAAGGAGGTGCTGGTTGGTTCAGGTTTAGGCATCGTTCCATTGATGAATCCAAGCTTGTTTTTAGCTCGGAGTTCTCGCCAGAGTGCTCTTGACCAGGTAGGATAGTTCTCTGTGGTTAAAAAATCTGTAACGAGAATAGCTCCTGGATTATCTGAATTTTTTAGCTTGTAATGATCAGAAATATCAGAAGTTTGGATGGGAGCTGTGTTTTCACTGGTAGCAGAGTTCATTTCAGCAATGGTAGTCATTGCTCTGATACTATGTAAGATTTTGAAATGAAATGGAGATGATAGAAAGCTGATAACACAGCTTAATGAAGATGAGAGAAACTTCCGATTACTTTAGAATAGAATCCGAAAATTCATCTTTTTTTGTAAACTTCAATACAAATGATGATAAATAGAAAAGAGAAAGGTGTAAAAGAGTAAAGCCTTATCCTAGCAAACTACTTTAAAAAAAGGAATATTGGAGTACCAAACCAAGTGATGTGTAACGTGCACTGAGGCCAACTGGATGATAGGCTACTCTTCTTATGAATTATATACATGGTGAGCTGATATGCCAACTATATTATTCAAGATAAGTAAACTATATGATAAGTAACATGCATTATGTATTTTAACAATTTCATTACCTATCCGTTGCTCTCTCTCAACAAATTTAAATAGGGACATAAACCAAGCTTATACTATATGAGGCCATCAAGGTATTTTTAGTAGGATATTTTCTCCCATACATGTAGCAAATAAAGAATAATTGAAAAAAAAAAAAAAAAAAAAAAGCACAGAGAGAAAAAATTGCTATGGAATTACTGTTTCAGGATATCTCAAGTTGACAAACACGCACATGTACAAACGAAACAAGGGTCATTGTTAGCATTTGCTCTCAAGCTAAGATTTGGATGAATATAGTGATTTTTCAAAATTTTGAAATTGTATTAGGGATATATTTAGAGTGGGACGTAAAATTTGTGTGGATCTATAATGTTTAAAGGAATGGATTTAATAAAGACAATATTGTAATGTGATGTGAATGAAAATAATAATTTTAAAAAATTTTAATCTTTTAATATGAATGGATATAGAGTTGAATGAATATATAACAATTGTGGATGTAAATAACACCACCCACGTCCACTGCTTTTGGAGTTTATTCTACAACAATCTATATTTAATTTAATTAAGTAGTAATCTTATTAATTTGAAATTACACTTATCATGATGCATAACAAACTTTTTAATTAGGATTTAGGATGGAACCTAGTTTGAATCCCTAATTTCAACAAGTGTTGGTTTCTATTGTGGACAGATAATCAGTTATTTGAGTTTAGCAGTTATTTGATTCTCATTATTTTCAAAATACATTTTTTCCTGTATTCTTTTCAACCATACATTCAATAAAATAATATTATACGCATTCTAACAGCACATTTTCCATCAATTTATTATTTCAAAATACATTCTTTGATTATAATGGGGCTCAAACAAATGTTTAAACTTTGGAAAATTTCGTATGTAAGAGATTAAGTATCACTCATTTCAAAACTAAGAAATGAGGTTTTAAACTTCAAAAATTAGATATTAATTAAATTTTATTTATAAAATAATTAATTAAAATATATTTTAAGGTCACAATTTTATACAATTTGATCACAGATTATTTCTCGGTCACAAATTAAAAAATGTACAGGTAAAATATTATTTCACGGTCACAAATAAAAATATTTATGGGTTACAATTTATTTATCGATTACGAATCACAAATTTTATAAGTCACAATTTATTACACGGTCATAAATTATCAAATTGTTGGTCACAAATTAACAAATTTTTAGGTCACGCGTTATTTATTGGTCACAATTTATCTATTTAATTGATCATATATTGCTTATTGGTCACACTTTAACCAATTTAATGATCACAATCAATCAAATAATGTGTGACCACCACCGCCATATCCAATACCACAGCCTCAGACAACTGGCAACACCACCACTATGTCTACCATCTCAAACAAACTAACACCCACCACCAAAAACCACCATGAGCACCACCGCGATCAATCAAATGGAAAAACCACAATGGCACCACCACCATCACAACCACGACCACAACTGCACCACCGAAAAAAACCACCTACAAACACTACCAACTGTAGGGGTCTAGTAGACTCCGGTTGTCATTACAAACACCACTAATGGTATTAGAATCTATATACCACTCGCCGCTCCACCTCACACAACATCGAGGTCTCTTGGCGTCGCTCTATTTTTTGGAATCTCACAAACAACTCCGTCATTGATACACAACGGCATCAAGGGACGCTGCACTCAGAATAACACCGCCATCGAAATCTATATACCTCGCACAGATTAAAATCTCATGCCACTCCACCTCATAGATTAACGACGCTCGCCACTGACCGCTCCACTTTTCACAAATCGAACTCTCACGCCGCCTCTCCTCCTACAGCTGCTCCATTGTGTAATGCGTGGTAAAGACACAGAGATAATAGAGAGAATGGAAATGGGAAAATGAATAGGATCGGGGGTAAGAGATTTATGTTTGGCTGTTTGAGAGTTCAAATCGATGAATAGATTAATTTAACTAATATTAAAATGTTTAAATTTTTATCTAATTTTTAAAAGAAAAACTTTCAAACTTGATTTTTGAATTGGGCATTTTAAAACACTGAGTAGGTGTAATTTTCACTTTAAAATTTCCATCTCCCTGAATATATTATGTTGCCCTAACCCATCTACTAAGAGTATGGACCCATCCGAGCATTTTGATCAATTTCAGTCGGTGTGTCCAAGCTAAAGCCCAAAGAGTTCTAAAGAGTATAATTCAGACTGTACTTCAGGAGACGAGCTCAAGGAGGATTCAGCCCATTGTGTAGTTGTTGTCCAATTAGAGGTAGAACCACGAAAATCAGGCTCTATACATTGTTATGGGCTTCCAAATATCTAGATTACGTGCATTCTTGTCCTAAAATATGCTAGATTGTTGATAATTATTGTAGTTAATACAATCTCTTGAAATTACCAATTTTTTTGGAAAACAGCTGCAGACATATATTGAAAAAGGTAAAGTGTTAAGAGTCGAACTAGGGGTTTCTTTTCAGTTTTTTTCTAATAGAATGGGTTGCTTCAATCTAATTCTTATAACATTGATAATTACTATCATAACTCTAAGTGTGTGTTTGATAGCATTAATTTTTCATGAAACATGTCAGTTCTTCACCCAAAATCCTACTTTAAAGTGTTTGATTGCTATTTTTTTTTTCATGGAAATATTTTCCAAATTTTAAAAATATGCCTAATTTTTTCCTTGTTTTTAAGGAAAATGTTTTCTTTAGGGGAAGTAGATTTTTGTTTTCCTCAAAATAAGGAAAATATTTTCTTTTCTAAAATATATTTCCAATGTCAATCAAACACACCCTAATTGTATGGTTACGTGAATATGGCATATTTTTTTTTAATAATTACTTGTTACCTTGTACATGAGTAGTATTTTTGGTAATTCATGCAATAAAAACATTTTCTTTTTTTTTTTTTCTCTTTTTTATTTTTTATTTTTTTACGTTAGAGTATCTTTAAATTTAGAAAATAATTATACATTCCACTAATGATCATTATTTTCGAAATTTACAATGTTCAACCTTAACAATACCTAGATGGGGTGAAATAGGTATATTATGTGAAATTAAAAATATTAGTTAATTAGCAACATGTTACAGATTAATTATCTGTAAATGATTAAGCATACAAGTCAATTTAACCTATATTTAAATACTGTAGTTAAAACAATCAATAATGAAAGCAGTAAGAACACAATGTATGATCACGGAGAAACCCCAATTGGGTAAAAACTCCGGGCACTTTTCCAGTTAACAATCCACAATAAATGATTTGTAACTTACAGTCTACCAACCAAGACGACGACACGTACCATCTAAATTCCTGACTGCAATTCTATAGCTTTTCTGGATTTTGTGCTCCTCCATCACTCCCAACTACAGTTTCCAAAGCTCTCCTGATTGTACTCTCATGCAGCAAGTCCCAACTTTGTGAAATCATTTATCTCATGTGGATCCACGAAGAATACCGCGTTCTTCAATGTCCGGAACTCCAGTCAATTTCCCTTGATTTTCAGCAACTCTGACATATGTGGTGGAAGGAAAGATTTGTTATTTGGATTACGAAATTGATGTTTTTCTCACCAAAAAAAACTCACAAGATGAATGTTGAAAGTAGGAATATGATGGTACTCTCTCTTATGAAACTCTCTCAATGATCAACATTAATTTTCACGTTCAGATATGTTTTGGTATTTATATGTAGGTTAGAAAAGTAATGGGCTAGGGAAAAATCCTTTAAATCGCGAAATAAAAATTTTCCGAATAACCCCGTCGCTCGAGCGAGAGCTCGGCTACAGTCGAGCGACATGCTGTCGTTTGAGCCAAGGCAGGGCGATAGTCGAGTGTTGGAGGTTTTGTTTTTTACGCTCGAGCCAATCCATGACGACAGTCAAGCGAAAATTCGAGCTGTATTTTCCTTCTTATGCCATACTCGAACCCTAGACCTAATAAACATATTTTCACATAATTGCACATTACTCTTTGACTTTTTACAATATTTACAATGAAGTCCATTTTGTTTACAGAATTGTCAATTACATAATTAAAACCTAACAAGTTCTCCCTTTGGCATTCTGTAACAAAACTACTCACTAAAGTCAAGGCAGTAATTAAATATGAAGTACAGACTCAAACACCTATGACATAACTAACTGACTTGAACGAATTCTGCATTTTAATCAGCACTTGTTTCTTGAAATAGACAACTCAACACCCAGTGTGAAGTGTGTGGAGAAGAGTATAAGTAAAGTGGTTTATAGAATATAGGCAATCTACGAAACATATGGTATTATTCACTTTCAATCATACGTACTAAATCAAGACATAGTACCAATGCAACCCAACATACCAAAAAGACATATTGATACTACTAAAACATCAAACTTAATTTAGCAGAATTGAATATATTATATAATCAACCTCAAAAAATTTTAGATACATCGAGTACATCCATTTAAATGCAAAATATCTACTACATCAAAATATATCTAACAAAAAGAACCTAACTACTCCTCATTTTTGTCACAAAATGACAAGGACTATAACTAAGGAATATAAAAAAATGCTATGCACCCTCACTTGTATTATGAAATATGAGTATTAACACATAATAACTTGAAAACTGTTATGAATCAGACACAAAGATAAGCAATAAACAGTAAACCTTCCCACATACTCAGCTCAAGGTATCATGGAGTAAATTATATAAGCGAACCATATGTGCAAAGTATCACTAATCCTTTGAAAATAGGACTCCAGACCTTAAATTTGTAAGAAAAGATACGCGAAACATCACTGCCAATAACTGTATTCCCCTACTTATAAAAGGCAAACCATGTAAAGCACATTAGGACCTATAACAGAAAGCTCAGTATAAATTGAGGCAATATATCACCCTTGAGTATGGGCAACATAATATGAGTTATATCATTCAATAAATGAAGCCCATTATTGTTTATCATCTTAAGTGAAGGATTTTCATCATTAAGCGACTAAAATGACCCCTGCAGCGAGTTTTATGCCGGTTAACCCAAGTCAGGCAACCATAGACACCAGGTTATGAGACACCCCACAGGCTTAATTACTCGAGTCAAATATGCTCTGAAGAAAAACATAAGATAGTGAGCTATTTTTATGATTATTTTATTTTTGTTTTTATTTTCTGATAATACCAAGGAGAAACTTGAGCTGAGGTCTAATACTTATGGTCAAATCATGTTCAAAATCACCTTACTAATATGTGATTGCCACTCTAAGTCTCATACACGCAGTAGAATCCCACTAACAAGATCATAGTGTGTGCAGTGTAGAAGGTACATGAAGACTCATATACAAAGTACTCCATGAATAACCTATGCAAGTAATGAAAACCATAATACAGCTTATTGATTAGCTCCATGCTTGATCACAACAAACAAAATCAAGTACATCATATGTTAAGCTCAAAATATAATGTCCAAAAAAAATATTTTGTCTTCATTTTTTTTTTAAATTTATTTCAAACAATGTAGGGTGACTCATTACAAGCAAGGCCATCTAGATGTAGGTTAATTCATGTTCGAGGTCACCCTACTAATACGTGACGATCATCCCAAATCTCACACACGAGGTCCAAAACTCACTCAAAAAATCATAGTGTGTGATGTGCAGATGGTACATGAAGAAAAATATATTCAATACTCCATAGTAAATCGAACGAGGTGAAGGAAATAACAGTATAGATCAGATAACGGCATACTCGATCATACATGCAATGTTGAAGAACATCATAAACTGTCTACAACCCCAAAAAAATTTATTATTATTTAAAATAAAATTAAAAAACATCAATATTAAAAGTAAACAACTACAAACCGAAGTAAAACAAAACGCAAATAAATGAGATGTATGCATGGATGAATGAACTCAATGCACTGCATATGCATGCTCCTAAGAAACAAATCACGAAGAATCATGGATGCTCTTACCTTTAAGAGCATGATCAAACTCACGACCTTCCAGATCACTCCTCTTAACCCAAGCTTGCTTAGAAGTAGAAGTGATTTTGGTTAACGGAGTCATCATCTAGGTTAAGTGGCTAACCTGATTGGCGAAAAAGTTAATTGTGCTCTAGACATCTTGACTTTTACTTCTAGTCACGAGTTTACGACATCTAGGTCTTGTATGTCCCAGTGTACCACAATGGTGACAAATGGGAATAAACATAGATTCAACCCTGTTCGGTGGTTGTTGCCGATAAGTATGACGATTTACCCTACGTTGTCTAGTAGGACTCGATTCTAAATCATTCTTGCCCTTTGGTTAGGGGTAAATAATTTTTCGAGCTTTGTTAGTGGCTGGAAAGAATGTGGTCTTAGATGTACTGGTAGTAGTATTACCATTATGAACATAACTCAGACCATGTCTATCTCCTGCAGGTTTGTTCATCCCTAACAGATTATCAAGTTTCTGTGAGCCACTCATGAATGATTGGAGTTGAGTACTGGATTTTTCAAGATTATTTGTTAATAATTTAATTTTGGCTTCTAGATTTTCGTTAACAAGCTTTAACTCATTTGGTCTTTTGGTAGAGTCTTGAATGTCACCTATGAGTTTCTCTCTTTCTCTTTCAAGTTACTCATGAAATATATCAATATCCAATCAGCTGAGAGCATATGTAAAGTTCTGGCGTCAGTATCTGTAGAATCTACCAATCAAATGATTAAGTTCTCTTCCCTAAGTAATTCATTAATTACTTGGGGTCACCTGCAAGATTAATTTATGATGACCTGACATTCAGAGCTTATTTTCCAATCCAATTGGGGCAACAATTGTACTTCTTCAGGTCGGAATTACAGTTGACAGGACATGGGAAGCCAGATACATGCATATTTTTTTACTATAAATAAGGAATGAGAGGTTCCTTTAAGGGACCACGAGAGATCTCTAAGGATCTATGAATCATATTTCAAATATCTCCTATGTAAAAGAAAAAACAACCTTCACTATTGTTAAAATATGGGAATATTCAATCATTTCTCATTAATAAAACTTTATTTTTTGTTAAGTTGGCTTGACTATTGATTTATGCAAATTTCAACGTCAACAGATTGGTGCTAGAAGGAGGGCCTCCAACTTGAAAAAGTAATCCCTTTTTCTTTACGAAATTCACGAAGGAAATAAAAAATTGATAGTAATTTAGGTTTAAAAAACAAAATAAAGAGCATCTTGAAACTTTTTTTTAATTATGGACTCTATAAAATAAAAAAGTATCTTCTATTTAGAGAATCTCTTGAAGATGTTCTTATAGTGTCTAACAGTAATAACGGTTGCTTTATGATAATTTATGATCATTAACCTATTGCACGATACTTGAAGGTTTACCAAATGTACCCTAGCACTTGAATTTCTCCGTAAATATCTTTGGCTTTACTGGTCTTCTGGGTAGAATGAGTGATATGGTCCAAACACAGTTAAAGGAGAAAAACAATTTAAATTTACAGTTAAAGGAGAAAAACAATTTAAATTTTATTTATTATATGTTAATTATAATTTAGTACAACGTACGTACTAGAAAGAATAAAACAGAAATCAAACTTTCTAATTTGATCATCGAGATGTTAAACCTTAAATCCTACAAACGCTCCACGTAGGCACAAACGTGGCAACAAAGGCCACGTAGGCTTCCTACAAGAAGACATGTGGCAATCCACGCACTCTTTGCCCTGTTTTTGTGAAGGCATGGAATGTACTAGCACTTGCCGTCGGAATTAAAATCATCCATCTAGTCTTCGCTCATTATCACCCATCGACAAAGGTATTGTCTGCCAGATAAACTCATGACTGTCGAACTACTGGTGAAAAACACCCAAAAAGCTGGTATGTAGATGTGACCATGGACTTTGACCCAGACGTGGACCCACTTAAAATAGAAAGTGTCTAATAAGAAAATTACCTTGTCAATCTCAAAAAGATCATCATATATCCTTGGGGCAAAATCCAACTCTATAAGGAAACAAGCTCATAAAAGAAAACATACAAATATTTAGCAAGTAGTCACAAAACGAGTGGTGTTGTGATACGTGGAATTAGGCTACACTCGCAATCCTCGTTTCACACGGATTCTCCCCCTATAAATATCCATATACATGTAAAGAAAAAGGTATTCAATTCTTTAAACTATACCCAATATATATACTTGCTTGTCTCTCCCATATCCAATCACCCATCTATCACTATATATAGCCATTCAGTTTAAATTAAAATAATTATATTCACAATACAATTTTTGTTAAATACTCTACATTTTAATTGCAACGAATATCCTTAATCTTTGTTTATTTTTCCCCTTATTTCCTCAAGTTATTTGTTTAAATTCTTATCATCAATTTTTTATTAAGTTGCACATTTTATCTTTGATAAGGATTTCTGTCAAATTTTTTTTAGAAGAGCGCAAAACTAGCCTCGCTCATATTTTAATAACGTAACTGAAGCCTAAAGGTTAAGAATAAAATACAAGGAAAAAAATTAAAGACACAAATACAAAAATGAGCAAATATTGAAGATATTTATTGCAATTAAAATGTGGCGTAGAATAAAGCTTGTGCTTCTTACCTACAATATATAAAAAGAAGGGACTAAAGAAAAACTTTTGATTACCAATTTTATTCTTACATATTTAGCTATCTTACCAATATCCCTCACCTGGAAAAAATACTTAATTTCCACTTTGAGACCGAATTATCGTTTCCACGAGGACTATATTTCAGACTTAATCTACTTTTTTCTAACTCCTATTTGATAAAAAGTCAAATTAAGAACTGTAATAATTGCAAATAAATGATTTTTCTTTTGTGAACTAACTACCTAAAATTAATGGAAAGCATAAGAAGATTGCAAACGCTGATTTATACATGATTCAAATACGTAATGAATATTAGGGCAAAATAAGTTCATCTAATGATTACCTCAATTCTTAATTCAAGATTTTAACAAAATGTAGTGTTCGGTCAAATTATTCTATTCAATTCAATTTACTCCTTTCGAGTTCTCATTGAACATATTTCACTAATTCAAATTCATATCTTTATGCGAATTACCTTTAGTTAAATGAAATATAGTTCTAAAAATTCATATTACGACCGTAATAATTAGTATATGTATCTCTACACGTTATACTACTTTACTGAATTTTATTATATGGTCTAAGTTTCAAACTCACTTCTCGATTCGTAAGAAACTCAAATATTCATCAAATTATTGGTCAGATAATTCAAAGCATTAAGCTCATTACAAAATCAACACAAAAAAAAAAAAAACTACAGAAATCTTTGAATAAAAGAATCAAGGATCACAAAAGATTACATTGTTTGCCCTAATTTAATGTTTAGTTACGCATAATATAAAATGAAAAAAAAATAAATATCTTTGAATATATCACCGGATTGATTGAATAAAGATATTGAAAAGAATCAACTCTTGCACCAAGGTCTTCTTCCGCTTTTAATCTTTGCTTTAATCTTGAATCTCGTGATGAATTTCTTTTCTTGATTTAACTCTACGATCTCTCGTTGTATCTCCCTTTGATCATCTATCATTTGTGTTCTTTACATCTTCGTCCGAAGGTGCATTCTATCTCCGAGTCAAACGGTTTAAGTTCGTCGCCTTAGGCATGAAGCATGCAACGAACACTTTTTTCTATAGAAAAAAGAAAATAAACAAATCAAATAACAGTTAAAAATAAATAAAGTAAGACTGAAAATAAAATAGTACTCGGCAACGACGCCAAAAATTTGTTGCGTTTTTTGTATCACAAGTGTACAATATCGTAACAAACAATACAGTAGACATTTGAGTCCGAATTATCGTACCCATGAAAATTATATTTCAGACTTAAATCCTATTTGATAAAAAGTCAAATTAAGAATGGTAATAGTTGCGAATAAATGATTTTTCTTTTGTGAACTAACTACCTAAAATTAATAGAAAGTATAAAAAGATTGTAAACACTGATTTATAGAAGATTCAAATACGTAATGAATATTAGGGCAAAATAATTTCATCTAATGATTATCTCAATTCTTAATTCAAGAGTCTAACCTAATGTTATTCGGTCGAGTTTTTTAATTGTATTCAATTTACACCTCTCAAGTTCTCATTGAGTCTATTTAATTAATTTAATTTCATATCTCTATGCGAATTACTCTTAATTAAACGAAATATAGTTCTAAGAATTCCTATTACGATTGCAATAATTAATATAGGTATCTCTACACGTTATACTATTTTACCGAATTTTATTATACGGTCTAAACTTCAAACTCACCTCTCGATTCGTAAGAAACTCAAGTATTCATCAAATTATTGGCCAGATAATTCAAAGCATTAAGTTCATAACAAAATCAACACATAAAAAACAAACTATAGAAATCTTTGAATAAAAGAAGCAAGGATCACAAAAGACTACATTGTTTGCCCTAATTTAACATTTAGTTACGCATAATGTAAAACGAAAATCAAATAAATATCTTTGAGTACATCACCGGATTAATTGATAAAGATATGGAAAAGAATCAACTCTTGCACCAAGGTCTTCTTCCGCTTCCAATCTTTACTTTAATCTTGAATCTCGTAATGAATTTCTTCTCTTGATTTAACTCTTCAATGTCTCGTTGTATCTCCCCTTTTTCAATGTGTGGAACCCACAATTCGTGCCTTCTTTGATCTATTTATAGCTCCCTACACATCCTAGACCAGATTGGAGTCTTTTTCTGGGCTTCTCGTTGCCCAATTAGCAAACCTAATTTTTAGCGGTGCAATGCCTAGGTGCTAGGTTGTTCAGGCAGCACCCGGCGATGAATTGCTGAAAATAAGCGGGCCTATAGCGCCTGGGAGCTGAGTCGCTGTTCCATATTCTGCGTCTTCTTCAATATATTGTCATAACGTTTCTCCTAATATTCGATTAAGGCGATTCAAAATGCGTTGGAAAGGTAATGTAAATGGCTACAACTTTGCTAGATATAGATGTTTTCCAATTCGAATGTTTACTAGACCAAAAATGGGTCTCAATCTCCAATTGAAAATCTTGAACATCCATGTGCGGTTGAAAATTGATTTGTGAAAATATTTTGGTCATATTTCACTCCTTTTGACTTGACTTCTAATTGCCTCCATTTGACCCCTAACATTCTCGAATTTTCATCAAACATAAAGTTTTACCTACAAAGATGCAATATAACATAAATTAAGTAGAAATTTATCGAAATGACAATAAAATATCATCATTTAGGGCCTCAAATAAATGTAGAAACTAAACTTATCACACTCTCAAACTTAAATCTTTGTTTGCTCAAACAAAACTAAAACCTAATAGACACAAAAACACACCATACTAATTACCTAATTGGTGACCAATCAATCAAGTAAAGTAACAAAATTTAGCTAGCTAACATGCTTTTTTATCTTTGGATTGAAATCATAGTGACAATTCTATGCACAACTTCAAAATCAAAATAGACCTCTACATTTATCATGTTCATTTCTCTTACTTTTGAAAAAAAAAATTGTTCTGACTTGCTCTTATATATTTAGTTATAGACCAAAATATAATACCGACTTATATTTGTACAATATGATATAATATATTAATAAAAAATAAATACAAATATCAGATAATAAACTCAAACGATCTGTTGGTTACCATGGAAATCCTATAAACATTTAATTTCCACTTTTGCCTTATATTTTTTTGGTTATTTGTCAACGATGTCCTTAGTTAATCTTCTTAATCTAACTTCGTTGTACTAATAGTAGGGCTGGGCAAAATGTCCGAACCGAACTGAACCGAACCGGAACCGAACCGAATCGAGCGGGTTTTCTTAACTTAAAAACCCGAAGAACCGAGAACCGAGAACCGAAGAACCGAAAAATTTTGGTTCGGTTCTCGGTTCTAGACCTAGAACCGAAGAACAGAATTTTTTTTGATAAATCAATTTATTTTATTTTTTCTAAACAAATTAACAATTTTTTGTTTTAACTATTTGATATATATATATATATATATATATATATATATATATATATATATATATATATATATATATATATATATATATATATATATATATATATTACTTAACCTAACACGGGTTTAATTTTGGGCTAGTTTGTAGTTTTGTTTTTATTTCCTATTGGACTTAGTTTAGGTTGGGTTTGATTTCATGGTTGGGTTTAGGGTTTAGTTGCTAAGATCGAACTTCGTATTTGTATCTACTTTTTTTTATTAAGCCCCTGTTTGGCCAGCATTCTTGTGAAGAAAAAATGAAGAATTAGACCATTTTTTTCAAATTAGTGGGCCCCTCCCTCTCACAAGTTGGTCAAATATTTCGGCTGGCCCCATGTCTAACGGTAAGAAAATTTCTAGAAATGGAAAAAAAATGCCCTCCAAACAGGGGCTAATATTAGTATCTACTTTCAGGTGTATTTATGTAGTATTATTTTAAATATTAAAAAATTTAATTATAGTACGGAACCGAACCGAACCGAACCGAACCGAACCCGAACGGTTCCAAAATTATATTTGGAACCGACGGTTCCATTTACTAAAGAACCGACAATTTCTGGAACCGAAAAAAACCGAACCGAACCGACCCGCGCCCACCCCTAACTAATAGCATGATAATATATAAAATATCTTCATAATTACATTCCTTTAATTAATTAATTTATACAAAATGTAATTAAATGAAATTTTTTATTGATATAAAAAAGTAAGATAAAAGACGTACTTGAATGCAATGAATCACGCCAAAATTTTATTACATATTACTCTCCAATATATTATTATTTAACATTTGAGACATAATGATTTGATTATTGTTTTTAATTTTGAAACATTTTTTTTTATTACATGGGCTAAAAGAATGGAAAAGGTTTTAAATCCATAATTGCAATCTTTAAATCTTTTATTAATCAAATACAAGATTACACAAAATTTCATTATCCATAATACAAATATTTTAAATAATTCATGCATTAGGTTATATCTTAACTTATCTTATATCAACATTCATTAATTTACAATTATTACATATCATTTAAAAATTATTGATCCGATTACTATTTTTAAATTTGAAAATTTTTCTAATAAACGTAAAAAATAGTAAAACACATTTACAAGTTTTGAACTAGAATATGTAGCAATCAAAATCATATTTATGACGGCGTTTATTATTTATTATTTTCTATGCAAGTTTGATTGATTTTTATGAAAGGAAAGGTAAAAGTTGTACTTTCATAAATTCAATCTATATTAAATTACAAAAATTGAAAATTATGAAGGTGGAATTTTTTCTTTTTGTTGATACTTTATGATGAAAGTTTTAGACCAAAGCAAAGAAATAAGTGAGAAAAATTACGTGAAAGTTCTCTACTCATAATTCTCGAGTATGAATTTTATGACATATACTCTCCATTTTCATTTCGTATAAATACTTTCCCCTCCCCCACCGTCTTCTCTCTCACTTTCATTATTCTTTTTCTCAAAAAAATGTTTTCATAAAATAAATCAAGATAACCGTCAAGGGAATTGTGTGTTTATGTTTCTTAAAATTGTCAAGTGAATAGAATTTAAAACTACCTTTTGATTTTAAGCCCCCCAATTGTTTATGTTTCTTAGAAGAGATTTGCATGTCTCCAATGATATATAATATAATCATAACGAAGAGACTAAATGTGTCACTACTTTTGACAAAATAAATGAGGTATATTTTATGCATCGTTTTCACGTTCTAATATTCACGTGTACATACTTTACTTTTTAAATTTGATTTGACATATTTATAATTCAAAATATTATGCATGTCATTCATCCGATACATAAGACGAACTAATAGTCAAAAACGAGATTTTCTCATATCTGGTTAGTCTTTCTAGCCTATTAATAACGCGGTTACCTTCAATTCTTAGTAAGCATAAAAATTAGGATGAAACCCAAATGTTGCTTTAATTACAGAAAACTTCACACAAATAAAATAGCGGAGAATTCACGAGATCCTGCAACATGTGATAAGGGTGGTTACTATTTATTAAATTGTATTAAAGGTCTTTAATCTTTGCTCATTATTGCATTCTTATTATGCCTTTTGTCAAATTTTTATTATCAACCTTCTAATAATTTGCACATCTTATTTTTTATAATGGTTTCCGTCCAAAAGAATTGATGGAATAGTATCAAAAGACTCATTTAACTCTTTTATTTTGAGTAAACGAAATAAACAACAAATACAGAAGTTTGAAAAAAATATTGGACCCTCATTTCAATGAACTTTAGCGGAATATATGGACAAAAATCATGAAAAGTGACAAGATATACTAATCAATTAAGGATCAGGATAAAAAATATGACAAAAAAAGGTTGAGACGTAAGTGCAAAACAAAGCAAATATCGGGAACCTTATTTAAATTAAAATATTGTACAGATAATAAAAATTATAGTGTGAATATAATTACCTTTTTGAGTTAAGGGTAAATTTATTCATATCACAGTTTTTTGCTAATTGTACGATATTTCAATGGACATTCAAACGTTCTATTTTTTTCATATTCCCCGAAAGTAGTAGAAATTATTTTTTCTTCTACCAGATTTTAATACACATATCAGCAAATAACTTAATAAATTTATTATTATTGCCAAGTGCTTTGCAGGCAGTCAACTTTATCAGAAGAACCATAGTAATATAAATCGAGTACATCAATGGATAATACACTGTATTTCTTTCTTTAATATTTGGAACGTAGAATCCACGTCGTCCACTATTCCACTAGTCTTGTTATTCAAAGAATTTAATACTATGTTGGACCATTGGCTGCCAGAAATT
Organism: Fraxinus americana; assembly: GCA_035079005.1. Taxonomy (NCBI): domain Eukaryota; kingdom Viridiplantae; phylum Streptophyta; class Magnoliopsida; order Lamiales; family Oleaceae; genus Fraxinus; species Fraxinus americana. The sequence continues at coordinate 34,532,216 of CM068717.1, read as the reverse complement.
GTCTGAAAATAATAAAGATGGAGGGCCCAATGTCCTCTTCAATTAAAGTTGTTGGGCTTTAATGCCCCGCGATTTTGGATCCCCACAGGCATGCTCGTTTCTCTAGTAGCCTTTTCTTGTGGGTCCATTTTTGTCTTTTCAACAACAAATCAATTTGAGAAAAATTATAGAGGAAATTACACCTAAGCCTGGTTTTAGAATTCCATTTTCATAAATCTTGACTTAAGTTTCATATTGCAAAAATCAGGTTTTAATTAAAAATTTAAAAACATTTTTTTATTTTTATATCTATATTAACTATAAATTAATTTATATATTCCCTACCCCAACCGAACCCTAAATTCAATTCACAAATCTCATCTCCTCTTCTCCGGTCCCTCTGATCTACGCCGGCGGCGGCGTCGGCGGCGGCGGCTGCTCTTCTCTCCCTCCTCTCCCCTTCTCACCTTCACTCTTCTCTCGTCTCTTTCCCTAGGGTTTCGCAAATCCAGCCGTCTCTTTCCCTCTACCTCACCGTTGTTCTCTCTCATTTGGATCCGGCGAAATAGCAGGCGCATCCGGTCGGTGACGACGCCCTACGCGTTCCATATTTTAATATTCCAACGACAACATGAGGTGGATGCAGGGACCGATTTACGCATAACGGACGAGAAATCAAAACACGACATCGGAGAAGACGACGAATAGATTTTCTTTGATGGTTTGATTGGAAATATCACGGTCAGATCTGTTGGCCAGTGGGTGGTTCCGACTGGTATGGTGGCCGGAAGTGGAGTGGGCCGAGTCCTTCCTAGACAGATTCCAGAATTTGGATTTTGTGGAAATATCACTCATCAGATATGTTGGGTGTGTTGGCGGTTTCCAAAATTCCACAGATCTGTTGTTGTTGGCGGTTTGGGATGATCGGTCGTAATCTCATCAGATCTGTTGGGTGTGTTGGTGGTTTCCAAAATTCCACAGATCTGTTGTTGTTGGCGGTTTGGGATAATCGGTGATGGTTTGGGTGGTTTGTGCGCGGCGGTGGTGATTGTGCAGTTTGGGTGTGTTTTTGTGCGTGCGGTGGTTGTGTTTCTGTGCGAAGGTTGCCGTGTTGCGATGCGATGGTTGGGTGTGTGTGCGCGCGGCGGGTGTGGTCATGCTGCGTGCGACGGTGGTGGAGATGCGACGACTGTGGTGGTGCTGTGAGTGGAGACAGTGACGAAGTGGTGGTCACATGTGATTTGGTGTTGGTCACAAATGATTTGCTTGTTTGTGACCAATAATTTGGTTGGTTTGTGACCAATGAAACTAGCTGTGTGACCAATGAACTAGCTGTGTGACCAACGAATTAGATAAATAGTGACCAATAAATGTTTTGTGACCTAAAAATTATTAATTTGTGACCAATAATTTGATAAATTGTGACCTAAAATATAATATATGTTCAATTAATGGGATGTTTGTGACCGTAAATAAGTATTGTGACTTTCAAATTTTGTGATTTGTGACCGATGAAATAATTGTGACTTTTAAATTTTTAAGTTGTGACCGATGAACAAATTGTGACCTACAAAAATTTTGAATTGTGACCTAAAAAATTTTGAATTGTGACCTTAACATATTCGTCGGAATCGGAAAAGTCGTCGGAGAAATCGCCGGAATGGTCGTCGGAGAAGAGTGGTGACCGGAAAGGTCACCGAAATATCCTCGGAGTTGTAAGGGTGGTGGAGGTGGGGGTGGGTTAATTATTTTATAGTAGAATTAAATATTAATAATAAATTAATTTAATAATTATTATTTCATAATTAAAAATTTAAAAAAACCTGATTTTTGAATTTTGAAACATATTTTGGTATTTTTGAAATGAGTAAAAGTAAACACATGATTTATGTATTCTTCCCAAAATTATATCTCATGCAAGCCTCACTGGCCCACATAAAGTAAATTGCTGTTTCCCCGTGAGACTTCCAACAGTATCATTTTGGAAAATTGTCTGATGGAATTAGGACGGTTGTTTATAATATATTTATAATCAGTGAACTTTTTATTCACATATTTGATGTCTATGAAAGAAATTTTTGTTATCCAGTGACACTTCCAATAATATCCTTTTGTAGTAAGGTATTCTTTGGTATTTTAAAAAAAAAAAAAAAAATTGGTTCTCAAAGCTTTTGTTACAGTCGGAAAAAAAAAACGTCTGAATCTCTATTCAATCTTTCACATGTCTATAACTTTACGATGTTTTAAGTTACACAACGGGAAAATTGCATTGTTGAGTTTCAACTTAGTCTTTTTTACCTTTAAAAAGGGATTAATTCTTTACTCATTATTATAGTTGCACAATTAGTTTTCATTAGTGGAAACAATTTAAATGTTTATGAAATCATCATGTGACTCTCATTGTCGTGAAAAGAGAGAAAAAAGATGAGAGAGAATAAAAGTCAATAAACTTTTTGTATTATAATGAGAATCAAAACTTTATATTTATAGAGAATGATTAGAGATTCAATGGTAATAATTTCTAGGGTTGTGGGGGTATAATTGTCATTTACTAATAAATTTAACAATTACAACACTCCCCTTAAATGACACATTACAAAATATCTAACTCGTTAGAACTTTGTTTGATAAAAATTCAATGGGACAAAAAATCAAACGAAGGAAAAATAGTACAATTATTTTGTAGTATTAAAAATAAATACTGCATCGTTAAAACCTTGTTAGGAAAATCCAATTGGATAAAATCTAAGCGAGAGAAAAAGAGTACAACTATTCTCTGATGTTGATCACAAAAAATTTGAGTCGACGCATCTCAATCTTGTGCACCAATTTCTTGAATTTAAATATTGGCAGTGCTTTTGTAAATAAATCAGCCACATTATCACTTAAGCGAATTTGTTGAACATCGATGTCGTCATTCTTCGAAAGCTAATGTGTATGAAGGAATTTTGGAAAAATATGCTTCGTCCGTCACCGTTGAAATAACTTCATTTGAGTTGTGAATACAAGCAGCATTGTCTTCGTACAAAATTATTGTACTGTTTTTTGTTGAAGTTAATCTGTATGATGCTTGAATATAATGGGTCATGTTCCTCGAGCATAAACATTCTCGGCCTGCTTCATGAATTGCAATAATTTTAAAATGATTTGAGGATAACCGGGTTGGTTCCGTTCCAAAGTTAGATTATGGAACCAATGGTTTCATTTAAAAGATTCACATTAGTACGCAGTTCAATTTGATTCCCTTCGAAATCGGACCAAATCAAATCGCGCCCACTCCTAAATACAACCATTCATCTATCATTCAATGGAGAAGTCTAGGATAAGAAAATACACATAATCATGCACAATTTTCACACGCCTTTGCTTGGATTTAGAAGAAGAAGAATGAGACGCAATAAAATTGATAAAAAAAAAAAAAAAAAAAATCATTAAAGAGATTTGAGATTATTTTTCATCTTCTTTCCATACTTTAACTTCGAATTATGTTGTATTAATCGAATTTGTATTTTTGTGATCATATGATGCTCGACTAATTATATAGACACTAGGATAACTTTGAACACTATATTATGAAGTTTTGATATTAATTTTTAGATTTTGACATTAGATATTTGTTTTGATTTGAATTACTGTTAGGGTTTTAATTTTATTAATTACTTGGACATTAGTTGAATTAATTTGTGATTTTAATTGACATTCGAGAGAAAGAATACGAATTATAGTACATAGTAACAATTATTGTAAAGCCACATAAGGAATAGCGATATATCATTACGCTTTGCATGATTTTATGAATGTTCTTGTGGTTTAATGTATTTTCATATGTTTGCATCATTTATAGAGATATAACAACACCATATGTGAAGATATATTTAATTCTACTCGAGATAGATTATCAAATAAATTACGAACATTGATCTCAAAGTCCAATTAAGTGTTGTCAAAGTTTTAAATTGATATTAAAACGAAAGAATGTTGGGGATTTGAAGTACGTACTAGTGCTTGACACTAATTGATGAGTTTCATTTCCACTTCCTAATTAGTTAATAGTTGGATTAATTATAAGTTTGTCAATATAAATCGTTCTTATCAAATTTGCTATTCTATTAAACTTAGTGTTAATTGCAAATTTAATTAAATAGTTTTCGTGAGAATGATACTTGAATTTACATATACTTTATTATTTGTCACGGTACCTTCCACTTGTAGAATTTTAACGCAATAAAGGGTGCGAGACAAGTTACTTGAGATTACGACTTTCATCATTGGAGACCAAATGAGTAATTTTAATGTTTCTCATAATATAAATTAGAAGTACCTCTCTGATGGGATCCCTACTTTATTTCATCCCACTCCCGCTTGACAACAATGTTTGTGCAAATTTAGATGTGCTTAAAAATATCTTAAATTTAAATTTACTAAACATTCTTTTTGAAAATTAAATTTTCTACTAATTAATAAAGCTTATTTCTTCTGTAGCGTGTTAGGTCCACTACTACAAAATCAAATAAAAGATGACAAAGAAGAAATATAAATATATTTATTAACTTTTCTACCTTAAAGAAGTAGAAGAAAGAAATTATCGTAACAATTTCTATTATATTTGGTATGTTTGACTCTATATAGCTAAATGATTGTAATAAGAAAATGTTAACCATCTCATGGAAAATTAATAAGAGAACACTAATTTTTTTATGAAATTCGAACAGTAGTTTTTGATACTTAATTTATTGATTTATAAAAGATATTTTGACTCTTCAACATGATAAATAAATAATTAATTAATGTTCAAACAACTAGCATGTGAAATATGGAGACCGTATACAATTATACTAATATTAATAAAAAATATATCATGTTCAGTGTTGGATATTGTTCAAATTAACAATGAGAAGTGATTTTGGAAGGGATGAGAGTTGTTAACCTAGAGAAAAACAAGCGAAAATAAAACGAAAACAAAAAACGATAAAGGCCGTAAAATGGTCGGCAGCAATTACAGTGGCCATATTATTATACTGGGCAGCCGCCCATTGCAAAAATTTGTCGTTGGGATTTTGAATTTTGGTGTCGTTTTGAAGGATTTTACACTCTTTGGCTTGACTTGGTTATATAATTTTGTGCTTTAATTCATTTTTACATGTTTGAATCCAAGTTTTGTTTGCTTGATTCAAACTTGGACTAAGGTTTATTTACTTCCACAAACTATTTGTCATAAAGCCTTCAAGCGTTTATCCCGATGGCGACAAATATTGGTTGAGGACAGCAATTCATAATCGTATTCAAACCTTCCATTTTGGCAATTTCTTGTTGCTGATTTTATTTTCGTTCTTCAACAACTTTTTTCAACAATCTTAAACGATATTTTAAACATGGAGAACGAGACAACAATGGCTTCGGTAACTTGAAGATCTTTTATATCTTGGATCCAAACTTGGTGTTATTACCAGAACCAACCCCAAATGACATTGACGAAATAAGGACGAAAATGAAAAAAAGAGAAGAAGATGAATTCTCCCGCCGATCACCTCTATAATCTTTACATAAATAACATATTGACAAAGGAGATATAGGAATCATTGGAAACCAAATATAAGGCCGATGAGGAAGGTCCCAAAACATTTCTTATTTCTAAGTTTCTTGATTTCAAGTTTTTGGATAACTTGCCTCTGTTAGAACAACATGACATAATATATCAATGTAGTGCACTTAGAACATCCGAACAAAACGGTTTGGCTGAGAGAAAGAATAGGACACAAGATGAAATGATAAATGCTATGTTATTAAATGCTAAATCGTCATCTAAGTTATGGGGTGAAACTTTATTAAGTGCGTGTCACATAATTAATAGGATTCCTTCTAAAAGATTTAATGTTTCTCCATATGAATTATAGAAATTAAGAAAACCAGACATTGGTTATTTCAAATTGTGGGGGTGTCTTGCTTATAATATAAACACGGATCCTAAAAGGATTAACTTGAGTCCTAGAGGGATGAAATGCGCTTTTGTAGGATATGCCCACAATAGCAAGGCATATCGTTTATTAAAATTGGAAACAAATGTTATTATTGAATCCCGTGAAGTAGAGTTCTTTGAAATTGAAAATATGTTATCTTCATATATAGTTCTTGAGGTAATCCTCAAGTTGAGATCCCTAACTCAGCAAGATCACAAATAGAAATACTTTCTGAGGATATTGAAACAAGTGAACTTCGCAAAAGAAAAATAGCTCGAAAGGAGAAAGTGTTAGGATCGGATGAATTAGACTCTCAACTTATTTTTTTCTATTTAGTTGATGGAAATGAGAAGAGTGTCACAAAGAACTACTTTGTATGTTCTTCAAGTGGAAATCGATCCTAAACTTTATCAAGAAGTAATGCCATCTAGAGATAGCACATTTTGGAAGGAAGCTGTAAATGATGAAATTGATTCGATAATGTCAAATAAAACTTGGAAGCTAGTCGATTTACAACCTGAATCAAAACCTATAGGATACAAGTGGGAATTTAGGAGGAACTACAATGCAAAACTTTTAAAGCTAGGTTAGTGGCCAATGTGTATCGACGAAAAGAGGGAACGGATTACTTTGACACGTATGCGCCAGTTGTACGAATAATATCAATTAGGATTATATTCACTTTAGCTTCAATCTATAATATGTATATACATCAAATGGATATTAAAGCAACATTCTTAAATAGGGATCTCAATGATGATGACTATATGGAACAATAGGAAGGTTTTATTCTACCCGAAAATGAGGATAAATTATGTAAGTTAATAAAATCCTTATATGGATTAGAATAGTACAAAAAAAGTGGTACGAAAAGTTTGACCTAGCAATAATGTCTTTTGGATTAAATATAATAGTGTTGATAAATGCTTATATTCAAAAGTCTGTGATAATCATGTTGTGCTCGTTTGTTTATACGTAGATGACATGTTGCTTGTGAGCAATCAAATGTTAGGTATAAAAGAAATAAAGAGGTTTCTATCTTCCACATTTAAAATGAAAGATCTTGGTCAAGTGGATACCAAACTAGGTATCAAAGTCACCCAGACTAGTGGGGGTTATATGTTGAGTCAATCATTATATTGAGAATGTGATTAATAAGTTCAAACACTTGAACATTAAAGAGGCTAGCACTCCATTTGATCCGAGTTTAAACCTTGTAAAGAATGATAAAAGAGCTATAGCACAACTTGAGTATGCAAGTGCTATCGGGAGTCTAATATATGTTGTGCAATGTACAAGATCCGACATAGTATTTGCAATTAGTAAACTTAGTCGGTTTATTAGCAATCCAAGTAAAGAACATTGAAATGCTGTCAGGAGGGTTTTGGTTATTTAAAGAAAACTAAGGATCTAAATTTTCAATATTCTAAATTTCCAACAATATTAGAAGAATTTACCGATGTTAGTTGAATATCTAGTGTTGGTGAGAATAAATCGATCTCATGTTGGATATTTACCCTTGGAGGAGGTGCAGTCTCTTGAAAATCCAAGAAATAAACATGTATTACTCACTCAACTATGAACTTGATTACGTGAGAAAATTAATCGAAGATGGAATAATTTCACTCACTCAATGAAGTTAAATGAGAATTTGGTTGGTCCGTTCACTAAATCGCTCATAAGGAAATCAGTGCAAACAACAACTAGTAGGATGGGATTAAAACTCCGTAATTAAATACATTAATGATGGCAACCCTACCTAAAATATACTAACAAGTATATAAAGATACTGCAAGAATTTTACCTATATAAACTTTGAGATGTTGCCACTTCAATAGAGAATTATAGTTTCTCTCTTAAAAGTTTACGAATAGGAGAAGCGCGATGCCATAAAAGCGCTAATGAGATTGTGTGGAATTTGGGATACTTGATGCTTGTGTATGTGATTTCACTGGTATCATCACAAGGAATAATGGGTTCAAAGCTCTCATGATACCTAGGATTTTGATGATTACTTTGTAAGATTTACGCTAAAGTTAGATTCAAATCAAAAGATATCCATACTCTATGTATAAGTGTCGGCAAATTTGAGTTTGCACTCATTTTATATTTGACAAGTGGGGGATTGTTGGATATTGTTCAAATTAATAATGAAGAGTGATTTTGACAGTGATGAAAGTGGTTAACCATGAGAAAAATAAGCGAAAACAAAAAAAACCAATGAAGGACGGGGCGGGGAAATTGTCATCACTAATTGAGTGGCATGTAGCCTGATGAATTATATGACGTACAGTTACTGTCACAGCTAGATATATGGAGATCAATTTCTACTCGCATGATTAAAATAAACTGTATTGACATTTGTATTTTTCTGTCAAATTATTCAGTTTGATTTTCATCAGCTCCATTGATCAATTTACATCTTTAATGGTTTCGAATGACATGGACTTGAACACTCGGACAATATTTATTATTCAAAAAGGAAAATCATAATTTTTTTAGGACCCAATAATAAAAGTTAAATAATTACTGCAATAAATCTCTATCTAAGGGCAAAACTATTGTATAATTTCAAACTTGCACCCATCATATTTACTTCTCTGTCGCTGACCTTTCTTTGCCCTATTCCCTCTCTCTCTTCTCATTTACTACTATCTGCTTTCTCACTCTAATTATATTATAACTTTTAAAAGAGGAAAAGCCAGAAAACTTTTTTGTGCTGATAGAATTTGAACTGCCAATGGGTCGATCTCCTTGTTGTGATAAAGTTGGTTTGAAGAAAGGGCCATGGACACCTGAAGAAGATCAAAAACTTCTTACTTATATTGAAGAACATGGCCATGGAAGCTGGCGAGCTTTGCCTGCAAAAGCTGGTAATTATCTACCATTTCTTTAATTCTTGTTTCGTGTGGTGTACTACACAGTACTTGACTCTACTGAATCAAGCAAAGTTGTACTTAAGTTATGGCTTGTTCTTGTTTGGTGAGGTGGGCTGTGGTTGAGTGCATAAAGATGAGAAATAAGTTGAAATCTTGTTTATTGTACTATTCGGGACGAACATAAACTCCAGTGTTTCTTCACTTATTCTTTATGGGTTGTTTTTTAGGGCTTCAGAGATGCGGGAAGAGTTGCAGATTGAGATGGACTAACTATTTGAGACCTGATATCAAAAGAGGGAAGTTCAGTTTACAAGAAGAGCAGACCATCATTCAACTCCATGCACTCCTAGGAAACAGGTTTTTGCTCTTAATAATTTTGTTTATTTAACAAAATTGTTGAAGAACAGCTAATAATCTTGAGTCTTGACTTCAGTAAGAGTAATGTTATTCATCCCCAGTGGGATGAAAACACAGTCTAGGTGGAGCTAAATGATAGGTGAAAATCATTTAATGCCACATTAGCTCCACCTAAACTGTGTTTTCATCCCCAGTGAGGATGAATAGTATTACTCCTTCAGTAAAGACTATTATATCTTGTTCCCCTCAACAAATGGATTTTTTGAAACGGATTAAATTTAATTTATTGTACTGTTCAGTTCTATCTGATTACTGCTCAATGTTGCCTTGTTAGCCAATGTCCATAAGAATTGCAGAATATATTATTTCAGATTCGCACGAAGTTTTTCTATGCCATCTTTCAATACGTCTGCTCTTGTATTTACTTCTCGATAACATAAAAAAGAGGGTTTCTTCTTGTTTGAACTTGAGAACCAATGGTAAATATTTTTATTATAGGATATTTGTTTTTTTGTTGTCTGAAACTTTGGCATTTTTAGTTAATTTTAAGATTGTCTTTTTCTCAGATGGTCGGCTATAGCCACACATTTGCCCAAACGAACAGATAATGAAATCAAGAATTATTGGAACACACATTTGAAGAAAAGATTGGACAAAATGGGAATCGATCCGGTGACCCACAAGCCGAAAAACGATACTCTCAAGTCAAGCGAAGGTCAGTTGAAAAATGCAGCTAATCTTAGCCATATGGCTCAATGGGAGAGTGCCCGTTTAGAGGCCGAGGCACGACTTGCTAGACAATCCAAGTTACGTACAAATTCTTTCAAGAATCCTCTCAATTCGTCTGAATTTAGCTCGAGTACTTCGAGCCCGATGAACATGCCTGTCGGCCCGGCACGATGTCTCCACATACTTAAGGCGTGGAATGGCGGTGCTAGTGGTGATGGTGCTATGGTGGGACTTGGTTGTGAACTTGAATCCCCCACCTCTACACTTAGCTATTCGGAGAATGCTCCACCTATGTCCACCACCGGAATCGGAGAGAACTCGACTGCATTTGTGGACTTTGTGGGTAACTCGTCCGGATCCTCTGAGGCCGGAATCATGAAAGAAGAGGGCGAAGAGGATTGGAAAGGCTTCGGGAACTCAACACTTGCAAATTCAGTATCGTTTACCTCCGGAATCCATGACATTTCATTGCCAGTGGAAAATGCATGGGAATCACAATCTCTCGTGGCAAATTCTGAGCATGTTCCAAGTGGAAACTTTGTGGAGAGATTCACAGACCTTCTGTTAAGTACTGCCGGTGGTGACCGAAGTTTCTCCGGCGATGGTGCCGGAGAGTCTTTTAACTGCGGCCGCCCTAGTGGCAGTGATAGTGATCAATATGAAGATGACAAGAATTATTGGAATAGTATTCTTAATTTGGTGAATTCTTCGAATTCTGGTTCACCAACGTTTTAAAGTGTCTCAACAATTATCTGCAGAAGTTAGTCATGTCCATCAAACACTTCATTGTGTATGTAGAATCTTTCTTTTCTTATGTGCATTATATTGTCAAAATCTTACGAATAACTTAAGAATGACTTGAATTTCAATCGTTTTTTAGTTTAATTTTCCACAAATCATTTTCCTTGTAGTACTAATATTCAAAGTGGTAAGATTGTCTTACGCCCATCAATCTCCTCTTTTATCCCGCCTTGTTCTAGCCATGGAAGCATAGTATTGACCAAAGCCCTTATACGTTGGCTACTCTCAAGATGTCTCCTAATATGCTGACTCGTTATGACACAACAATATTGGAGTTCAAATGCTCGTTCGAGCAATTTAGCCCCCGTTTGGTCCCAATTTTTAAAACAGTTATTTTTTCTAAACTCATTTTCAACCACACGTCTTATGAGGCATGCAAATTTTATCAACTTTTCAATTACATATTTCATCAATTTTATCAAAAATTACTAAAGATTTGATTTTTAGTCAAACCAAACAGGGGCTTAGTCGATCCGAACTATACGTTTGAATTTAAGACATAGATTCAATATTAAAATGTCAACCTTATTATAAAGAATAAATCAAGCCTTTATAAATTAATAATGTGAAATTTTACCTCTTAACACGTAGGTTTAAAGAATATCCGGCTTTTAAACACCTTTTAACCTTAGCTAACGTGCCCATATTCAAAAATTTTGCCCTGTTTGGAACTTTTAAAAATTCTGATTAAAATCAAAGTTAAGATCAACAATTAATTTTAACCACACATTTCATTTGATCCACAATTTTTTAACTACACATTCTATCATTTTTTTATCAAATCTACTAAAAATCTGATTTTAATCTCTATGAAACAGTAACCTATAACAAAATTAGTTTGGGATCACAATCATGAAAGCACAAATATGTTTGTCAATATATATATAGCTGTGAACATAATTTATGGACAAGGAAACCATGTTCAAGGCTGCTACATATGTCCTAACATAAAATTGGTTGTTCAAATTGAAGGAAATGGCGAGATAAGATTCCCAAGAAATTCACTGTATTTGAATCATTATTTACCTCGAATTGTATTAAACTTATAAATCATTTACACATGAATGACGAAATATAAAAGGATAAAGCCACTCAAACAGAAATTCAGACAAGGTTTGAAACCAGACACACGTGGCGCCTTTTGACTTGCCGATTTTTGTTTTAAATTTTCCCATCCCCCAATGTTTTGATGCCAACTGTACACAGGAATTCACGTGTACGCAATTCCCTGGTTTTTTGCCCTGTTTTTCTAGCATTGTTCTATAAAAGAATGTTGCTGCTTGGACACAGGAAAAAAACAGGATACAGTGACAGTTTGATTTGGCAGCCCCTGATTTGAGTTTTTTGTCTTCCTTTTTTTTTTTTTTTTTTTTTTCCAATTTTCAATGAAAATTTACACTTTTTGTCTGGAAAAAAATAATCATGTCATTGATTCTGATTGTGTAGCACAACTGAATATAAAAATTATTATAAGAAGTTTGACTGGACGGTCATATGTGACGACTAGGTGAATCGACAATTGTTACCAATTCATTTGTTATAAAAGGAGAAAACATTTACTCTAATCTGAACCATTTTTCGAATCCTGAATACTCGGGTTAATGTTCAAAACGTTGATTAATTCATCAAATTAAAAAAATAATAATAATAAGTAAAAGGTTGGTAGCAACACAAATATGCAACCCTCTGTGACAGTGATATAGTCACATTTATGCCAACAATTAGCAATAAGATCTATTTAGGGTCCACTAAAATGGTGTTTTTGAACAAAAATAAATTCTTTGGCGACATTATTTTGTTTTAATTATCATTAATAGATCATTTCAGGTTTGCCTCAAATAATTAATTATGTTTCACATCAGTCGTCTCTATTCTGGATCTGTCGAACAGAAAGAAGGATTGAAAACAAGTCTAATTATTTTTTGTCTTAATCATTAATTTATTTATATTTTATGTAAGTTAGACACTGATTTTTATTTAGATCTTCTTGGTTCTTTGAGAATCATATTTTTTCATACTCATTTTCAATTACAAATTTTAATAATTTTTTAAACATTTTTTTCTTAATTTTTTCCATTTTGTTAACTATACATACACACACACACACAAAAAAAAAAACCTTCTCAAAAAATATTTATCAAACGAACGTTTAATGAGTTGTGGTATTAATTTGTTGCTTTTAAGTGCGCCAGCTATATTATATTAGGATTATGCTAGTGGTACCTAGGGGTGTACCTAAGGGATTACACCCCCTCACATGGGAGTGTGATCCACTTAGATACATCTTTTGATATACCACTAGCATAATCCATTATATTATTCAACTATGTTACATGTAAAATGGAGGATGACAATGTTGGATTACCAACACTCACAATGGGAGGGGCGCACTTTTTTTTTGAAATTTTTTAATCACGTAGGACCCCCATGCATGTGAGAGGTTGTCAACCTCTATTATCAACCATCCATTGTATAAATGGAATTACCCTATATATAGGGATAACAATGCATACGCATGCCTTCCTAGCATGTAATTTTTCAAGTTGATAGGTTGTGTTGATACACAAAATATTCAGCTTAATTCAAATGGCCCAAGAGAAGAAGCACATCTAGAGAGATCAGGGTAAAAGCCCAACCAGAAATGTCATCAAATATGATGAAAACCCAAAAACAAAGGTACGTCGTCGCCCAAGCCTGCAGAACGCCCAGATGTTGAGCGAATGAAACATCCTATAATCGCCCAGAGCAGAAGATCGATTGTCGCCCAAGAATGCTGAGTCGCCCAAAGTCCCAGCAATGACTAAAGTTTGTTGTTATCCAAAGTCACGATCTAAAACGGTTTGAGCACATCATAATTACGCCTTATGATTTGAGAAAGTTGATGGCAAGCAGTTATGAAGAGGGCGTAGTGATAGGAGTTGCACACGGTAGTTATTGGCCAGTCGACCATGATGAAAGAATGGGTAGTTACAAGCAGTTTCTAAACGATCAAAACTGCCCAAACCGTATAAAAGAAAGAGGAAGACAACGAAGAGAAGCCCCGACAAAATTCACTCTCAAAACAGAGAACATGTAATTTACTTTTCTTAAATTAATTTTTAATTACTCAATTCCCTTGTACTTGTGTGCTTGCGCCCCTTGGAGGCATCTTGTTCGTATCCAAACTGTAATCTTCATATTCAATAAACGCCCCTTTTTGGGACTTTATTCCAAGAGATTTGTCCCTTACACAATCGTCTGATTCCCTTTTTTAATTGTTAGCGAGCGAAAACGCGCGAAACAGGTTGCTAAACAAATAAAATAGTCATTGCCATCTCCAGACTCCTTCATGTTATTGTCAAACTCTTGTGTCCATGTTCACTACTTTAACCCTATTCCCTTAGGTGTACACGTCAATACACCATGTGACATACTTCTTTCTAGTTTTAAGATATACCAACTCTTCACATACATCAACTAGCTCTCTAGAGATTGGAAATATTTTAGTAAATCCAATGATTTATCAATGTTACTTCAAATAGGTGTTTGGATAAATCCTACAAACATATGAGATCGTTGTCAAGTTATAGATTTTATAAGTTAAAAGTATCATCGCACAAGAGATAAACTTTAAATTGAATAATATCAACTTGTTATCAAATTCAAATGTAAATAATGCAATAGATGATTTTATTTATATCTAAATTATTCTACTAGTTATCTTAAATGATTTTAAACTAAATATAATATGTATGTGTTGGAAATCCAAATCCACCTATTATTATCATCCTATTTTCAATTCTCAACTATGTAAATTAATCTCATTCTTGCATTGTTTATAATCGATAATCATATTGTAGTCAACTTACTTTTCCAAGATAAATTATTAATATTCTAAACACGACTCGATCATATGCATAGTCCGAATTCGAATTAGTAGAACGCATTTAATTACACAATTATATAGGTGATAGCGCATTTAATTAAACAATTATCAAGGTGATTGAACACGTGGTATATATATTATTCCTAACATCTATTGTCTGTGCTAGAGGTGCCAAAACGGATGGGCCGGCCAGATCCGTGAAAATCGGCCCGGATCGACCCGAGACCGCGGACCGACCCGTGACCCAAACGGGCGGTTCATGGGTCAATGAGGTGTGACCCGCGGGTTTCGCGGGTTGTACCTGCACGGGCCGCTGCTGTTAACCCGCTGGCCCATAAATTTCTTTTTAATTTGAAAAAAAAGAGGGAGAAAGTCAACATAATTGGGATGTACTTAAATTATAAATTATAATAAAAGTAGGTGTCAACTTAGTTGAGATGTACTTATGCTATAAATATTTGATAATAGTAGTTAGAAATACATTCAGTTGTTATTTGTTTTTACGTTAAATTTAACTTTGTAAAGTTATAAATAATTCATGTAATATTAAATTTGAATTCTATATAAACATTTATTGGTATAAATATGAATTTATCATTTTATTCAATTTTTAATTTACATTTAACAAAAAAAAATATTTTTTGCTTTAAATATGAAAAATTTTATATTTTTATAATTTTGTTTATACAATAATACGGGTTAAATCGGAACAAATCGCGACCCGTATGGGCTTGGGTTGTAGTCCAAAATTTGTGGGCCGACCCGGAACCGGCCCGGAACCCATAGCGGGTGGGCTTTTTTTCACGCGGGCCGTTACCGGACTCATATGTTGGCGGGTCGATCCGGCCCGGCCCGGCCCGGACCACCCGGATTGACACCTCTAGTGTTAACCATACAGTATTCTACTTAATTGTGAACTTTTCAGTACTACGACAAACAACTAATTATTTAATTAGTGGTTGAAAATAAAAGAATATAGTTTAACATGTTTCTAAAGATAGAATAACTAGAAGAATGGAAAGCATTACTCGAAATTTATAAATATAAAAAAGAGATGTCAAGGTCTAATTCTTGATCTTGATCTTTAACCCTAAACTTTGATTCTTCAAGATTTTGATGTTCTTGATTCAATCCATGTGATAGATTTATTTATCATCTCGAATAGAGAGTGGATTGACTCTCGTTTTTTTGATAGATTTTATGATATGAATGAATTTGAGAGGTGAGAAAGAGCTCTCTTGAATGTTTGCCCACGTTCTTTATTTACAGGAGGCAAAATTAGGTTAAGAAATGCCCATAATTGGTTTTCAAAAGGGTTGGAAGTAAGGAAATTGATTCCCGCCTAATCGGATTTTGCTCATGCGTGATGCATCGGAGGCCCAATTTGGCATCGGGTGCACAAAAAAAGGGGGCCTCGCACGAGGAATATTTGTTGGTTTTTTAAAAGAGAAAATTACCTGAAACCCTCCTTTTCAAGATTACAATTCAAAAATAAGGGATAAAGTTTTACAATTCAAAAATCAGGTGATAAATAGGATTATTAATTAATATTATAATACTAAAAATTAATTTATATACACAACACCCCACTCCACCACACACGCCAGATTCGAATCCGTTCACTTTCTCTCTCTCATTCTCTCATCCCTAAATCCCCAAACCAAAACTCAGACGGCGGCTTAAACTCACCCCACCCCCACGGCGGGTCGAAAATACGTTGCCCCATGTGGGTTAAATCTCTGCCCAAATTAACGAAGCTGTCTCCACCGCCTCCACCGGCGGACGCCCCGGCCAATTTACTCGAGGAGCGCGTCATTGCCCAGAGTAACGATATCGAACTCCTCCTCTTGGACAACCAGTGCCTGGCCAACGCCCACACGGCGCTCAAACAGGATTTGGCCGCCGCTGAGCAAGACATCCATCGTCTTACAGCCACTACTGCCTCCATCAAGGTCGAGAGGGACGCCCCAAGTCCGTGAGGTCTACGAGCGGTCCCTTAAATTGGAGGCAGATGCTCGTTCCATTAATGGGCTTGTTACTGAGGTGGACCAAGTCAGAGCAAATATTGAGGAACTCCGGGCAAAGAGAAAGGAGCTCGCTCAGAAGTTGAAGGACATTGATGTCGATCTTGCAAAGATCCAATTGGAGTTGCAGCAAATGGCTGCCATCAAGGCTGAGGCTGAAGTATATAGATAGGCTATACTTTGAAACTAGGAAGGAACAGCGGCGCTCTGAGTGTTGTTGTAGCAGATTTGTGGTGGTTTGTGGTGATTTTTGTGGTGGTTTTTGAGATGATTTTTGCGGTAGTTTTGTGGGGATTTGTGGTGGTGGTGATGTTGTGGAGTGGTAGGCTGATTGTGGTGGTGGTAGCGTCTGCATTGGTTTGAGATGATGATTTTGCTGCTAGAAGGTGGTGGTGGTGGTTCTGGCGACGGTGGTTTCGGCCACGATAAGGCTAGTGGCAGTGGTGAGACAGTCATAAGTGTTGGTGGTGACACTGCATTTCTGGTTGTGCGATGGTGGTGAGGTGTGCCGGATGTGGAGGTGGTGATGGTGTGCCGGATGTGAAGGTGGTGGTTGTTGGGAACAGGCTTCTTCAGCCTTTGGATTCTCTCGATGAACTCCTGTCTTTGCTTGATGTGAGCCTCAACGAAAATTTATTTGAATTTGGTGGCACAGGATGAGATTTCGACCAAATATGTGTTGGTTGTGACCGTTTGTGACCTATTTGTAACCGATTGTGACCGTTTGTGACCGATTGTGACCGTTTGTGACGATCGATTGTGACCGTTTGTGACCGATTGTGACCGTTTGTGACCGATTGTGACCGGTTAATTATAACTCGTTGTGACCAATTGTGACGGATTATGACTTGAAATTCTGGAATTTTTTTTGGAAATTGGAGCGGTCAGAACGTTGCCGGAGAGGCCACCGGAGTGATCGCCGGAACAGTCACCGGGTGATCGCCGGAACAGTCGCCGGAGTAGAAGGGGTAGGGAGAGGATAGAGAGTAGAGAGAGAAAATGATTTGGATTTGAAATTTAATAAATTGGGATAATTGTATTATATTATAATTAAAAATATTTAATAAATTGATTTAACACCTGATTTTTGAAAAAAAAATTGAAGTTTGTTATTTATGAAATGTGATCTTTAAAATAAGGAATTATGTATTGTTCCCTTTTTAAAATAGTTGTGCATCGTAACTAATGAAATATTTTAGAGATTAGAAATCAGTGATAATTTTGTGAGAAAATTAGCCCCTGCTTGTCTACCATTTTTCAAAAAATTATTTTCTACAGTAATCAATCTCTACCATACTTTCAAATAATAAAATATTCTACACATAAACCGATAAAGTTTTTTTCAATTTCAACCACACACTTTCCAAAAAATACTATTCATTACACCATTTTCTTCTCAATAATGGTTGACAAACAGGCACTTAAGTTCGGATGAATAGAATAGAGTACGTACACCCCCATAAGTTTTGTACCAATACCGCTTTTAACCCTATTTATGAGTTACAAAATAATACTACTTCACAGCTGGGCAGGCAGGGACAAAACATGTGCGTAATTATTTGAAAAGGGCTTCACAATAGTCTTGTACCTCACAACCGGGGTTAATAAATGAAAAATGAAAAAAAAAAAAATTAATGTTAGCAAAATAAACAGTTTGAATGAAAAAAATAATAAAGTAATGGCCGAAATCTTGAACTGAGGATTTACATTTTATTAACTTGCCTTTTTCGATAACCATATAAATACTAGTCAAAATTGAACGTGCATTACACGTTATTCAGAAATATTTTATAAATAATATAAACGTATTATTTGATACCAATTTGTTGAGAAGTTTTGATAAGTCTCAAACGAATTAAAGGAATAAAATTTAAGATAAATATTTAAGAGAATGAAATTGTTCTCTTAAAATTCAATTTCTATTATTCAATTTTTTTTTTTTTTTTTTTATGATGGAATATGATAAATGTATTTTATACACTTATTTGGACTAAAAATATAAATATTTAATAGTTCTTTTGAACAAGTACAGTCTAATTTATTGTGTATTTCGTTTATTAGGTGCAACCCGATGAAAGGAAGTGAATTCGAAAGAAATAAGTGAAAATTGGCAAAAAAAAAAGGGCAAAAGCCAAAGTTTGGAAACTAAAGTATAAATACTCAAAAGTGATGTCGAAGCTCACGATAAAGATTCAAGAATGATGGGGGTCAATTGGATGTAATTAGAAGTCAAAATGTAGTGAAATATGAACACAAATTAATTTTCAATCGCACAAATATGTTCCAGATTTTTAGCACAAGATTCATTTTTGACTTAGTAAACGTTCGAATTGGAAACAAGTTATTTTAAGTAAAGTTATAGTCATTTGAGTTATTTTTGCGATACACTTTGAATCGTCTTAATCGAATATTGAAAGAGAAAGTTACGACAAAACACTGAAAAATGCGAATAGTGAGAACAGCGGTGGGCGCCTCGGCTCCACCATGTGGGCGCCTCTTGGGAAAAAGACGAGATACGTGGCGTCGCGGTGCAACTACATGGCGCCTAGAAGCTACACCGCCGCTAAAAATAGGGTTTTCAAGTTCCAAAAATCAAAGAAGACATAAATACAACTCTAGTTCCACACAATTTGGGGAGGGAGAAAAACACATAATTATCAAGATCAAATAGCAAAAGTTAGGGTTTGAAGACTTTTGAGGTTGAAGAAGATTTTTAGTGCAATATCCAATTCTTTCCACGATCAAGATTTCAAAACCTGGTTATGAACTCTATATTTTTTGATTTTCTTTCATTATTATGGGTACCTAAATTCAAAGTTAGGGCGAACAATGTAATTTATGTGTGACTCTTTATTTATTTTATTTAATATTCTAGTTCTTTAAATGTGTATGTGTTGATTTTATTAATGAATTTAATGCTTTGAATTCTTTGGCCAATTATTCGATGATTTTGTGAATCTATCACAAGTCGAGATGTGAGTTTTAGATTTAGGCCACATAATAAAATCTGGTAATTTAGTAAAATGTGTAGAGATACATATACTAATTATTGAGATCATTAGATGAATTTGTAGAACAAATACTTCGTTTAACTAAAGTTATTTCACACAGATATATAGAATTGAATTAGTTAAATAGAGTCAAAAATAACCCGAGATGGATAAATTGAATACTTTAAAAGAATATTACAAAACACTATAATAGTAATTAATATTGATTGCGGAATTAAAGGAGATCTATAGGTAAAATTGTAAGTCCTAACATCCCATATTCATATTTTAAAACTCAAATTTGACAAATTGTGTACGTTAGATAATTTAGTTTTAGTTAGAATAGTTAGAGTAATAATACAACCATACTATCTAATCAAGAATGATCTTAACAGAAGATTTAATAAAAAAATGTACGCTTCAATGTCATCCTTACTAAACCTTGCATAAGCTTCGGAGTATGATGAATGAGCAGAATTTTCTACACACAATAGAGAAAAAATTAGCAATAAAAGAAAGTGAATGAATAACAAATATAAAGCAATATGGTAGACTTCGTTGTTGATTACTACAATTTGAAGCTGAGGTATAGGCAGTAGAGTGTCGACGGATCTGATTGGTTCATTGGTTGAGTGAACGAGTGTTTTGTAAGTTTGGTTTCCAATTTTCAACTTTAAAATGTAGGGTTAAAGTTAGGTTACTGAGTTAAGGGTTTACTAGTAATGTTAATAGATCCAGAATTTTGGAGAAGCCCAATTGTCAAAATTGTCCAATTAATTTTGGGAAAGAATAATGGAAAGCCCAATTAATTTTTTTTAACGGATAATGGGTTCGGGGCAGGGCACCTCGCTAAATACCATACCTGTCCCACCCCGAACTGGGTCATTAAAATCAAAACCATAACCACTCCCCATTACATCATCGGTTCGGTTTTTTGCGGCCCATTTGGTTCGGTTAACTGCGATTTTCGATTTTAATAGTTCGAATTGTCATCCCTAAACAAGGTGCACACCCTTTTCTTCTAAGCATACCATAGATGGTCAACATAAAATTGACCGTCTATGTTTTCACCTAGACATGAAGCACAGGGTTTTCTTCAAGCCCTAAATCTACATGTGCTTAGAGAAAGTCTAAATGAGCCTTCAGAATACTGTGCAAAGTGAGTTTCAAATTAAAAAAAATATATCAATCATGCTATGTATACATCCGAGGTGACACTCCCTCACTTGGGGATGGAATCTGCGTGTAATAAAATAATTGCGCCCCATACGGGAAAGGGTGTCATTCGAAGTGTCAAGTCCTGATGTACACATTGTTTGATTGAAAAAAAAAAAAGATATATATATATATATATATATATATATATATATATATATATATATATATATATATATATATATAGATATATATATATATATATACAGAAATGATCTAATGAGCACCGGTGCTCATCTTATCATAAGCAACAATGAGTTGACACATTAATTCATTGGTGGATTGAAACTCATAAAATCTTTATCCACCAATGAATTAATGTGCCAACTCATCGGTGCTTAGGATAAGATGAGCACCGGTGCTCATTAGATCATTTCTGTATATATATATATATATATATATATATATAGTTTAGTATGACAAAAAATGTAAAATAGATCGAGGTGAACTAGTTCTATTTTGTCCAAAGATTTGATACAACATATTAGAAAAGGAGAGGTGAGACCAAGAAAAAAATTCTTAATTCTTTAAAGATCTCCTAATTTCGCAAAGCGGAAAAGGATGCAACTTGATACAACATATTACGATATTAGAAAAAGAGAAGTGCGACCATATTGTCTTGAACAAATCTAGAAATGTGAAGCACTCCATAAAAAAAAGTAATAATAAATAAAGGCAACTCTCGTGCTGCTCTAGACAGGCCACTCAACCTCTTGCATTTATATATATATATTTTTTGGATAATTGTAGCAGTGGTACTAAACATTTCATTTAGTAGCAGACTTTATCCAAACTTTTCATTTGTATCACCTACGGTATCAAACCATTCATTTTTGCCACCAACGGTACCAAATCTTTCAAAATGTCCGCAGCTAAAGCACAAATGGATGGTTTCTGTTAGTTTGACCATTAATTGAACAAATAATTGACTTTGACAATAATGTTAACTGATTTTAAAAGGTTAAAATGGTAATTTCACATTTTTTAAAATAATAAAATAACCATAATCAAATAATTAAAATTGAAAAACTCATTCCACCTCTTCTTCTTCTTCTTCTTTCCACCCACACCCCAAATTCGCAAATCTGGGAAATCAACCTCTTCGAATCCTTGAACCCATGGCGTCAGAAACCTGTTGCCCAACTAAATAGATCTACGTAGGTCGGATTAGAGATTTTGACCTTAACAACTGATTAGAAATGGAGCTCCTCGATAAAAATATGGATTTCCTGTTGCAATTGTCCACCAAAGAGACTATTTTGACCAAAGAGAAGACTAAGTGATAAAAGATTAAAAAGGGCTTAGGGATTTTCTCTATGACGTCTAGGCAAGTTTTGGTAAGGTTCATTTCTTAATGCCAATTTTGCGGGGGCTCTTGTGGCGGTTGCTGCAGCTTGTGTGTGGGTGGATTGCGATCTTTGACATGGTGGATGTGGGTGGATTTTGGTTCGTTTGGCTGAGGTTGGGTAAGGGAATATGGGAGTAAGTGTGGGGGGGTGGGAAGAAGATGAAGTATTTGAGATGAAGTTTTGTGTTTCTGATTCCATAGTAAATCAAGATAAAGTTTTAGGCTGAATGCACATGCAGAGTTCCTTAGAGCCACTTTCATTGCAGCGGGCTCACATTCGGTTCTAGGGACTCCATTCCCGAGCTTGTTGAAGCATTCTCGAAGTTCCAAACCCAGATTTGCAGATTTGGGGTGGAGGTGGGTGGAGAAGAAGAAAGTGGAATGAGTTCTAATTTTAATTATTTTATTATTTTATTATTAAAAGATGTAAAATTACTATTTTAACATTTTAAAATCAGTAAACATTATTGTCAAACTCAATTATTTAGTCAACTAACGGTCAAATTAACAGAAATCATCCATTTGGACTTTAGTTGTGGACATTTTGAAAGGTTTGGTATCGCTGGTGGAAAAATAAAAGGTTTGGTACCATGAATGACACAAATAAAAGGTTTGGGGCAAAGTCTGCTATTAAATGAATGGTTTGGTACTGTTGCTGCAATTATCCCTTTTTTGTACGTTAATTTCAAAATAATTAAAAACAACCATGTGAGCAAGCACTTCTCCAATCATGCTACACTAACATGTTGGATGACATTTTTGTTGCCAGGTTGTCCATGTGGCAAAATTTCATTAGATCGTTTAAAAAATAGTTAATCATGTCATTCAATTATTTTTTTTACACATCTTCTGTCAACAAAGATGTTAAAAACATTTGACACGAAAGCTTAATCAACACTTCTCTCTCTATGGGTTGGTGCATAGTAAAACACAATTTGTTACTGTGTCAGGCCAAACAAAGGTAGGGTCACCTTTACATTCCTAATATGTCTTGACTTGGCTATAATAACATAAAATTGACCTCCATAAATGCAAAAATGAACAAGTTTAGGGGTGGAGAAAAAAATTGAAAAATCGACCAAATCAAATTGAATCGGGTCGATTTGAACTAAAAAAATTATTTGGTTCGGTTAATTTTAACCACTAAGAAATCAGGTCAAATTGGTCGCAATTTAAGCAACCGATCCGTCAATTAACCGACCCAACCCACTAATATATTTTATTATCTATTTTTCATGTTAAAATTCATATTGTTAAACTTAAATAATAAAATAATAAAAACATAAATATAATTATTTCTAAAATAATTTGTTTACCTTCTGCGTTTTTTCTACCAAGTTTCTAAATTTCAAAAGAAAAGGAAAGAAAAGAAAAGCAAAGCAAGGATAAGAATTGATTATATAAAGTTCAAATTTAGATTGTTGCCTTGTTTTTCATTGTGATGTAATTGCTTGTTTGTAACTATCGGATACATAGGAAGATTTTGGAAAATTTACCATTTATCATTTACATTATATATATTATTAATATATACTACGTAAGCAAAAAAAAAAAAAAAATTACATTATGATTTTGGTTTGTTTTCAACAATTGAATTCGGTCGATTTAGATTGAAATTTACCTCAAAACCAACACAACTTGAACCATACCCAGGCCTACGGCTACAAATAACAAAATAGTGGATGTAAAACTGTATTTTTTTCTTTTTCTTTTTCAAGTTGCATTAAATATAAGACAAAGTATTAAATTCGTGATGTGCCTTTGTGAATCGAAAATTCTACCTTATCACAACGCAATCTTTCTTGCACAAAATTCAGATCCCCACATTGCCGGGAGAGTTTCATTTTCATATGCAATAAATAATTCAATTTGACTGCACAGTTGAAAAATTCTTCAACTTGATAATGAATTGAAAAGCTAAAAGCCCAATTAAGATTGGGAACTTGCATCATCGATCCTAAACGTATTGTTCAGGTTGCATATTGGTTCCCTGTCCAGTAAAATGAAGAATAAATAGTTGTGCAACCAGTTCCTGTCGACAAAAACCTTGCACTTAAATTACCCTAGCATAACCAACTTTATGAAGGACAACTATCAGATAAACCTCTTTTTATGATGCTCTTCATAAAGTTGGAACAATTATTTAAGTTGTGGCAAATTTGCTCCTTTTTATAAATTAGAGACTACTTTGTAATAAGTTGAGCAGCTGTGGTGCAATCTTCTCATTAAGATTTGCAGAATTTGAATTCATTTTTGTTCTTTAAACGATTTAGAAATGAGTAATGTTATTCATCCCCAGTGGAGTTACAAACACAGTTTAGGTGACTCTAAATGATAGGTTAAATGAAATGTGAAATTAAATGATTTATTTAATTTCACCTATGATTTAATGTCACATTAACGCCACCTAGACTGTGTTTGTAACTCCAGTAGGGATGAATAGCATTACTCTTTAGAAATAATTATTTGTTTATGCATTAAATGAATCATTTATGAAGCCAGGCTGTATAGAAAGTTGTATAGGGTTAAATATCAGCCACATTTTGGTTATGAAAAGATTCAAGCTTGTTGATCCAAAGTCAGTGTATAATTGTATATGGGCATTTACTTTTATAAATAATAATGGGATCACATCACATGCCTGTCTATTTTCACCAGCCCCTTGACATTTTTTTTTTTTTTGTAATGATAATTTAGAGTAGCAGTATCAGAAGCGATGACATAATGTATGTTTGGTACACGAAATTATATTGAGTACGATAGACAAACTTTTTTTCAGCATTGTCTAATCTTAGTGTCCATAGGGAGTGGCTGCAACAAGAATGAAAGGTTAGGAACTCATATGTGATAACATATTTGCTATATTTTGCGGACTCCATCTGTAATTTACCATTACATCAATGGGATTTGCTCAAAATATCTAAACTTCATATAGCACGACATGCTCGTGAGAATCTTTAAGTGTTCAATTATTCAAATGTGGTTTTGACAAATGCACCGCCTTTTGTGATTTTGAGTCAAGCTTAGGGGACGTTATTGTCGAAAACGCCACCAAATAATGCGGTTGGGTTTTCGTTAGTGCTTAATTGCTACTTTTACAATCAAGTTTAGCCCTAAATTGGAACGCCACGATTTCGTCATTTTAGAATTAGAGTGATTTCTAGTTTCAAACACTATAATCCGAATTTATTTTAAAAAAAAAAAAAAAAACGTCACGATTATTTTTTTATCAAAATAAAATCTGGTTGAGTCTAAATCATTTGCTTCCATTTAGCTTATGTTTGACACCAATTTTAAAAATTCATTTTTCTTCAAATTCATTGCCAACCACATATTTTATAAGACCCGCAACTTTTATCTACTTTTCAATCATAAATTCATCATTTTTTTTTTTAATCAAAATCTACTAAAGATTTAATTTTTAGCCAAACCAAATAGGGGCTTAATATTCTATCCTTTTTATCTTTATTTATTAGTTACAAACTTACAATTGCACATCCTTTTTATTATCTTTTGGTAACAAATGTTGCCTTTTAATATTTATTTAGGAAGTCAGGGACTGAAGGTGAAATTTTAGTTAATTTTGACATTAGGTCTTTAATTAATCATAAGCATAATAGTTTATTCCATTGGCTTTTGTTTCACATAAATTTAATAAAATTGAAAGTTAAATTTCAATTTTATATTTTGTTGACGTTGGAAATTGTATGAACAAAATTCAAGCTAACTTAGGATGCAAATAAGAACTTGATTGATCGTCAATCAAAAGATTACAAGCGTTAATACAATTATTTCATTTTCCTTTTGAAGGAGATATTTGAAATATGAATATGTAAGAATACTTGTGATGTAAAGTTCTCTCTCTCTTTTCTCATCTTTCTCTTTCTCCCTTTTATAGGGAGGAATCTACATGTATTCTTCATTTCCCCATCTTATCAGCTACAGTACCGAGTTGAGAAAGTACACTTACTGGCATGTTTGGATTGATTAACGAGCTCGACTTGTCAAATCATCTTGAGTTAACCTTACATATGGTCCCCAACAATTAATGAGTTACTTAGGGAAGGAAGCTAAAGCATCACATTGGCGCAATTAGTGGGCGCTGATGCAAGACCCTCTATATGTCACTTGCCGATTGACCGTTAGTACGTACAATGTGTAAGAAATCTTCAATCATTATATTCTCTTCGGCCTCGATAAACTACATTAATCGAGCTGACCTCATGTACCGAACTCACATTAGCACGGGCTTATCGTATACACCAAACTGTACTTATCGACCTCGGAGGTCGGATGCCAACATATTTGAATAGCTATTCACGGTAATCAACTATTTTTTTATCTCAAGTTATTTGATTCTTTTACATTTTTACTATATTAATTTATTCGTCCATTCTTTTCACGACCACAAGAACCTTTTGCACATCATGAATGATACAATGATTTCTCCTTTCGTCTCAAGTGAGGCCCAGTTAAAATCACGATCAATCATTTTCTAGCAGTACGAGCGTTTACGCATGCATATAAGAACTAAAAATAATAAGAATCCGTCGAGATTTCTGTTTACCGACATCAAATTGAATTCAATTGAACTTAGAAAATAAGTTTGTGGTACAACATACTAAAGCGCCCCAAAACGGCTTTGGATTTAGATGATCTATTAACAACATTCAAAATGTACAAAGCAAATTAAAGTGGCATTTAATGATTCGTTCAAGGACTCCACTCTTCCATAATAGTCTTCTTGTTACTTCAAACTTCTTTTACTAATAACTAATCAGATCACATCACTCTAAAATACTTTATAAGTGCTATGAAAGTAATTTGATTATTCATTTACCCTTTTGATCTAAATATGAGATATATGTAAGCCCCTGAAAACAAATGTGAATCATTATACACGCACGTAAATAATGAAATGCATACTTGAATGTGAGTATTAGAATTACAGCTAAATGCACAAATGAAAATGAATAACAAACATGATACACGAATTAAAATGAATATTGATTAATTTAGAATTCATACCAAAGAATATATACTTGACAATGAATGTTGAATTATTTATACTAAATGAATATATTTTAATTCCAATTAAGTGAAACAGGATATTAACTAGCACACATGGATGTGAATAATGAATTACATTCTTGAATGTGAAATTCTAATTAATATTAATTAAATGAATTAGAATATTAATTAATTGAGAATTAGTAATAGGGAATACATGCATGAACAAGGATTTTGTAGTATTATTACAATTTGTAAATTAAATACATATTGAAAAACGAAAAGTAAAGTATTATTGAAATAATTGAATCATAACGGAGTTATAATCGTCCAAAAAATAATTCTCACTCGATGTGATATTTAATATATTATAGATTAAATGTTCGATGCGCCCTTTTACATGTACATAGAATTAATATTCCTAAGTAAATAATGAGAAATGACAAATTTGGAACTTCCATCATTGGCTACTACAAATGGTACTTATCCCTTGTTCAATATTATATTGACTTCGGATCGCAACAATTAATTTTTGTAGTGTTTGAGCCTTCATTTGCAGATTTGAAATAAGTGTCATTACATGATCCCAATATTGTCGAAAATAACTCCAAAAATATGGTCATTAATTTTTGATTTTGTAGTGTTTTGACTAATGATAGTATTGAGTTTATAAAGGAATTGAATTATTGCATCTGATTGATTAACCTTATGATATGGAGAATCCCTAATCCCTACAAGAGGTATCATAATCATGCTGCAAACTTAGCTATATGGACGTACATGATGAATTCCCGAATAAGTGCGGAAGATTCAAACGAATGTGAGCCAATAGTTGATTGACACGGCCAGAGATTTAGCCATAAAACACTAACTTGACGTAGCGATGAAGAAAATATAAATCTCAATAGTGTGGGATCTTCCTAGTTGAAAGAAGATGGATGGTAGAGGTCACTGTTTAAGAGGAGAGATGTGTTTTCTTAAAAATGTTATTTGGATGTGGGGTAACAATTAAAGAATTAAAAAAGAAGGTACATTTTAACTCTTTGAAGAAGTGAGGTGTACAGTCAAATTTCTACCATTTATATTGAGTGGGCTTTTGATTGTAAAGAGGGAAACATTTGGTTGGGCTAAGATCTACTAGAAGTCTCAAGCTAAGAGCTGATGGTTTCTATAATGGGAATTGACAACAAAGTTAAACTCTGTATGTCTGATCCACCAACTGAACTATACAATTTGTTTACTTCTAAAGAACCTGTATGTATGAAGTTCAAAAAAAATGTCAGGAACTATAATAATCATTTTGCATTCACTTCATTTGGGGTAAAATACGACAAAGAACTGTTTAAATTGTACAAAGGTATCTACACATTTAGGATTCAGGGTCAAGTATATCATTATGTAAATCCACTTATGCCAAAAAGATAATACACTTTCTTATATGCAGTTATATTTTTATGACACAGATAATGAAGTTGAGAATCATATGAAAATTTCAGAGAACTTTGTTCAATTTACTTTGATCAGTTTGATTGAAATCCTTAAAATAAATCTGTATAATAAGTTCTTTAAGTCTTTAAGTAATATGACGAATTTGCACGATCATCAAATACAAATAAGATGCGACTCAGGACTTGATCAAAGAGTTTTCAATACTCCTAATACATCTCAAGTTGCGGTTGTATGTGTTGAAGACGACGAAATTTCAAATGTTCGTACTCGAGACATTACTATCTACAGTCATTCTGGTGATTTGAAAAAGAGGATGAAGATTATCTATACTTTTTTTAATAATTTCTCCTTTCCACAATGTAAATTAATAAATTAATATATAACTTTAACCTTTTTCGTCATGCAGTGCTTAAGAGAACAAAGAAACGGTCTCAGGTCTCTTGTCAAGAATACTATTCGTACAAGTTCCAGACTAGGCCTTCCGGTGAGTCCTTATTGGTTCACACTGGTAGATTATTTCAACAATTTGTTGTAAATATGTATGTTAAGATTAAAACTGATAGGTTAGACTATTTTCGTAATAACCAAAAACAAATTCGTGGTGAACTATATCAAGGTATTGTAGATAGTATTGAAAATGGAGAAACGAGAGGGTACAAAATTGGAAGAAATTTTGTACTACCACAATCATTTACATGTGGGTCTAGAGACATGCTAAGAAGATACATGGAATCCAATTGGTTAGAGATAAACAAGAATTAAAGCATAATGATGAAGTTCAAAATCGACCAGATCCAATTGCACATATATTTCAAGCAAAATTGGAAGAGTTAAAAAATGATTTATTCAAGAAAACATTTTAGGTCATGTTGTTGCACATGTATATATGATTGAATTTCAAAAACGAGGACTCTCCCACACACATCTATTGTTGATTTTCAGATCTGGCAAAAAAATTTGTTGTGCTGAACAAGTTGATACGATAGTATGTTGTGAAATTCCTGACAAAAAAAATACCGTCATCTTCATTCTATTATTGTTAAATATAATATGCATGGTCCTTGTGGAAACCTTAATCCTAAAATGTATGTATGTAGGCAAATAAAAGTTGCAAAAATAAATACCCTAGGGATTATTGTAACGTGACTACATTTGGTGATAACTCATATCCGTTGTATAGACATAGCAATAATAGCATCTCTGTTAAAGTTAGAGGTCAAATGTTAGACAATCACTAGATAATGCAAAATTTGATTGTCACATTAATGTTGAAGTATGCCCTTTTATTAAAATTGCAAAATATTTGTACAAATATGTATACAAAGGATATAATCGTATTAATTTCACAATTGACACAAATGAAACAGAGAAAAAAATTGATGAAATTTCTGTCTATCAATCTGCTAGATGGATATCTCCACCTGAAGCTATGTGGAGAATTTTTTTTCGTTCAATTTATCAGAAATTTTTCTTACTGTTTATTCTTTACATCTTCATATTAAAAATCACCAACAAGTGACATACAGTAGTTATGATAATTTATCTACTGTCATTGAAAACGAAAACGCGAAGAGAACGATTGATTAGTGTATTTTGTACACTTATTTGTGCTCCTGATCATGATATTTTATGTCTTTTGGATTAAATTCTACCTAATTTATATTAAATTATGCTTTGTAGGTAAAACTTTATGTTTAACGAAGAATGTGAGAAAAGAATGCTGAAGTTGAATGAAATCTACAATTTTGGAGATTAAAGTCTACACCATAAAAATTGAAGGACTAAATTGCATTAGTTCTAAAGATGGGATGACTTGGAGAAAATTAAAATTAATGGACTTGCAATTGGAATAAGACTTCAATTGCACTTGGAAGTCTAATTTCACTAGCAATGATTGGTGACCAAGAAAATAATATATAGGCCGAAGAGAATGAAAAAAAGGGGGGAGAAAAACGTGGCAGAAAGAAAAAGCAGAAGAAAAGAGAGAGAAGAAAGAGGAAGAAAGAGAAAAGGAGAAAGAAAAGACAAGAGGAGGAAAAAACAACACAGAGAAAGAAAGAAGAAGAGGAAAGAGAAAAGAAAAAGAGAAGAAAGCTGCAAGCACCAGAAATTTTCACGTTTGGTCAATTTTTGGTGATTTCTTTCCACTTTTTCTTGTTTTTATTCTTCCAGTATGAATAACTAATTTTTATATTAGAGAAAAGAATTTAGTCAACTTGTGATCATTTATTTTTATATTCAAGATTTATGTGATTTATTTATCTGTGTGTTGATTTTATTATAAATTTAATGCATTAAATTACATGATCAATAATTTGATGATTAAGTGAATCTCTTACGAATCGAGATGTGAGTTTGAGATTTAGACCATATAATAAAATTCGGTAAATTAGTATAACGTGTAGAGATACCTATATTAATTATTGTGGTCATAATTTGAATTCTTAGATCTAGTGTTTCGTTTAACTAAAATTGATTCGCATACAGATATGGAATTGAATTAGTTAAATATGCTCAATGAGAATTCGAGAGGGGTAAATTGAATACAATAGAAGAATTCGATCGAACACTACATTAGATTATGAATCTTGAATTAAGAATAAATGTGATCAATAGATGAAATTGTTATTCCCTAATATTCATCGCATATCTGTCTCTCCAATTATCTATTGTTTACAATTTTTTATACTTTCAATTTGTTAAAAGTAGTTAGCCAAAATCATCATAATTATTTACTTGTATTTTGTCAAATAAGAGTTAGAAAAATCTAATTAATACCTAAAGTATAGTTTTCGTGGGAACGATAATCCGGACTCAAGGGTCCACTATATTACTTGTTACGATATCGTACACTTGCGATTTAAAAAAACGCAACAATTTTTTGGCGCCGTTGCCGGGGACTATTTACTTTTAGTATTAGTTTATTTTATTTTTAACTGTTATTTGATTTTATTTGATTTTGCTTTTATTTGTATAAAAAAAAAGTGTTCGTTGTATGCTCCGTACCCAATGCGACGATCTTGAACCGTTTGACTTGGAAATAGAACGTACTTTCAGAAGAAGATGCAAGGAACACAAACAAAAACAACATCAAATGGCTGACCGTCAAAATATTCCTATTCCTATTCAGCCAATTGGACAAGTGGCCGCAAGAGTAGCGGCACTACCGGATCAGCAGCACGAGCGAAGGGAAATAAACGAAGGTGACCTGCCAGTTTCAATGTTTTTAATACCAATAGCCGCGCATGCACGCTCTAGTATTGTGTATCCAGATTTCGGGATAAACAATTTTCAGATAAGGGCAGAATGGATCAATTTGATGAGCAATACTCTTCAATTCTACGGGTTACCTCATGAAAATCCAAATACACACATCTCCAGATTTCTCCGAAATTATCAGAATTTCCATGCTCCGGGGGTCAATGAAGATGCTATTAAATTGCGGTTATTCCCATATACACTTAGAGATGCCGCATTGGAGTGGTTGGACGCCGAACCTCATGGAAGCATCACTACATGGGAAGAACTGACCAGAAAATTTTGCAATAAATTCTTCCCACCGGCGAAAGTAGCTAAAATCAGATTAAAAATTCAAACTTTCCAACAGCAGGATGGAGAAAGCTATCACGAGGCATGGAACAGATTTAAAGAGTTGATGCGAAAGTGTCCAAATCATGGGATCCCAATTGGTAATCAAGTGCAATACTTCTACACCGGACTTTCACCACTGTCAAAATCTCAGGTGGATTCTTCCGCGGGTGGATCAATCATTGGAAAATCAGTATAACAAACATTGGATCTATTTGAGCTAATTGCCACTACACACTCAATATTTTCATCAGAAAGAGTGGTACCACCGAGAGCACCCGGGATATATGAAATGGATAACACTGCATCTATGAATGCACAGATTGCAGCGTTGACAAAGCAAGTAGAATTGTTGGTGAAATCTCAGACAAGGGGAGCACATGCAGTAATAAGTTGCGTATCGTGCGAAAATTGAGGGGCAAACCATGCAACTGAAAGTTGTATGTCTATGGGTTTCCCAGAAGAACGGGTCAATTTAATTCAAAATGGCTCCCGTAACTTCAACCCGTATTCTCAAACTTACAATCTGTGATGAAAACAACACCCAAATTTCAGGTGGTCTGATACTCAGCCAGGGAATGCCCCAAATAATGCTCAGCTAGAGAAGAAACCAAGTTTAGGGGAGATGTTCAATCAGTACATGCAAAGGACAGATAAGGTTTTCCAACAAATTGATACAAACTTTCAGAATCAACAAGCTTCAATCAAGAAATTGGAAACACAAATTGGTCAGATAGCTCAGCAGTTGACAGAACGACCCCAAGGGACATTACCGGGCAACACTATGATAAACCTAAAGGAGCAAGTGTAGGCCATCACAACTAGAAGTGGAGTACAGCTACCCGAAATACATGTGCAAAGGTCTAATAGAAGAGATAAAGAAGCAGAAGTAGAAGGGGGGCTGGAGAAAGAGCAAGCTGGAACACATGAACATGAAGACAAAGAAGAGAAAGAAGAACCAGCTGCAGTTAGAGCACCGAGTCCTGTTAAAGCTTATGTGCCACCGATCCCCTTTCCTTAAAAGTTGCAGAAGAGGAGGATGGATAAGCAATTCGCGAAGTTTGTTGAAATCTTTAAGAAGCTCCAAATAAACATACCATTCACCGATGCAATTGCACAGATGCCTAGTTATGCAAAGTTTCTGAAAGAGATCTTGGCTAACAAGAGAATATCGGAAGAACATGAAACCGTATGCTTAAATGAAGAATGTAGTGCAATTCTCCTGAAGAAGCTACCTCCTAAACTAAGAGATCCAGGGAGTTTCACTATACCATACACCATTGGTTCTAATTATTTTGAACGTTCTTTATGTGATTTAGGTGCCAGTGTTAACTTAATGCCACTATCTATTTACCGATCTCTTGGATTGGGAGAAGCTAAACCTACAACTATTTCTTTACAACTTGCTGACCGTTCGATAAAAATGCCAAAGGGAATTGTTGAAGATGTGCTTGTCGAGGTTGATAAATTTATCTTTCCGGTCGACTTCATAATTTTGGATATGGAGGAGGATTCCAATATTCCTCTTATCTTGGGCAGACCGTTCTTGGCTATAGGGCTGGCGTTGATTGATGTTTATGATGGCAAAATGATCCTTCGCATGGACAATGAACAAGTCATTTTCAATATGTTTAAAGTAATGAAACACCCGTTGACATCAGACACTTGCTGCCAGGTGGATGCTCTTGACGAACTTGTGACAGATGTATTTCATGCAACAAATCCAGAAAAAGATCATGAAGCAGACAATGCAAAACTTGAGGAAGAAAAGTTAGAAGGAACAGAATGCATGGTGAATTTGGTTGAACAATCAAATGCAAAGAGACATTGGCAATATGAGTATCTTGGTTCAAATCCCACACCATCAGTACCATCAGTGGAGAAAGCACCGAGTTTGGAGTTAAAGCCCTTACCATCACAACTCCGTTATGCATATTTGGGAGATGCTTCAACCTTGCCTGTGATCATTGCCAGTGACATTACAATAGAGGAGGAGAATAAGCTGTTGGGTGTACTTCGAGAACATAAAACTGCAATTGGATGGACAATAGCTGACATTCAGGGAATCAGTCCCACTCTTTGTATGCACAAGATTTTGATGGAGGATGAGTCCAAGCCATCGGTGGAGGGGCAGCGCAGACTGAACCCAACTTTGAAGGAAGTGGTCAGGAAAGAGGTGTTGAAGTTACTTGATGCAGGAATTATCTACCCCATTTCAGACAATTCGTGGGTCAGTCCAGTTCATGTGGTCCCTAAGAAGAGTGGAATTATGGTGGAGAAGAATGAGAAGAATGAGTTAATTCCAACAAGATTAGTCACGGGGTGGAGAGTATGCATAGATTACAGGAAACTGAATAATGCCACCAGAAAGGATCACTTCCCATTGCCCTTTATCGATCAGATGTTAGAACGGTTAGTAGTTCATTCTCATTATTGTTTTCTGGATGGATACTCGGGGTATAATCAGATAGCAATTGCTCCAGAAGACCAAGAGAAAACAACATTCACATGTCCTTACGGTACTTTTGCTTTTAGAAGAATGTCATTTGGTCTCTGCAACGCACCTTCAACTTTTCAGCGATGTATGATGGCAATATTCTCTGACATGGTTGAGAAATACATAGAAATATTCATGGATGACTTTTCAGTATTTGGAGATTCATTTGATGATTGATTGGAACGTTTATCGCTCGTCTTACAAAAGTGTGAAGAGAAGAATCTGGTGCTCAACTGGGAAAAGTGTCACTTTATGGTAAAAGAAGGGATAGTGCTGGGTCATCGAATTTCATCATAGGGCATTGAAGTCGATAAAGGAAAGATACAGGTGATTGAAAAATTGCAGCCGCCTACTTCGGTCAAAGGGATTCGAAGTTTTCTAGGCCATGAGAGGTTTTACAGACGATTCATTCAGAACTTCTAGAAGATTACAAAACCTTTGTGCAAATTACTGGAGAAAGACGTGTCATTTATCTTTTCTGATGAATGTTTACATGCTTTTAACACTTTGAAGGAAAAGTTAACATCTGCACCTATTAGAGTGGCACCATATTGGGAACTACCATTTGAACTCATGTGTGATGCTAGTGATTTCGCAGTGGGAGCAGTGCTAGGTCAACGAAGGGGAAATGTCTTGCATGTCATCTACTATGCCATTGCCAGTAAAACATTGACAAATGCTCAGATCAACTACGCAACAACTGAAAAGGAAATGCTAGCAGTAGTATTTGCCTTTGACTAATTTCGTTCTTATCTAATTGGTTCAAAGGTGATAGTCTACATAGACCATTCAGCTTTGAAGTATTTATTTGAGAAAAAAAGATGCCAAACCCAGGCTGATTCGACGGGTTCTGTTACTGTAAGAGTTTGACATTGAAATTCGTAATAAGAAGGGGACAGAAAACCAGTTAGCGGATCACTTATCAAGGCTGGAGTAGGCTGAAGAGTTTGACGACTTGGATATCAATGAAATTTTTCCTGATGAGCAACTTATGCAGTTGGAAAAGGCTCATTGGTATGCAGACATTGTTAATTACTTAGCAAGTGGGCATGTGGATCCAGATTTTACCTATAAGCAGAAGAACAAACTTTTCCATGAGGTGAAATTTTATTACTGGGATGATCCACATTTATACAGAAGAGGGGCAGATCAGATTATCAAAAGATGTGTGCCAGAGGATGAGATGAAACCAATACTTTCCAGGGTTCATGCTTCGGCATATGGAGGGCATTTTGGCCCGACTAAAACTGCAGCGAAGGTGCTTCAAAGCGGTTTCTATTGGCCAACATTATTTAAGGACCGTCACAGTTTCTGCAGATCGTGTGATAAGTGTCAACGAACAGGTAACATTTCTGCTCGCCACGAGATGCCCTTAAATAATATTTTGGAAGTAGAGTTATTCGATGTTTGGGGCATTGATTTTATGGGACCTTTTCCATCGTCCTATAACAATCGATATATCCTAGTGGCAGTGGACTACGTCTCCAAATGAGTGGAAGTAAAGGCGTTGCCGACCAATGATGCTAGGGTAGTGGTGGATTTCATAAGGAAAAATATCTTCAATCGCTATGGAGCTCCAAGAGCCATCATCAGTGATGGTGGAACTCACTTCCGTAACCGGTTATTCCAAGCGGTTCTTGCTAAATATGGAGTACAACATCGAATAGCGACACCTTATCACCCTCAGACAAGTGGACAGGTTGAAACATCTAACAGGCAGTTGAAAAGGATTTTGGAACTCACGGTGAATGCATCCCATAAAGATTGGTCTAAAAAATTGGACGATACTTTGTGGGCCTATCGCACCGCTTACAAGACGCCGATTGGAATGTCACCATACCGAATAGTATTTGGGAAGGCTTGCCACTGACCAGTTGAGTTTGAACACAAAACATACTGGGCATTGAAGCAATTGAACATGGACTTAGAAAAGGCCGGAGAAACAAGAATATTACAGTTTCACGAATTGGAATAATTCAGAAGAGAAGCTTATAAAAATGCATCAATCTACAAAGAAATGACGAAACAGTGGCATGACAAGAATATTCGACAACGAATTTTCAGAGTGGGGGATCAAGTACTCTTGTACAACTCCAGACTTAAGCTACTCCCAGGAAAATTGAAATAAAGATGGTCTGGACCTTTTCATAGTATCCCAAGTGTTTCCCTACGATACAGTTGAATTACACCACCCAACTAAGGGAAATTTCAAGGTTAATGGGCAACGCATCAAACACTACGTGGAGGATTTTCCCACTGCCAAAGAAAGTATTGAACTTGCTGTTCCAGAGTAATCGCGGCACAAAATCAAGCTAATGACGTTAAAGAAGCGATTCTTGGGAGGCAACCCAAACTTTTTCCCTTATTTATTTATTTTGTTTTTAAGTTTTAGGATAGTTTAACTTATTTTAAGTTTATTTGTGACTCCTTATCCATATCCCTCTTCTTCTTAGATCTTCGATATGCCAGCTGATTTAGTAGATGTTAGAGCTAAGTAATACTTGTTCCAATTATTTGATGTTAATTCTTTATTTGATTTTTCAGGAACATGACGTCGCGGAACATTTACACCAAAATTGACCAATGAGCCAACATGAGCAATATGAAAGTTAGCCATTGAATTACATGTCATATCAGGGGAGTCATTTTCTTCATTTTCTTCCCCACCCCTTTATATACAAATTTAGGATTAAAGACATTGAGAACAATGTCTAATTTAAGTTTGGGGGTGGAAAACATGAGTTTTCATTTTCTTTATGTGTTTTTGTGTGCTTTTATTGGTTTTAAAAAAAATGTTTGAAAAAAAAAAATTATTTTTGTGTCCTTGTGTGAGTTAGTTGGTCTAACTGGCAATGACAAATATAATGAATCATGAATTGATCTATGAATGGTGAATAAGTTGCATGCTTAGATTAATTTTTACTTTTTTATGTGAAATTTGATATATATTGAGCACATGAATTAAGTTAAATATTGTGTAGGAATGAGTTGATTTCATAATTGAATAGGTTGAAATATTGGACCATAGATGCTAAACCCAAAACCACTGAATTTTACATTCTTGGACCAAATTTAGAATAGTTTGGGGGGATTTCACTGTTGTAGGGAGATGTTGAGATAAATAAGAATTCCATGTATGAAATTTAAAAATCTTGTGTGGATTGCTTAAGGTCAATGGGATGCAAATGGGTGAAAATCTCAACTTGGATGTCGTTTTACTTGAATTTGTGTTAAATGAGGGACATTGCACTAATCAAGGCACAAAAAAAAAAAAAAAATAGAAAATTTCTTTTCGTAGCCTTTATGACTCG
Organism: Fraxinus americana; assembly: GCA_035079005.1. Classification (NCBI taxonomy): domain Eukaryota; kingdom Viridiplantae; phylum Streptophyta; class Magnoliopsida; order Lamiales; family Oleaceae; genus Fraxinus; species Fraxinus americana. Next base: position 34,494,217 of record CM068717.1, on the reverse strand, counting down.
AGCAATTAAGCCTGTAAGGGTTTTTAAAATTTGGTGCCCTATGGTCATCTGACTTGGGAGTCATCGGCCGAAAGCTTGTTACATGGGTTATTTAGAAAACTTAAGGGAGAGAATGCCTAAAAAAAAAAAATCTGAAAAAGCAGGTGCATAAAACAGAAGACGCACCAAATGCCTTGATTAAGTCTCAAACACTTGTTTAAGAAAATCGACTTTTGATAAGAGATTGTTAGCCTAGTTAAATCCTCGAGATTGAAGCAATCAAATTTAGTGGAGAATCCTTGTTTATTGAATTGTTGAACTGCAATTGGTGAAATTTTGCCAAACTAGAGAGGTGAAGATAGTAAAAAAAAAAGATATATAACTGTAGTTCACACACTGGAAAAGAGTGAAAAAAATAAGTTTGGGGGTGTGTGAATCTCGCGAGTGATGAAAGAACATATTTGACCATTGATGGTCGAGAATTGAAATAACTTATGAATTCATAATTCTATACTTAATCCTTCACACACACACACACACACACGTCGACTTCACATTGGAAAAGTGAATTTTTAATTTATGTATTGTGATTTTGAAGTTGTGCATAGATTCTATATTATGATTTCAATCCTGAGATAAAAAGTCAGACTACCTAGCTAAATTTTATTGCTTTACTTGATTGACTGACTATCAATTAGGTAATTAGCATTACTTGTTTGTGTGCTTGTCAATTTTTAATTTTTGTTTGAGGACAAACAAAGATTCAAGTTTAGGGGTGTTGATTAGTGTATTATTTTGTACACTTATTTGTTCCCCTAGATCATGATATTTTATGTCTTTTGGATTAAATTCTACCTAATTTATGTTAAATTATGTTTTGTAGGTAAAACTTTATATTTAACGAAGAATGTGAGAAAAGAATGCTGAAATTGAATGAAATCTACCATTTTGGAGATTAAAGTCTACACCATAAAAATTGAAGGACTAAATTGCATTAGTTCTAAAGATGGGATGACTTGGAGAAAAATAAAATTAATGGACTTGCAACTGGAATAAGACTTCAATTGCACTTGGAAGTCTAATTTCACTAGCAATGATTGGTGACCAAGAAAATAATATATAGGCTGAAGAGAATGAGAAAAAGGGGGGAGAGAAACGTCGCAGAAAGAAAAAGCAGAAGAAAAGAGAAAGAAGAAATATGAAGAAAGAGAAAGAAGGAAGAGATGAAAAGAGAGAGAAGAAAGAGAAAAGGAGAAAGAAAAGACAACATGAGGAAAAAAAACGCAGAGAAAGAAAGAAGAAGAGGAAAGAGAAAAGAAAAAGAAAAGAAAGCTGCAAATACCAGAAAATTTCACGTTTGGTCAATTTTTGGTGATTTCTTTCCACTTTTTCTTGTTTTTATTCTTCCAGTATGAATAACTAATTTTTATATTAAGAAAAACAATTTAGTCGATTTGTGATCCTTTATTTTTATATTCAAGATTTATGTGATTTATTTATCTATGTGTTGATTTTATTATAAATTTAATGCATTAAATTACATGATCAATAATTTGATGATTAAGTGAATCTCTTACGAATCGAGATGTGAGTTTGAGATTTAGACCATATAATATAATCCGGTAAATTAGTATAATGTGTAGAGATACCTATATTAATTATTGCGGTCATAATTTGAATTCTTAGATCTAGTGTTTCGTTTAACTAAAATTGATTCGCATAGAGATATGTAATTGAATTAGTTAAACAGGTTCAATGAGAACTCGAGAGGGGTAAATTGAATACAATAAAAGAATTCGATCGAACACTACATTAGATTATGAATCTTGAATTAAGAATAAAGGTGATCAATAGATAAATTGTTATTCCCTAATATTCATCGCATATCTGTCTCTCCAATTATCTATTGTTTGCAATTTTTTGTACCTTCAATTTGTTAAAAGTAGTTAGCCAAAATCATCATAATTATTTACTTGTATTTTGTCAAATAAGAGTTAGAAAAATCTAATTAATACCTAAAGTATAGTTCTCGTGGGAACGATAATCCGGACTCAAAGGTCCACTATATTACTTGTTACGATATTGTACACTTACGATATAAAAAAACGCAACAAGTTTTTGGCGCTGTTGTCGGAGACTATTTACTTTTAGCATTAGTTTATTTTATTTTTAACTATTATTTGATTTTATTTGATTTTGCTTTTATTTATTAAAAAAAAAATAAGTGTTCGTTGTATGCTCCATACTTGTAACTACATAAAGCTTCCAGAGAGTATTACTCTACCATTTGAAGACGAAATTCAGTCTCTAAAAAAAATTGATAAATCACGTTTTCCTAAATATGGAAACATATGCTGAAAATTTACATGTAATGGAAAATCAAGTTATTCTTACGCCTACAAATGAATGTGTTGATCATATTAACAATATTTTACTTGAACAACTTTCCGATCAATTTTTCACATATTTTAGCTTCGACAAAGCAATTGAGAAATCAGAATAGAGCTTCCAGGAAGATTTCTTGAATAGTTTAACCTCAAATGGTATTTCACCACATAAATTGAATCTTAAGGTAAATTGTCCTGTGATGTTATTACGGAATATTAATCATTCTGAAGGGTTATGTAATGGGACACGTCTTACATGTCAAAAATTTGAAAAGAATGTAATTCTTGTTGAAATCACAACTGGTGAGTACTGCGGAAAACATGTTTTTTTACCGAGAATTCTTTTTATACCTCTTAAAACGGATCGAAACTCAATTACATTTAAAAGAACTCAATTTCTAATTAGACCGTGCTTTGCAGTGACAATAAACAAATCACAAGGTCAAACACTTGATTTTGTTGGTTTGTATCTTCCACAACCTATTTTTTGTCATGGTCAACTTTATGTAGCTTTATCAAGGGCTAGAACAAGTTCATATATAAAAGTTTTGGTGAAACCATCTTCTGAAATTTTACACAATACATGTACTAAGAATGTTGTCTACGAGGAAATCATTCTTTCATACATCCATAAAACTATAACTTGGCTTCCTTGTCCATTACTGAAAAACTTCATGAATTTATGCAATCAAAGTCGTCGATGAAGTTATCAAATTGCATGGAATAACTTACAAACAATTATTTTAGAGGAAAAGATGAAAGTGCTATCAGAGAAGCTCATGAGGTCATTGAATTATTGTTTTACAAATAACTTTCTCTTAATCTAATGTTTTATGTATTATTTCATCTCACTTTTCCATAGTACATAATTCTAATGTTCACATATTTTTATCATATAGATGGCTCTGATTATTGCAAATATGGATGGAGCAAGTCTTCTTCTCCGTCTGCATAGTTAGCAACATTTTTGGTGAGTTTTTGTTTGTTGTTAGTAGTGTTGTAGTTTCTGAAATAATTGTAAATTTAGTGGTTGTTTTGTCCTTTCATCGATACTGAAATCTTCAATTTTTAATTCATTTTTAAGCTCTTCCAAAATGCAGAAATTTGGAAACATTGTCTTTGACGACTTCTAAACTTAGACATTTCTTCTCAACAATTTGCATCACTTTTATCTAAAAGCCAATCATGGACCCGGGAGAAGGTTTTCAAAGTGCAGTTGACGAAGTTTGATTTCCACCCATGTGCGAAATAATTTCTCTACTTTAGTTTGGCAAGAGCTCCAGCTATTCTTATGTGATGTAGGGAATAGAAGATGTAATTTTTATGTTAGGGTTATTTTTGTTTTTCAAATGTACAAGACAGAATGTACTTCACGATAATTCGACACATTTAACACGCTAACATTACCTTCGAAATAAAAGACTAGAATATAGAAAAATGTCAACATGCATGAGCTACCTTTTGCCAAAAGTTGATAATGAACATTTGATTAAATTAAGATTATGGTTGTAATAATTATTAATCTGATAAACTTTAACATAATGGATTACACGACATTAGTTGTAGCTGGTACGAACGGCATTAATATATTGTGAGATTTAACTAACGCGGTTGATAGTAGTTTTAACATTTATTTGGCCGATTTCTTAAATTTTTAGTTCGTCGAATGGACGTCAAGTGGTTGATATTAACCTTCCAGGAAATGACCAAACTTCAGTCGAGAGTGTCTTAAAGTAGTAATATCTATTATCTCACTCACCATATGGATTACCATATTTCTAAGCTATGTTTGATTCATTTTATAAATACTCAAGTCACTTTTATTGACACATTTCGAGGGAGTCACAAGTAGTATCTATCACTCATTTTTATCTATCTATAATTTAAACCCCCTTCTTCGTTGTAGTAGAATACTTCAACCAAGGAGAAGAAAAATGGAGGACTCAAATTGCTGTGCAAACCACCACACTTTCCAAACACGCTAATTGTATGCAACTTTAACATTATACAATAACAATGGACAAACTTCTTTAAAAGGAAAATCTCATGTCACTTTTAAATATGAATATGATAACCTACAAGTAGGCGTACAATCCAAAAAATTCAAGCCATGAATTCAATTCATCTGAAATTCAAACGAGTAATCAGATTTGGAAATTAATAATTTTAAACGAGCTATCATCTCATCTCGTAGAAACATGATTAATGTAAAATTCCACCTTACTTAAATTATGAAAACAATAATCAGGACTTGGGTTACATAACAAATTTGATCTTTTAATATAGAAGAATCAACTTTTCTTTCGTTCTTCAGCACTGCTCAACGATAATAAACACCTCATACGAGAAAATAATAGAATTAATAGAAAGTATGTGCAACCATCAACACATTTTAACAAATAAAACAGCCAAATTAATTAACTCCAATTTTGCATGCAATTTGGGTAATAATTAACACCAAGAATTTTTAATCGAATATGCTTTTGAAGGCAGCTGTTTAAGTAATAATGAAATCTATAGATGTCCCCACAACTTTGTGCATTTTGTCGATTTGCTATTATATTCTTTTAGGTTTCATGTCATTATCAAGTTAATAGCCTTTCAATCGTTGCAGCCATCACCACTAACCTTTCAAACTGTAGCAACCTAAGTCCAAATGGATGAATTACATCCATATTTTTGTTAGTTGAGCAAACAAATTAAGGTTTGGCCATTTTTTTTATATAATTTCAAAAGGGTAAAATAGTAATCTTATATTCATCACATTAAACAATTAAAATAATTATATGAAAAATTAAAAAATGGAAAATAAATAATGAATTTTGATGGGATAATGCAATATTGGGTTAACTTCATGTTGTTATGTATGTCTAATTTTCATTGTATAAAGGAATTTGGGGGGTCAATGCAGAAATCGATGGTCATAAATTACACCTCGAGCTTTCTCGATTCAACTTCTGCTTTGGCATTTTGGAGATTCACCCCAGCTTGAATTTTGAGTAATGCTATTTAGCCCCACTAGGATTACAACCCTAATTTAGGTGGTGTTAATGTGACAATAAATGATATGTTTTCACCTTTCATCCAGCCTATCATTTTATCCCACCCTAGTGGAGTTACATAACATTATTCTTGAATTTAAGCTTCATCTCTTTGGTACCTGAAGTTCTTCTTAAAATTAATCCTAATTTAGCAAAAATTAACAAGAGAATGGAGGAACATAGTGATTCATTTACCTGAGGCAAGACTTGGTCCTTTCCTCTTCCTCCCACGTACAGGATCCAGACTCGGAAATACATTTCCTGCACTCAATTTTAAAAGAATTTGAGGGTGGTGGTGGTGTCTATATTTTTTACATTGGGGTTGGGGTGGTGGTGGAGTGTGGAGTAGGTGAAGAAGATGATATATTTTTTTTTTTTGGGATGTTCTGTAAGAAAATGATTTAGCAGAATGCAGAAGAAGAAGAAGAAGAAGAAGGAGCTCTGAATTTCTATATACTTTTGGGAATTAAACACAGACTATTGCAAATACAATGCACAACAATAATATAGTTCTAGCTCTGATAAACCAATGTCAGAAGTTCATAACATGCCCCAATAAACAATGATATTCAATCCCAACAGAATGTAATTTCCAATTACAACATAAAGAGATCATGACAATGAATATAAACAGAAATCTCAGAGTCTAGCATTTACAGATTGTACATGAACTGCAGGAACTGGTACTCAATATACATGAATTAACAGGTATATATATATATGTACCATTGAAACCGAAAACAGAACATAAAAGGACCAGAAAATAGAAACTTAAAGCTGGACAGGAACTTCCCTTTTTACCGTCCAAGACCTCTAGTGTTCTTCTTCCCTTCTTGCTGGTCGAATAGCTTAGGCTCAGGAACAGCCTCCCATGCCATACAATCGCCGTCCAGAGAGAGGTAAGAACCAACCAAGATCTCCAACATTTTGACTAGGGTCATCGATCCAAACGATCTACCGTAGCAGCCAAAATCAGCCCCTAAAATCTGACCTAAGCCCTTGAGAACGAACCAACACGTAGCCTCTATTTCAGGCCTAAGAATACATAGGTATATCTCCACCAATGGGCTAACCAAGGTCAATTTTAGGGCACTAACAAGGAAGAAGAAGAATGGAGTCTATGGAGAGAAACGGGGCAGTCACCAAGAAGGAAGGAGAGTAAAATCGTGCCACAGAAGAGAAGTCGAGAGAGAGAGTCTCACAAATGCCAAGCCCAAGTAAAATATCTAGTCTAGGATAAATCCCAACCATTGATTAAATCTAAGGGCCAAAAGTAATCCTCAACAAGCACATGATCCAAGTGTCCTTAATGCTACCAATAAGTGATTGCCACTTAAGCAACAATAAGAATGGGTAATAAACCCGGCCCAACAAGGTGTTAAAGAGAACCACCAAAATAGGCCCAATAAGCCCACAATTACTATGGATAACATTGTCTTTTACAATATGATCATCAATGAGCTTGAGTCTCGAATAACAAATATGTCCTGAACGACAATGCCAAAGATTAGCTTCATGAACATTGCCAATAATAGCAGTACAAACAAAAGAGTCTCTGTTTATCAACATGGCTAATTTATTTACTATGCTTGCAGGAGAAACTGCACTGTTCACAAGGTGATAGTATTACTTTAGTCTGCCTCGGAAAATATAACGCGCGCCCTCACAGTCTCACTGCCCGGGCTTATTTGGGTCGATTCTTCAATGTGGCTAGGCGTCGAGTCTGCCAGACGGCCAAGTGACAGGCGTCTAATGCTGGCGTTTACTTGCCTCTTCCTCTGCACGTCAACCATGGATTGACATCAACGGTGCTTTGATTCTATATTTGTAGAAATTTATGGGCCTAACTCATCTCACAAAACCGGTTCAGCAAGAGAGGTTTGCCACATTGTTTATAAGCTGGCCCAAGATATTGTCCACGGGCGATGTGGGATTTATTTCCAACACCTTCCCTCACGTGCAGGCTAATAATTTTTTCTGGTCCTTGTCACGGGGTAAGTAGTGTGGGCCCACATCAATCCTGTGATAGGCTCTGATACCATGTAGAAATTCATGGGCCTAACTCATCTCACAAAACCGGTTCTGCAAGAGAGGTTTGCCACATTGTTTATAAACTGGCCCAAGACATTGTCCACAGGCGATGTAGGATTTATTTCCAACACTCTCCCTCACGTGCAGGCCAGTAATTTTTCTGGTCCTTGTCACGGGTTAAGTAGTGTGGCCCACATCAATCCTGTGGTAGGCTCTGATACCATGTAGAAATTTATGGGCCTAACTCATCTCACAAAACCGGTTCAGCAAGAGAGGTTTGCCACATTGTTTATAAGCTGACCCAAGATATTGTCCACGGGCGATATGGGATTTATTTCCAATAATATTTGTCGCGGAGGATAAATTCTCCAGAATGTTGCACTTCGTTCCGTGTAAGAGAACTAAAGTTCAAGTGACTTAATTGTCTCGGACCGCGAAACTCACTTCCTTAAACCATTTTTTCACAGTTTATGGCGATTTTGTAACATGGCTTAATTCAGTAGTGCTTACCATCCCTAGTGTGATGGCCAAACCGAAGTTGTTAATAAAGTTAGTAATTTTAAATCGCATCAGAAAATTAGTTTTAATAAACTGTATTATGGTAAGAAAATCTTCAAAAGTAGGTCAATTTAATTATACTGGAACATTGAAAAGGTAGAATATTTTTGTTTTATGGTAAGATAATCTTAAGACTCACTTATTTATCAACAAAATATGTATATTTGGCAAAGGTTTTCCTAATTTATAGTCCGAATTTATATTCATTTAATTTTGGTAAATTCAAATTTATATTTACTTTATGTAACAAAGAAAAATCAACCCAAGAAGTGGACTCGGTTGTAAACATTAACTAAAAAATTACCCTAGGTGAAATTTTCAATTTACTTCATATTTTTACATCAACAGGATAAGCTAGATTTACGTACAATTTATGTGTGTAAATATATGCATAAGATAAGAGTTTGTTAAGTTAATGCATAGTTAGAGCAACATCCAAACTCAAACGAGTAACCACTAATATCTTAAAAAACTCCAAGAATCCTACAGAAGCAAAATTTCTTAGAACCCAAAAAAAAAAAAGATTAATCAAGGCATTGGATTTTCAAAATGTATGATTCTTGATTATTTTTTCATATGGGTTTTGTTATTTGAATGCATATACACAAGTTTTTTACGTTTTGAATGTATTCTCAATCAGTGAAACCTATGTTAGTTTCACGATCAAATGCTTCTTGGAAGTCCGAAGATAGAACTTCCGGCCAGTTTCCGACAGGTCTCAGAGTACTTCTTGTGGATGATGACAACACTTGTCTCAAGATCGTGAATAGCATACTTAAAAAGTGTGGCTATGAAGGTATATAAGGTTTCACAGACTTGCATGAGTTTTTGCTCATAGATAAGTGATTATTTTTGGGGTTACAGATTATTTTGTAGTTGAATTCTATATGTGATTTTCTTGATTTTAGGATTCATTTATCAATTTGCAAATGAACCAATTAGGGGAAAGAAAGTTTACGGTGAACAGTGTGTAACATTATAAATTATGGGCTCAAGGATTTTCAACAAAAATTGTAGAAATCAAGAAAAAAGATGGATTTTGGATGCATAAACACCATAGAGGCATGTTTAGTTCGCTTCATTCGACTCTACAAGGTAGGATTAAGCAAAAAACTAGTTAAATTTTTTGATTGTCGTATTGTACAATGTTGTGAACCAAACATACCCATCTTCGTTCATCACTTAACTGATATAAATCTAATGGCGGATTTGCAGTAACCCAAAAATCTGATGCAGAGAGTGCATTAGATTTACTCCGGAAAAACAAAAATGGGTATGATATTGTTATAAGTGATGTCCACATGCCCAACATGGATGGTTTCAAACTTCTCGAGCATATTGGCCTTGAGATGGACTTGCCCGTCATCAGTAAGCATTTTGTTTCAAATTTTTGAGGAAAATGTTCAACCTTACAAGGATTAATGCTGTTCCATTTTGATACATATACTTTTGTGGTCGCTTAGTGATGTCAGCAGACGATAGCAAAGATGTTGTTCTGAAGGGTGTTACTCATGGTGCGTGTGATTATCTCATCAAACCTATAAGCATTGAGTCATTGAAGAACATATGGCAGCATGTGGTTCGGAAAGAGAAGCAAGAGTTGAAGGAAAAGGAGTTCGAAGGATCGGGAATTTCAGAAGATGGAGAACAGCAGCAAATATCACCAGAAGAAATTTTTGATTATTCATCATCAGTAGATGAAGTGAATTATAAAAAAATGAAAAAGAGAAAGGAGGAGGAGGAGGATGAAGAAAGGGATGATACATCTATATTGAAGAAACCACGTGTCGTATGGTCAAATGATCTCCATCAGCAATTTGTAAATGCTGTCCATCAACTTGGAATAGAGAGTATGGATCTGCACTTGTACTCTTTTGGATATGCTCTAATATTATGTACCAAATATGCTCAATTCAGTCTTCCCCCTTCTATTTGTTTGCCTGTGTTCTCTTGATTAGAGTTAATTTTCTTAGTATTTGTTTGCTTCTGTCACACTTGGAAGTTCAAAAAGCTTAATGTTCTAATAGATTGTGCTAAGTGCCTTTCTATATAAGTTTATCATTCACTCTTTCTTCTCATTGTGTACATAGTAATGGACAGTACAATAAAAAAGATTTTAACTTTTCTTTCTTTCTTATACTATTTTGACATTCTGTTTATTATTTTATCTTAGAACATTTAGAAAAAATAAAAAAAAAGTATCATCTTTTCTATTCTTAGTTCATCAAGTTCTGTTGTTGTCATATTTAATAGTTTCTAGAATAATGTTGCATTGCGTTCACGAAATATTGGTTATGCTTTCTTTTAACACTTTGCAAGTTAATATCATTTATCAGTTCGTTTATTTTTTCACCAAGCTATGGCCTTGATATATATATATATATATTTTTTATCACATATGAAATTGATACATTTCGCTCTTAAAATTCTAAATTTAATGAAAAATGTAGTTAATTTTGCCTATTGACAGCCTTCCTATTTCCGATATCAGATACATGTATTCCTTATGCTCTAAAATCTCGGTTAAGGAAAATGTTGTAAAGAAAATTCTGACTAAACAATTTTCTGTTTTGTGCATATATAATTCTGTTGTCCAGCACTTCTAATTATGTGCATGAATGCAGAGGCTGTTCCTAAGAAAATTCTGGAATTGATGAATGTTCCCGGGCTTACAAGAGAGAAAGTTGCAAGCCATCTTCAGGTTAGGAACAGATTTTCTTTATCGTTTCCATAAAATACGCAGAATTTCTGGTCAATATAAAGTTTAAGTTGCATTTGTGTGCTTCTAACTATTTCTTAGCATATGTTCTATTTGCTTCTCTTGAGTCTAACATAAGCATATATTCGATGCAGAAGTTCCGCCTTTATCTTAGAAAGGCATCGCAGCACCAGAGTGGACATAATAATGCTTTTATGGGACCACCGGAATCATCCTTTGGACCAATATCTTCGATGGATGGCCTCAATCGTCGACCTCTTACTGCCACCGGTCAAATCCCCTCTCAAAGCCTCGCTACATTTCAGGCCGTAGCAATCAGTAGGCCTACTACCACATATGTGCCCATTGTTGATCAAAGAAATATTTTCAATTTTGGAACTCCAAAGTTGACGTCCGAGGACGACCAGCAACAGCCGAAAAATAATGTTAAGCAAATGAACTTATTTCATAGAATTTCTAGTAGTATGGAACCGAAGCAGTTCGCTGCTTTGCATCCTTTTGTTCAGTCCTCTGGGGACATGAATATGCAAGTCGACTACTCAGCACAGATGGATCAACCGAAGCAGATGACTCAAATATTCAACGATATCAACGGCTGTAATGTCTCGAGCCTTGAATCATCTGTAGGTCAGCCTAATTTACTACAGGTGATCCCTAGTGGTGTTCATGGACCAGCATACAGTCCACTTTCCCAGCCTTCTACACCGCTGGGCAATGGTTTTCCTCTTATGAGTAATTCCGGGATGTCAACCCTCACCTCTAAAGGAATGCTGCAAGAAGAGGCTAATTCGGAAATGCAACAGTCGAGAGGTTTCATTTCTAATTATGATGTTTTCGGTGGATTTGGTAATAGTCAAAATACCGTAGAACAGGTTAACTTGTCTCTAGCTGATAATTCACTAAGGACCAAGGGAGAAAGACTACCTGATATGTGTTGGGAATTTACTTATCATGCACAGCGGAAATTAAACAATTTTCAATTCCCAAACGAGGATCTGCAATGTGTTTAGATAGAAACTGTGATGAGAATGATACCTTTGATGAATTCCACAAACTCTTTTGCTTTTCCTTGAACTTCAATGATCACGATCTGCAATCCAAGCTGTCCAATTGTCCAGCCTCCAATGGTGATCCACACAGAGAATAAGAATGACGGCTAGGGTTTTCTTTTCTCGTGCTAGCAAGAATAATGAATTTCTCTACAGTTTTTCAAAACCCTAACAGCTTATTAATATAAGTCCAGATGGGCTCGGCCCATCTATTAAACTTAACCCGGTCCATGAATTAATTAATCCAATTAATTAATTCGGGCCTATTAATAAACAACCCAATTAATTAATTATCCAACACTTGTCAATTAATTAATTGGTAACTCTCATTCTTCTGATTCTCTTTTGTGTGTGACCCATTAGGTTCCCGATCACGATGCCGAACGACGTGAATTATTATTTTGATCTAATCAAAATCAATAAATTAAAACGCCCCTTTTAATTTATCACTAATTCATTTTCGTTGTCCCGCATTGACATCTAGCAATGTATCAGGGCAATACATGTGACGGGAAATATCACGTAGCATGACAAAACCAAACTTGTTCGTTTACCGTGAAACTATAATCCTTTCGTCAATATGATCCGATCAATTATGAGATATGGATATGTGTCAATCTCAATTATCGATCATATCTTTTATCCTACTGTTAAGTCAATGTACGTCGAAAACTCTTTTTCCGACTTATGAGTTCACCTTGGCCAAGGATTTCATTATCAACTTAACTGGATAAAATGTAGATCATAATCTCTTACTATCTAAGAGTGACGAATCCTCTGTCAATCATTGACAACCTTCATATGATTCTTAACATATCCGAACGATGATGTATTAGCGACCCTTGGTAGAGCAACATCCAACACCACCAAAGTATGACTGCCCTCATATAAGGTACTATGATGACCTCAAGTCAAAGGACCAATTCCAGTTCCGAATGTTAGAGATTAACCACTAACACTCAAATAGTTATCCATGTAAATCTACCAACGGGTCTCCAATGTTTTGTTCTATAACAAAATATCCACGTGTTCATTCAAGTGTCACCACACTTTACCTTATGAAATCAGTTACTTACTTGACAAGTAAGAATGACACACGTGATGGTCTATCCGTAATAACGATGTCGGTGTCGGTGTCTCGTTATTACCTCGACCACGGACGATTTAAGATTCAATCATATGCAATTTGTATCTCACAATCACAACTCTTTGTGATTAACAAATCACCAAGACTTGAATCTACGGATTAATTTATTCAATTAAATAATAGATATTGCCATAAATATGCATCGATTATATATATATAAAACGTTTATGTCCAAAGTTGATTGGACCTAGGTCATAATACTTACAAACTCCCACTTGCACTAGATCCAATCACTTATCTATCTTATACCATAAGAGTCTACATGACGATCATGTTTATACTTCGCGACAACTCTTTGTCGGTGGATCTGCAATTTAATAACTTGTGGGAATTCGTTCTTTATTTACGTCATTTCTTTTGTATTATCTTTTCAATGAGAAACACTTGCCTTAACATATGTTTGGATCATTGATGAGACCTTAGTTCCTTTGCTTGCACGATGGCTCCATTGTTATCACAATGCATAAGCGTGTGAACAACAATGTTAGGAACTACTCTAAGTTCAAAGAATGAACTCTCCGATCCAGAACCACAACTTTTGTTGCTTTGTAAAGCAATGATGTATAAGGCTTCCATTATTGAATCAACGGTTATTTGGAACATTTCCAACACACCGCTTAAGAGTAAACCAATATCCTTTTTGAGATGTGCTATTATTCTAGTCTGACTAGAAGTTAGCATCATTCTATCCATGAACTCTCAGTTCATTTTCTCCATATAAAATCTTCTCGAGATTTTATCTCGTATAGATTGGGATGAGTTAAGTAACCTTCTAGATCTATCTCTATAGATCAACTTGCTTCTCTCACATCCATCACGGAGAAATTATTTGACAACCATAATTTCAACAATTGAAATATAGAGACGTCGTTTCTGTAATATGTCTCATACATATAATATCAGGAATGCGACAATGCTCCTACTATCTTCTTGTAAACGCACATTTCATCTTCATTTTTGATAAAATCAAACATTTTGACTTTTGTATCAAATCGAAGATTCTAGCTCCAAGAGGCTTGTTTCAATCCATATTGACATTTTCTTGTAAACTCATTTACAACCTATGGGTTCTAATCCATTAGGCAAGTCGACCAAGGTCAAACCTCGGTTACATACAACAAGTCCATCTCTTTAAGTCAACACTTGACTTTATTTCTACGTAATTAGTAGGTTCATTATCCTTGATTAGCAATCATGGATTCGTACCTTCTAGGAGGTCAAATGATCCTACAAGATTTACACTGAGCTAACGTGTCCTCGAGGAAGTCTTCACTTCCCGATCAAGAGTATATCCCTCACCGGTGTGGGATAAGACTCGGGTTCATATATTCGGCCAATTATATCCGTGGACTCTTGAACTCTTTCAAGATTTATTCTACTCCCACTGTCTCTCTTAGAGTAAACACTTTCTCTAAGAGTATGACATGTTTTGAGATGAACATCTTCTTCTCAACGAGATTATAGAATTGATATCCAATTATCTCTTGGATATCCACAAATATATAATTATCGGACTTAGTCTCAGACTTATCCGATTCAGTGCGCTTCATATAAGCGTCACAGTCCAAACTTTCATATGAGATAAGTTGGGCATTTCCATAACTCGTATGAAGTTTTGTCAACCGATTTAGATGAGACACGATTTAGTACGCAACACGTATCAATCAGTGCATGACTTCAAAACGACTTTTGAATGTTTGCATGGCTGGTTCTCTATTGCACTATATCTAATAGTGCATGATTCCTCATTTCAGATGCATCATTATGTTGCAATGTATGTGGAGGAATCCACTGCATGAGAATCTAATTCTCTTTTAGATAATCTAAAATTCTCTATTTTAGATATTCTTTACCTCGAACAAGTCTTAGTATAAGAATATGTTTACCTATTTGTTTATCTATTCCTAGCTTGAATCCCCTGAACATTTCAAGAGATTCATGCTTGAATTTCATCAAATATATATGATCATTTCTGAAATGATCACTAGTAAATGTGATGAGATAAGATAAACTTCACCTGACATTAATTGATATGGATCTACATACATCACTATGTATTAGACCTAATAATTGTGCAGATCAATTTCCTTTTCAAGTAAAAGGAGATTCGGTCACCGTATGTCTTACGAGACATGATTCGCATTTGTCAAATGATTCAAAATTATTTGACCCAAATATACATCTCCATGTAAGTTTGGAATTGCATTCTCATTTATGTGACCAAATCTGCAATGTCAGATATAGGTGTTATTTAGATTATCATTTTTATGTCTTTCAATTTCTATACTCATTATAGAACACTCAACATTTAGAATATAAATGTCATTTTGTAATTTACCATAACCATTAAGATCTTATCAAGATAAAAAGGAACAACAATTGTCCTTAACATTAGAATAATTCATGTCAAAACATGAAATTTATTTAATGCTCTTGGTAATGGTGGGAACAAAATTAACATTTCTCTAATTCTAGTATCGAGCCTAAAGGCAATTGCGAGAAATATGCTTCTACAGGTAATGCAGCAACTTTTGCTCATTTTCAACGTGTAGGTCAACTTCTCCTTCTACGCACGATCTACTTTTATTTAGTTTACGCATATTTATACAAATATGAGATCTATATCTAGTATCTA
This sequence comes from Fraxinus americana, assembly GCA_035079005.1. Taxonomy (NCBI): domain Eukaryota; kingdom Viridiplantae; phylum Streptophyta; class Magnoliopsida; order Lamiales; family Oleaceae; genus Fraxinus; species Fraxinus americana. The sequence goes on along the minus strand of CM068717.1, from coordinate 34,478,671 downwards.
ATACCCATGAAACTAATGAAGTAGATTTAAGCCTTGCAATTACATTTCTAATGACCCATCATTCCAAAATGATAATAAGGATCATCGATTTGGTATTGTCCTTATTCGCTTTAACCTGTCTTAGTCATCTTGGTTACTTTCCCAAAGCATCCTTTAGACTTCCATATAAGAATTTATGACTAAGATTTGTCCACTACAAACACGGATGTTGGACTTAACGAGTTTCAAGCATGTTCGGCATCTCAATGAGCGTGCTTCGAGTTTATTCATGTTAAATTCATAATTAGTTATGAATAACTCTCTGACAGAGATTGCGTAACCAAGTCTATACTTAGTTCATTGTTCACGATCGAACGCAATCAAGACAACTTTTCAAAGTAGTCTCGCATCTTCAAAGACACAAGCACCGATTGAAGATTCTTCTGTCATTAAGCACTAGTATAGTTGCTGGGAAATATCATATATTTCCTCGTATGATTGATCATCATTCAACATATTGAGATGAAAAATCATGTGTTAGCATCTATACTCTTATGTTGCTTTGTAACTCAGGTGACATAGTTACAAACATCACATATGTTGTAGTACTATTGTCATCACTGTGTTTATTATAGCAGCCACCTCTTCTTTTATCGAGTCATCAACATGTGTCTCTAGAAAGGACTACTCAAGGACACAACCAATTTTTTTTTTTTTTTTTTTCATGCCTGAGAACAATTCTCAGATTACGGCGTCAATCAAGAAAATTTGCTTTGATTGTTGGCATACAATATGCCTCTTACATATGGTTACTCATGATTCAATAAATGTAAACGACGAAAAGTAAAAGAAATAATATATATAATGCATGAATTAATTTAACATGGCCTTTTATTAAATTAATTTCGCTCCCACTGTTTAACTCAAATTTATGACCCTCTCACATAAATTTATGGAATCCGTACTTGATTCCCAGTGGGTTGGGATCCCATTTGTTATATTAAAACCTTGAGTGTACTCAACAAGCCCTAATAAAACATTTGGGTAGATACTATTATCAATTGTATCTCCATACAACTCCCAGATCATTAAGCCGACAACTCCTTGTCTTCACACATCTTATGTGTTAGCTTAACATGCCTCTAAAATTTATCTCCTTGAGTGTACTCAACAAGAGATAAATATTAGTTAAGTCAAACCCATCATTCAAAAATATCTAATATTTCATAGTGTCAAACATATCCCTAATGGACCAGCCTTGAGTGTACTCAACAAGCTAAGATCGATTTAGGACTCTCGTTTTTCACTATAATGATGGAAGGCAAATATAAATATGACTTAATATTTTAACATGCCTCTAAAATTTATCTTCTTGAGAGTACTCAACAAAAGATAAATATTAGTTAAATCAAACCCATCATTCAGAAATATCTAATATTTCATAGTGTCAAACATATCCCTAATCGACCAGCCTTGAGTGTACTCAACAAGCTTAGATCGATTGAGGACTCTCGTTTTTCACTATAATGATGGAAGGCAAATATCAAATTGACTTAATATTTTAACGAGGGTTTTGCATGCAAAAGGTCTCATCGTAATAATTATATATATTTTATTATACATCTAACATGCAAATAAACATACATATAATAGTGTGAACGATTATGGACTTATACTATCTAGTCTTCCCGAACCATAAGGAAGACTAGTCGGTCAGTTCCTAGGGGGTATAGCATTAATTCATACAATGCTCCATCTCTATGGTCTCCTCCTCTTCTTGTATCTCCAATTAGTCCAAATCGCAACTTGTATCCTATACTAGTTGGCACGCAGCCTAAATAATATTGGACACGCAGCCCATAATAATAATAACGGACTCATGAGGTCCAAAATAAATAAGAGCTCGCAGGCTCATAAAACAACAAGAATAAAACTAACCATTCAACACATCCACATGGTCGAGTCCATAATCATCCACTAATAAAACATTCATCATATAAATGCATTCCTATAATATCTAATATTATATGCAAACATGTTTCAAGTTTCTAGCAATTAAAATCGTCTAAACTAATTTAGACAAATGGATCGGAACAATTAAATAATTAATTAATCAAATTAATTAATTAATTTAATTAGCGAACTTATTTAATTAAAATCAAATTTCAATTAAATATCAAATTAGAGTCCAACTCTAATTCTACAAATATAAGGCGGGACTATTTAATCAAAATCAAATTTTAATTAAATACCAAATTAGAGTCCAACTCTAATTCCAATAAAATTTTAGGGCAAAACAATTTAATTAAAATCAAATTTTAATTAAACGTTAAATTAAAGTTCAACTCTAATTATAATCAAATTAATATGGTTGAATTTAATTAAAATCAAATTTTAATTAAATACAAAATAAGAGTCAAACTCTAATTCCAAGATATTTGGGCGAACATATTTAATTAAAATCAAATCTTAATTAAATACTAAATTAGAGTCTAACTCTAATTTTAAGAAGCATTAGGGCGAGACAATTTTAATTAAAATCAAATTTCAATTAAATGTCAAATTAGAGTCCAACTCTAATTTCAACAATATACTAGGGTGGATAATTTAATTAAAATCAAATTTTAATTAAATATTAAATTAAAGTCCAACTCTAATTTAATATGAATTAACATTTTAATTTAGGATAAAACTCCTAAATAAAATAAAATTCAATTTAGGGTCAAAGTTTAATATTTAAGTTAAAATCCAATTTTAACGAAAATATAAAAGGTCGTCAATTTTAAATAAAATTTTAAACGGGTCAAATTTGAAATTTTAAAATCAAACTATTTGAAAATTAAATTTAAAACCATTTTAATATTCAAATTCAAAACTATTTTTGAAAATAGCAAATTGACCCAAGTTTAAAAAATTAAATACAAGCCCTTCAATTAACTTAATTTCAGGACAAGTCCTTTATTTAAAATTTTGCAAATTTAGCCCTTTTTCAATAATTACAGGCGGGGGCTTACAATTTCCGAAATTGCATTGGAAGCCCCCGCCTCCATTTACCCAAAAATCGGCTGAAGCCCACGCCGGCGAAACGCCGACGCCCCTGCCCCTGTCCGACGCCACCCATATCTCCTCACCGTGGCAGGGGCTCACCGGCGACCAGCCCCTGCCCCCCTGTTGCGGCGTGTCGTCGCTGCAACGAGCAAATGACGGCGACTCGCGGAGCGCGCGATCGCCGCTCGGCTAGTTGGCCGCAGCAGAGTCGCCGACTCTCGGCTCGCACGCGTTGCGACGGCGGACGATCGTTGCGGCACGTTATGCGACGCGACAGTCCGTCTCGCAGCCCGCGCCGGTGGCTGCCAACTCCGGTGGCCGCCGGTTTTTCAGATCCAAATTTTTTTTTTTTTTTTTTTTAAATCAAAATTAATTTTCGTTTCCAAATCAAATTTAGAATCAGAAATCAATTTTCTTTAAAAGCTAGAAACAAGAAAAATAGTAACAATCAACTTTTGATTGTTATATGATGCAAAACAATTTCTAACAAACACAAAGTAGGCTCTGATACCACTGTTGGGAATTTACTTATCATGCACAGCGGAAATTAAACAATTTTCAATTCCCAAACGAGGATCTGCAATGTGTTTAGATAGAAACTGTGATGAGAATGATACCTTTGATGAATTCCACAAACTCTTTTGCTTTTCCTTGAACTTCAATGATCACGATCTGCAATCCAAGCTGTCCAATTGTCCAGCCTCCAATGGTGATCCACACAGAGAATAAGAATGACGGCTAGGGTTTTCTTTTCTCGTGCTAGCAAGAATAATGAATTTCTCTACAGTTTTTCAAAACCCTAACAGCTTATTAATATAAGTCCAGATGGGCTCGGCCCATCTATTAAACTTAACCCGGTCCATGAATTAATTAATCCAATTAATTAATTCGGGCCTATTAATAAACAACCCAATTAATTAATTATCCAACACTTGTCAATTAATTAATTGGTAACTCTCATTCTTCTGATTCTCTTTTGTGTGTGACCCATTAGGTTCCCGATCACGATGCCGAACGACGTGAATTATTATTTTGATCTAATCAAAATCAATAAATTAAAACGCCCCTTTTAATTTATCACTAATTCATTTTCGTTGTCCCAGATTGACATCTAGCAATGTATCAGGGCAATACATGTGACGGGAAATATCACGTAGCATGACAAAACCAAACTTGTTCGTTTACCGTGAAACTATAATCCTTTCGTCAATATGATCCGATCAATTATGAGATATGGATATGTGTCAATCTCAATTATCGATCATATCTTTTATCCTACTGTTAAGTCAATGTACGTCGAAAACTCTTTTTCCGACTTATGAGTTCACCTTGGCCAAGGATTTCATTATCAACTTAACTGGATAAAATGTAGATCATAATCTCTTACTATCTAAGAGTGACGAATCCTCTATTGATCATTCACAACCTTCATATGATTCTTGACATACCCGAACGATCTTTGTATTAGCGACCCTTGACAGAGCAACATCCAACATCACCAAAGTATGACTGCCCTCATATAAGGTACTATGATGACCTCAAGTCAAAGGACCAATCCCACTACCGAACGTTAGAGATTAACCACTAACACTTAGATAGTTATCCATGTGGAATCTCTCAGCGGGTCTCCAATGTTTTGTTCTATAACAAAACATCCACGTGTTCATTCAAGTGTCACCACACTTTAGCTTGTGAGATCAGCTACTTACTTTACAAGTAAGAATGCCACACGCGATAGTCTATCCGTAATAACGATATCCGTATCTCGTTATTACCTCGACCACGGACGATTTAAGATTCAGTCATATGTAATTTGTATCTCACAATCACAACTCCTTGTGATTAACAAATCACCAAGACTTGAATCTACGGATTCTATTATTTAACTTATTAGAATATTAATTCAATTAAATAATAGATATTGCCATACATATGCATTGATTATATATATTCAAAGTGTTTATGTCCAAAGTTGATTGGACCTAGGGCATAACACTTACAATATGGGCGTCCAAAATAATCCATTTCCCGGACAACTAAGCGAAGAGGATCTCTTTACTGCCTTTTTCAAACAGGTTAGCTTGTTGCATACTAATTATGAAAGTAACTCTTATCATACTATCAAAATAACTAATGTAACTTTAGCCAATAAAAATTACTTATTTTAGAATTTGGGTAAACATATTGAACTGATACAATTCTTTCTTCAATTACTGCAGTCAGAATGCTCAGAACCAGTCGAAAATGAGTTTAACTTTGACGGGTACCAGCCGAACAATCTTCCTCTCTAATAAGGCTTATACACTCCGACTTTCTGCTTTTGAGAACATGTACATAGCTGCAATTACAGCGAAAATTGACCTCTTGGGATCATAGTTGGGAGTTTCAATTTTAGGAACTTCGTCCAGATGCAGGATTTTGGTATTTCTTTTGCTGCATTATGCATACCTCTTTTCAAATAATAACTTGAATGCATGATATGCAACAATCTTGACTACTTTAGGGTAGGTAATGTGGTGAGAACATAATCTTAGGATTACCTATGAAGTTGTCTGGTTATTTGTTGAAATCAAAATTTGATTAGTCTAGTCCAATTGATAATTGGCAAATTATGTCACATAAATCACCATCAATCATATCTAGTTTAGTTCAGTTCAACATATCAAACATACTTTTTAATGCTAACATATTTGCATACATCTCGATTAGTTTAATCTATTAGCATGAATTAGTTTTAGTTGAAAGTACGAGAAGAATCATAGAGTCAAGTTGACACCTTCTAATCAACTGCTCGACTCCTCTCGAAGGAATAAAAAGCATGCCATATACTCTATTTTCTTAATAAACACACTGCATACAACTTTCCGGTTAAACACAATCTGTCATGCTTTTAAGTTCCATGAAAAGGTCGGGACAGTCCAAGGACCAAGTATCACTCGAGACTAACACGTTTTTATAGCCGGCTAAGTCAAACCCAATTCTCCACTTTCATGTGAGGCCTCTCAAAGGGACGGGCAAGTGGGTCATTTTGACACCACTAACTTTTTCACAAAGTGGTAGACAGATATTAAATTTAAATGAGTAATGTTATTTAGCCTCACTAGAATTATAACCCAAACTTAATGTGTTGGTCAAATGAAATAAGTTATTTAATTTTACTTTTCATTTAATCTATCATTTAATATCACGTAAGCGCGACATAGGCTGAAGTCATAATCCAAATGTGACTAAATAACAATCATTGCACTTAATAAAAAGAGGCAATCCTGAGTTTACTTTTCATTTTTATGCACTTGGTTTCACACTCAACCAGTTTCACTACTGTTCATAATCTAGTTTCCTACAAAATGCATGTTGTATTTCTTACTCATTAAGCAATTTGGGATCACTGTTCATTTGTAAATTCCTCTCACACATTACTGTTCCATCCATTGAGGATATTTATTTGTTGAATAAAAAATGCATGTTGTATTTCTTACCCATTAAGTAATATGATCACGTGATAGGTGTAGAATTATTATTCATCGGTAACATGTCGTGCATATAGCTATGGACACATGTAAACGCATATTCCTCTGGCCGTAATTGTTGACTAACTAACTGTAGCACCATCAATTTCCATGCCCAGCACCAATATGCCACCTTTCCATATGTGTCCATGTGTAAAAAATTATACATTCATTGGAGGCATTTTCCACGTGACTACGTCTATATTATATTATATATATACAAAATTCTCCGAAGGAAACCACTTCCCCTAATTATTCTCACAATTACAACAACTATAAAGAAAGAGTCCAATATTTCTACATTTCGCCACAAACTTGAGTTTTTGAATTACTTTCGGTCCATCTCCTCCATATTTGCAGTGATCGCCGACTGACTTCCCTTCTACAATCAGGCAAGTTTTTATTCACTATACTTATTTTACACTAACACATATCGTTTAATTATAATATTTATTGATACGAAAAAGTTATTCCATACATGTTTTTTGATGGTTCTTTCCGTATTACAGTGACGTGTAAGATTTTGAAAACATAGATTTCATCTTCTATAAGATGGATTTACAGTGACGTTTTCGTGCTACACAACAATTATTTTTGCATTTAAAATCTTTAAATGTTGACTTCAATAATTTCCTTTACGTCGTTCCATTGAAAACTATCGAAAATGAAAAACAAAAAAATAATATAAAAAAAACCCGGAGACATAGTGCTTCCGTGAGATCCAGAGACATCATGTCACAGAGACACTTGGAAACCAAAAAAGAAAGGAAAAAAAAAACACCCGAAGACACCAAGTCTCCGGATGTCACGGAGATATGGCACTATGTCTCCGGATGAGATCCGGAGACACAATGTCACGGAGACATGATGCATGACTTCGTGACATCCGAAGACATGGTGTCTCCGGATGTCATGGAGACACATCCGTGACTAACGGAACGCCTACACTCCGTGCGCCACAGACCCGCGACGTTTTTTTTTTTAATTTCTTATTTTTTTGGCCAAAAATTCTACTGATTTATATTTTACAAAAACTATAAATATATTTTCACTTATTAATAATTTAATTCAAAAACATTAGAAAATATTCAATTTTATACATACATAAAAATCAAAAATCTTTTAAAATCTTTAAATGTTTGACTTCAATAATTTCCTTTACGTCATGCCATTAAAAACTATCAAAAATGAAAAATAAAAAAATAAAACCCGGAGACATAGTGCCTCCAAGAGATCTGGAGACATCATGTCACAGAGACACTTGGAAACCGGAAAAGAAAGGAAAAAAAAAAAAACCCGGAGACAACAAGTCTCCGGATGTCACATAGAAATGGCGCCATGTCTCCGCGACATTTGGAGACATGGCGCTATGTCTCTGGACGAGATCCGGAGACACAATGTCTCAGAATCTCACGGAGACATGATACATGTCTTCGTGACATCCGGAGATGCCACGTCTCTGGATGTCACGAAGACACATTCGTGACGAACGGAACACCTACACTCTGTGCGCCACGGACCTGCAACTTTTTTTTAAAATTTTTTTTTTTTTTTTGGGCCAAAAAATCTACTGATTTACATTTTACAAAAACTATAAATATATTTCCACTTATTAATAATTTAATTCAAAAATATTAGAAAATATTCAATTCTATACATACATGAAAATCAGAAATCCCAACATGACTGGGCACGTCGATCCCGTTGGAACGTTGCCTCGAACCCACGAGGGATGCTGTCCCCTCGACTCCCACGACCTAAACGGACATGTCGATCACATTCGGGGTGTTGCCCCCAAATATTTGATGAAATTTTTTCTTCAAGATTTGACAGCAAGTCAAATCGTACTTTGAAGAAGCTATTGGACCGCAAAGCGTTTTATCATCTTGACCATGTGGCAAATGGGAGTTCTCTTGATTTTAACGGTATATGTTTAAATATAATTTATTAGCAAAAATATTCTCCTACATTTTAGAGTGATTTTAGATTAGCCATGTTGGATTTGTCAGTTTTCATCTGTCTTTTTTCTCTTCCATTTATCTCTCTCAGATGTTAGCTACTATGCTCGTCTAAAATAGGATCGACTACTGCTTTTTTGTGTTTATGTTACCTGATTCCTTCACATTTCTTAAGTTATACTGTATATAGAAGGTTTGAAGTCATTTATGGAGCTCCATATTCATATTAAACCATTTTTACTAGCTTGAATTATGTGTCATATGAAGGATTAATTGACATTGCCACTTACCTCAAACGAAAGACAACTAAAATCCACAACTGAGATAAATGAAAGAAGCCCACAGAAACAGAATGTTTCATATAGAACATATACTCAAATGGAAGATAACTCAAACCATTTAAAATGGTAACAATACCTACAATGTAACGAAATCCATACATCGTATGGGCAAAAACTAGTATTCATATAAAATGCATAAAGGCACAACTCTCCATAAAAAGTATACACCGTTTCTATGATATTTAGGAAAGTCAAAAAAGAATTTCCACACGTCCATGTTTTCACACCTCGAATTCGTCAAGAAATATATTGTATGTTTAGAGAAATTTCATTTTTGTCCTCAACTTATTACACCAACAGCGAGTTAGTCATCAACGTTTACAAATTTCTTAAATTATCTCATGACCCACCTGAAAACATGCTTCAATTAATATTTTCTAGACACGTGCCCAAGTTGTGATGCTAACCTATTGTCATAAAATCAAACATGTGGTGAGTGCATATATATTGTTCAAAACAAAAGAAAAGAGAATGGAATGAAAAAAAAAAAAAAAAACAAGAAACCAAAATGGGAGGCAAATGGCTTTGGACCATGAGACCACATGGCAAATTGCCATGCGGTCGCATGGCCATATCCAGGGACATCAGGCATCGAACATTTTTAGTGACTGTTGGATGGCCGTTTTTTAACATTATGGTTTGAATTTTGGTGGCTTTTCACACTTGTTTTATTACCATTTCGTGAGATATGATCGAGGCCTATAAATAGGTGATCATGTTTCAAGGAAATTATGTTAAGAAACTCTTAAAGTCATTATTCCATTCTACAACAAATATCAAAATTGATTATTTATTCATATTCATCTTTCCTTCATTGTGTTCTTCAAGTTTGGGTGGAAAATACAAAGTGTTTTGGTATTTTCTGCAACAAGGCTTGATAAATCCTACAAACCATTTGCCTGGAAACTCTTAAGCATCTCAATCAATTGGAGTGGGGGCAAATATAATTTGAGGACATCGATCACCCGTTTCGGCCTTCAATATTTGATTCCGGTTTGTTCGTGTTTTGTTCATCTTCTTCCTACATGTTTTGGTGAGTTTCTTCTCCAACCCCGGTGGTGTTTCCAACAATCTCAAACTATATTTCTGCGATGGAGAATGGAATCACCAAGGCTATAATCAAGTGATGAATCTATATTCATGAAGTCGAATCCGGTAAATGATTGATTTGTCTTCTCAACAATTTCAGTAAGTCAAATTCTATTTTGGTCATAATTTGCATATTCTGGTTTGAATTTAATTTTTATATAGTCAGAAACTAAGGATATGAATATAGAAGTGTTCATTTCCACAGTTTGTTTTACATGTTCTTTTGCCGGAATTTGTAAACATTGGTAGTTTGTGGTTTGGCACCTTTTCAATCCAATTATTGTATTTTACAAGCAACGTATCATTCCTTTGTAGAAAACTGGAAATTGGTTAATTAAAACCATATGTAGTTGAAAGGTAAAAGGATGCATCTGTTCACATGATTGCAAGTATAGTTTACATCAGGGGCGGACGCAGACTTTTTATGTTGGGGGGGCACAATCAAACTTTCAAAAAGTGAAGAAAAAATTAAAGTAAGAGATATTTTATTACAATTGTTCTCTACGTATTCTCATATTTTGATAACGTTCCATAATTAAAGTGGAAAATAGAGAAAAATTTAATATAGTTTCGTAATTCAAATCAACAAAGAAATTGAGTATACAATTTTGGTCATCAAGAGCTACACAAACTTTGATAGAATCCAAGTCACAGATTTATATGTACATTTCTTAAATTCTGAAACTTATTTAACAGATGCAACAAGTAAATCAACAAGGGACTAGGAAATGGTAAAAGCCAGACTTATTTTCGATGCATCAAATACCCGAGAAACAATCCTTACTCATTCAAGTTCAATCATATTGCATAACTCTTTCTTCTGATTACATTCAGTCGGACTAGATTCTCCTAGGTTAAAAGACTCTCGAAATTTCCTTAAAAATGTCACTTCAACTGAGAATTTCACTCGTGAATCTCATGCATTACAAGAACGTAACTAAATTCAACTAAGAATTCTTCTATTCCTATTCATTGATCTAATCCAAGTATACAATCATTTTACACTAATTATTTCGTTTAGTACTGGTTTCAGCACTATAGCTCACGAAAGCCTTGCCTACTAGCTTTTTCTTTGGGTCAGATCTTAGAATTCTTTGTCGCAATTGAACTTGAAATGGCTATAGAGTGGAGACAGACTTTTCACTGTTTTCATTTGACAATGCAATTTCCACTCTTTGAGAGTAACTATAAATCATTTAAACAAAGATAAATGAGATTTGAAGTTTTGAACTATTCTTGTTCAATCATTCAGTATTATCACAACCATTCTCGTACCCATTTAACAATATACAATCTTAATTTTAGAGAGAAAATGAGAAGAGGAGACTCAAAACATTGGTTTGAAATGAATGTTGATTCATTTTCCTTTCATATTTAAAAAAAAAAAAAATTCAAAAAAAAAATTTTTTTTTTTGGGGTGGTGGGGTGGGGGGCACACCTTTGAGCCCCCACAGTCCGCCTACGGTTTACATGCCAAAATAGAACATTGTCCTGTTTTGGATGCGTTATTCGTCTAACCCATTTTGTGACTAGTAAATTGTATATGGGACTATTGTCAAAGAGGAAATTACATAAATCCAGGTATTTAAAAATAGATTTTTAAAAATTAGGTTCAAACTTTATTTGTTCAAAAATCAGGTAATATAAAAAAGCCATAACCCTAATTTTTCACTCTGCCTCCTCTCCCTTTCCCTCTCTCTGCGCCTCCTCTCCCCTCCCCTTCCCTCTCTCTGTAAGTGAATCTATGCTCCCTCCCCTCCACTCCCCCACCTCCTCTCCCCTCTCTCCGTCGTTGGTCTGAGACACGACCATAAGCTGAGCTCCGATGAGCTATGCCGAATGCAGATGCAAATGTTCCGAATCGCGACTGTGCCTGGTTTTTTGTTGGTTGTTATGATTTGTGGTGGTTGATGGTGGCGGTCGCGATGGTGGTGGTGGTGCAGGCGATGGTTGAGTTGACTTTGGGTTGGTGGTTTGCAGATGGTGGTGGTCGCGACGGTGGTGATCTGAGTTTGTCACAGATCGTCGGCGATCTGAAATTTTTATAGCAGCGTGCGACGATCTGGTGGAGGCGACGGTGAAGGCTATGGTTGCCATGAGGGAGGTTTCTCTGCCATAAACTCAGATTCCCGTCGCTGCTATGTGCGTGGATGGGGAGGTAGGGATTGGTTTGATTGGTCAATTTGGATGTTTCGATTGGCCGATCAGGATGGATGGCGAGGCACGGTGGAACTGGTTATTTGTAATTGGTCAACTCAGCTGTTGATTTTGGGTGGTGGTGGTGGTGATGCATATTATTGTTTTTGTTTCGGGTGGTGATGAGGCGGCGGTGGCGGCAGCGACGGTGGCGACGGCGGTGGTGTGTTTCTTTTGGAGACGCTGGTGGTGGATGTGGTTGTTCGTGGCGGCTTTGTTAGTGGTGGTGTTGGGGCGTTGGTGCTGTTGTGGTGGTGGCAGGGTGAGGGTAATAAATTTGAAAATGTGACTCATAAGATAAAATGTGACCTATAATTTTCTTAATCTGTGATCGATAAAATAAAATGTGACTTCGAAATAATCTGTAACTAGTTAATTTAATAATATGCGACCTATAATTATGTGTATGTGACTAATAAATTTGAAAATGTGACCGATAAGATAAAATGTGACCTATACTTTTTTTAATCTGTGACCGATAAAATAAAATGTGACTTCGAAATAATCTGTAACCAGCTAATTTGATAATATGTGACCTATAATTATGTGTCTGTGACCATTAATTGTATAATTGTGACCTTATTAAATTTAATTAATAAATATTTTTAATTAATTACCTAAAACCTGAGTTTTGAATTTTGAAACTTGAAACCTGAAAATTGAATTGTGTCTTTTTAACCCCTGAATTTTGAACTTTTCCCATTGTCAAAATTGAATAACTTGGGAATTTTAATACATTATTGCCATATTAGACTTGGATTCCAATTAGTTGAGTTATTCTTGAATATATGAAAAAATTGTTAAAACGGCAATTTGAAGAGATAATCTATGAAACACGGTTTATGGAGAACTGGTTGCATATGTGCATGTGTCGATAGAACTCATAAACTTGGTCTTCCTTGAGGGTAGTCAATATCTGAACTAAAAACCTATAAAAGATATAAAAAAGGTTTTTTGGAATCCTGCTAACACCTACTGATGAGGGTATGCCAATGATAAGGGAAATCAGAAACTTATTTTCTAGTAATTCATGGCAACTGCTACAGAAGTGAAAATTAAGAAGGTAAGGCCATCTAATGAAGAAGTCTTTTGAGAAATTGCCATGCAAAATTGCATAAATGTGTAACTATCATTGGAGGGGACTAAATATATGTTTAGTTCTAGAGATAGACATGGATGTATCTATTTGCAAAAGATACAATTTGGCTGTCTATTTGCAAAAGAGAAAATTTGGTGGTAACGACCTGCTGCTAAAGTATTGATGGAAGGAGATTAAAGCCTTGATTGAGAAATCAAGCACAAACATAGTTGATGTTCCTTCAAAGTCCAAGCCAGCCCTGGGATGGAAATTCCCTAAATTTTTGGTTTGGAAATTTGGTGCCTTTTATTGGGCAAATGAAGAAGAATTACAGGACAGTGCCTTTCTAAACAAGCAGCCCCAATTTTCATCATATCAGCATGAAAAAGACTTGATCACAGTGAATTCATCTCCATATAGGATGATGACAGGAACATGGAAGTTTGGGACTTCCATAATACTTGTTTCAAAATAACAAGTAACTCTTATCAAGGAGAACTCGAATATAAGAGACATGTTGTAAAGAAATATTTCCAATGCACTTAAATGGTAATAGCCAACATGGTGAATAATTCGAAAGAATGGCGAATCAATAGTGGTACTAATCGTCGTGATTAGTATATTGAAATGAAATGATGCACTATCTTGTGAAATGTCACAAGATTGGTAAATTGCATATATTTAGAGAAATTGCAATTTTTGTGAATCAAGATGTTTAGCACTCTACATTGTACTATACTAAAATGTGAGACACTAATTAAGTTGGTTTATGTTTAAAAAGCATTGTTGGTCTATGTAAAGACCTTGATCAAATTGTGTATGATCAAGATTAAATGTGGTTGAATTGAAGTACATTGTATGTAACTTCATAAAATTGTGAATTGATGATCACTATTTTGAAAGTGCTTAAACTTTCACGAAATATTCAATAAGGACATTATCTATTTGATGATGAATTGAATTATGAGAGAGTTGATGAACTCTATGTTCAAAAGTATAACCCAAAAATGTGGGGGTTAACATTAATGCTTGTGAACTTATATGAGAAGTTCAAGACTTGTAGATGTAACATTACTAGTTGCACATGAATTCCTAATTGAGGAATTCTGGAGGTGACTTATTTTAAAAGTTTCATATCCCTATACCTTTTAATCATAACAAGAAATCTATGAATGAGAAAAGGTAGAAATTCCTTATACAATTATAAGAATGATTTACACTAAATCTAAAGTGGATGAAAATGGGTGAAACGCAGATTACGGCATTTGAATATTTGAAGAATATTCATATAATTGAAGATCATTGTAATAATTCAATGATGAGAATTGAATACCCATACATAAGATCCACTAGTAAATATGATTGACTAGTGTAGTGTTTGATAGAAATCCTCCAACCATGTTTGGAAGTAAATAAAGCTTTAGATAAAAGCCAATGAGAAGCATATTGCTTCATAAAAGGATTTCTTAGTGGTGACAAGTTGTGTCTATTAAATGAATTGATCATTGGCTAGCTGAAGTTAATAAGATACTAAGTTACATGTAATGGAAAGTCTAGACACGAGTCTAAGATATGACTACATAAGGAAAATTAATCAAGAGGAATAATTTCCCTAAATTATGTAATGTCAATCAAGAACTCGACAGATACATTAATTAAATTTCTAAATTGAGATTTAGTGAATTCTTCTTTGAGTAGGATGTGTTAAAACTCTTGAACAAAAAAGGTCCACCAATGATGACAACCCTACATGTCATTACTCAAAAGGTAATTCACGTGTTCAAAGGGTAACAACAAATCATTCGATATGTGGATAGTTTCAGTATTATTCAAATCCGCAATAACCTTATCTTGGTTAAATAATGCTGGTTGTTACTGAAATTAGAGTTGAGCTTTAAGCTCTTAATGAAACTCGGTACTAAGTACAAGTATCTCTAAAAAGTAGCAAAGATACTGGAAGAACTTCACCTAAACGAACTTTGAGGTGGTGCCGCCTCAATAGAGAGTTAGAGTTTCTCTCTTAAAATTTGTTGAAAAGGATGAGTGCAAGGTCATAATAGCTCTAAGCGAGTTTAAGAAACTCGAGAACATGTGATACTCGTGTGTGTGATCAAACCGGTATTGTCACATGGAACAAATGGTTCAAAGCTTCATGTGAACAAAACTTTAACTTCTTTTTATTCTTTTATAATATCGTTTCTTATTCAATACACAAAACAACAAAACATTCCATCACGGAATTGTTTTGTTGCTTCTCTAAATTTGTGTTTATGTATTACATCCACAACTTAATCATCATGGGAATAAGTATGAAAATTTATTAGTTTTGAATTCTTATTTTTATACTTAAATCCTATGATTGTCATTGAAAATGTCTATTCTATCGAATAATTTAAACTATTAGATCATACGATCAAACATGATACCAGACACTCAAAAGTACAAATAAATCTTGACTTCGACTTCCATCGCTCAAAATAAAAGATCAACTAAATTTCTGAATGAGTAGGTCAACCAACATTATCGATGTATTTAATGAACATTATGTTATTCGTTTCAATGGAGGAAAGGGGTGCTTTCAATTTGCTTGTATAAACTGGCAACCATATTTTTCAATCTTTCAACTTGACGACGTGGGATTGATAGATGAGTGCATGGAGAGGGACATTTGACGAAGAGCGAAGGTTTTAATGATGTGGGAAAAACAGCCCCAAAACAGTCCTAACTGGATCGCTAAAGATGAGACCCCACTTACCCATATCTTGAGAGTTTTAGGGTGAGATAAAAAAAAAAAAAAACTCCAAGATATGTGTCTATCTAACTTGGATACAAGATCTAAATCTCGATGGTTATGTCTAATTATGTCAACTTGTTTTTACGATTGAAGTTGTGTTGAGTTTGGAAGTAGATGCTCACAACTCATATATACAACCTAAGAGATAGCCTGCCTGATGGTATGGCTACGACAACTTCTACAATTGAGGGGTGGCCCACCACGAGGTGCTTGTGAACCCGGCACAATCCGTTTTACACCTTAACATATATGAAATTACAATGTACTAATATGTGTCGTAGGTTAAAAGAAATATTTTACCTTATCAAACATGTCGCATATGATATTTTAACCATTTGTGTCAAGCTCAAAACTTCCTTCTTGCCCCAACCGTGTTTCGTGCAGTGTCAATGCCTCCCTCACTCTTATAACTGACCATCATTCTACAAGTCTTAGTATGCGTTCTCGGATCCACAAAAAGAATTGTCACAACGCGTTGTGATAATTGCGAGATCACAAAAACGATTTTTTTCATGCCTCGTCTCTACCAAGATTTATTCGGAAATCATAATTAGGCCTCGAGACAAATTGCATAGCAGATTAGAGATGAAAAACTAGTTTTCATGAAACCTAACTCCATGGAGTGCTGGTTCTTTGTGTACAACTGTAGATGTCACTTTTAGCATGGGAAATTCTCTGTAAAGAGCAAAGTGAACCCTACTCTCCCAGAGAAATCCAATGGGAATGAGCCCTATGTTTTCTAGCTCAAACATTTGTGTGGCGAGGGAAAGCAGCTAACTCACACTTAAATGCAGGGGAAACTGGAAACTGCACCTTCCTCCTTTCAGTGAGCCCTCTTAGCCGCTCCCAGCACCATAGAACACTTCATCATCTTGTCCCCCTTTTAAGTTTATTGAAATGAAGCAAGTCCTTCAGCAATTTCTGCCTTCGTATACAAATTTCAGCATAACAAACAACAAGCGCAACTCTGATTCTCAATAAATTTGAAGTAAACTAGATAAATCCCCTGTAACCTGTTCATTCCGTTTAGAAATGTACATAAAACATTCACGAGATTAAAAATTTATCCCTGACTCATATAAGTCCTTAATCCAAGCTTGAGACCAGCTACGAAACATAGATGGTGAAGTTCATCAACAAATTTCAACATGGACAAGAATAAACAAAATCCCTGAATAATTGAGCATCATATTTTCAACTCAAGAGTCCTTGATCAAAATCACTGCCTTATTCAGCATACAGCAATCTTTGTATTTTACATGACAGAGAAGTTTTGGTAGTAGTATGAAATAGGGCATCACATTATAATCTACTCTTCTTTACAGGTCCCATTTCCTTTGCCTTTGCTCTCAGCAAATGCTTCTGTGTTTTTCCGGTGGCTGTTTTTGGCAAGGGACCAAAAAATATGGACTTCGTAACCCAATAACCCGGCATCTTTGCTTGACTGAACTTCATTATATCTTCTGCTAGGCGGCGTTGATCAGAATTATTGACTTCTGGCTTTAATGTCACAAATGCACACAACGATTCACCCCATTGTTCATCAGGCCGAGCGACTACAGATACTTCAAATATGTCCGGGTGTTGGTACAGAACATTCTCAACCTCTACACTACTGATGTTTTCACCTCCTGAAATGATTATATCCTTCGATCTGTCTTTAATTTCTATGTAACCATCAGGATGCTTTACGGCGACATCACCCGAATGAAACCAACCGTTCGCAAATGCTTATTCGTTTGCTTTAGGATTCTTTAGGTATCCCTTCATAACAACATTACCCCTGAAAACAATTTCTCCGACTGTCCTCCCATCTGCAGGTACAGGCAGGGCCGGCCCTGAGGCGAGGCAAGTGAGGCCGTCGCCTCAGGCCCAATTCTGGAAGGGGCCTCAAAATTTGGCCCAAAAATTTTTTTTTTTTTTTTATTTATAACAAACTAGGCCCAACTTGGAGGCCCAATTTAACCTAAAGTCTACCGTCTCCCTCACAGAATCACAGCCCAGACCCAACCTTCCCTTCCCTTCCCGCAGCTCCCGCTCTCAAATCTCAATCTGAAACTCTCCAAGACCAAGACTCCAACTCCGACACACTCCGACTCCGACTCCAAGTCTCCAACTCTCCAATCCACCACCAATCGTTTGTTAAACTTCAAGCCGTCGCCTGCGCCGTCTCCCACTCTTCTTCTTCTTCCTTCGTTTTCGAGCTTCGAGTTCCGTCCGCGCGACTGGCGACTGGCGACTCGCCTGGCGACTGGCGACTGCGTGGCCGCGTTCTGGAGTTCTGCAGTTCTGCTGGCTGCTGCCTGCTGGTAAGTGGGTGTGGGTGATGGGCGTGCCGCGTGCGTGTAGGCGTGTAGCTTACTAAGCAGCACCTCCTATACTCTTTTCTATTGATAAACGGCACACACGTGCACGTGGTTGCTTGGTTGTGATGGTGGTGCGTTAAAGGCCTCGGATGTCGCCATGTCGGATGGATCTTCATCGGATTATCCGTTTGTGATTCTAGTCTCTAGAAGCTATGAGATCTGAGGGCTCTTCTTTTTTTCACATTCTTTTTGAACTTAAAATTTTTATCTGCACATTTCATGTGCTTTATGATATCAAAAAGTTATTTCAATGTTGTAGTTGAATTCACTTGTGACGAGCTAGAAGATTGGGACTTCGGGAGATTGAAAATAAAATTTTAGCTCTTTTCAGTAATTCCTAGCAGTAACGAACTTGAAATAGCGATGGTTGGATGGGTCTGTGACAAAATTCTCATTCCCCCGAATCTTTTCAATAATTGTGTGTTAATCAATTTGGAATGACAGTGAAACGGGTTCAAACCAAAGGACCTTAATCTTCATCCTATCTGGAAAAAAATTTGAAACAGACTAATACGCAAAGAAAATTAAAATTAAATGATACATAAAAAATTGTCCAATTTCAAATTTGGGGATTTTGTGATTTGTCTTATTTCGATTTTGAGCTGCTTGTCTAATTTCAATTTTGTGGCTTCTGTTATTATGTGAATGATTCAATTTTGATTGTCAGTGATTCTACCATTCAATTGTGAATATGTTGTTTATATGTGAATGATTTGTGATTGATTCAATTTCAGGGTTGTGAGAACTGAGATGCAACGCTGGATGCTTGAATAGGGCGTGATTCCACAATTTTCGTGGATTTTCTACTTCTCAAGTAAGCAATGGCTTGCTCTAACTTGATATTGAAAATGTTTGAAGCCTTGTCGGCTTATATATTTGTGGCCTTGTCGGCTTATATAATTGTGGCCTTGTCGGCTTATATAATTGTGGCCTTGTCGGCTTGTATGAATGTTCATTGTAGCGTGTAAGATCAATTGCACAGGCGCACGTTGTCACTGTATTGAATACTTTAATTGTGAGATGATTGAGATATTTTCTAATTGTCTTTTAGGCTAAGTATTGGACATTAGATATTTGAACATACGTCATGCCTCCTAAATATGAGTCCGGAGCTATGAAGAGAAAAAAGAAACGAAAAGAACAGTTGTTGACTCAAAGTCAAGCAGGCGCTATGAACAAGTACTTTAAAAGCAGCAATGTGAATGAGTTGAATGAGGATGAGGATAAAGAAGTGACAAAACCTTCTTGTGTTAATGAAGTAGATGAGAAGGAAGAAGAGGACTCATTTTCTTTAAATGTAAATGAAGTGGATGATAAGGAAGACGAGAAAAGATTTTCTTTGAATTTGGATGATCCTGGGAATTGGAAAAACATTGATCAGAGAACGATAGATTATTTAGTTGAAATGGGTCCGAAAAGAGTTGATGGCATTGTGTTTCCTAAAGATAGTGCAAACAGACATTTTGATTCTTCACAAAGATATGCGATTACTACCGAATGGGCAAACAGGTTGATAGAAGATGGCTAGTGTATTCGATCTATGGACAAGATCTTCGCTTTTGTTGCAAGTTGTTTAAAACACTAAATAATGCCATCGTAATCGGCCAACTGGGTAATGAAGGATTCAGAGATTGGCATAATTTGCATCGTTCTATTAAAAGTCATGAAGGGAATGAGGAGCATTTACGTTGCATGACGAGGTGGATTGAATTGGAGAATAGGCTTCAGTTGAAAACTACAATAGACAAAAGTCTTCAATTGGTGATAGACGAAGAAAGAGAACATTGGAGAAATGTATTAACCAGGATCATCGCTATCGTCAAGAGACTCGCAAAAAACAGCTTGCCATTTCGAGGAGATAATGAGAGGCTAGATGCTGAGAACAATGGCCTATTTTTACAAATGGTGGAAATGGTTAGTGAGTTTGATCCAAAGAATGCAAGAGCACGTTCGGCGGGCTAAAGCACGCGAGATTCAAGATACATATCTTGGCAAAACAATTCAAAATGAGTTGATACAAATGTTGGCAAATGAGGTGAAAAGTTTAATTGTCAAGAAAATTCAAAGATGCAAAATATTTCGCGGTTATACTTCGATTGTACTCGAGATGCTAGTAACGATGAACGGATGTCTTTAGTAATACGATGTGTTGACGATACGACGTACTTGCCTCTGATCGAAGAATATTGGCTTGAATTTTTGAAGGTAGATGACACAACAGGCTTGGACTTGCAAATCGAGCTTCAACAGTGTTTGACCAAACTTAATCTTGATGTTGATGATATTAGAGGGCAAGTGGTATGACAACGGATCTAACATGAGCGGAAGCACAAAGGTGTGCAAAGAAGAGTCCTTGAGGTGAATCCCGAGCTTTCTATACTCCATGTGGCACTCATAGTCCGAATCTAGCATTGTGCGATATGGTGTATTGTTGTTCTAACGGTGTATCCGTTTTTGGAGTGATACAACGCATCTACACATTGTTCTCCGCTTCTACCAAACGGTGGAAACTTTTCAAAGATAATGTACAAGGCTCGACGGTGAAGCCATTGTCACAAACACGTTGGGAAAGTCATGTTGTGATGTGAAGCCCGTAATGGAGCAAACCGCACAAATAAGAGATGCGTTACTTGAATTGGAAGTAAGTAACGAAGAGGCTAAAATAAGGAGTGAAGGTGGTCGTTAGCAAAGAATGAAATTTGTCTAGTTTTGAGTTCTTGCTTGCATTGATTATCCTGCACAGGTTGTTGCGTGCGATCAATATTGTGAGTAAATTTCTTCAAACCGAGAATATGGACATTGATCATGCTATCGACCTCTTGCAAGGGCTTGTTTCATTTCTTGAAGAATATAGAGAAAGCTGGATTTGCTATTGCCATGGATGAAGCGACAAAGAAGGCACACGAAATGGGAATTGAAGTCGTATTTCGAGAAAAACGTATAATTCGAAGAAAAAACATTTTGATGAAAGCGAAAGTAATGAAATAAAGCAATCGGTCAAGAATCTTTTAGAGTTGAATTCTTTGTTTTTGTAATAGATCAAGCTCTATCTTCTATGAGGACTCGATTTGAACAATTCAAACAATATGACGACACTTTTGGGTTTTTGTTCAATTTGAAGAGGTTAAGGGATGAAAGTCCTTCGAATTTGAAATCTTGTATGAATCTTGAGAAACAATTAGAACATAATGGGCGTTCGGACATTAGTGGAGATGATTTATTTTCGGAATTATTAGTCTGCGGTGCTATATACCAAATGCAAAGCAACGAGAGCAATTGAAGTGCTACGGTATTTGAAGACATTGGGTGCTTGTTTCCCAAATGCTTATATTGCTTATAAAATCTTGTTAACCATACCTAAGTTACGCTTGCATCTGCAGAAAGAAGTTTCTCCAAATTAAAGTTGATCAAGACTTACCTCCGATCAACTATGTCACAAGAAAGATTAAATGGATTGGCTATGCTATCAATAGAGAAAGATATGGTTGCACAATTAAATTATTCAGATTTGATTAATGTTTTTGCCTCTAAAACAGCGAGACGAATAGTATTTAAGCGATTTTTGAACTCTTGTCGGTTATGTTACTTTATAATATATATAAATCTTTTGTTCTTTATATTTGTTTGTTGTTATACACGTCAGTGTTTTAAGTTTGCAATACGTTGCATAATGCGCGGTTGGATTTTGCGTTTACGTTGATCTCCGGGGGCCCAATTTTAGGATTTCGCCTCAGGCCCCGCCGATCACAGGACCGGCCCTGGGTACAGGCCTCATGGTTTGGGTGTTATCAACATCTAAGCCTTCCAGAGCAACATATCTAACTCCTTGGCGTGCATTCATACGTGCTTGCTCTTCAAGGGGTAATGAATCCCACTCGACTTCCAGGCACATATTGTAGATGGGCAGTAAGTTTCAGATAGACCATAAGTGTGTGTGACTCGAAAGCCTCGTTGTGACATAGCAAGGAGAACGGAAGGGGGTGGAACCGCCCCTGCTGTCATGACATGCACAGTGTGATGAAGAGGAAGCACAATTTCGTCTTTTTTTGCATTTGCTATGGTATTGAGGACCAATGGAGAAGCACAGAAATGGGTGAACCAAGGTTGGCTATAGCCGAGTAAATGGCCTTTGCTGTCACCTGCATAGAATTACAGAGGAGATCAAATTATGCAATTTGCTTATTGTTCAAAACTATACAAAGAAGATTTAAGTGTGAAAAATTCGTCCTCAATCCACGTATATTTGAACGTGTATGTGAACTTAAGAAAATTGTTTTTGTAAGTCTGCAACTAAAAGCAGAAACTCATTCCCAAACACAAGTAAGTTTCATTAATATTCACATATCTAATGCAAAAAAAAAATCCTCTTCTGCATGCACTAGTTAAAATTGTGTGAGAATAGTGGTTCTATAACTTGTTGGGCCTGTGTTTATTTGACCCGGATTGTGTATCTTTTGCTTAGACCCATTTGTAGCCCTTGGATCATACTAATGGTGGAGATCAATCCTTGTTAGATATTCTTTCCTTGGTCAATGCTTTTGAAATTTAAAAGGTGTGGCTTCTTTCATACACTTTCACTTTTTCTCTCTCTTGAAAATGCTTGGCCCGTCCTTTCTCTTTAAAACAACAGAGAGTTGGCTTCTTCTATGGCCTTCTTTCATCTACCTCAAATTCGATTCCTAGTAGCCCGTTGACAAGAGATTATTGTGCAACACTCAGACTTGAAATAGTAGTTGAGTGAGGGCTGATTTCTCGTGAGGTTTGGGTCCGATTTTGGTGGTAGGAACTTGGCTATTTATGGTAGATCATTTGGATCGATGACCCTAGTCAAGTGGAGTGTTCTAGTTGGTTCTCTTCTCTCTAAGGATGGCGATTTGCATGGCATGGAAGGGTGTTCCTGAGCCTAACATTTCAGCCAACAAAAGGGGCAGGAAGAACTGTGACATTCGACCGTGAGAAGAGGAGGACAAACGGTAAAATGGAAGTGAAGCTCATCCTTTACGGCCTTTAATTCTGTCCCGATTTTAATGTTCGTTTAGGTTACGTTTTCAGTTCTATAGTTCATGTTTAACCTGCTGATTTTTCTGATTATATGCAAATGCCATTGGTTTATGTTGATTACATATTGTTAATGCTTATTGATTGAGCCTGATGAACTGTTGATTAGTTTATGGAGAGGTTCTGGGTATTATTGAACTTTGTCATTGGTTTAGATGAGCTGTAGAACTCATTTATGCTATGTATTGATTTCGCATTTTAGGCTGTTTATTCCCAACATCTGGTATCAGAGCTAGATTTTGGATCTAGGGTTTGACTGCATCCTTCATTTGATCTGTTAATTAGGGTTCATTGTTTTTGGACATTTTAGGGTTTCTAATTCGATACTGATTATTGGTTATTTTCTGTGTGTATGTTGGTTGACTGGATTGGGTGATTCTGGAAACTGGCTGGCTTGATCGACCTCGAGGGTTGGTGGTATATTGTTACTGTTTTTCAACAGTAGTTTGGTAAGATTATTCCAAACTCTCCGATAGGTTAAGTTTGGTACTTTTACCATTTTATGCTTGGCACGTTTATCTGCATTATATACCTGTGCATTGCCTAAGTTTGAATCACACCGGCACACACATCACATCGAAGTTTAAGTGATCGAATTGATTCATTGTTGTGCTTCATTTCTGAACTTCGGTTTTTTAACTCTGCATTTATATTGTGTGTTGATCATCTGGAAAAGATTTTTTCAAAACCTTTTCTGTTCAGTCCATGAGTAGGAGCCACCCTTTTACAGAATCTAGTATGGGTTCGAGGGTCGAATTATCGCAATTCGATGGAAAGGGGGACTACTCAATTTGGAAACAGAAAATAAGGGCCATTTTGGTCCAACAGAGAGTTGCTAAAGCTCTCGATGATCCTTTGACTTTTTCTGACGAGTTAAAAGCTAAACCTGATGAAATCGAGGACATGAATGAAATTGCATATAGTTCTATAATCTTGCACTTATCTGATAACATCATTAGACAACTTGATCATGCTAAAGACGCTAGAACATTATGGACTGCCTTAGATGCCTTATTCTTGACTAAGACTTTGCCTAACAAGATTTATCTGTTAGAAAAATTGTTTAGTTTTAAGATGGACCCGGGGAAGGATTTAGAGGGGAATTTGAGCGATTTTAGCATAATTGTGAAAAGTCTGGCTCATAATGATAAGAAGTTCGACGATGAGGATTTAGCTGTCATATTGTTAAATTCATTGTCCGAATCATATAAAGAAATCCGAAATGTAATTAAATATGGAAGGGATACTCTCACGCAGGCTATTGTGATAGATGCGTTGAAATCGAGGGAACTTGAACTGAAAAGAGATAACAGAACAAATGTAAAAGAAGAAGCCTTATTTGTTAGGGGGAGAACTGAAAAGAAAGAATTTAACTTCCACAACAAAAAGGGAAAGGGAAAGTCTAAAATGAGATCGAAATCAAAAGACAAAAGTGGTAAAAAATGTTATAACTGTGGAAAGTTAGGACATTTTAAGAAAGATTGTTTTGACTGGAAGAAGAAACAGAGAGAATTAAATAACACTGATCAAAACAGTGCTGCTGTTATTTCTGAATTTGATAGTCTACATGTCTTGAATGTGTCTGAGGGGGAATTTGATAACAATTGGATCCTAGACACGGGGTGCACCTTTCACATGTGCCCTGAAAAGTCTTGGTTCTATAACTATCGAGAGATTGAATCTAGGAAGGTCTACATGGGAGATAACAATTCTCAAAATGTGGTTGGAGTTGGTGACATAGCCATCAGGATGTACGATGGGGTTGTCAGGCAACTCAGGGAGGTTAGGTATGTCCCTAATTTAAAGAGGAACCTCATTTCCTTAGGTACTCTTGAAGATGAGGGATATACTTTTAAGTCCGAGAATAACATTCTGAAAATTTTTAAGGGATCTCTGATAGTTATGAAAGGACCCAAGAGGAATGGGCTGTACTATCTAGAGGGCAAAACTGAAACAACACCTGATTCAAGTCTTCTTACTGTCAGTAAAAACAAAACCGAACTTTGGCATAACAGAATGGGTCACATTGGGTTTAAGGGGCTAAAATCTTTAAGTAATCAAAAATTGCTTGGAAAAGATGATATTGAATCAATGGACTTCTGTGAAACATGTGTTTTGGGTAAATCTCATAAGGTTAGCTTTGAAGCTAGATCTTATAGGACCAGCAGTCCATTGGACTATATTCATGCTGATCTATGGGGTCCTGAGAAGCATTCCACATTTGGTGGAAGTAAGTACTTCTTGTCCTTAGTGGATGATTACTCAAGAAAAGTTTGGATTTATCCTCTTAAGGCTAAGTCGGAAACTTTTGGGAAATTCAGAATTTGGTTAAAGTCGGTTGAGAATCAGTTAGAAAAGAAACTTAAAACATTAAGAACTGATAACGGGCTTGAATTCTGCAATTTCGAATTTGACAATTTATGTAAGCAGAAAGGGATAACAAGACACAGAACCGTTAAATACACACACGAATGTAATGGGGTTCTTTGAGAGAATGAATAGAACCATAATGAACAAAGTTAGGTGTATGTTGATTAGCTCGGGCCTTGCCAAAGGGTTTTCAAATTTGTTTGCTAATCTGCATGACTTATCTCGATTAATAGGTCTCCGTCCAAAGAAGATAGGTTTTAAGACCCCACAGGAGATGTGGATGGGGGAGCCTCCAAATCTGAGTCATCTGAGGGTGTTTGGATGTGTTGCATTTGCACATCAATCTGAAGGGAAACTTGAGCCGAGGGCGGTCAAGTGTGTGATGTTAGGGTATCCCGAGGGTGTGAAGGGCTATAGGTTGTGGGTTTTAGGGGTTCAAGGCATTAAGATTATTAATAGCAGGAATGTGGTCTTTAATGAATCTGAAATGCCATGTCTAAAACAGAAACCTGATGAAGCTAACAAATCTGAAACTGAGAGGAGTGTTCAGACTGAGGTGAAGTTGACTAATCTTAATTCACCGACACCTAGGAATGATGATAATGATGACCCTACACATCACGAAATCGAACTCGAAATCGAGATCGAAATTGAACCCGAACAATTGGATCGAACTTCAAGATAACACTGAACAAGTTGAAGTTGAACATTTTAATGATCAGCCACCTAATCAAGATTATCAACTCACTAGGGATAGGGCGAGACGGCAGATTAGGCCAAACCCTAGGTACGAATCCTTAAGTTTGACTGAGTTTGCGTTAGTTTCAGGTGAAGTCCTTGAACAAATAGAACATGCTAGTTATGAAGAAGCTATTAATGGAAATTATTCTGAAAATTGGATAAAAGCTATGCAGGAAGAAATGAAATCTTTGAGTGATAACAAAACCTGGAAACTTATTAAGAAACCTAAAGATCAGAAATTAGTTCCATGTAAGTGGATTTATAAGTTGAAGGAAGGTTTAAGCCCTAATGATTCTATGAGGTATAAGGCGAGATTAGTGGCTAAGGGTTATACTCAAAGAGAGGGTGTGGACTATAATGAGATATTTTCACCCGTGGTTAAGTACAAGACGATCAGACTGATGTTGGCTCTTGTTGTTCAATTCAATTGGGAACTCGAACAACTTGATGTAAAAACTGCGTTTTTACACGGAGAGTTGGAAGAGGATATCTTCATGAGCCAACCACAAGGGTTTGTAGCTAGAGGTAAGTCTGAGTATGTGTGCAAGTTAGAGAAATCTTTGTACGGGCTGAAACAGAGCCCAAGACAATGGTACAAGAGGTTTGATGCCTATGTACTGAAGATAGGGTTTAAAAGAAGTGAATTTGATGCTTGCTTGTATTTTAATGACATAAAGAGCGGTTGTGAAGTCTACTTGTTGCTTTATGTCGATGATATGCTTTTAGCTGGACCTAGCAAGCCTCAAATTAATGAACTAAAAGATCTTTTGAAATCGGAATTTGATATGAAGGATTTAGGGAATGCTAGAAAGATTCTAGGGATGGTGATAACAAGGGATAGGGCTAAGAACAAGTTAACAATTTCACAAGAAGCGTACTTGAACAAAGTTGTAACTAAATTTGGAATGAAAGACAGTAAAATTGTTAATGTGCCTCTTGCTAGCCATATGAATTTTTCACGTGATCATTCGCCTAAATCCAAATCTGAATTAAAGGAGATGGAAAATATTCCGTATGCTAATGCCATAGGTTCTGTCATGTTTTCTATGATTACTACTGCATTCGATCTTGCATTTTCCATCAGTCTTCTAAGTAGATTTATGTCCAACCCTGGTAAGCCGCATTGGGCGGGTATGAAATGGTTATTAAGGTATTTGGTTGGGACTTTAAATCTAGGCTTAGTGTATGAGAAAATATCTGAGGAGTTGACTCTTAAGGGTTATGTTGATTCCGACTTTCTTTGGTGATAGAGACAAGAGGAAATCAACTACCGCTTACTTCTTTACCCTAGGTGATAATTGCATAACTTGGAAATCTCAAATTTGCAACCTTTAGTGACTCTGTCTAGTACTGAAGCTGAATACGTTGCCATAACCGAGGCGGTTAAGGAATGTATGTGGTTAAAGGGAATCTTAAAGGAATTGAACTTCATGCATGATACACCTATTATGTTTACGGATAGGCAGAGTGCGTTGTCACTTAGTAAGAACCCTGTTTATCATGAGAGATCCAAACATATAGAGGTGAAATATCATTTTATACGTGAGAAGCTTTCTCAAGGTGAAGTCGAACTTGTTAAGATTCATACTGATAGGAATCCCTCTGATGTGGGAACAAAAATTCTACCTGCAGGTAAATTTAAATTGTGCTTATCTTTATTACATATTGATACTGGTTAATTTTTCTTGCAGGTAGTGGGCGATGATGATGAACAGTTCTTCCATGTGCAAATTCGCAACCGAGAGTTGGCTATTTATGGTAGATCATTTGGATCGATGACCATAGTCAAGTAGAGTGTTCTAGCTGGTTCTCTTCTCTCTAAGGATGGCGATTTGCATGGCATGGAAGGGTGTTCCTGAGCCTAACATTTCAGCCAACAAAAGGGGCAGGAAGAACTGTGACATTCGGCCGTGAGAAGAGGAGGACAAACGGTAAAATGGAAGTGAAGCTCTGTCCTTTCTGGCCTTTAATTCTGTCCAGTTTTAATGTTCTGTTTAGGTTCTGTTTTCAGTTCTATAGTTCATGTTTAACCTGCTGATTTTTCTGATTATATGCAAATGCCATTGGTTTATGTTGATTACATATTGTTAATGCTTATTGATTGAGCCTGATGAACTGTTGATTAGTTTATGGAGAGGTTCTGGGTATTATTGAACTTTGTCATTGGTTTAGATGAGCTGTAGAACTCATTTATGCTATGTATTGATTCCGCATTTTAGGCTGTTTATTCCCAACAAATTGGCACATAGTATGAACTCAACTCATTGCATGTACAAGATTAGCATCCTCAAGAGGGATTCCATCAAGACTAAATTTAAATAAATAAATATGTCCTTCCTCTCTAATAGCTTAAATTTTTAGATGAGACGGTTTAACGCCATATGGATGATCATACAACTAAATTTGCTATCTAATTAACCCCTGAAGGCAAGAAGAATATGCCAGTAACCTACCTGTCTAAGGCTTATATTTGTACCACAAATTGCCGCAAGTGTCCAAGCAAAACACCAGCCATTACAATGGAACAAGGGTAGGGTCCAGAGGTACACGGCTGCTTCTTGCATTCCCCATACAATGGCGTTAGCCGTTACTCAGAGCACATGAGGTACGCCCCTCGATGGTGAAGCACCACACCCTTCGGACTAGCCGTTGCTCCCGAAGTATAACCGAGGGCAATGCTGTGCCACTCGTCCTCCGGTGGTTTCCAAGTAAAGTCAGGGTCGCCAGTCTCGAGGAACTTTCATATCCAATTGCCCCTTTTCCAAGAACATATTGGAGTGTCTTTGGGTCGCAGTTCTCATCCTCAATAACAATGAAAATTGGAGATGTGAAATTGCCTTGGCTTTTTTCCGTTAAAATTTTCAAAGCTTCCTCGGCCAAGGTGAAAAACTCTTGATCAACCATTGTCACAGAAGATCTTGAATGTCCTAAAAGAAAGCAATAGTCTGTGCGTTCAAATGAATGTTGACAGCGTTTATAACAGCTCCAGACATTGGAACTCCAAAATGAGCTTCGTACATGGCTGGAACGTTGGGTGCAATCACAGCAACCTGCCATCATAAAATAGGGAGGAAATTTTTAGTTAAAGTGGGTTGATTTTTGCCACGAAATCCAGGACAATTTAGAGCTTCGGTAGAAAAGAAAAATAACTTCGTCATTTTGATGGAATTTTTGCAGATTTAATTTGGAAGTCATTATCCTTTCTTTCTTGTAAGTGACTATGGCAAATGAAAAAAAGTCCCCTAACGTCATGCATTACAAAAGATAAAGAGTGCACAGTGCACGCACGATAAATCATATCCACGGATGACTTTAACGATGAAAAAAACTGACTATGCCGTGGACCTTTGAGATTGTCATTGCTGAATGAGGAAATTAACAGCTCTTGCACAACTAGTTACTTCCTTCTTTAATTTCTCCAAGTTAAGAACACGAACATCAAACACAGGATAGACAGTGAGATTATGAACTTTAAAACAAAAATTAAAAAATACTTAAGCTCGATGTTTTCCCTTTGCACAAGGGAATTTGTTATGGAGACAGAGGAACTAGTAACTAAATTCTAATTTAATATCTTCAATTCTCAGTTCTCGTTATCAAACAAATTAACATCCGCAGACTGACATATGTTATAGAAGAATTTGAAAAAAAAATTATTTGAAGCTTCTAGAGAAGAATTAGAAACATATAAACAAAGCCTAGAACAATTAGCAATTCAAACTGAAAATATATATATGAATGATCCTCTCACCAAATAAGAAACTATTGAAATCAATACTTCATCTTTAAATCAACAAGTTGAAAATCAACCGTTAATTGGAGAAACTAGTAGAACTAATACAGATTGGACACAAGTCGAATCTGATGACTGAAATTTTGAATGGATGAAAGAGTATGAAATAACAGAAGAACGAGAAAATTATAATTTTAGAAAAGGACTTAAGACTATGTCAACCAAGCCTATACACCATAGGGATAATAATCCAGTTAAACTTTTTACTGAACCAATTCCTACAACAGGAGTATGGCTAGATGTTGATAATAGCAATAATAAAAGTGAAATTATTGACTCGTGGGCAAAAACTATTGATTTATTTGTTGCTTTTCATATATGGAATACCACTCAAGCATATAACTTTATAATCCACACCTTTAGAGGAATTACTTCTGATATCTGGAGAAGAACATTTGAAGAAACTAAAAATCAAATCAAATATGGAGAAAAATCTACGATTATTATTGATAGCAATGAAAGTTTAGATGCTGAAAATTTTAAGGAAGTTTTAAAACGAATGAAAAATTTCTTTACACTTACTCTTAGGTGAAGTTATACCAAAAACTAAAATAGACATGATTACTCAAAAAGCCTTACAAGCAGAAAAAGAAATGGAATTATTAAAAATTTGTGATTTGTGTGATTAAATTAATATACTAAGAAATTCGAAAAGATATATATCAAGGCATCTAAATCAATAAAAGAATGGAATCTATCAGAAGATGATAAAAAATTATCGAATAGATATTTTCTTAAACTACCCTAGCCACGGGGTTAGAAATTATTTGAGAATTACCAAATTTACTGAAAGAAAATAGAATGTGAAGATCCTAACTACAAAGCAGATACTTTAGGAATGAGAACTTCATTCGCTAAAAGAAAAATATCTGAATAGTTTAGAAAATATATGTATCAACACCTATTTAGAAAATATGGTAAGAAAGTTAATTTATGTTGTTATTGAGAAATAGCAGCTGTACTACAATTTGGTTGTCACCAACTATATAAGAAACCATATTATAAAAGAAATATAACCAACATAATAAACCTCAAAAGAAATCTAAAGAAAGATTTTATAAAAAAATGCAAATGTTTTACATGTAATGAAATATGACATATATCTCCCAACTGTCCTAACAGAAATAAAAAAGAAAATGTTAAAGACATTAGATTAATGGAAGAAATAGAATCCGACTCAGACTATGAAATAATTGAAAACTTAAGACGGATTATCTGAAACTGACTAAATCTATAAGCTAGATATAGAAGAAATTGAATAACCAGAATCTGAACAGATTTATATGAATCAAGAAATTGTGGACACCTTTAAAACTAACTTAGATAATGAAGAAAGAACTTCACAAACGGTTGTATTTGATGAAGAAAGATATGGAATCATAAAAGAAAAATAAATATCTTTAAAAGATAAAAATGTATTTGTAAGACCAATTATACTTTGGTTTAACAAAACTATATACATTGCCAAATATATGAAGTACCTATTAACATAGAAAATATTAAAAACAACACTATTATACCTCTAATAACCAGAGAATGGGTTAATAGAGAATAGCAAATATAAAATGTTCCACTAGAGAAAGATTAAAAAATATTATGATTGGAGGAATCCAAATTATGGTTAAAGGATACTTTAGATAAGGAATTGATATTCATATACAAATATATTTGATGGATAATAGAAACTTCATGACCCTATGGATGCTCTATTAGGAGTTGTCTGGAAATCTTGTATATAAGAAAATTATATTTACTATAAGACCTGAATTTGCCATGTCTTTATTAGATGATAAATTAAGTCTAGAATTAAATCTATATCACAAAATTGATAGACTAATTATGTCACTAAGAAGTAAAGCTGTAACTTTACATTGTAAAACTTTATATGCATTTACTACTACTCACCAAAAAGAAATTAATAAGATTTTAGGAGACTTCGTACAAATTCATGAAGACTTTAGAGACTTAGCACAATTTACACCACCAAAAATGTAAGTAGTCATAACATTTCCTTACCACAACATATATTGCTTGATTTTCATCAGCAATCTAAATGAATAGACAATAATGTTGGTAATCAAGGATTAGTTACCTTGAATACTTCAGGACAACTTGTAGTTAGAATGCCTAGTAGAAGAATAGAAAGAAGTATCAATACTAGAGAACTTTCAAACTCTAGTAGACCATCTACAAATAGAAATTATCTAACAATACCTAGAAATAGTATTGATATTGACCTAAGAAATGTGAGTAAGATAATTTCTTTATTTTAACAGAATATATCAATAATCAAAATAACTACGAAGAAATTATAGCCCTTGTCAATACAGGAGATAGTTCCAGTCATATAAGAGAAGATTTAGTTGACCATTTGTTAAAAGAAGATTTACCACAAGGAATAACTCTTACAGATTATCATGGAATTAAATATGAAATTAAAACATTTGTTAATTTTGAACTAAGTTTTACAGACATAGAAGGAGAACAATTTAAATTAAATCTTAAAATCCATAAAAATTATAGAAAAGGAAAAGAGACTAGTCCAATATTACTTGGAATGAACTTTCTTGAAAAAGTCTCACCATTTTACATTCAAAAGAATACTATGCAAATAATTATAGAAGGAAAACAAAAAATGATTTTTAGAGTTAATAAAAACAAAGAACCAATTTATATGATACAAGGAATAAGATCAATCAAAACTAGTATACTTAATTCATATATTGAGATAACTCTCAATTTACCAGACTACTGTATGATAAGGTTCCATGTTATTCTTGATACTGGATCAGGAATTTGCATATATTAAAGAAATATGTTCCCAGAATAATATTATAAAAGGGATTATAAGAAAACAACTTATGGTCAAACGGCCAGTGATATTGTAGAAAATGTTCCTATCATTATAGGAAATAGAGAATGTTTTATTCCACGAATATTTGCAACAGATAAAATCGGATGTGATATCCTTTTAGGAGAAAATTTTATCTATCCCTTTACATAATATGAAGATAGTTTTGAATTTACTACACCTTGTAATCACAAAATTAAAACACCAAAAATTTATAAGGCCATTGGAATTGCACACCAACCAATTCACCATAAACCTAGACATCAGAGTTCTGCATGTAATTATGGTGGATCTTATACAGATATTAATCAAAAACAAAAAAAAAATTACAGTATTATAAATTAGCAATTTAAAAGAAGAATTAGAAATTATTAAATTAGAATTAAAAGAATGTTATCATGAACATCCCTTAGCCAAATGGGACAAAGATAAACCTATTACAACAATTGGACTAAAAAATTCAAATGCTAAGATATCAGGAAAACAATTTCCGTATAGCGAAGAAGATAAAAAAGAATTTGAGATACAAATCAAAGAACTCTTAGATTTAGGAGTGATAAGAGAATCAATCAACCCATATAATAGTCCAGCATTTAGGTAAGAAACTATAATGAAATTAAAATAGGAAAGACTAGAATGGTAATTGATTATAGAGACCTAAATTCTAAAACTATACCAAATAGCTATAAATTACAAATAAAAGATTAGTTAATAAAACAAATACAATGAATAAAATATATTCTAAATTTAATTGTAAATCGGGATATTGTCAAATAAAACTAGACGAAATATCAAAACCTTTAACTAGTTTTACTACTCATAATCCATTAGGACAATTCGAATGGAATGTTATGCCATTTGAATTAATTATTGCACCAGCAATATTTCAACAAAGAATAGATAAGATTATTAGACTAATAAAAAACTTCTGCATAGTTTATGTAGATGATATTCTTATTCATAGTAAAAATCTAAATGAACATATCGAACATCTTAAAAAGTTCAATTATATTGCCAGAAAATATGGATTAGCCATATCAAAAAGAAAATCAGAAATAGCTAAAAATGAAATCTAATTCTTAAGAAACATTTTTACTGAAGAAAAAAAATATTTCAACAACCTCATATTGGAAAAAAGATCATTGAATTTTCAGAAAAAATTAGAGATAAGAAAGAACTATAAAGTTTTATCGGATTATTAAATTATTTTGAAAATTTTATCAAAAACCGAGCAAAACAAAGTTCACTTTACCAAAAAAAACTTAAAAAACGAATTGTTTGGGAATGGACACAAGAAGATATAAAAATTATAAACAAAATAAAGAAGGTCTGTGAAAATCTACTTGAATTAAATATTCCGAATGATGATGATTTTTATATTCTTGAAATGGATGCATCTCTTTTACATTGGGGAGCAATCCTCAAAAGAAAAGAAAATTATAAAGAATTTCTTTGTAATCCATTGTATAAATGTCCAGAAGAGTTTGTTGCTTATACTTCAGGCACTTTTAAAGATGCAAAAATCAGGTATGATATTAATCGTAAAGAATGCTTAGCTGTCAAGAAATGAGTAGCAAAATTTGAACCTTATTTGCTGCATAAGGAGTTTCTTATTAGAACAGATAATACTCAGGTAAAACCATTGTTAACAAATAAACTTGAAACAAGTGCAGTTGAAAGGCCACTTATTATAATGTAAATGTGGTTTGGGCCATTTAAATTTGATATTGTTCATATTAAAGGAAAATATAATTTTATTCAAGATTTCTTAATCGGGAATGGAGCAAATCAAGAAGGAGCTAGAAACATTAAAGTTAGAAATGAATGTGAACATAGCTGCAAAAGAATCCAAGATAACATTGATGGAAATGGCTGTCAAGCCAATATCTGAGAGAGCCAACAAGACTATATTATCTGAAGGCCCTAGTGCCAATAAATCTAAAGGCTTTTGCGCTAATATTGAACAAGAAGCATTAAAGCTTCATAAACTATCTGTCAAAGAGAATACTACTTTGTCTCCCTCACAGGAGAAAAAACTTACAAAGGACAGTATATCTATACCAGAGCTTAATCGCTCAAATATCATCAAAGCCTGTAACACCCCTGGTGTTATGGATATCAAAAATAAAAATGATTTTATTTTGACATACGTATTGTTCAATCTTGTCTGCTGCTATTCACCAGTATAGGAGGATGGATGAAAACTCTAACGTATGGAACATATAACAAAGTCAATTTATATCTAGGAACCCCAACATATTGAGTTCGTACTCTTTATGAAATGAAAAATATAATCTGTATTTACCTATCAGAATCATTAAAAGAAATTTCTATGCTGCCAAAGGATGTAGTCCAAGCTATTGAACGATATTGTCAGGTTCTTAAACACAAGAACATATATATATATAAGATTTTTCACCGCAAGTCCTGAATTGGATAATGAAGAAGATATGTTGCTTCCAACAAGCCATGTCATAAGAATTGTCACTACTTCTAAACATCTCCAGCTTGGGAAGAGTGGAGTCATTGAATCTACATCAGAAGATATCATCAATATAATAGTCTTCCGTAGAGCCAAGGGATACAAAGAACAGTTTGAGCATATCCAGAAGGTTATTGAAGAAAAAAAAATATTTGGGTGTACGAGTCACAAAATCACTTGATTTACAGCAAAACTATGACACCTTCTAAACAAGAAGATTGGCACTATCTCGGCATATGGTGCGATCATATCTTTAAAGGACACGCCAGTGGAACACCGAAAGCAAAAGGTAAGCTGTGAAGCATTTTTGGCGTTATCCAAATCACAAGTGCGAATACTGTTGCAATGAAGACGACGTCTCACCAATCTCCCTGGACCTAGAGGAATTTTCTGATGAGTGGTTTAAGTCGCATATGGAAAAGTAAAGGACCCCTTTATCACTACTTTATCAGAATCATTTTGATAAAGAAAAACTGTGGGTTTACCTCAATAATTTTTCATATTACGGCAAGAAAACTTTAGGCCACAATAAGATACCCAATATCTTAAAATAGTTAAAGCACCAATAATGAAGGACAGTTGTATAGATGTGTCAAGACGGACGGGCCAACCAGACCCGTGAAAACCGGGACCGCGGGCCGACCCGTGACCCGTGCGGGCGGTTCACGGGCCAAAGAGGTGTAACCCGCAGGCTTCGAGGGTTGCACCCCCACGGGCCGCGGTTAACTCGCGGCCTGTAAAAAAAATTGAAAAAAAAATTTTAATTTTAATTTTAATTTTTTTTAAGTAACAGTAATATTACTTTTATA
The DNA here is from genome assembly GCA_035079005.1 of Fraxinus americana. Taxonomy (NCBI): domain Eukaryota; kingdom Viridiplantae; phylum Streptophyta; class Magnoliopsida; order Lamiales; family Oleaceae; genus Fraxinus; species Fraxinus americana. The sequence goes on along the minus strand of CM068717.1, from coordinate 34,442,209 downwards.
ACAGTAATATCATCATCTTCATCTATAAATTCCAATTTATTCTTACAATTATTTTTACAATACCCTCTCATTAGTTATCATACATTTATACTTCATAGTTCATAGTTCATACTTATTACTATCTTACTACAATTACAATTATTCAATTGCGAATATCATCATCATCTTGATTATATTTCTTTCTTCTCAGTTCTCACTTGTCACTACTAAACTTTTTAATCCTACTATATTATGGTTTCTCGCGATTCTTCTTCTCAAAATTCTATTTTCAATGATAGTTGCTCTCCAATAAATTTAGAAGATGATAATGTTGTAGAAGTTGGATCATCTCAAAATGCAAGGAAAAAAATAAATATTAGATGTGTGGCAAATATTTACAATAAATGAAAATGATGGAAAAACAGTATGCAATATCTGCAAAAAAGATTATGTCTGGAGATATGGTCAAGGCACCGGCACACTACGAGACACAAAGAGAAACATCTAAATGATACGGGACATTTGGATCCTGGACAAACTCAGATTACTGGTTTTACTAATGCTAGTGGATCAGTTACTTTTACTAATTTTGTTTATTCGCAGGAACGAATGTGAGTTGAGATGTATTTTGGAAGCTCTCATATGCGTGAAAGATTGGATATTCGCGGATCGAATGATGCAAGATAAAATTAATGATGATGTTGTTGAAAATTTCAAAAATCTTACAGTTCATCAAGATTGATTGAGAAATAAATATATAATTTTTCAACAACTAAATTGTAGTTAATAGTTTAGACTTAAGTAGGTGACAAGCTAGTTGGGATGTATTTAAATGATAAATTATAGTAAAAGTAGGTGTCCACCTAGTTGGGATGTACTTTGCTATAAATATATACCTTCACGTAATTAGAAATGCATTTAATTGTTAAATTTCAATTATTAAATTTGAATTCTATGTAAACATTTCTTGGTTTAAATATGAATTTATCATTTTGTTCAATTCTTAGTTTACATTTAACAAAAAAAAAGTTTTACTATCAATATAAAAAATTCTTGGAACAACCCGCGACCCATATGGGCTCGACCCGGATGGGTTAGTGGGCGGGCCTGGGTTGTAGTCCAAAATTTGTGGGCCGACCCGAAACCGGCTCGGAACCCGTAGCAGCGGGTTTTTTTTCACGTGGGCTGTTACCGGGCTCATATGTTGACGGGCCGATATAGCCCAGCCCGGTCCGGTCCACCCGGATTGACACCTCTACAGTTGTGGAACTTTTCCAATCTATAAATGGAAGACTAATTCTCAGAAGAAAGGCATCAAGTCTTCAATCAAAATTTTATCTCTCTACCTAGCATTTCAAATCTTGTAACTATTTCAATCTCTTTCTTTGAAGGGAAGCATGTATAAGATAATCTGTATAGAGTTCTAATTTCCTTAGAAAAAGTACCAAGAGTGGAGCCGAAATATGTATGTGTACTCTTATGTAAGAGATATTAGTGTGATGTGTTTATGAAATTAAAGTTGTTTTAAAACACTGTCTTTTCATCCTTATTATTTTTTTTTCAAAAAACTCTTATCTTACTTATACTACAACGGTGAAAACCTTGAGGGTTAGTGCAAGTATCTTGTTGCCATGTTGCCGTGTGTAGGCGTTTTAGGCGTTATTAGAGAAAACCATGAGAACCCTGTTACCATGCAAGGTGATGTTTTAACAAGGAGTTGAAACGAAAAATGTGTTTTCGTGTGATCCATTGTGAGATATGCAAAAGAGTCAGAGAGAAAATCAATAAGAGTGCGGAAGTCGTGTTGGACCATAACCCACTTTCTTAAATTCAAATAACACTGATCACTTATATCCGAGTATACTAACATATGGGTGCAAGCTCAATGGAAATCTCACTGATATTATTCTGCCTTTACCTCCTGCTTCAATATTGTAAGATCTTTTTTATTTATGTCAATTACTTGCATTAATATTTGCACTCCTGCCATTGATGAAATTTTAGTAATTTTTATTTGGAGCTTAACTATTGACTGCGAAAGAAAAAGAGAAGACATTAAATCATTTTATACTGTACTTGATTATTTTTTGAAAAATAGTAGAAATATACCTATGTCTTTATCTTGGACAGAAAATATAGTTAGAATTAATAAAGAAATTAAAAAATTAGAAAATAAACTATAACATTAAACGATTGTTTTGATAAAAGATATATTGATAAATACGAGCATAATTGGCTTTTCTATTTATTAGGAGAAATAAATCAAAATTATTATATATCAGGAATAGAGAACATTGATTTAACTATAGAATAGAGGAAGGATATTTAGGTCTTTTTATCTATACGTGTGTCATCCAGCATGTCAACCAGCAAGGTATTGTAGCATGGTCCTTTTTTTTTAATTGCATTTTATTTTCATAATGAGGTATTTTGCTTAGCATCTGACTGGTGTTGCAAATATATAGTGGGTGTATATATATATATATATATATATATATATATATATATATATATATATATATATATATATATATATATATATTTATATATGCTTTATATATGTTTATGCTTTCAGCATATAAATTAGAATCTTTGGAATTATTGTATTCAAATAATTATTAATATGTTAGTCCATCCATCTCAAGTTTTGCAAAAAGTTTGTCTGGACAATTGAATAAATTGTTGATTTAGTTGTCTTGTGGTCAATTTCTGTCCTCTGGAATTCTGATGTACACGTATTGTTTGCACCCAGGAATTGAGGATTTAGCATATTCCCGCGGATTTGTTGTGCTAAAACAAAAATAGCAAGATGTTACGTGGATATTCACAAGGCTGAATTCATTGAACCTCAGGGAATACTAGTTAATGGTTTGCATTCATTTAAAAGATTCTATGACAAATTATCTAATGTTGGGAGAGGAAGATGATGACTTGGGAGGATGGTTTCTCTGAACTTGAAGGTCATCCAACTGCTTCTGGTGCCGCTCTAGAAGATAATGCTGAAGATGAGAACGACGATGAACTAATATATAGGCAAGAGCTATCTGAAGAAGAGTCTTCTAATGATGACATTCAAATAACCAAAAATGAGGTAGAGGTATTAGATAATGACATCGATGTTGCATAGAAGGTCTCTTCGAGAAAGATGGGTATTTCCACCATTGGGCCGTTGCTCTAGCTTCTTCTCTTGGCAAGTTTTTGGATAATTGGGTTGCAGAAGGTAATGAAGTTACTCGGTTAGAAATATTGTTAGCCATGCTTACTCTAAAGAAACGATGTTTGTACGGCAAGGCCTTGCAGGTGATTCGATTCAGTCTTCAACTGCATATCATGTATTCTGTTCAGTGCATACATGATGAGAAACCGGGTAGGGGATCTCGTGAAACTTACGAAATTAATTTGAAAACGCCGGAAAGCCCAAAATTCAGGTTGTAGATGGTAGGATCTTGACCCGAACCTCACGAATCAAGAACCTGAGGTATATTAAACCTTAGACCCGTTGGTGTGCGGAATCAAGAACCATGATTTGCAAACGCCACAAATGGTGCCTAATCCTTTGATAAGTTCTAAGGTTGAACGCCACAAATATTAGAATAATATTTGATAAGTTCGAATGTTTATCAAGAACAAGAAAAGAGAAAATCTCAATATTTCATTATGTCAAAAGTGTTAACTGTTACAATGAAATAAATCTCATATTTATACTAATGCTAGAAACCCTAATAAATCGTAATTATGTCGTAGAATATTGTTAAAATTGTAAATAAAATAGAATCCTAGTGAAATAAGGAAATTTCTGCACAATGCACAATGATGAAGCGAACTTTTCTTAAGGTGTGGGCACGCCTTACTAACCCGAACGGCCAAAGACATTAGTCTTCCTTTGCTTGAATCAAGTTGCTCCAACCCATTTCGGCCATCGACCCAAACATCAAACTTGTACTTTGACATGTTTTCTTCAACCTATGTGCCATGTTTCCCGAGCATGCATTTGTACGGCTTTTATTAACCCCTTGAAGGCTCGAACTTGCTGTTAACCAATTTCTGTTAATCATCAAATTCCATGTAGCTTTCAGCCCATCCCAGATCATATCATACTCTTCCTCTTCAAAAGGATTCGTCCTCGAATCAGTACCTTCAAAGCTCAGATTATAGCCCTTGTTTCCAATCATAGCAAGAACGTGAAATGGTACATCCCCTCTAGGATGCAGTTTGGACCTCTTTTGAATTCGTACCCGCCTCTTCCATATGAACACCCAATAACCAGCACACAGATCAAAGTGTGCTCGTTTGCAAGTTTGTGATGCTCCAAAAATAACCTCCATTGGCATGTCACAGTGCTTCCTCGATGTCTCACTTGGCCTAGGTGTTTGTAACATTGGCACTGCAAATGGACTTATCTATCCCATCACTTCACCTGGGTAGTGCAATACATTACATATGAACTCTTCCCATGGTAGCTTCTTTACCTCTTCGGGGGATAACAAAGTCAACCTTCGGTAATACAGTCAATTGGAGTAGGCAATAAGTTTGCCTTCACGGATCAAGCCTCCACAAGCCCACAAAGCAGAAGTAGCAAAACTAGGGAGGGAATTGTTAGTTCTCACTGAAGCTCTCTCTCCCTCACCCTCATTTTTAATCAAGCTCACTTCTGACCTTTCTTTTCTCCCTGAAGAATCACTTTCTTTTACCTCTTGTGGCCTCTTTTCATTTTTTGCCACCTCTCCACTCTCATTTTTGTTTTCTACTTATTTTCTCTCATATGGCTCCTCTCTTTTTTTCATCACACTTAGCCACCTCACTCTTTTCTCTCTCTCTCCTCTCTACCTCTCTTCTCACTTTGAGTTGATCATCATAAGCCCCTTGTGTTGCCAAGCCAGCCAAAGTGATTTTCACCCCGTCCCGAATAAAGCTATACATATTCCTCACCACATCATACACAACTTTCTTCTCACGCCTCCAAGGTTTCCCCAACAAGACATGGAACTACCTCAAGGGAACTACATCACACCACACCTCATCGTTATATCTCCCAATGGTGAATTTTATTAGAGCCTGCTTGGTCACATCTACCTTTCCACACCCCTTCAACCAAGTCATCATATAAGGACTAGGATGTTGTACAGGTAACCCCAATTCTTCAACCATAGTGATGCTAGCCAAGTTTGATATGTAATCCCTATCAATAGCTAGATTGCATACCTTACTACCCACACAACACCGAGTTTGAAAAATATATCCCCAATCACCATACATCCCCTTTATATAGATTTTCTCATGATGTCAAGAAAAAAATTTCTAAGATCAAGATGATGAATTAGACATAGATGAGCAAGAAGGAATTTGTTTTTTTACTCACGAACACAAGCGAAGAAAGAACGATTTTTTTTGGACTATGTACGGATGAACAGTAAATTTTTTTTTATAAACTCAAAATTGGACTACGAGTTCAACGAAACAAAACGAAAATTGATTTGGATGCTAGATTAGCCCAAAAATAACTTTTGACTCTTTTTTTGGAATTTTCTGGATTTAAGATTCAAAAATATTACTGGATACAAGAACACAAAGAAAAGACTCGAAACAAAAGAAAAGATAGAACTTGAATTTGGAGCTCAAACTCTGATATCAAATGATGAGAAACCGGATAGGGGATCTCGTGAAACTCGCGGAATTAACTTGAAAACGTCGAAAAGCCCAAAATTCAAGTTGTAGACGGTAGGATCTTGACCCGAGCCTTACGAATCAAGAACCTGAGGTATATTAAACCTTAGACCCGTTGATGTGTGGAAACAAAAATCATGATTTGTGAACGCCACAAAGGATGCCTAATCCTTTGATAAGTTCTAGGGTTGAACGCCACAAATATTAGAATAATATTTGATAAGTTCAAGTTTTCATCAAGAACAAAAAAAGAGAAAATCTCAATATTTCATTATGTCAAAAGTGTTAACTGTTACAATAAAATAAATCTCATATTTATACTAATGCTAAAAACCCTAATAAAACGTAATTAGGTCATAAAATATTGTTAAAGTTGAAAATAAAATAGAATCCTAGTGAAATAAGGAAATTTCGGAAAAGGAAATTTCTGCACAATGCACAATGCTGAAGCGAACTTTTCTTAAGGCGTGGGCACGTCTTACTGAACCAAACGGCCAAAGACATTAGTCTTCCTTTGCTTGAATCAAGTTGCTCCAACCCGTTTCGGCATTCGACCCAAACATCAAACTTGTACTTCGACATGTTTTCTTCAACCCCATGTGCCCTGCTTCCCGAGCATGCATTTGTACGGCTTTTATTAACCCCTTGAAGGCTCGAACTTGCCATTAACCAATTTCCGTTAATCATCAAATTCCATGTAGCTTTCAGTCCATCCCGAATCATATCAATACATATTATTTCGGATTCTTTCCAAGCTCAACGAAATACAACTATCAATAATTTTGTGGGACTATCAGCATTAACAAGGTTGCCTTCACTATGTTTTGCCTGATGTACTTAATATCTTTGTATTTTTGATAAATTAATTATTAAAGATTTGATGTGAGCTGTGAAGGACGCCACTTCACTGATGTTTACCCTTCTATTCTCAAATGCAACACTCCTTTGGAAGTCATTTTTTTTTTTCAACCCAGATCAGGCACCCATCCAATAGGAGGCGCCCTTGGCTTTGAGCCTGGGCCAAAGGGTTTTCCTTTTTTTTTTCCCTTTCTCAACCTTCTTTTCTTTTGTCTTTTTGCTTATTCTCGCTTCAAAGTTGCGCTTCCTGTTTGTTTAAACAACTTAAGAGAACTTTTAAGCGGATTTAGTCATCATGATACTATATTAGTGGGCATTTTGTACTCTGTTCTGATGTTTGTATACTGGATAGCACTTGACTTGCTTAGAATAATTCCTGATTTGATTGTTTCATGGAGCACTTACTGTACTGAAATATGCTCATCTCCATTAAAATAATTGACAATGAGGTTTTGAAGTTATGACTTCTATGTTGGAGTAACTTGCATCATCGAATGATATGGTGTAGTATTGCTATTCCTGTTGAAATTCATGGTGTGAACTGTGAAGTTAGATTAGCTTGTTTCGGTTTAAATTTCTTTCAATAGTCTTTCACTCTGCAAACTTGCACTCATATTGTAAAAATAAATTACTTTGTTATTTTTAGAAATGCTTTCTACTTCATATTGTTGCTGTTTCTTAAATTGGTAATTTACATATTTTACTAAGATGGTTGTTACTCCTTATTGGTCTGCTGCTAACTTGATTCTTAGTTGCATGTTATTATTTGTATTTAAATTTGGAATTCTTAAGAGACTCACCAGCTTTATGGAACAACCTAGTGAATATATACACAACGTGCTAAATAAACTGTAAACCTTGTCAAGTAGGTTGGATCATGACTATGTCATGAATTGGTTGAACAAACTTGGACAATCAGTTTCAAATTCTATGAACACACTTGTGGTTATCAGCTTCCAGTACCATATACCTCTTTAATTGTGGGAGTTCCAGTACCCAATAGTAAATCTGACAGAATTTTCCATGATTTTTTCAATTAAAATGGAGGTCCATACTAAGGCAGTCAAGGGAGGTTCTTGGCCTACTTATGTTTAACTGTGTGCATGCAATTTATTTCACCCAAAACTTTTTACGAAGTTGCTTCTCCAATGAAACCAGGGGGGTTAAATGAGGAGATGGCTTTTTTTGATGTTTCATTAGCCACATCACCGTTTTGACAGTATTTGTTTCAAGCTTACACCTCTCATCTCAGCTACATATTTCTTGTATAGTTGTAGAGTCAGAATCTGTAATTTCTAATATTTGGCTTGATTTTCTTCTAGTCGATATTTATTAAGCCAGTGGACACTTCTGTAAGAAAGAACAACCTCCTCTTGACTATGGAAGGTTCGCCGTTTGGGGGAGAGTCTTGTTTTCCCCTGTTTACCAGCTTAAATAGTGCACCCTCAGCAACATTAAACACTCTTTCCAGCACTCTGCGCACCGCAAAAGTAGCTCAACTACAAAAGTAAACAGCCTCACACAAAAATAGATCATGTTTTCAAATACTGATACCTATAGGAAAATTGCAATTCAATGAAAAGATAGTTGGAAAGGAAAGCTCGAAACAGGAACAGGGCTAAAGAGATGGACCTTTTGGGGAGTCACCAGTAACTCCAGAGGCACCTCCACCAATGTGCAGCTACAGCCTATTTTTAGTCGAGAAGCAAATTGTAATTGCTGACATTGAAGCGGTGATGGCTGTACTAATAAAATCCCCATCACTCACTACTATTGCAACAAAGATGAAAATAAAATCACAACTGAACTCTTTTGGCTTCTTTCTTTTGTGAAATCTACCTATTGGACCACTTCAAAATATCGAAGCATTCCATTCACTCCCAAATTATGCTACATTCCAAATAAATGAATAATTAGCACACCACTTTTCAAGAAACAAAAATGAACAAGTTAGTCCAACCAAGAACAGACAAGCCAAGTTACTTTCTCATTCAGCAATATTTAAATTAGTTCATGCTACAAGCAAATAAAATGTTTGGTAGGAGACCAAAGGGACAGTTTCCCAGTAACAAAAGATAACTAAACCAGTAAAACAAGAACAAAAAATTCATGTACTAATCAGTTTCTTCTTCCTCAAGTTGTAGGACTTTCTTGGCGAGCTCAAGTCTCGTTTTCTTGGCTGGCTCAAATATGTTTTTCGCATTCCAGTTGATGTGTAGATATCATCATTCTCATAATAATAGCCTCTCTTATTGTTCCAAATCCTACACAAAACCCAATCGTCCAACTACAAGAAAAAATTCCAGAAATTTCAAGAGCAAAAGTAGCAGAAATTAACATGGTATTTGATATGCAAAAATCAGAGCATAGACGAATTAAAGTCATCTATTGTAGATTGAATCTTGTTAAAGCAAAGTAGCCCCTTCTAACTGTGCACACAGAAACAATACAGAACAGACACAGCACAGAGTGGGTGGGTGAGGTTTTTTTCACTATTTTATTCGTGCGAACCCCACGTTCATGTGTGATTTCTGGGACAATTCTGGGAATTGTTTTCTGTAGAAATGGAAAAAGCCCTACAAAAACAATCTAAAACGTATACATTATAATATATTGTACCTTGGTTCGACCTTCAACGCTGTATTGCGGGGGCAGAGGATCAATCACTCTAAATTCATGCATAAGCCAAGATGTCTTACTACTGCTACCAGGTTTTCCCCTGTAGAATTGAAAAGTCTTTCGAAATCCAATAGTTTCACCATTATGCTCCATGTTTTCATCATCTCCTTTTACTTTCCAATATCCATCAACTGTAGATACATTTATGTTCTCATTTTGGTATTTTCTATCCCTTATTGTAAACAAGTACCAAATTTGCGTTGAAAGCTTCCCATAATTATCTGGAAATCAAGTAAAATAAATTTTAAATCAAAGAAGAAAATTATCTTCCTGGTTTCGAGATACAAACATGAATTGCAGTAGAACAATATCATAGACAAACTGCTTTTTTAAGATGAAATTATCTAAGAAACAATAAGTATAAAAAGATTTCACCTGTAAGCTTCTCTGGGTCGATCTCATATATATTACCCACTTTAACCAGATTGCGAGGCAGCTTCTCGTTCTTGATTATTTTTATCAAGAGACCTACAACAATTTGAGCATCATTGGGACGGAAAACCATATATTTATCCAATCTCGCAAAGTATTCCTCATCAGTCAGTTCTTCATTCACATAATCCAAAGGTCGATAATCGGGCTTCTTGATGCTTTGGGTGTCCATTGAAAAATTCTAGATCTGGAGATCTGGGAAGGAAAGGTTACGAGGGAAATTGAAATCTCGCCTTTTGTTTTGGGTCTTGCTATAATTATATAATTTTTTAACCTAATCTTTTACCAACTACTCACAGTAGGTATAGGTAGGAGGTGGAGGCCACAATTCGACATTATTTTAATACATGTGGGGCCGCCTCTCATGTGAGACGGGGGAACCATTCGGTAACCCCCCTCTGGCACTTCAAACTTTTCCTTTTGTTTTATAGAGGAAACCCTAGAGTTCCGGGTAGTCGGTACCTGTTTATTCTAGAGGAAGTAGGCTCCTTACCCTTCAAAAATAAAAAGTTAGAATAATAACCTTAAAACTAATTAAACTCCTTAATCCTGTAATTAATATGTCAAAACCCCCCAAAATCCCCAAAACTCCCGAAAGTCCCACCTTCACCTTGTCTTGAATATTTATCAATCCTTTTGTCAACCAAATCGCTATTTGAGGGAAAAATATCCAAAATTTCACTTCTTTTACCAATTCAATTGTACACTGCTGTAAATTCTCTCCGTCCGCTCAAGGGCTTTAATACTGTCCTCAAATTTCAAGCCCTTGAGGTATTTCCTCTAAAGAATTACTAAACTAGGGGCTTTCAAGTAATAAAGATCGAATCAATTGATTTGCGATGGCTTGGCAAAATGAAATATTGATCCAATTTTGGACTTGTCGTTAGCGACCGCATTGGCAGGGAAAGGCCGCCCAGCTCGACCTCGAAGAATCCTTGGAAGCTTCTAGATACGCTAGTCATCCTTAATCCACTCACCCCCATGAGGGATGGTCAATGTCCTGAATGTAGCGGGGAGGAACAAGCTATTTTTGTTGTTGGTCTGGTCAAAGCCAAGTTTGGTGTGTTTATTGAAGCTATTCAATATCTTTTAATCTTGTCAACTCGTGTTGAGGTTGTTAACTTCCCTTACCTTTTGTACTTTTTTTTCTACATTTCTCATGGAATATTGTGTTTATTGGAAGACCAGTTATACGATAATCATACATGGATACCATATATGATGGTGAAGTTCCATTTTCTTCTCAAAAAAAAAAAAAATCCCAGAACACTTTTTCTCTCAACGATACAACGTCTTCTTCCCCGAATGGTTTCAGCACGCCAGCAAGTTCCTCGAGCCTTTCTCGTTCCAATAGTTGCTCACAACGTTCAAGTAACGTCTCCAAAGCTTCTGCCTTCCCTTCACTTGAAGCAACATTTGTTAGAGTACTTTTTTCTGATATGTTTCCTCCAAATTCATCTGTATGTACAAGTGCATCTATTCTTTTATCTTTGCGTACTTGCTTACCTTCCAAAGACATTTCACCTTCAGTTATTTGGTTCTCACAAGTAGGAAACGAACTTAGCATTTCCATTCTTCGGTGTAGTTTCATGTTAGGATTCTTATGATCAATTTGAGTACATTCTTTTGGTTTTGTTTCTTTATGCTGTTCAGTCAATGTACTTGATCTTGATGAGGATCCCGAGACAATACTTACGTGTTTGTTGGCACCTTCGAAGTTAAAGGATACCCTAATATGTACTTCAGATCTACAAATGGTGACTTGAAGGAGTATGAAGGGAAGCAAACAAACGAGGATATTATTGACTTTAGTCAGAAAAATTGAAATCGATCTGTTAAAGTTGCCTCAGCCGATCTTGAGTCTGCCAAATTTGGAACTGAATATTCAAATTCAGCTAAGGATGAACTATGAATATAAATAAAATGATAAATTTTAGGATTTTGATTGATGTGTTACTTTTTGAGGTTTTGTTACTTTTCTGAATTCATGTCACTTTTATAAGTGTTTGTCTTTTTTTTTTTTTTTAATAGTGTGTCACTTTTACAGTGATGAGTGTTTATACAATTTTTTAACGATTATATCTTAGTATAGTCATTAATTTGCATTAGTTGTGAGTTTATTGGAAACTTGGTTGTATTTAGATTTTTGGATTATATTATCTTGTTCAAATTGTTTGTTCAAAAGTTTTTAAGTTGTTCATCAGTTGTGAACTTATTGGATAATTTGGCTATATTAAAATTTGTGGGTTATGATTTGTCACTTTTTCTTTTTTAATGTGTCACTCTTTTTAAAAAATAAGTTTGTCACTTTTTAAATTTGTGTCACTCTTTTTGAATGGATTATGCTAGATGTACACAATTATTTATACATTGGAGTACCCCCTCACATGGAAGGGGGCCCACACACAATAAAATATTTGTGGACCCCCCCCCATGTGAGGGGGTGTAACCCCGTGTATAAACCACCGGGTGTACATCTAGCATAATCATTTTTGAATTCATGTCACTTTTACAAGTATTTGTCACTTTTTTTGATAGTGTATACAATTTTTTGACGATTACATCTTAGTATAGTCATCAATTTTCATTAGTTGTGAGCTTATTGGAAACTTGGTTGTATTTAAATTTTTGGATTATGATTACCTTGTTCAAGTTTTTAGTTCAAAAGTGTTTAATTTGTTCATAAGTTGTGAGCTTATTGGATACTTTGGCTATATTAAAAATCGTGGGTTATGATTTGTCACTTTTTTTATTTTCTATCACTTTGTTTTGAATGTGTCACTATTTTTAAAAGAAAAATTCACTTTTTTAATTTGTGTCACTTTTTAAATTTTTGCCACTTTTCTGTGTTTGCTACTTTTTTCAGTTACTTTTTTTATTTCTATCACTTTTTTTAGTGTCAAATATCACTTTTTAATAAAAGTGACATTGTATGTCTTTTTTTTTTTTTAATAAAAAGTGACAATTAACTATTAAAGTGACATTGTATGTCTTTTTTTTTTTTTAATAAAAAGTGACAATTAACTATTAAAGTGACATTGTGTCACTTTTTAATATTATGCGGTATTTTTTAATTCTACAAAATTTTTCTTATGATTTTTCAAAAGACTCCTAATTTTAAAGATATTTTTGTAAGTTGCCCTCAAAATTTTATGTTAATCAACTTCTAAATCTTAGAATTAAAAGGCCCAGGTAGTTTTTTACCCAACTCTTAGCCCACCTATTTACGAAATGGTCGATTTTATAATATTCTAGTGAGTGTCCGATGTAGGAAGTGAGAAGTTGGAAATAATAAAAGCAACTTCAATTGTTAGCTCCTTTGGTTGTTTAATTTATAAAATAAATTAATTACTATTTTATTTTATTTTAATTAATAAAAAATTAGATCTCTTCAAATATTTCAATTAACAATATTATACTATTATCTAATATTATTTATTATTTGAAAATTATGTGTAAAGTACAATACAAATTTTAAAAAGAAAAAAATTATGTGTAATAAACTATACGATAATATATAAAATATAATATATTTTAATAAATCGGATCGAATTGTTATCGGATCGGATTGACCTATATCCATATTTGCTCCATTTAGTTAACGAATTATCGAATTCGGATCTTTATCGGATTATCGGATTGAGACCCTAAATCCATCTCCTATTAATTTCATCGGATTCGGATCAAAATCCAATTCATTAACAGCCCTTTATATAACTATGACATAAAATTGTACTTCAGAAGATTTCTCACGATGGGTCATGGGATAACGAAAATGTTTAAACGTGTGAGATTTCCACCAAATTAAAGTTTTAGCCCTTGTTTGAGCCCCATTTTTGTAAAAAAAAAAAAAAAAAGCATTTTTGAATAGTGCATTGATGGAAAATATGTGGTTAAAAAATAAAGAAAAATTTTGGATTTACGTGTAATGTTATTTTACTGAGTGGTTGAAATGGTGTCAAAACACTATTCAAGAATGAATTTTTTTTCTCAAAAAATAGGGCTCAAACGAGGGCTTAATAATTACACATCAAATATTTGAAGGAAAAAGGGTAGAAACTCACAATCTCAAAAGGGTTTGAACCAAAACAGACAGAAGTAACAAGCAAGATCAGTAAGAGGAGAGAGAGAGAGACTCAAATATTGGATGATGAACTTACAAAGAAAACTTCCCATCAACCAGCATAAATCGACCAATTTCATAAGTCCGAATTGGAGTGCCTTCCCATATCTTTAGACATATATAGATAAAGGAAGGCATGAGTAGGAGTAAATGAATAACACATCAATAAATTTAAACAGAAAAGCATCCGACAAATACAAAAAACAAGCAAGAAGGCTATGAGCTTACATACCACACTATCGTTTCCCCATCATATCCATCACTCATGGCTATTCGAGGATTGAAAGGGTGAACATCCAGCACATAAGTCCGCAAAAATCATAACTATATGGTAAGTTATCAAATAACATAGTATCAAACGTATAAATTTCATGTAACAGATGAAGCAACAAAAATAAGAAAGGGAGAGTTATTTCAGAGAGGGAAAGTACTAGAAATGAAAAAATGTTTGAATCCGATGATCAATTGAACCATAGAAACGAGCCAAACAACATTTTAAAATGTATAACGAATGAGATTTACATCATATCTATAAGCCCTTCAGGTACAAAATACATCTAGAATACATTTCAAGAAAATATCCAACGGACAGGTAGGTTAGTTGCAACTGATGCCATCATGCCAAGAACTATACATCAAAAATATGATAGATACGTACAAATATTCTCACTGCATCTTGAACACATTCAATACATTATTCGATGAAGGGACAAATATACTGCATACACTAAACAGACGGACATTGTTACAAATTTAGGTATATACGTTTTAAATTTTCTCCCTACTTACTCTCAAGATTCAACCTGGATGTAGTTCGCAACATATTAGATTCACCCTTGGAAGGACTTTAGTATATTCTGAAACTCATTCCCAATGTCAAGGACTAGATACAAATAAAGAAATTTGTTTAGTTAGATATTCAAGGACCTTTTCAAAAGCCTATATTCCAGGAAAAACTTCATAGAAAAGCTAGTAGGACCCTTTTAGAACAGCTTTTGAACAACATCATTCACCTACAAGATAAGCTACTTATGTTAATTGTATTTAAGCAATACACACTGCATGGAAACGTTAATTAGTAAAAAACTCAAATGTGGAGTGGAAAATCATAGCACAAACCAATGAAATTGCTAAAACCAAAATTCAGAAGGTATCGAAGCACATATTCCACCTTTCCTATCTAAAATTAGCTTTCTCTGGTGCAAACTCACGGATTGGGGAGACAGAAAAGATAAACCAACAAAATCTAGCTGCCAAAGCAGGAATTGGTTTCAGACATATTTAACTTTGGATCAGATGAAGATAGCATCAAATCCTCTTTTACCAGAAAATCTGGAACGCTTCACAACGATGCAACTTGGAAGTACTTGATGATCTCATTCCGTGCATACAACTAATGTCCTTGATAATACTCGTATGGCAAAAAGAGAGAGAGAGAAGCAACATGGGATGTAATTATGTAAAGCAGGGGTAGAAATTAAAAATGAATGAATGTTAACCAAATGGAAATACAGTTTGTTTGGTATTGAAATTCACTGTATTCTGCTTCATACACAGGTTTTCTATTTGGAGCTCAGAAAATATCTGATGCTTGATGCAACAAGGAAACTAGTAGAAATTATGGGCACTCAAGATAAAAATATTCCATAAATTCATTAAAACAACAGTAAATAAGTTCCAAGATGATTTGCTATATTATTTTCCCACTAAGAACAATTTAATCCAGAATGATAGCAAGTATCAGTTGCTGCAGCCATCAGCACAAGATGACTAATTGCAGAGCAGAAATAGACCATGGTCCATGGGTGGTGTGATGTCGTAAGCACCCAAAAATAGTCTTTAAACCTCTAAAACTAATGTAGTAATGGAAGTAAAGGTCGATCTCATGAAGAGTGCGTAATTCAAAATTTTATACTTCGTACAATGATTGGGGGGTTTTGTATGTAAACAATTGTAAATAACGCAATCAATAACAATGAAAATGAAATTAACGAAAACAATTAAAAGACTAACCTTGGTCTAAGTCCACATCCACCGTCGGAAATCCATAATTGATCATAAATGCAAGGATAATTCAATTCATATTTTCAATATTCACCATTGGAATAAATTCCTATTTCTCCTTAATTTTAGTTAGTTACAAACCAGCGTTCTAATTAACCCTAATTATTAAATAACCTCATACCAGCACTCAAGATTCAACTTAATAATAGCTTTACACAATAGAGAAATCGATGAACTACATAACACAAACACTAGCGGTTGCATTCAATCTATTTAAACATTCTTCTTAAGATTCAGTAACCTCTATCGCAGAAAATCATCAAATCCTAGTGCTTCACAAGTTAAAGGGATCAAACAATTAAGAATTTGATATTTAACTTAGCGGTAGATTGTTACAATTAATGAACTAGCGGGACTCTCTAGCAATTAAACGCAACAAATCATAGAAATATATGCAGAAGAACATTCAATACGCAAAATATAAATCAAACAATAAAAAAAACTATTTAGATCTCACAATATGTGGTTCCGAGGCTTCCGTTTCCTTCGACCAAGTGTAAAATTTTAGTCACAATTCATGAATCTAAGAGAAAAATAGAGAAGGAGAGAGTTCGGAGGCGTTCTGATGTGTTTTTGGGTGTTTTTAGGGTTGAAAAGTCGTGCAAGATGTGTTGCCAAAGGAGTTAGAGTCAATTTAGGAAACCTAAGATTCGGCATCAGGGAACAACCATGCGATCGCAAGGTATTAAGTCATGCTATCGTAAGGAACAAATGAATTCAACCTTCAGACTCTGGTGATGGTCTGTGCGATCGCGTGGAATTAAAGCAATGCGATCGCAAGGCTTTACGAAACTTCCTCCGGACAGTGTTTAGTATTTTGGCCATAACTTTCTCTCTCGATATCCGATTGAGGAGATTCAAGATGCGTTAGAAAGCTAACTCAAAGGGATAAAACTTTAATTCAGAAACTATCTTCGAATTAGATCGTTTTCCATGTCCAAAATTAGTCTCAATATGAGGCTGAAAACCAATGCAAAATTTTTCAGCTTGAAAGTTGATATGTGAGAATGTCTTGGCTATATTTCATCCATTTGACTTATTTCTTCATCCAATTGACCACTAACACTCTCAAATATTCATCACAAGATTGGAAACGAGTTTATAGTAATTGCACTTTAGTTCTTGAACTTTCACTTTCCTCCATTTTGGTCCTTTTTCACTTATTTCTTCCAAATTACATCATATCCATCGAATTGCCACTTAAACCAAAATATGAGATTACTAAGTACATTTAGGCATAAAATAATCATACGAGCGTATTAAATAAAGATGTAAAATGTGTATTTTACATTCATATCAAATTCCCCCACACTTAGTTTTTGCTCGTCCTCGGGCAAAACTTAAATTTAATTCCCTAAAAACACCAGGTCATAATGTCAAGAATATAGAACCATCAAAATTTTTTTTTAAAACACATAAAATATCATGAATAGACATTCCACACAACTCATAATCAATCAGCAAGTATTTTCATATGAAGATGGAGTAAACTAAACATGTAGACCCTCACAAATATAAACACTCAACTCTCATGTGTTTAAAAGAGTAAGTGTTTCGCTCAGATTCATTCCAATGGAGACGTTCTACCATATGCTTGCACATCTTTTCATTCGCCACTACTTAGATCACATGCTTTACAAGAATCATAAGGACTTTTCAAAAGTTGTAATATGGCTTATGGTTAAGGTGGGAAATATTTGGGCATGTGACTCAAGAGCCATCGAAACTAGTGGAGTAAAGATAAATAAACTTAGCTCAAACATATACATAAGACATGTAAAACCAACCACTCCACATGATAGCTTCATCATTTTTGCATCTATCCTACACAAATCGAACTCTTTCTTGAGATGTAGGAAGCGTTATGAATATAGATCTTTTTCACATTAAAATTACTCTCCTCTATCACTTATTTTCTTTTTCTTCTTTTTTTTCTTCTATCATTCATTCATTTTTTTCTTTTTTTTTATCGATTTTTTTTAATATAGACTCCAAATGTTACCCCATAATGGAACTTATGAATTGAAATTGAAACATGTTCCATTCCACCAATCATAGCACTACTAAAAATCTCGATACCCCCACACTTATTTTCTTGCATACCCACACTTCTCATGACATTCAACAATATTCCACTAGCTCTAAGACTTAAGTAAAGACATTGTTTTTTCAGTTTAAAGCTTGTAATATGAGTTTATACAAAGAAAAGGAATAAGGCTCAAAGCGGCTCAACAATGGAAAGTTCAATTACAAGGTCGGCTATTTGGCTAATGAAACTTATTTATGTAACAAAGATGGCCTTAATCATGTTCATGCATGCATGTGTCAATGTGATCTTGAAGAGAATTAAGGCAAGTTCTAGAGAAACAAAACCATGGAAGAATATCACACATGAAAAAAATAATGAGACTGTTATGGATGTATCAGTCTAAAGACTCAAAAATCTCATCGGCTTTTGTCCACATAATTTAGTTGCTGCCATCCTCAAAGAAAATAACTCAACTAATTAACTCTAAGTTGGAGGATTATTCATTCAATCATGTTATGAGTTCTTCAAAAGTTTAATTAATTCTTGCAAATAGCATACACAACCAAAAAAATCATTTAACCTCAACTTCTATTCTTGAAAAATCATGCATTTAAACGTAAAAACTATATATTAATTGTTTTTGTTTTCAGTTGGGGGAAGTTTATATTTGAGATTGACGAAGGGGTTGAGGATGTAGGTTGCTATATGATACCATAATACGTTGAATTTGATCAACGGTTTCTTGGTGTTGTTGATTTTTTTAAAATTTCTCTTTAAAAAAATGGAAAAGTTGATTCCATGTAGTCCACACATTTCCTCTTTTATTCATATTATTCTCTTTATTTTAGCCTTATTTATATACTAAGTATAACATATTTAACTACACAGAAAGATATTTTCTAGCATGTCTATTTCACAATATCTTAATTTTTTCATAGGTTGCAAACTGAAGTTACGTACAATTAAAAATTAACTAGAACACGGGAAAAAGGAAAATAAACTCGTGTGATGACTACAAACACGCGTATGTACTAATATGAATGTGACATTTGCCACTATCTTAAAAACTCACGTCTCATTGGTAGGTCTTTTAATAATTGGTAGATAGATATGCATAATTAAAAATGGTAAGAAATTCAATCCACAATCCTATTTGCATGAATTCTCAGTAACAATTTGAAAGAAATTTAAACCTAAAAATATACCTGAAGCTCTGTAACATTAAAAACAACAACTTTTCCATTGCAGAAAAGTGTCCGCAGTTGATTATTCCCACTATTCTTCATACCCAACCTTCAATTTAATAACCCAGAATCAGAAACACTGCAACCCCATAAACAAACCACCAAAGACAAAGAAGCCAGATTTTCAAGTAGGGCTTTCATATTTCTATTCTCCAAACCAGGAAAGCTTAGTAAATTAAATTTTGTCGGTAATCCTGAAAATCCCAAGGGCGAGAATTAACGGCGAGCTTTAATTCCGTTAAAGCTCGCTAAACAAGCCAAAAATGCAATTGTTCATCAGAAAACCCTCACCGTCCGATCAAGCTATAATTTCCTCAAATTACCCTCCGACAAAGAAGAAGATGGAAATCTCCGCTCCGCAAATTTGAAACCCGATTTCTGGCCTGTAAAGTGCGGTTGTGCAGATACTGGAGATGAAAGTTATTTCATTTAATTGGGCCTCATTTTAAAAAAATGGCCCAAATCTCTCACCGCAAAACAAATGGGCCAAAACTTTTAAAAAAAAAATGGCCACCTGTGACCTGTTCTTCTTCCTCACGTCTTCTTCCTCCCCGGCTTCTATGTTCTACTCCGTTTTTTCTTTTCTTCAGTCAGCGGCGCCCAGCGGAATTGAAGGCTCCGGCGGATCCAGCACGGGCGGCCGCGACCCTTCACCGGGTGCTGGGTCCGCCCTTGCGTACTTCTAACTATTTTATGTTATCTCCCAAAGCTTTTGATGCAGATTGCTGATTCATGAGCAATATATGGCTCAATAGCGCAATGTATACATGCAATTACTGTGCAGCATTGTTCTTCTATGAATTTTTTTTTAAATGTTTGCTTTCGTAGCGTCACAACTCGTTTTTTTGGGAATGGCATTAGTACGAACAAAAACACTTTCATTGATAATACATATGAAAATTGAAAGGTTGCTTTACCGAATCTTTGTAGGTGACAAACCTTGGAACAATGAAGAACAATTGTCTCCAGTTCTAATCCATGTTGTTAGCAGTTCATGTCAACTTCCTACTGAATTTCTGGAGCCTTCACCTGAGAAGCACATAGTAATAGGCTTTGATTGTGAGGGGGCCTTTGTCGCCATGGAACTCTTTGCATCATGCAGGTTTATTTAATTTCATTATCAAGATATAGTTTATTTCCCGCAGAACTGAGAGTTCTTTCATGGTCATGATATCAATTTCTTCATTTTCAAACCATATTTTTATGAAAGCAATGATCTAAACCTTCTTTGAAGGTTTGAAATGCTTACAATTTTTTGTGGACCCCTTAAAGAGTGCCAAAATAAGAAATGCAATGCAATATTTCGACACGTTAACATACCTCAAAAATAACAATGCACGGGCAAAAGACTAGTATTTAAATAAAAACTGCAAAAGTAGACAAAAATACTGTTATATGGGCCAATGCACCTGAGAAACAAGAAGCCCAAGTTTCTGTACAAGCTTCAAAAATATCTCAATTGTTCATCAATTACTTACAATCACCATTCGTAAGCATATTCAGTAAAGATCCCACTTTTAACCAATATTTAACGTAATTTGTGGATGGTTAAGGGAATAATTTTACTAATATGGGCTAAGGTTATTTTCATTTTGGAACAAAAGGGTCTGTGACAAAGGTGTACATTTAGGGTTTTTGTTTTTATTTTTTTCTGTAGAACACCAGCATGAGATTTTGTTGATTTCAGTAATGAGAATGTGTACTATTTGGGATGTTTTGTAGGTTTATGTTATTATTATGTACAAATTTCGAAAAATTGTACTACATTTTGCACTTGTCAATATTCATTTTTTAGTCGCAAGTGACTTGTAGATGATTAGACAGTGTTAGTTCTGTTGCTCGAGTTTTCTTTAGTGTTAGACAGTGTTAGTTCTGTCATTTTTTTTTACTTAATTATGTTTGTACATTTTGATCAAATTTTCTTTGTTCTCTATTTTTGTAGGTTATTTATGTTCTTTTAGATCGGTGTAGTAATCCAGATATCTTTAATCGTCACAAACGGGTGTTTGTTGTTTGATTCTTGTTTTAAGGGCAGCTCATCCTGTTATTTTTATGTAATTTGAGTTTGAGAGGCATTTTTCTTTCTTAGATTTTTGTTGTTTTAATTTGAAATTCAAAATAACTTATAAGCCATAGATAAGCTAAAAAAATGTTCAGATTTTTCACAGATTATGTTTTCCAAACGTTGAAGGTGTCTTCTCAATCTGGGACAGCTGGGGGGCTCAGGTACTCTCATTCTTGCTTCCCTTATGAAGCCAAACAAGTAAAGAAAAAAAGAAAACCCACTTTTTCATATCTTGTTGTAAAAATCTCGAATTTTTTATTTTTTCTGTTCTTTTGGTTAGATTACCAAATTCTTGTGTTGGATCGACCAAATATTCTTGAATTTTTATCCCACTTATGGTTAGAATACCAAATTCTTATGTTAGACTTCATGAAGTCTAATTGTAGTTGAATCTCCCTTCAACTGCGAATCTGACCTAATATTCCCTTCAACTGTTGAATATCTTTTCAACTGTGAATGATGAGTTCAGAACACTAGTCATTACATTTGTATTTAATTTTTGGGACGAACTTCAACTCTTGATGGGTTAGTGGTTGCTACTATGACGGGATTCACCTGTAAAGAAATTTTTATATGGGTTGTAGGTCTAAATTAGCTCGAGCTAATTGTTCTATTAGGAGGTTTAATTAAATGTTTTTAGGACATTCGATGATTTCTATGTTACGTTTCTGCATCTTTTGTTAATTGATTTGGAGTCGGCATTTAATTGAAGAGGGTTAATTGAACTTTTAGCGTGATTTATACAGATAGCATTCATTTGATACACTTCGCTTTTATGGGTTTTTTCCCCTCTCTATCAGCTTTTACTAGAGTTTCGACCACTGTATGCTTTTATCCTTTCTGAATGTTTTCTCTCCTTATTTATCTATTGATGTCTTGCATATTCTGGTATGATTTCCTATGATGATTAGCAAACTAAAGTTGGTGATAAGCTTGATCGTTGCTCACTAAAAGAAATTGGGCAATTGTCCATCCAATGGCTGACTACTTCTGTTCGTATATTTGTGTCTCTTGGGCGAGATATGTTAAAATTACATTACTATTTGTATTTACTGGTGAATGCGTAAATGAGCTTTTGTTAAGAAAAATCTTGCAAACAATTTTCTCAATAAATACTGTCGGTGGTTTTCTATTACTAAAACATTCTTATATGATGATGCGGATGCCATATGGGTTGTAAATTCTGTATGGTTCTCATGTTATATGATAATGATGAAATGATATGTATTTTGTTTCAATTATTCTATGTTGCACAGGCCTGTAGATATTCCACAGCATAATAGATTATATTTTCTAATTTCTTTATTTTGAAGCATTTCTCAAAATGCCAATATCTCTTAGATCAAGAAATCTCCATACAAGCTTTCTGTGAAATATTGAGTTCTCCTCATTTTTAAATTATAGTTTATTTATTTCTTTTGGATGTTGAATGTCGTTTATTTATTTATTTCTTTGTATAGTCATCCAGATAAAATCATAAAAATCCCAATTCGAAGTTGAAGAAGTAGTTTGTGAAAATAGCAAGTGCTCATGAGGTAATTGTTCACTTTTTTTTTATCCGGCTGTCTTTTAATTTTTTCAAGGTAGATTTATGCGTCTATGTATTGAATGATCTTATATTTAATGTAATCAAAGAGGATGTTGATTCATTCAAAGCAACTTCGTTATTACTTTATCCGATAAAGATGATTTAAGATAAAATGTAGGATTTCTATTGCGGTATTTATAAAATTATCGTGGTATAGAAAAATGATGTAAATCATTCGTCAAATTTCTAAGTCGAATATTGATTATTTCAAGATTTTAATGTTTTAGGCACACTGTATTTTTTTTTTAGATCATGCTGTTAAACTAAAAGATCGTTCAACTAATAGTGCAGATGATGTAATTTATCATGTTATTGTAAATGACTTTCGTAATAATTGTAGATTTTGAAAGATGAAACTACAAGGGAACAGTACGATTATGCAATTGCACACACGGAGGAGATTAGTAAAGTTGATGACTATGCATAAACTTTGATGTATAGTATATATACGCTGAGAGTTTTGAGATAGTTTACAATGTTTTTCCTTTTTCTTTTTTCTCAGTAGAGAAATCAGTAAACCTATTTTTCAATGCTATGCTTTATCATATTTGTGGCATTCTCTTCGTAGATAGGAAAATCAATTAGCAAGAGCTTGAAACACTATTCCAATAACTCACTTGTAAATGAGTCATCTGCCACTGTTAATGAATGATCCTGCATAAATTATCATCATCATCATTATTTTTCTCCCATAGTGGAAAGATTGCAAGGGAAGAGGAATGCTTTTTCTCAAATCTAAAGTTCACACTGCCATAATGAAGCAAGATATTATTGTCTTTCCAAGTTTTGTTCGATCAATTCAGTGCCATGATTAGGAGTTAATGATGAATATATGATTCAAATTTATGATAGAAGCATATTGATCCTACCATTGACCTTTGCAAACATTACCTGTCATAAATGATAAGTTATGAAAGGTTTGGTTATGCAAATGCCCTGGTTTTTCATTTCTGCTGCTGTAATGTTGTTTAATGGTAGTTGAATTTATTCATATGGTGTTCAACTTAGCTATAACGGTATTGACCACGAAGGCACACTCTTTGCATGTGATTATTATGCTATCAACGAAAGATGAGTAGTTCATCGATGAAGAAAATTTTAATTTACAGTGGTACTTTGAAGCTTAAAATTGATAGAGGACTTACTCATTTATTTAGTATCTAAGTGATATGGTTATGCATTTTGTGTTAAAACCTTGAGTATATAGTAGGAAGGGAGAGTTCAAAAGTTATTGGCCCTAGAAACGGTGGTTTTGGTGTTTTTAGGTGAGCACACATATGCTATGTATGACGAACACAAATTTGTTGCCAGTATATCCTTCTAGTATGGAATTTCATTTGAATTTGGCTCTCACCATTTGGAGTGGTAACGTTGCAATTTCAAACGCTATCACAAACTAGGCTTTATACTCTGTTGCTTGTAATATTATTATTTATTGCTCTAAACCAAGCCGCACTTCTGAGCTTCTTATGTTCTTTCCCAAAGCTTTTGATGCGGATTGCTGATTCATGAGTAATATATAACTCAATAGCGCAATGCATACATGTAATTACCGTGCAACATTGTTCTTCTATGAAATGCTTTTTTTTTTAATGTTTGCTTTCGTGGCATCACATCTCGTTTTTTGGGAATGGCATTAGTAAGAACAAGAACACTTTCATTGATAATAGATATGAAAATTGAAAGGTTGCTTGGCTGAATTTTTGTAGGTGACAAACCTTGCAACAATGAAGAACAATTGTCTCCAATCCATGTTGTTACCAGTTCATGTCAACTTCTTGCTGAATTTCTGGAGCCTTCACCTGAGAAGCACATAGTAATAGGCTTTGATTGTGAGGGGACTTTTGTCTCACTCTTTGCATCATGCAAGTTTATTTAGTTTCATTATTAAGATATAGTTTATTTCCCGCAGAACTGAGTTCTTTCAGGGTCATGATATCAATTTCTTCATTTTTGAACCATATTTTTATGAAAACAATGATCTAAACCTTCTTTGAAGGTTTGATATGCTTACAATTTTTTGTGGACCCCTTAAAGAGTGTCAAAAAGAAATGCAATGCCATATTTCGACACGCTAATATTACCTCAAAAATAACAATGGACGGGCAAAAGACTAGTATTTAAATAAAAATTACAAAAGTGGAAAAATAATACTCGTTATATAGGCCAATGCACCAGAGAAACAAGAAGCCCAAGTTTATGTTCAAGCTTCAAAAATATCTCAATTGTTCATCAATTACTTACAATCACCATTCGTAAGCAGATTCAGAAAATAGCATCTTGCAGCTTATTTCGAAACATATGCACTCAACTTACCATATATGCATCTAGAGTATATGCGCTTACCGTATATGGCCAACAATGGCATTTTTTGGTTTGAGCCCCTGTTTGATTTCATCATGTTCTAGTTTCCCGTATCAACGGGCATAAAGTTTTAATAGCACCTCAACTCAAGTCCACCAATCGGAAGTATAGAATAGGCCACTCACGCCTCTACAGCCTCACTGCTCAAAAGCCCCTCTGAATCCTAAAATCATCAACTGGGGCAAACAACTTCAAAGTGGAAATTGGTAACTGTTTAATACTTAAGGCAAAATATATCAAAAAATGATATTGGAAAAGAGTGATGAAGTATCTTGATTCTTGACAGGCAGATTATTTAGTAGCACAAGTAGCTTCCGAATAGAAGTGCAGGCTAGACAGTTTGAAACTTAATTGACACAAATTAGACAACATTAAACAATACGGGGATAAATAGATAGGTGCATTTTTGCTAAAAAAAAAAAGGATGAACAATCTATATTCGACCATCTAAATGTCAGTATGAAAGAGTGTTCTCAATGAATACTACACGAAAATTAAATGAAATGGCAAGCCAATTTTATTATATTTATGCTAAATACGTTAACACTATTTTCTCTCATCCTACTATGAGAAAAAAGAGAAATTAAAAGGATGCAAGCAACTGAACTCATACATCACTGTGAAAAACATTCATGAATTTTGTAAGTTCAGTGGTCAAAACTCGATCACCTTAAGTATAGTGAGCAGTCAAAGACGTCTCTAAAAGAATAGTGAACAATCAAAGACATATTTCGTAAGTGCCAATTTGCATAACGATGTATATCAGTTATGCATTCCGTCTACTATGTCACAAATTTCGTTAGAGTTGTAAAATTGATGTCATGTCAGTGAGCAACATTCAATATTTTGTAGGACGCATTTGAATGGCTTTGTTGTATTAACAAAATAGCTTAGCATCCAACCAAACAAATTGATCTACTTGAAATGACGAATACATTTTTATTTCAAAGCACACCATAAATGACACGCAACTATATTTTTCGGATATTTCATCAATCTTCGTCCACCTGCGATCCGAGGTTAAGCATGCATATAAATATCATGGTTATTTATGGATCAACCATGACCCAAGATCCCATCAAAACAAATAAAATTGCAATATTAGTCAAAATAACCAAATGTCTAATCCCTGTGACTGACGCTAATGGTGCACTAAAGAAAGATCACTGCAAATTACAATATTACCATGTCGTAATAGTTTAAGTGTGACCCTATGATAATATCAAGTATCCCTGTTATGTTCTTCAATGTGACCACGACATTTTGACCAAAATATACAATTAACCTAAAAATTTGTTGTACTTGAAAACGCAATCATAAAGCCGCCCCCTGCAATAACTCCCGAGTGGTGACATCCGAACTATCGTGACCTGTGTAGCTTCACTACGACGAAGTTGTTCATCTACAAAAGGAACCAAAAATGATTAGACACACAAAAAAGGAAAAAAAAAATCTAACATATAAAAGCTATACACTCCAAATTAAAGAACCTCGTACGGTGGATAGACGGTGTATTCTTTCATAAGCCATCTATTGGCATTGATATTGATAGGGGGAGGTTTATAATTGTATGACCTCCTACTTCCAATTTGAAGTCCTCCATCCTTGATTGGATTCACCCATCCACCGGAGTGACACCACGAACCTTCCTCTTCGATTGTTCGATTTGTTCTATTCAGACCATTCCTCACTATTGGGGTAATGAAATAGAAAGTGTCATGATCTTCTTGAAAACTAATACCTGCAAATAAAATATATATTCCAAGAACGTTGGTAAGCTCAAAATTTGACAAAACTTACCACACATTCTTGAAAGAAGGAAATGCAAAATGTCAATTAGGCAGTCATGAGTTAGCAAAGAAAATCCAGAGGGGCCACCTAATTCATTTTCTATTTCATTGTTTGTATAGCTAATAAGATTTATCAAATTTTATTAATTTGATTTTAATATCCACAAACAGTGGCTTAATAGGATAACAGTTTGTAATTATTAAGTCATAATCAAATAATTTTCGGTCATCTTTGACTAAGGTAAAAATAAATAAAAATTACTTAAATATTTTATTCTATATTCAACAACTTGCCTCTAGTATCTAAAAAATTTTGCTTAGTGGGGTGTCGCACATACAAGAGAATAAAACAGAGTTTAACTCATTTATATTTCTTAACCCAATTTTTTTTATATCAAAATCAACAAATATTTTTAATTACGCATTTCATGGGATCCACAATTTTTATCAACTTTTCAATCACACATTTACCAACTTTTATTAAAATCCAATAAAAATATTCTTTTTTAACTAAATCAAACACGAGTTTAATATCTCTGATTAACTGAAAAATATCTAAAACTTAAACATCAAACTTTGTCTTATTTGAACCAAAAAAAGCAGTTTATTTTTTAATAACATTTACTTGTTAAAAATAATACAATTTCTTAATCTCCATTTCCATTTTGATCACTGGAACTAGGAACAACGCCAGCAAAACATATAACTATATGCAATGCAATTTTGGAAAAGGAAAAAAGTTGACGAATTAAAGAAATCGTTCATTTTAAAAAAACTCTTTTATTATAAGCAAAATTACTTATAAGTAAATTTAAGCTAAGCATACGTGGCTCATTCACAAGCAATCAGCAGTAGCTGCATTGCTTCAAGAAATAATTGGTCAATAAAAGAAATCAATACAAAGGTCCTTGCAATACTGTATTTACAGAGAAGTTTCTGCTATTATTATTAACAGATTTTTGGTAGCTCCTCTTTATCAATATAGAAGACTTTTATTCTTATACACTTGAAATTTAACCTAAATCACACATATAAGAGTTTTACCTGCCAAAATAGCTGGACAATGTTGATAGAAGTTTCTTTGGTTCATCCATATTTCATTTATTGGCTCATTTCGGAGCCTCCTTCCCCATATATGTATCAAATCAGTTTCGGTAGGACTATAGAGTGCTAGTGCTTGGTTTTGAACCCCATCGAAAAAACCCGAATCATGAGGATTTGCAAGGTTATGGTGAGGAGGGTTAGGATCTATTTCTTGTCGATCAGAGTTAGAATTGCTCAGCCAGCTCACGAGTTAGAAACATCAGCATTGTTGCATTTCCTTTTTATCAGGGATTGGAATCATTTTGTTATCCAGATGGAAGAATTAGTTAGAATCTATTATCCCTTTAACTTCTAGAATATTCTTTGCTACTACTCTCTTGTATATAACACGGCCGAATTGGAATGACAAATATGCATTAAGATTCATTCATATCAATATTTTTTCTTGGTATCAGAGCCAACATGGCTAACACCACCTCTGGTAATCAGTCTGAGTTCAATACAAGTCCAGCAACTCAGGTAGCAGCCGGCCAAAGTCTGGCATTTGGGATGAACATCACTCAGTCGCCCTCGGTGAAGCTTGATAGAAATAACTTCCTATTGTGGAAGAACATGATTATGCCCATCATTAAAGGGCATAACCTTGATGGATATCTATTGGGGACAAATGAGTGTCCACCTGAATTTCTAGCTACCCAAACTACAATCGACCAGGGAGAAGCAGTTGAGATGACACAAAATTCAGAGTTTCTGAAATGGAACTCAGTTGATCAGTTGCTTATGGGATGGTTATACTCATCCATGACTCCAGAAATTGCCATGAAAGTAATGGGATGCAACACTTCGAACAAACTCTGGGTGGCTGTGAAGGAAAGCTTTGGAATATTGAATAAGTCACGTGTGATGTTCCGACTGGTGAGCTTCAGAGAATCAGGAAAGGATCCATGACAATGGATCAATATCTAACTACCATCAAACAATTGGCAGATAACCTGGAGGTAGCAGGTAAGGTTATTGACCAAAATGATCTTATTACACAAGTTTTATCAGGCCTTGATGAGGAATATACATCCATAGTTGTTCAGATAACTAGTAAAGAGACCATTTCCTAGCATGAGCTTTCATATGTGCTCATGACCTTTGAAAGTCGACTTGGACACTTGAATCAAGTAAAAAATAACTTCTCCACACTCATTGTTAGTCAATCAAGTGTACAGTTGGCACATCGAAGTGGTTCAGGTTCTGGCAGAGGTTTTAGAGGAACCAATAGTGGCAGATTTGCAAGTCTCAGAAGAAGAACAAGGGGCAGAGGCAGAAGCATAACTGGAAGGCAAAGTGAAATCAGAGGACCTTGTCAAATCTGTGGCCTAAGTAACCACTCTGCAAGCTGGTGCTACAACCGGTACGATGAGAGGTATATGGGAGACAAAATTAATAACTCTGGACAGCAAAACCTCAATCCAACACCATCAGCCTATGTAGCTTCACCAAGGATACTTAAAGATCTAGCTTGGTTTGTTGATTCTGGTGCCAGTAACCATGTGACATCAGACAAAGGTAAATTGAATACTGTGAAAAAATATGAAGGGAAAGAAAAACTGATTGTTGGTAATGGTGATAGATTGCATATTGCTCATACTGGTAAAGGTATAATCTCCACTCTAAGTAACAAATCACTTGAGTTAAACAAACTTTTACATGTCCCCTCAATTAAAAGGAACTTGGTTGGTGTTTCACAGTTAACTAATGACAACAGAGTTTTCATGGAATTCTATACTAATTGATGTCTTGTGAAGGATCTCCAGACGAAGAAGATCTTGCTGCATGGAATACTTAAGGACAGATTGTATCAGCTGCAGTTACCAATTCTCAAGCCAGAAAGTATGTCAGTCAAGCCAATCCACCAAAATAACTACCAGTGTTATACAACTCAACCTAGTCATGACAACCTGCCATCAGCTAATCAAACTTCTGTTTTAGAATTAGACCTTTGGCATAGAAGGCTTGGACATCCTTCAAATCATGTTTTGAGTCAAGTCCTTAAGTCTTGTAATAAAATTTTTAAATCTAAGGAAGTACCCATTTTCTGTGATTCCTACAAAATTGGAAAGTCTCACGCTCTCCCCTTTAACACTTTATTATCTTATGCTGCTAATCCACTAGAACTTATTCACTCTGACGTCTGGGGACCAGCCCCTTTAAATTCAATTTCAGGCTTTAGGTACTATGTAATCTTTGTGGATGATCATAGCCGGTATACATGGATTTATCCCATGAAACATAAATCAGAAACTCTATCTATATTTTCCCAGTTTAAAACTCTTGTAGAGAACAAGCTAGATAGGAAAATTAAAACTCTACAATCTGATTGGGGTGGTGAGTTCAGAAATTTCAGTAAACTGGGCCTTGAATGTGGTATAGAACTTAGGCACTCCTGCCCCTATACCTCAGTCCAAAACGGTAGAGCTGAACGCAAACACAAGCACATCACAGAGACTGGGTTAACACTCTTAGCTCAGGCTCAAATGCCACTCTACTATTGGTGGGAATCCTTCAAAGCAGCTACTTATCTGATTAACAGATTGCCTACTTCAGTCCTGGATCATAAATCACCCAATAAAGCCCTGTTTGATAAGGATTTTGATTTCAAACAACTTAAAACATTTGGCTGCGCTTGTTTTCCATGCCTTAGACCCTATCAGAGACATAAGTTTGCTTTTCATTCTCAAAAATGCGTTTATCTTGGCTATGGTGACACCCACAAAGGCTATAAGTGTCTGAGTTCTAGTGGAAGAGTTTACATTTCAAGGCATGTGGTCTTTAACGAGTCTAAGTTTCCTTTCAAAGTCGGGTTCCTAAACAAACAAGTCCAACCTTAGAGCTGTGAGCCTGGTATAAACTGTCTTCCTTTTGTTGATCCTGTTAACCATAACACACCCCAAATTGTGACTGCAGATCCTACAATGCAACCTGAGGTAACCCCTACACTAGATCCTATCACCGGAGAAACTGGAACTGAGATTAGTGAAGTTGTAGTAGGTGATAAAGTGAATCATGAAGTGGCATCAGACTGTGAAATATCAAAAACTCGTCTTACTAGAACTGAAATTCAGAATGCAGTAGATGAGTTAGTTTTGCCAGAAAGGAGCCTATCTCAGTGCCTTGGACACCACATGACTACAAGGAGCAAAGCTGGGATTTTTAATCCAAAAGTCTATGCAAGTATGGCAGCAGATGAACTGGCTGCTGTTGAGCCAACAGATGTCAATGAGGCATTATCAAGTAACAGTTGGAAGAATGCAATGGATTACCCTTATGAAGAATGATACATGGAATCTGGTTTCACCTGAAGTTGGGATGAAAATCATAGGCAAGAAGTGGGTTTTTAAACTCAAATTTGATGCAAATGGAAAGGTTGCAAAGCACAAAGCAAGACTCGTGGCTAAAGGTTTTCTTCAAACACCTGGAATCGATTTTAGTGAGACTTTCAGCCCTGTAATTAAGGCTGCAACACTTAAAATCATTCTAACCCTTGCTGTGTCAAAGAATTGGCAAATCAGACAGGTGGATATAAATAATACTTTTCTGAATGGGAGTCCGAACGAGGATGTTTATATGAATCAGCCACAAGGGTTTGTCAACAAAAACCATCCCAGTCACGTGTGTAAACTCAAGAAGGCCCTGTATGGACTAAGACAGGATCCTAGGGCCTGGAATGATAGGCTCAAATAGACTCTGCTGGAGTGGAACTTCAGACAATCCAAGACTGATAATTCCTTATTTTTCTTAGCTAAAGAAACTGATATCTTGTTTGCCTTGATTTATGTTGATGATATAGTTACCACATGTAACAATGATCAGCAGTTACAAGAATTTATTGACAAGCTTAACCATAGCTTTGCACTCAAAGACTTGGGGAAACTAAGGCAGTTTCTGGGAATTGAAGTTACAAGAGATGTAGTTGGTTTACACCTAAGGCAAACTAGATATGCTACTGATTTACTAAGAAGGTTTGGCTATGAAAACCTAAAGCCTAGCATCACACCTATGGCCGTAGAAAAGAAAATTTCCAAAACTGAAGGCATAGCAATGAGAGATCCTACTCTTTACAGAAGTGCCATAGGTGGTCTTCAGTACTTGATTTATACCAGACCTGACTTAACATATGCTGTGAACAGGTTAAGCCAATACCTCCAAGTATCGAATGATGAACATTGGAAAGCTCTGAAGAGAGTTTTCAGATACCTGATAGGCACACTAAGTTATGGATTAACTATCCAAAGGAATGACAGTTTAGAGATCACTGCCATTGCAGACTCTGACTGGGCTTCTTGTCCGGATGATAGGAGATCGACTGCTGGTTTCTGTGTGTATCTTGGAGACAACTTAGTGTCATGGAGTTCCAAGAAACAGCATGTGGTAGCTAGGTCCAATACAGAGGCAGAATACAGAGCATTGGCTCATTGCACAACTGAAATAACATGGATTAAGTCACTGATGAATGAACTAGGAATTGTTCAGCACTCAATTCCCATTATATGGTGTGATAATCAAAGTGCAAGTGCTTTAGCATTAAATCCTGTATATCACGCTCGTACTAAACACATAGAACTCGATGCACACTTTGTAAGGGACAAAGTACTTGAAAATCAGCTGAAAATCAAATACATCCCTTCCTCAGATCAAACAACATATGTTTTAACTTAACCTATCCCACACTCAAGATTCCAACTACTGAGAGACAAGCTTGGAGTGATTGGATACACTCCACCTTGAGAGGGGGAGTTAGAATTGCTCAGCCAGCTCACGAGTCAGGAACATCAACATTGTTGCATTTCCTTATTATTAGGGATTGGAATCATTTTGTTATCCAGCTGGAAGAATTAGTTAGAATATGTTATCCCTTTTACTTCTAGAATATTCTTTGCTACTACTCTCTTGTATATAACACGGCTGAATTGGAATGACAAATATGTATTAAGATTCATTCATATCAATATTTTTTCTATCAGCAACTTGAAAAATTTCGTCCATATTAACATCTTCATCGGGAAAGTTGGGAGCAGGAGGCGGAACTGGAGGTGGAGCCGGTGGCGGAACCGACGGCTGTAAAGCACGGTAAAAAGGATTTGAAACCAGTAAATATGGGTTGTTACGTACTAATCCCCAGTTATCATTATCGTCCATTTTTTGTTTTGTTAAAGAATAAGGTTTCTGTTGGAGAATGAAGTTTTTGTTGAGGATGGTTATGGAGGAGAGAGCAAGATAAAAAGAATATTCAGTAGCACGATTTGTTGTAGTAGTAGAATCGGAATATTATGCTGCGGTAGTAGAATAGGAATATCACGTTGCAATATTTGCATGCATGGAATTTTGAGTAATGATGAGCAAGTACAGGATTTAATGGCTTGGAGTAGAGTGCGGCATGGTTGTTGACCTTTTCGGCTTTTCCTGAGAATTAAACACTATTCTTAAATTGAAAAAAAAAAAGTAATAAAAATTTATCTGAGATTATTTAAGAAGTTCAACATCACTATAATCAAATCTTATTATCCATTAATTAACAACTTTAATTAAGTTTAACACCGGATCCATATCCTACATTTGCTGGGTTGCCATGTCATAAATTTGTCTCATGACAAATGTCATGGAACTGAACCTATTAAAAATTATTTTTTTATTAAATTTATTTTCAATCAAAAATTTGATGCGATCCACAATTTTTACACAAAATGCAAATTTTTTGCTGCTTTGGTTTGTGAAATGAAATTAATCACTTTAAAACCCATGAATTATTTCTCATTAATTTATATATATTGATTATTGATAAAGAAACTTAACTCTCGTGTTCGTTCTTCATTCTAATGTCATAAAATTGCATCAATGGACATTGAAGACATAATTTTTTAGTATTAACTAATTTAACCGACATTTTAATAATTGGTTTGGTACTTCAATTCTATATATGGAATGTTAGATATTAGACTTTCTACGATCAACTAACTTTTAACAATTACGGTCACATAGTCGTGGTAGGCTTAATATGGTTGAAAGCTAACTAATTCTCACATTTTTTCTAAAATTAGTTCCTAAAAATCGTAACTACAACACGTGCACTTGTGTATGATATAATCATACTAAATGGCGTTTCTTTTATTATTTACGAATATAACAAAGATTTTAACTACTTTATTTGGTACTTCGATTCCTTTATCAATTATTAAATATTTGAGTGTTTAGAGTTTGTGATATTTGGTATAATCTGTTAATGAAATACCGTATATTAGTCAGAATTAAATATTATTGAACAATAATATCTGATATAGTATTTAATATTAAATAGTATCTTATACTATCGTCAAAATAAATAGTTTGTTTTCTCGATTCATTACAAAAGTTGAGGCCAAGTCATTAAATATGCTAGGCCCTAATTAATGCAGCAGCTTTACATTAAACAATTGTCTCTCACGATTTGTTGCAGCTTTACATCTTTTAATTAATGCAACAAAGAACAAATGATTCATATCACTACTTTATCAGATATGGGAGATTTCATAGTTAATGAAGAAGCTGTTTGACCAACATCAATGATCTTTATTGGCGGCAGTAGCAGTCTATATAAAGAAATGCAATTAAGATAAAAATAATGAATGCCAAGCAGATGAGCTAAAGCTCTGAAGATTTGACTTCAATATACTGATTATTATTAATTATCAAATGAATGAATATTCAGCAACATGTTTACTTACAAAAATCGGTACAAAAGGGAATAATAATAAAGAATCAAATATTGTTATAAGATAACAACCTCCAGATGGTGAAGCTTTCTAGAACCTCTTTCCTTTCTAGATTGTTCTTATCGAGCGGACCTTCAATACTTGCTGTGGCACCTTGGTCAGCTGAGTCACCTGCCACATGGTCTCCTTGCTTGTCACAATTTAACATCCCCCGCAAGATGGAGAATAGATATCAATTACTCCCATCTTGAGCATATGTGAGTAAAGGTTTGGAGAATTCATTGCCTTTGTCAACATGTCAGCCAGTTGTGATCTGGTGTGAACATACTCAGTACTTATACTTCCGTTCTGAATTTTATCTCTCACAACATGGCAATCTATTTCTATACGTTTCGTCCGTTCGTGGAAAACAGGATTTGTGGCAATGTATATGACAGATTTGTTGTCACAATACAGTTTTGCTGGTTGCTTGTGTTCAATCTGTAGATATTCTAATAGATACTTCATCCAAGTTACTTCAATACATGCCTGCGCCATTGCCCTATACTTTGCTTCTGAGGAAGACCTTGAGACCACGCTTTGTTTTTTTGATTTCCATGAGACGAGTGAAGAACCAATGAATACACAATATCCCGTCACAGATCTCGTAGTCTCTGGACGTGCAGCCCAATCTGAATCTAAGTATGCTTTCAATTGCACATCAGAAGTAGCAGGATAGAACAGTCCTTGTCCTGGTGCCCTTTTAATATATTTCAAAACCTTGTGTGCTGCTTGGAGGTGTGGCACTTTGGGCTCGTCCATGTACTGACTTAACAATTGCACCAAATATGAAAGGTCTGGTCTTGTTATAGTTAGGTATAGCAATCACCTATTAGTCTTCTATAGACAGCAGGATCAGGAAGTGGATCACCCCCATTCTTGCTCAATTTTGTATTCTTGTCAAGGGGAAACTTTGAAGGTGCTACCTTATAGTACATAAAATCTGCTAAGATATCAATTGCATATTTCCTCTGACATATGTGGATCCCTTCCTCTGTTCTTGCCACTTCTATTCCCAGGAAATATTTCAACTTTCCCAAATCCTTGATTTTGAACTTTGCATCAAGAGCTACCTTAAGCTCATTTATACTATTCATGCAATTCCCTGTTAAGATAACATCATCTACATAAACAAGAATGGCTGTAAAAGAGCTCTGTGTAACCTTGGTAAATAAACCATAATCTGCTTTTGATTGAACAAAACCTCGATGAGTGATAAAGGCAGACAACTTGGCATACCATTGCCTTGAAACTTGCTTCAGGCCATACAAACTTTTATGTAATTTGCACACCTTTGATCTGTGATTAGTTCCATATCCAGAGGGTAATTTCCTATACACATCTTCACTTAAATCACCATGTAAAAATGCATTGTTAACGTCTAATTGATATAGGAACCACCCCTTTAAGGCTGCAATGGCTAGTAAACTCCGAATGGTGACTACCTTAGCTACATGAGAAAAAGTTTCATGGTAATCCAAGCCTTCTTGTTGTGTATATCCCTTTGCAACCAACCTGGCTTTATACCTTTCTATGCTCCCATCAGCTTTAAACTTGATTTTAAATACCCACTTGTACTCTATTGCATCCTTATCAGGCGGCAGATCAACAATTGCCCAAATGTTATTTGATTCAAGAGCTTGAAATTCTATTTTCATGGCTTTACACCACTCAAGGTGCTTGATGGCTTCTTGGAAACACTTTGGTTCAGTATGAGAGGTTATGAAGCTAACAAAAGCTTTATGAGGTGTTAGTCTTTCATAAGAAACGTTATGACAAAGAGGATATAGGCTACCTGAGGTCACAGATCCTTCTGCCTTGGCCAAGTTCTTAAATGGGGTAAATGAAGTCACATGTTGACATATGAAATCCTACAAATACTGGGGGGTTCTTTTGATTCTGGTGGACTTTTTAGGCAGAGGAGAATTGATTGGTTCAACATTAGCAACCTGCAAGTCTATTTGTTTTGTGATTTGTTCAGTTTGGCTTTGAGTTGTGTCATAGCATTTACTCTGATTTTCATAACTAGGATTTGAGGCAGGCTGAATATTTGACTCTTTAGAATCAGGGAATATGTGATCATTCGAAGTAGGAATTGCTGGATTTTGACATATGTGAGGGGCAGTGGGATAATTGAGTTGTGCAGCACTGGTTTCTTTTAAAGGAAAGATAGTCTCATAAAATACTACATTTCTAGATACAAAAACTTTATTAGTCTGTAAGTCAATAAGCTTATACCCTTTAGTCCCAAAGGGATACCCCAGGAATGCACATTTTCTGGCCCTAGAATCGAACTTGTGCCTGCCTTGCATGAGTGTGGTGGCAAAGTCAAGACAGCCAAATACTTTAAGGTAAGAGTATGCTAGTTCTTTTTGAAATAAAATCTCAAACGGGCTTTTATGGTTTAAAACAGATGAATGTGTTCTATTGATGAGATAGACTGTAGTCATAACACATTCATTCCAATACTTTAATGGCAATTCACTTTGAAATCTTAGGGCTCTTGCAATGTTCAAAATGTGTTGATGCTTCCTCTCTACTATGACATTTTGCCGAGGAGTCTCAACACAAGATTTTTGGTGTATGATCCCATTTTCGAGATAGAATTCTTTCATATTAAATCCCCCCCCCCCTCCTTCCCTCCCCCATTATCAGATCTAATAATCTTTATTTTGTTTTTGAATTGGGTTTCTATCATAAGGTAAAAATTTTGTAAGGCTGTTGATGCTTCAGATTTAGATTTCAGTATGTAAGCCCAGGTGTACCTACTGAAATCATCAACAATAGTGAGAAAATAACGTGTTTCATCATAACTCATTTCATTGCAAGGTCCCCAAAGATCAATGTGTATTAAATCAAAGCATGCCTCTGATCTGTATTGACTTACAGGGAAAGGGAGCTTATGCATTTTGGCTAAAGGACAAATACAGCATGGCTTAGACCTATTTAGTTTAGGAATGGCTTTGTTGGAAGGAAAAGAAAACGATGGATGTCCTAATCTATAGTGCCAGATATCAAAAGTTTCTGAGGAGCTGGTTACAGATGCTGCAATCTTTGGAGTTTGTATTAATTGATTCAAGCTTTGCTGAAGAGCTGTAGGGGAAACCGATGTCTTCATTAAATGGTAGAGACCTGACTTCAATTCAACCATTCCAGTCATGGTCCAAGTCAAAAGGTCCTGTATGTAGCATAATCAGGAAGGAAAATAACACAACAATGTGAATCAAGAGTTACCTTTCTAATAGATATCAAATTAAAATCAAAAAAGGGCACACATAAGAAATTATGGAGGATTAATGTTTTTGCGACTTGGATGGCTCCAACCTGTGTAACAGGAACGGTGTTCCCATTTGGCAAAGAGACACAACAATTAATTTGTGATTTCATGGAGGTGGAATGAGATGGTGAATAGATCATATGATCTGTTGCACCAGTGTCAAGTATCCATGGAGTTTTGTGTTTATCATAATTAGTTCTAACGGATGATAAACAATATGATGTACCACAGATTTTTGGAATGGTATTTTCTGAGTTTGATTCGTTGTTTTGATCCTGGTTGGTTGATGGTCTGAGAATGGTCATGAGTTGAAAATATTGCTCTTGAGTCATTGGCACTTGAGCTTTGTTGCTTTGTTCCTGACTTGGTAGCATGGTGACAGTGGCCTGATTTGCAGTTGGTTTGAAAAACCTCTTCCCTTCATTTCTGAGATGTGATGGATATCCATGAACTTTGAAGCAATTATCAACCTTGTGGCCTGGCATTTTACAATGTGAGCATACAGGCCTATCAGGATTGGCCTTGAAACATCTCTCAATTGAGTGTCCTGCGATTTTGCAAAAGGTGCAG
Source organism: Fraxinus americana (assembly GCA_035079005.1). NCBI lineage: Eukaryota > Viridiplantae > Streptophyta > Magnoliopsida > Lamiales > Oleaceae > Fraxinus > Fraxinus americana. The sequence goes on along the minus strand of CM068717.1, from coordinate 34,403,663 downwards.
TATTAATCCTTCTGCAATGGAGGTCTCTGTTTACCACTCTAGTTTCCTCTTACCATGAAAGATAGATGATCATTCACAGATCCTTCTATTGATATTTGCCTCCTTTTCTCTTCCTGTTGAATAGTGGAATAGACTTCATTCAAAGGGGGAAAAGGCTTCGTCAGTAGAATATGGGCTTTGATGTTTTTGTATGATTCATTCAATCCCATTAAGAACTTCATCACCCAATCTCATTGCTGGTTTTCAACCACCATCTTCAGACCTACACAAGTACAATTGGGGATGGTTTCATAGTTCAGAAGCTCGTCTAGAAGGGTCTTAAACTTGGAGAAATAAGTACTCACGTCGTCTTGGCTTTGGACTAGAACCATGATGGCCAGATTGACCTCATAGATCCTAGGGACATTCTGTTGCGCAAAATGTTGTTCCAACTCTAACCACAGCTGATGTGCAGTTTCAGCATAGATAGTGCTGCTCCTGATGTCTATTGCCATGACATTTTGGGGCCAAGTAATAACAATATCGTTGCATCTCAGCCAATGCTCAATGAGAGGATCATCTTGGTCAATTGGCTCACAGATTGATCCATCAATGAAACCCAATTTGTTTTTAATTCTGAGGACTCGTTTTACAGATCTAGCCCAGGGATGATAGTTGTTTGCTTCCAGTATTTGAATAACTAATATACCCCCATTTCCATCATTGCTTCCTATGAAGTAGGGACTAGTTGGATGTGTAGGGTCGAGATTTTTGAAATCAGTATTAAGTTTTTTGTTTTGATTTGCACTAGCATTTGATGAATCTACTTGGATTTCGACAATTAGTAATGCTTTGATATTTTGCTCAGCCATTAGAATTCTCTGATACCATATAAAGAAATGCAATTCAGATAAAAATAACAAATGCCAAGCGGATGAGCTGAAGCTCTGAAGATTTGACTTCAATATACTGATTATTATTAATTATCAAATGAATGAATATTCAGCGACATATATACTTACAAAAACCGGTACAAAAGGGAATAATAATAAAGAATCAAATATTGTTACAAGATAACAACATCCACATGGTGAAGCATTCTAGATCCTCTTTTCCTTCTAGATTGTTCTTATCGAGCAGGACCTTCAATACTTCTTGTGGCACCTTGGTCAGCTGAGTTATCTGCCACATGGTCTCCTTGCTTGTCACAATTTAACAGTCTATGAATTTGGTATTAATGCACAGCCCTTCAACCAGCAGTACCAACAACATTGATCTTTCGTACATGTTTTATATTGTGGAAGTGAAATATGTATAAGAGAACATTTTTGAAAAGGTTCGAGAAAACAAAAACTAAACAAATTACAAAATTTTGTTACAAATACTTTCTTCTTTATTCAATTTTTCATAACTCAAAGGTTCAAAACTGGCATCACTCATCATATGCCAGCTTACTTCGTCAAAAATTCATAGCAAAATCGACAATTTGGTATAGTTAGACATGACAAATTGCTCATAAGGCAGCCAGCGTAAACCCACAGATAACTGAAACCATCTCTGCAAACTTTTTAAGCAAAAAAGTTAAATCAAATCCAAAGGAGCACCTTCCCGAGATGAAGTGCTCAGAGCAAGATGCTCTGAGATTTGGGTGATATAATCTTTTTGTATATGGCTCTAGACAAGAACAAGAATAAATCAATAAAAAAAATCTCAATTATTTGTCAAGTAAGAGACATGTTACGAGGCTATAATTGTAAACCTAAATAAATTTTTTTTTTTTTTTTTGTAAATCGATTATTTTCACAATCGTCTTACCATTTTTCCTTTTTTTTTCCTCAATTTATTATTTTAGAGTATTTTGCACGGTTACGATAGTTCAATCCACGTCGTGCATATAAAAAGTATCAAGCATACTTTGTCCTCTTGAATTTATACACAATTATCGAGGATGTTCTAGATGTCAAATGATAGGTTGTCATGAATATTAAATGGGACCAAGTTATTAAAGGGAAACTCCTTAGACTCGATTTGAAGCGATATAATGTTAAAGTATCGTTCTAACTAGATACAATAACTCATCATTACCAATATAAAAAAGTCGACGATGTACAAGTATTGAGTCAGAGCTCATGACAATAAGCTCAAATTAGAGTGAAATTCTCAATCTTATGTCATGGGATTAAACATCTAGCATTGATAATATGCAAGGTCTTTGTTAAAACGGACCAAACCCGAGAAAGAAGAATATAAGATGCAAGAGGCCAAATTAAGACTATATGAAGCTAATGTAGCGATCACATCATCAAAGAAGAGTTTGAATTAGCTAGAACGAGCACGTACAATCAAATTTGATGATTCAAATACTTAATTGTGGAGGGCAAAACGATGGCCTAAGTAATATCATGACCATCCTAAAACAACTTCTAATCACCTGAGAATTCCATGTGCGTGGCAATATTCAATCTTAACTAGAAGTGGTGCACCCTAAAATTCAAAAGGACCACAAACTTTTATTTATTTATTTTTCATAAACTCTAGGTGCTTTTGCTCCAAATCTCTACTTACATATATATTTTACTAAAATTCTCCTAAAGTTAATTAAACTTAAAACATGCTCACTCGAAGTAGTATTGACGAATAAAAAGTAATAATAAATAACAACTTTAATGATTCAATTGTTTAAATAAGTGTTGTGAATTTGATCGGGCAACAGGGATCTGCCCCAGTCGGATAGAGCCGAGTACGGGATCATGGACAACTTAGTTCGTTTCAGTTTTGGAGAAGACTTGAAGTCTGACATCCTTCAGGCACTGGGGATGATATAGAGCGTCTGGTTTGCTGTGTCCTTTTTCTTTTTCCTATTTGGCAACATTTTCAGTTTCAATTTGCTGTTTGATCATGAAATGTGACTTGGATGGTTCAAGGCATGGAATTTTTGTTTTGCATTTTAATTCCTTGTACATCAAATTTAAATATAGCCTAGTGATTGTTTGAAACTGATTTTTCTAAGTTACTTTATTTTTTCTACACATTTTTCAATATATAGTTTTAATTACACATTCTCTTGTAAAATAGCTTTACAAGTAAATTCAAAACTTCTCATTACTTTCAATCACATATTTTCCAAGTTTTTACTATTTCAAAATGCATTTTATTGGTGAAAATGGAGCCCAAACTAATTTATCTTCAAACTAAAATGTATCCATTTAACTTTTTATAATTTATCTTCGTTGAAAAAGAATTTCATTTATTTTTTTTTAATTGTTTAACTTAAAATTGCCCTTCAGTAATTTTTAAATTATTTATATTTTTCTTACTTTTAAATAAAAATTGAAATTATTTCAAAAATAATTGTTACTTTACTATCATAATAAGTAATTTAAATTTTATTTTTCAAAAACATAAAATATATTTATTATGAAACTTAATAATTTTCTTGTAAGTAAGCTAAAACGTATGTAAAAACTGTCCAACCAATTAAATTGTATTTCTCTTAATTTGCAAACTTTTAATAAATCATAAGCAATTGAGCAAACAATAAGCTATTTACTGTTGGAAAATTAGTGTTGGCGAGTGAATAATGAATTAACAAATTTTAAGCACTACAACGGGTTCTTTATATTTAACACTTAATTTACTACTCCAAAAAAATATTTATTATTTTTCTCTATATTTAAATTTTGAAAGTCGAACTCCTCTATTAAAATGTTAATTTAAAGAATCCATTAGAGCATAATTTTAAGAGTATGTTTAAAGAGTTTTTTGGAGAGCCTTTAGTTTGGTATGTCAACAATTAATATTGCAATTTTGTTCTCTTTTGTAGTTGAATCGACTATTCTTTAATTCTTGCTATCCAACATTTTATAATTCTATCAAAGTCTCTAAATCTTTTTAAAACCTAAAATACTAATAATGAACCAAAATCTCCTGCAAGATTAATTACAAATGCTTTTTGACCAGCATTTGCCGCAAGAGGTCGTGTAAACAAAAACCCTATTGATGGATAGGAACTTTTCATTTTTTTTTAATTGTATATATCTTATAATATTTTAATGGAGCTTTAAAGGGACCAAATCTTCACATGTACTGTTGACCTTTTTTTTTTAAAGGGTAGACGTGGTCAACAAATTCCGTTCCTCGTGCGTCTATAAAAGCCTAAGATGGCTAATGGAGATTCTTTTGTTGAAAAGGACCCCTTTATGTCCATTACTTCTTCTGAAAGGGATATTCTTTTCATGGAAAATAATGCACAAACTTAAATACAGTAATTTGATCTGTTAACGATAATATTTTATACATTGAATTGGATAAAATTAGATGAAACTACTACAAGCAATGTTTTTCATTGATTTTTCTTCCAACGAAAAAGTCAATTGGGCCAGGTAGGAAGGTCTCTACAAGCTCACAACGTATTCAGTCTCTGTTTGATGACTTGTAATTCAAAATGCATTTTTTTATATACTCATTTTTAATTACATTCACACAATAAAATATTCTATACGTAAAATCAAAATTTTTCCTTACTTTTCAATCACACATTCTTAAAAAATTCACTATTCAAAATATTATTTTTCCCAAATAATGATTATCGAATAGGGGCTCAAGTTGACCAAGAATTTTCATTAAAAACATAAAAAATTAAAAAGAATTGGGGTACAAATCGAGCTTGGCAAGCCCTAATTCTCACCATCTTTTTTGTCGAGTTTGTTTAGGTTGATGAGTTTGTGTAGTCCGACGATCAAGCCAATTAGTGTATGAGTAAGGGAATATGGGACGTGCTAAAGACGTGAGTCACTGGGTGTATATGGATCATATCTAGTGAGGATATGAAGTGAGTATAGAGAGCAAGTTTATAGTGTGAATATATAAAGTTGCATTACCTTTGAATAACATAGTGTGTGAACTTTTATGGTACAAGAGATGGCTTACGGTGTATTACTTATTTTTTCTAATTTAATATCTTCTGACTTTTGTTTTTAATCTTTGGACATGTTTGTGGACATCTCTACATGAAGCATTATTGTCTAGAGAGCATCCATGATTCTTTAGTCTATTGGATTTTGATTTTTACCAAAAAACAAGTTATCGATTTACACAAGAGAAAATGTCAACCTGTGGGTTGAATTAATGAACAGACTATAATTTTGGGAGATCGCAAATTTTTACTTTTAATTATTCCTTTTACTACCCAAAATAAATAAATAAATAAATACATCTAGACTATCATAAACCAACAGTTAGAGATCGAGTCCAATAATAGAAGACATTTAATCTTTTTTTTTTTTCTCTTGGTATTGAAAATATAAAAAAAAAAAAATTAGGCATGAGTTTGTGGTACAATCAAGGAAATAAACCAGAAATTCAGTATACATCATATTTCTCTTTTGATAAATCTAATTTATCGATAAAAATTGTGACGCTAATAAGCTATAAAAATGAAAATAAATAATTGTTACTGTTGAAAAAAATATGTAACAGAATAAACAATAAAAGAATAATTCAACATTAACGATGAAGTTTGTTGTCATTAAATTTTCATCATTAAATAAAATAACAAGAATAAAAAATTTGAAATATTACCTTTAGAGAATTATGTTTGTACTTGAAAAAAAGAAAAACATTAGAAAAGTAAATATTTCAACAACTAAAATTGCCGACCGAGGTTTCGTCAAAAGCCCCCTCTAATTTTATGCATGCATGGCAACATTATTTATAGCTAAGAAAATAAAACTTGAATAAGCTCATGTGCCATTGCCGAAAGGATTCATCTGCTACAAATTTATTCCTCCTCCAAGCCTGAGAACCGGGGCAAATTAATTTTTCTATTATTCATGCAAAAAAATAATTATATGAATGGCCATCATAGCGCATATATATTAGAGGAGATGTAAAATGGGAATCAATACCTTCAACATCCAGGAAATTGGAAATAGGTTGGTACTTGAGCTTTGGTGCACTTAGCTGTCGTAACCAAAATCTTGTCAATTTTATAGTTTCGAGAGGAAAACATTCTGAATCTTTCAAGATTTTTGAGTTGTAGACTGTACAATTTAGGCGACGCTCGTCATTCTTTCTTCCACCATTTCAATTTTAGAAGTGCCCTCTTCTTCACCTCCACAAGCGAATTGGCCATTGAAGGTGAAAATAAGTACCCACATTTTCCATCATCGAATGATGTCAAATTCTAGAAGACACAAATTCCTTTAGGAACCTTCCGTGTGATGTGCACTAACTTAGGCAGATTTAACATTTTCAATGAGTTTAACCGACCAAGTAAACTTTCCACACGTAGCTGCTAGACCATCAAAGTCGAATAGTATATGCACATCAATCAGAAGTTCAACTGACAGTTTATGAAGCAATCCGATTTGTCTCACCTCATAACATATTTTTATTGTAATGTCCAATCCACCAATATCAAACTCCTCCAAGTTGGGCAATGTAGGCTGCAAGAAATCGTGTTAGCCTAGAGTGTGTCATCACAAAACTTCATCCCTTTATATTCGATTTCATTAACAATTAACATCTTAAAAAAAATATGTTAAATAAAAAATGGAAAAATATAATAAATGTTTACTTAAAAAAGGTAAAATAAATAGAGAACATTGAAGTATATGTAAAAACAAAATTCTAAAATTAAATATGCTCTCTGTGATACTTTTTACAAATAGAGCCTTAGAGATGCTCTTGGCATGCAGATGATCATGGATCGCCTTTAAAAAGAAAGATCGAAGCCGTGTATTGCACTTTATTTCCTTTTTAATGTCTAAGTTGCTAGATACAAATTTTAGTTAGTTTTTATGGATTTCTAAAGTAATGCTTTGATGAATTGGAGACGTAAATAATTGAATTAAAGTTTATTGTTTGTAAATTTATAAGTTGCTGCCATTAGATTTTCAATGAGAGAGAGAGTTTGTGTACTGCTTGAAATTCCAAAAATTAACATTTGGTGCATTTATAAGAATTATCACATCTAAATACCTAGGAAAAGGGCATGTCCACAATCCCAAATTTCTACACTTTACTTACAAATACTCGTTTTTACTTGATAATTGTCAAATGGGAACAAAATAAAGAAGCGAAGCCCTAACGAAAAAAATACCGAGGGCCTTGATGATTTCTGAAGCACAGAAATTCCGACTGGAGCAACGATCAACAGCTGATTGCTGACTATCTCAACCTGTTAGCGAGTTCAGATTTCAAATTCGAGTGGAGGTTTCATCTTCCAAAGCAAATTTACTACCCAAAATAAATAAATACATCTAGACTATCATAAACCAACCGTTAGAGATCAAGTCCAATAATAGAAGACATTTAATCTTTTTTTTTTTTTTTTTCTCTTGGTATTGAAAATATATATAAAAAAAAAAAAAAAATTAGGCATGAGTTTGTGGTACAATCAAGGAAATAAACCAGAAACTCAGTATACATCATATTTCTCTTTTGATAAATCTAATTTATCGATAAAAATTGTGACGCTAATAAACAATAAAAATGAAAATAAATAATTGTTACTGTTGAAAAAAATATGTAACAGAATAACATTAAAAGAATAATTCAACACTAACGATGAAGTTTGTTGTCATTAAAAAACATCTCAATAGATAGTTACGATATAATTTTCATCATTAAATAAAATAATAAGAATAAAAAAATAATCTCTTAGAAACATTAGAAAAGTAAATATTTCAACAACAATTTGAGGCTTCAATCAACCAATTTTCGGGCTCAGTCAATACCAAACAATCAACACCACGACCAAAACCAATAGAACCACAAACCAACACTTCCCAATGGTTGCTCCAACAAATGGATAGCCCACAAAAGACTTGGGGATGAAGAATATAGTCAAGGAAGTTAAGCACTAAGGCTAACTAAAAGAGAAGAAGAAGATCTCACGGGCAAGGCACAAAACCAACGCACACGGTCACAAAAAATCAACAATTGTTCAACTTAGTTTGCTATTTTAATATCGTCTATTACTATGCAATCCTCATTAAAGAACACGTTATAAATCTATATTTGTAACTATGTATATCCATAAATGAATTTGTTGCACAATTTTTCCTGATCTGGTTCTAATAACATTGGGCAATACATACACAAGGGAAATTGCAAGAGAGCACCAAAAGTATGGCACACACACTATTGCATCCCTCCCCCATGCATTCCAAGCCAGCCCCTCACGCCATGCATTCCACCCCCAAAAAAAACCTAGTCCCCTTATTCTGTGAGCTAGGTCCATGCTCTCTACTTCTCTTGTCCCCAGGAAAGGCAAAAAACCAGACTATGTGGTGGGTTTTAAACAAAAGTCCTCTCTCGCCCACTGTCTCCCTGGTGTTGAATAGGCAAGAAGAAGAAAGATGAGGGGTGATTTTGACCAAGTTGAAGTCCATTTGACTAGTTTAGAAAGATAAGATTGGCTTTCACAGTAAAGATGATTACGACATTTTCCACGAAAAAAGGACTTCTAAACAAAAAAATAATAAATCTATTTTTCACCATGCACATTGTAAAGTCATTTTCAATAATTCTCCAAAATAATACTTGCCTCCACTTGTAGACCTGCATATGTTGGAGCATTTCCCACAACATTCCTACCCTGTCCTGTTGGTGATACACTCCCCATGGAAGGCCAAGAAAGCCGTGAGAAGAATGAAGCAATGACGTTTGGTAACTGAAAATAGAAAGATGCAAAAGTCATGGATAGCTTTAAGAAATATCACAGATTTAGGTAACTAGTGAAATCTGGGGGGCGGTGCTTTATATCCAACTATACGAAAGACAATCAAGGAAGTGAATGCAACAATTGGAGTTTTAAACTTGTTACTTTTAAGCATTACTGAAGACTTAAAAATCATCTATATCGTTAAGCAGCTATGCTCTGCAAAAAAAAAAATTGAGATCCCAAGTAACATCCTCAGTACAAAATAATTGAAATGCATCAAGATGTATGGATTGCTTAGCTTGACTAATATCTTTTATAAATGTTATGCAGAAGACAGAAAAATGGATAATAAAGTATTTTCTTTCAACCACAAAACGTCAGAATATTATAAGAGACATTAAAGAATGAAGCTTGTAAAACTCTATGGGTCAAAAACATCTTTTGTCGTCCAACTTATAGCGTTTTATCATCTAGTCACCGATCGTCTTTTGTTCCAAATTAGCTGTTGAACTTTCATTTTTTTTTCTAGTCGGGTCAATATTTCAGCCAATGTGGAACAAAGTTCAGTGATTAAAGTAAAGCATGCTAAAAATTAGGTAACTGTAGGATTTTTAACCAAAAAGGTCATACATTTATCCTCGCAAAAGGAAATAGCCTATATGCTAATAGGTTATTAGCCAGCGAACCAGACCATTAAAAATTTGACGTTAAACACAAGTTAACCCTAACAAATCAACAATATATTTCAAGAAGCAACAATGAAAACGGCTATCATGCTAACAGCCTATCAAATCTCCCTAAAAATAGTAACTAACTAACTAGGAAATAATGTACCTAGGAGATCGGGTAACATACTACCTGAACCCCTTGAACTGAGAACTGACTTGTTTGCTGGAAATTACCAAAAAATACCGGAATTAATGCTGAATAAAATAAAACATATTTCTACACACACCATTGACAAATTCGTATTACCATACAGTAAAAAAGGAAGAATAAAAGATATCAAGGAAAAAGAAATAAATTTATGATATTATTCAATACAGTAAACTTGGGTGCTAATTATTTTAGAAACATTTCCCTATCTTTAATACTCCCTTCATCCCATAAAGATGGGCTTGCTTCCATTTTTACACAGATTAAGAAAATATAATTAATATAGTTGAAAATATAATTTTTACTTGCATTTTTCTAATATACCCATACATTAAATAATAGTTTAAATAAACTATACTCGAAAGTGGACTATAATTTGGAACATACGAAAGGAAAGTAAACTTATCTTTATGGGACCGAGGGAGTAAAAGAACGCTACATCTATCACACTACAATCGAAAATAAGTCAATTCATCATATCATTATAGCAAGAGAGAGTATGTAACCCAAACTCCGTTTCACCAAACAAGTCAGACTATTAGCAGCCAGATCCCAATAATGCAGCAGCCTGGAGGTGAGGCACTGACGCTGGGCAGAATAGTGATTATTCTGCAGATTAATTCTACCAACAAATTCACAGAGAAGAACACAAGATTAAAGCCGAAAAAACACAAAGAAAACGTCTCTGAAGTTTGAAGAATTTTATTATATCACGCAATGATCAAAATAAGTCCGCAAGCCGGACTTTATAGCAAAAATTCAATTTATAAAATAAGTAGTCTGCGAAAAATCTAGCCCAAAGCGGGTTAAAAATCATCTCCTAACATACAATCGGAATATTACCAAAAATAGCAAAATTAAACTAAAAATAACAATTCGGAAGGAAAAATAGCAAAATTTGAGGTTGAAAACAGCACACACTGAGCAAAGCTAGTGGCCAGGACATGCGCGCCGAAACAAGCTTTCCGGATTGTGGTCATAATCGCAATTCTGATAGCCGTAGCCAAAGTTATGGCCAAATTACCGAAACACGACTCAATTACCAAAGTTACGCGATCACTTGCCATCCTTGCGCCAATCTGTTAACTCGTGATACTTTAGAGCCATTAACGTGTTATCTCACAACTCAGCATCTGACTCGAACCCTTCTGCATCAGTCGCCCCGGGTCGAAAAGAACTCGTCCTCGAGTTCGGGTCAGTGTCATCAAATCTACAAAACAAGGATTTAGGTGTTTCACATTAAAGACATCAGAGGTCCTCAATGACTTGGAAGGCGCAACCTGTAAGCATTATCGTTGATCTTCTGTAGTACCTCACAAGGCCCAATCTTCCGGTCCTTAAGCTTATTATACTCACCAACATGAAAATGATTACGCGTTAAAACAGCCTAGATAAAATCACCAACATCAAAAAGAACCTGACGACGATGACTGTCAACTCGAGCCTTGTACTTGGTACTGTTCTCATGAATTTCCAACTTCACTTGCTCATGGATACCCCGAAGATGCTCTGTCATCTCATCTGCCTTAAGACTGAAACGTCCTACGCGTGGAATAAGGGCTAAAGCCAGCACCCCAGATGAGTTCTGACCATAGACAATCTGAAATGGACTGAAACCAGTGGTTTTGTTTGTCGTCCTGTTAAAGGCAAATTCTGCTTGAGGTAACGCTAAATCCTACTGTTTCGGCTTAGTTCCTGCCAACCATCTGTTTGGGGGTTATAGGCGCTGCTAAAATTCAGTTGCATCCCCAGCCGTCCCCACAAACTCTTCCAGAAATGACTGATAAACTTGATATCACGATCTGAAGTGATAGATCGAGGAACACCTGCAAACGCACAATCTCCCGGAAATAAAGACGGGCAATTCGAGTAGCATCCATAGTCTTCGTACAAGCTACAAAATGGGCTTTCTCTGAAAATCTATCAACCACAACAAGGATAGAATCTGCGGCTCATTGGGTAAGGGGTAAACCCAACGCAAAATCCATGTGACATCGAACCAAGGAGCTTCAGGAACAGGTAAAGGAATGTACAGGCCCGCATTAGTGAGAACCCCTTTAGACCGCTGACAAACATAATAACGGTTCACATAATGTCCAACATCACTGGTCAACTTGGGCCAATAAAAATCAGAAGAGATAAGGACAAAGGTTTTATCTCGGCCAAAGTGCCCCTCATTGTGAAGTTCACTGATAATTTGCTACCTCAATGAACAATCTGGAATGCACAACTGTAATCCATGAAACAGATAGCCATTATGCAAAACAAAATCATAACGGTGACCGTTAGTTACCCCATGAAATACACTGTCGAAGGAAGGATCATCTGCATACATATCCGAAAAAGTCTCTAAGCCTGGGAGCCTAAATAGTGTCGCAGATGCATTGAGTCGGCATACTATACTCCTCATCACTACTATTACCAGAGTTACAGGCTTTGAGGCTTTTCCGGATATGTATGCAGATGATCCTTCCTTCGACAGTGTATTTTATGATGTAACAATGGTTCACATAATACGCAACATTACTGGTCAACTTTGACCAATAAAAGTCAGACGAGATAAGGGCCAACGTTTTATCTCGGCCAAAGTGCCCCTCATTGTGAAGTTCACTGATAATTTGCTGCCTCAATGAACAATTTGGAATGCACAGCTATAATCCACGAAATAGATAGCCATTATGCAAAACAAAATCTTGACGGTGACCGTTTGTTACCTCATGAAATACACAGCCGAAGGAAGGATCATCTGTATACATATCTGAAAAAGTCTCAAAGCATGTAACTCTGGTACTAGTAGTGGTGAGGAGTATAGTACGACGACTCAATGTATCTGCGACATGATTTGGGCTCCCTGCTTGGTAAATGAGTGTAAAGGTGAACTCCTGCAAGTATGCCACCCACTTGGAGTGTCGTCTACTTAGCCTATGTTGACCATTAGTGTACTTCAGGGCCTCATGATCAGTAAATAGAATGAACTCCTTCTGTACCAGATAGTGACGCCAATGTTTCAGGGACTGAACTATAGCATAGAACTCTAGGTCGTAGGTGGAATAGTAGTTTTCTTGGATCCCGAGAGCTTCTCACTGAAGAAAGCAATTGGCCACCCCGACTGACTCAAAACACCTCCAATGCCAACGCCTAATGCATCACAATTGACCTCGAACACCTTGTCAAAATCAGGGAGTGTCAAGACTGGTGCTTCGGTCATCTTCTATTTGACTAAGGCCCTGTTTGGGAGGAATTAAATTTTTCTACAGTAAATCAATTCTCATTTTCAACCACACATTTTTCAATAAAATAATATTTTCCATCACAACAATAATTTTTTCTTCTTTTTCAACCACACATTTCCCAATATATCACTATTCAAAATCAATTCTTCCCACAAAAATCTCTCCCAAACAAGCTCTAACTAAAAACTGGCTTCTGCTTCCTCAGACTATTTGAAATCACGTCCCTTAAGACATTCTGTGATAGGTGCAATCAAGGTGCTGAAGTTTCTGATGAACTGCCGATAGAATGATGCTAACCCATGGAAGTTCCTGACATCGTGCAAGTTTTTGGGTTTAGGCCATTTCAAGACTACGTCTATCTTTGACTGATTAGGATAAACACCATCAGTAGACACAACAAAACCAAGAAAAGTTACAAAAGTAGTGAAAAATGAACACTTCTTCTAATTGACAAATAAGCATTCCCTTCTCAACATCTCAAAAACAGCGCGAAGATGATCAAAGTGTGAGGCCCACGTCGGACTATAAATGAGGATATCATCGAAGTAAACCACAACGAATTTACTTATAAAAGGTTGCAAGACCTGGTGCATAAACCTCATGAACGTGCTGGGAGCATTGGATAGCCCAAAAGGCATGACCATCCACTCATATAAACCGTGTTGCGTTTTAAAAGCTGTCTTTCATTCATCTCCAGGCCTTATTCTGATCTGGTGGTATCCACTTTTCATGTTAATCTTGGAGAAGATCGTAGAGCCGGATAGTTGATCCAACATATCATCTAGTCGGGGAATTGGAAACCTATACTTCACAATAATTTTATTTATTGCTCAACTGTCAACACACATACGCCATGAACCATCTTTCTTCAACACAAGTAACACAAGGACTGCACAATGGCTCATACTTTCACGAATATAACCCCTCTCCAATAGCTCCACCACTTGCCGCTGTAACTCTTCAGCTTCCTTGGGACTGAAGCGATATGCTGGTCAATTAGGCAAGCTCGATCCTGGAACAAGATCAATCTGATGTTGAATATCCCTCATAGGCGATAGTCCGAGAGGAAGGTCCTCTAGATAAGGTCAGCGAATTCTGTTAGTAGTTGCTATACCTCTGCTGGTAACTCTGACTCCACTAACATCACTTCACTATTTCCGCAAGGCAGTAGAGCATACACCGCATCCCCATGCTCAACATCTTCTAAAAACGTGGACATAGAAAGTAGATTAGTATTGTTGACTACCGGAGTAGGAGATGGCCCTTTACGCCGGGGTGCCAACACAATCCTTTTCCCCTTGATGCTAAGGGAATATGTATTTTTCCGTCCATCATGGATAACACTACGATCATACTACCAAAGTCGACCCAACAATACATGACATGCATCCATTCACACAACATCACACCAAGCATTATCAAAATATTTGCTACCAATAGAAAAAGATATGAGACATCGTCCATCTACTGTCACCTCACTGCCCTTATTTAGCCACGAAAACTTGTATAGTTTGGGATAACAATCAGTTTTCAACTGTAATTTCTGAACAGCCTCCTCGGATACTACATTCTCACAACTGCCACTGTCAATTATCATTTTGCAGACTTTATAAGCAAATGTGCAGGTCGTGTGAAAAATATTTGTCCTCAACCAATCGTCTCTTGAATCGCCCCTGGGAGTCAGTAAATTCTTGCGAACGACCAAAGTCTCATGGCCATCTCCATACAGCACATCATCAATGTCATCATCGTCATATACAGCCTCCCCAATCTCCTCAATCTCATCTACCACGTCCTCCTCAATTAACAAATTTTTCCCCTTTTGACTAGCAGGCTTCTTGCAGTCAGTAGCCCTATGCCCTTGTTCACCACAACGAAAACACCTAATAGAAAGATTAGAATTACCTTACGGTATCTGCTAGACAGGACGGGAATCCTGAGGGCAACTGGTAGATTGTTCTGATCGTTCCTGGTCACTAGCTTCCTGTTCTGCTGTTTTTCAACAGCAAGTGCACGCTGATATGCTTCCGAAACTATCCACAGTGAGTGAAGGCTGAGGACATCCTGCAGGGGTGGCGCAATCCTCCCAAGTACCGTACCACCATCTGCTCTTCCGTCTCAGATAAGTCATTCCGAGAGACCAACTGGTAAAAATCCAACGTGTAATCATCCACTAATCTCACACCCTGCCTCAACGTATGAAGTCGCTAAAATAAGGTTTGAGTATAACCAAAGGGAAGAAAGTGGCCCTTCATCTTTTTCTTCATCTTCTCCCAATCAGCGATCTTGGGCTTGCCATGTCTGTCCCGTAAACGCCTCAACTGTTCCCACCATGCAGACGCCCTGCCCTTAAGTTTAATGGCAACCACTTTTACCTTTACGCGATCCGGGACTTCCTTATAGTCAAAGATACATTCCACTTCATTTATCCAGTCGATAAATCCCTCAGCCTACAACGTACTAGAAAATTCGGGCATATCCACGTAAAAATCAAGATCCCTATAACGCTCCTCCCGACCACGCTGCTCCCGAAATAGATCACGTTGGTGGTAGGGATTTTCAAAAACATCGAAATCAGACTCAGGCTCGGAGACCTCATGGTCCTCCAAATCGCGCGCCGCGAGGCGCTAGGTTAACTCTGCAACTTGCTTATGCAAATTTTCAATCGTGGCATCCTGAATATTACATCACGGTGTTGAACTTCCTCAATCGGAACCTGCCCACGTCGACCACGACCTCCAGCCATTGAAACTGATTAAAACTTACCCAGGAAGAAAATTGAAGCTCTGATACCAACTGACGCCGGGCAGAATAATGATTATTCTGCAGGCTAGTTCTACCAGCAAATTCACAGGGAAGAACACAAAATTAACGCCGAAAAAACACCTAGAAAACATCTCTGAAGTTTGAAGAATTTTATTATATCACGCAATGATCAAAATAAGTCCACAAGCCGAACTTTATAGCAAAAATCCAAATTTTACCAAAAATGGCAAAATTCCAAAAATCACGCCAAACGAAAATATGGAATAAAATAAGTAGTCTGAGAAAAATCCAGCCCAAATCAGGTTAAAGATCATCTCCTAACATACAATCGAAATATTACCAAAAATAGCAAAATTTAACTAAAAATAACAATTCGAAAGGCAAAATAGTGAAATTTGATGTTGAAAACAGCACACACCGAGCAAAGCTAGTGTCCAAGATGTGCGCACCAAAAGAAGCTTTCCGGATTGTGGTCATAATCGCGATTCTGATAGCCGTAGCCAAAGTTATGGTCAAATTACCGAAACACAACTCAATTACCAAAGTTACGCGATCACTTGCCATCCTTGCGCCGATCTGCTAACTTGTGATATTTTAGAGTCATTAACGTGTTATCTGACAACTCAACATCTAACTTGAACCCTCCTGTATCAGGTACATTCTCTGAAAATCCCTATTGGAAGTTAGTGCTAATCAACTTGGCAATAAGGGTAATAATTTGGATGCGAGAAGAAAGAAGCACACTCCAGCAAAATTTTAAGCCAGTTTCCGTGTCATAACGAACTTTAATTGCATAGGCATATTGGCTATGGGAATTGTACTCTCAAGCGCTAGCCACTTAAATCAACCCTTCATTCATAACAAGCTTCTCTTAATAATAATAATAATAATAATAAAAGACAGTTCATCAGGTCATTTTTGAAGTAAAAATAGCAAACAGCTATCACTGACCCAGAGAAAAGATACAAAAGTATCACTAGAGGTTCCAAAATTTCTTTTTGTTTCAATTCAATTTCTTTGTATAGACCTTCCTGCATAACTTAATACATCGCATTTGCTGAGCACGAATGGTACATACCTCTAAGCAGTTTGAGTACAGGGACTTCAAGCAGTAACGAGACTATGACAGAAAAGAAGATAAAGACCTGCATGAAACGATACAGGTATAGAAGGTCACAAACACGCTGAAAAGGAAAAAGATGTCAACCGCTTCTATCAAAACTGATTTTTCTTTTTGGAGAGGAAAAAGATTTAGATGTTAATTGTTACTGAATATTATTAGCTATTTAGTAGGGAGACATCAATAAACCTGTAAGAAAAGAATTTCGTAAAGAACTTATTTCAAGTATAGAAGTCATAATCAAATAATTTTCGGTCATCTTTGGCTAAGGTAAAAATAAGTAAAAATTACTTAAATACTTTATTCTATATTCAACAACTTGCCTCTAGTATCTAAAAAATTTTGCTTAGTGGGGTGTATCACATACAAGAGAATAAAACGGAGTTTAACTCATTTATATTTCTTAACCCAATTTTTTTTATATCAAAATCAACAAATATTTTTAATTACGCATTTCATGGGATCCACAATTTTTATCAACTTTTCAATCATACATTTACCAACTTTTATTAAAATCCAATAAAAATATTATTTTTTTGCTAAATCAAACACGAGTTTAATATTATTCAGTTGTATTTACGAAAACATGCTACTAAAATTGGAACAAATTATAAACAGGCCTATGAATAAATCCTACGTCGCTTGGCGAAAATTTAAGAATTTCTCGTTTCTTAATATTTTCAAAGCCACAACGAAACAAAGATCTGTTTATTCTACAAGCAGTTATCCAACACCTTACTTTCTCCAACACTTATGATTATTATAATGTTTAATTTTAAAAATTATCTGTATTAATTTTAATTAGTTGAGAGTTTATGATATGACTATTAAATTTTAAATATTAAATCTTACTTAGCCCTTATTTGGTATTGATTAAAATCAAAATTTCAATCGAAATTAAAGTCAACAATTAATTTTAACCACATATTTTATGAAATTCACAACTTTTCAACCACAAATTTTATAAACTTTTATCAAAATTTATTAAATATTTAATTATAATCCCCATCAAATATGAGTTTAATTTGATCACTTTTGATGTATTACATTGATTTATTGGATAAAGTTATTGTAATGCTTGTTAATGTGTTTAGTCATGGTTGATTTCCGTGTGAAAATGCTACCAATTATTAATACTTTATAAACATTATTAGTCAATTGTTTAGGTCATAATTTAATTAATTTTCACTAAGCATCTCTGATTAACTGAAAAATATCTAAAACTTAAACATTTTGTTTCGAACATTAAACTTTGTCTTATTTGAACCAAAAAAAGTAGCTTATTTTTTAATAACATTTACTTGTTAAAATTAATACAATTTCTTAATCTCCATTTCCATTTTGATCACTGGAACTAGGAACAACGGCAACAAAACATATAACTATACACAATTTTGGAAAAGGAAAAAAGTTGATCACTCATTTTAATAAAAAACTCTCTAATTATAAGCAAAATTACTTATAAGTAAATTTAAGCTTACCATACATATCTCATTCACATGACATCAGCAGTAGCTGCATTGCATTTACTATGTGTCAAGAAATAATTGGTCAATAAAAGAAATCAATACAGTGGTCCCCGCAATACTGTATTTTCAAGGAAGTTTCTGCTATTAAAAGATTTTTATCAATATAGAGTGCACATAGAATTCAATGAAAATGCATACATAATTTTCTCTCAATTCAGGTTACATTTGAATACCTTCTTTACATTCTTCCATTATTGAGCTTATTCTTATACACTTGAAATTTAATCTAAATCACACATAGAAGAGTTTTACCAGCCAAAGTAGTCGAAGAATGTTGATAGAAGTTTTTTGGTTCATCCATATTTCATTTATGGGCTCATTTCGGAGTCTCCTTCCCAATATATGTATCAAATCGGTTTCAATAGGACTATACAGTGCTATTGAAGAGATATCGTCCAAGGTCTGTCCAGATTGGAAAAATACTTGAGTTATGCAACTTGAATACTGCAGATACACGAGGAAAAGGGCGAGTGGTGTTAAGATTGAAGCGTAGAAAAGAATGGTATAATTAGTATTTTTCGACTAATGGGTTCTTTGAATAGTTAACATTTGTGATTTTAACAAATTTAATACAGTACATTAATACAGACCTCACCGCTTCAATTCGATAACTAGGCACACTTGGCTAAGCTTAAATGTTAGTTAAAAATTGGAAGTTAAAATCGCCATTCATTAATTTTCAAATTGTTTATATTTTTCTTACTTTTAAATAAAAATTGAAATTACTTCAAAAATAATTGTTGCTTTACTATCATAATAAGTAATTTAAATTTTATATTTCGAAAACATAAGATATATTTATTATGAAACTTAATAATTTTCTTGTAAGTAAGCTAAAACGTTTTTATACACATCAAATTTAACATGAATCACACATAGAAGAGTTTTACCTATTTCATTGTTTATATAGCTAGGGAGAATATTCTCTGATTAATTTGTTTCCTTGTACAGCGACTATTAAACGATTTTTGGTAGCTCCCCTTTATCAATATAGTGTTCTTTGAGCACATAGAATTCAATGAAAATGCATACATAATTTTCTCTCAATTCAGATTGCATTTCAATACCTTCTTCACATTCTTTCATTAACGAGCTTATTCTTATACACTTGAAATTTAACCTAAATCACAAATAGAAAAGTTTTACCTGCCAAAGTAGCTGGAGAATGTTCATAGAAGTTTCTTTGGTTCATCCATATTTCATTTATGGGCTCTTTTCGGAGCCTCCTTCCCATTATATGTATCAAATCGATTTCAGTAGAACTATACAGCGTTGGTGATTGGTTTTGAACCCCATCGAAAAAACCCGGATCTGGAGGGTTTGCAAGGTTGTGGCGAGGAGTGTTAGGATCAATTTCTTGTTGATCAGCAACTTGAAAAATTTCATCCATATCAAAATCTTCAAAGAGAACGTTGGGAGCAGGTGGCAAAACTGTCGGCGGAGCAGACGACGGTAAAGCACGGTAGAAAGGATTTAAAACTAGTAAGTAAAAGCTGTTAGATACTAATACCTGTTTCATTGTTTGTATAGTTAGGGAGAATATTCTCTGATTAGTTTGTTTTCTTGTACAACAACTCTTAACAAATTTTTGGTAGCTCCCCTTTATCAATATAGTGTTCTTGAGCACATAGAATTCAATGAAAATGCATACATAATTTTCTCTCAATTCAGATTGCATTTCAATACCTTCTTCACGTTCTTTCATTAACGAGCTTATTCTTATACGCTTGAAATTTAACCTAAATCACACATAGAAGAGTTTTACCAGCCAAAGTAGCGGGAAAATGTTGATAGAACTTTCTTTGGATCATCCATATTTCATTTATGGGCTCTTTTCGGAGCCTCCTTCCCATTATATGTATCAAATCGATTTCAGTAGGACTATATAGTGCTGGTGCTTGGTTTTGAACCCCATCGAAAAAACCCGAATCTGGAGGGTTTGCAAGGTTGTGGCGAGGAGGGATAGGATCTATTTCTTGTTGATCATCAACCTGAAAAATTTTATCCATATCAAAATCTTCAACGAGAAAGTTGGGAGCAGGCGGTGGAACTGTCGGCGGAGCCGACGACTGTAAAGCACGGTAGAAAGGATTTAAAACTAGTAAGTACGAGCTGTTAGATACTAATACCAATTTCATTGTTTGTATAGTTAGGGAGAATATTCTCTGATTAGTTTGTTTTCTTGTACAGCAACTCTTAACAAATTTTTGGTAGCTCCCATTTATCAATATAGTGTTCTTGAGCACGTAGAATTCAATGAAAATGCATACATAATTTTCTCTCAATTCAGATTGCATTTCAATACCTTCTTCACATTCTTTCATTAACGAGATTATTCTTATACACTTGAAATTTAACCTAAATCACACATAGAAGAGTTTTACCTGCCAAAGTAGCTGGAGAATGTTGATAGAAGTTTCTTTGGTTCCTCCATATTTCATTTATGGGCTCTTTTCGGAGCCTCCTTCCCATTATATGTATCAAATCGATTTCAATAGGACTATACAGTGCTGGTGCTTAGTTTTGAACCCCACCGAAAAAACCCGAATATGGAGGGTTTGCAAGGTTGTGGTGAGGAGGGTTAGGATCAATTTCTTGTTCATCAGCAACCTAAAAAATTTCATCCATATCAAAATCTTCAAAGAGAAAGTTGGGAGCAGGCGGCGGAACTGTCGACGGAGCCGACGACTGTAAAGCACGGTAGAAAGGATTTAAAACTAGTAAGTATGAGCTGTTAGATACTAATACCCAGTTATGATTCTACCGACGGCTGTAAAGCACGATAAAAAGGATTTAAAACTAGTAAGCATGAGCTGTTAGATACTAATTCCCAATTATGATTATTGACCATTTCTTGTTTTGTTGGAAATTGAAGTTTTTGTGGGTGGATGATTATAGAGTTTTTTAGGGAGGAGAGAACATTCGTCTGAGAACAAAAGAAGAGTTTCTTGTTTTTACTGCTGTACAAAGGGTTTAGTATAAAAGTGGAGAACCTATTTCCCATGAAATGGAGCAGTTTGCAGGAACGTCAGGGATACATACAACAAGAAGTCAGGGAGCTAAGGATATTGACTTGTACCAATACATGTAAAAATAATTGTTACTTTACTATCATAATAAGTGATTTAAATTTTATTTTTCAAAAACATAAAATATATTTATTATGAAACTTAATAATTTTCTTGTAAGTTAATTAAAACGTTCTTATACACTTGAAATTTAACTTAAATCACACATAGAAGAGTTTTATCCGTTTCATTGTTTGTATAGCTAGGGAGAATATTCTCTGATTAATTTGTTTCCTTGTACAGCGACTATTAACAGAATTTTGGTAGCTCTCCTTTATCAATATAGTGTTCTTCAGCACGTAGAATTCAATGAAAATGCATACATAATTTTCTCTCAATTCAGATTGCATTTCAATACCTTCTTCACATTCTTTCATTAACGAGCTTATTCTTATACACTTGAAATTTAACCTAAATCACACATAGAAGAGTTTTACCTACCAAAGTAGCTGGAGAATGTTGATAGAAGTTTCTTTGGTTCATCCATATTTCATTTATGGGCTCTTTTCGGAGCCTCCTTCCCATTATATGTATCAAATCGATTTCAGTAGGACTATACAATGCTGGTGCTTGGTTTTGAACCCCATCGAAAAAACCCGGATCTGTAGGGTTTGCAAGGTTGTGGTGAGGAGGGTTAGGATCTATTTCTTGTTGATCAGCGACTTGAAAAATTTCATCCATATCAAAATCTTCAACGAGAAAGTTGGGAGCAGGCGGCGGAACTGTTGGCGGAGCCGACGACTGTAACGCACGGTAGAAAGGATTTAAAACTAGTAAGTACGAGCTGTTAGATACTAATACCTATTTCATTGTTTGTATAGTTAGGGAGAATATTCTCTGATTAATTTGTTTTCTTGTACAGCACCTCTTAACAAATTTTTGGTAGCTCCCCTTTATGAATATAGTGTTCTTGAGCACGTAGAATTCAATGAAAATGCTTACATAATTTTCTCTCAATTCAGATTGTATTTCAATACCTTCTTCAAATTCTTTCATTAACGAGATTATTCTTATACACTGGAAATTTAACCTAAATTACACATAGGAGAGTTTTACCTGCTAATGTAGCTGGAGAATGTTGATAGAAGTTTCTTTGGTTCATCCATATTTCATTTATGGGCTCATTTTCGGAGCCTACTTCCCAATATATGTATCAAATCGGTTTCATTAGGACTATACAGTGCTGGTAATTAGTTTTGAACCCCATCGAAAAAACCCGGATCAGAAGGGTTTGCAAGGTTTTGGTGAGGAGGGTTATGATCTATTTCTTGTTGATCAGCAACTTGAAAATTTTCATCCATATCAACATCTTCATCGGGAAAGCTGGGAGCAGGCGGCGGAACTGGCGGCGGAGCCGACGGCTATAAAGCACGGTAGAAAGGATTTGGAACTAATAAGTATGGGCTGTTAGATACTAATGCCCATTTATGATTATTTTCCTTCTTCTTTTTTGCTGGAGATTGAAGTTTTTGTGGGAGGATGATTATGGAGTTTTTTAGGGAGGAAAGAGCAGCCGTCTGAGAACAAATGAGAAGTTTTTAGTTTTTACCGTTGGACAAAGGGTTTAGTAGAAAAGTGGTGAAGCAATTTCCCATGAAATGGAGCAGTTTACAGGAACGTCGGGGATACATGCAATAGGAAGATGTTGATAACTAGGCATACTTGGCTAAGCTTAAATTTAACATAAATCACACATAGAAGAGTTTTACCTACCAAAGTAGTTGGAGAATGTTGATAGTAGTTTCTTTGGTTCATCCATATTTCATTTATGGGCTCATTTCGAAGCCTCCTTCCCAATATATGTATCAAATCGGTTTCAGTAGGATTATACAGTGCTGGTGATGGTTTTGAACCCCATCGAAAAAACCCAGATCAGGAGGGTTTGCAAGGTTTTGGTGAGGATGGTTAGGATCTATTTCTTGTTGATCAGTAACTTGAAAAATTTCATCCATATCAACATCTTCATCAGGAAAGTTGGGAGCAGGCGGTAGAGCCGATGGCTGTAAAGCACGGTAGAAAGGATTTGGAACTATTTTAATACCATTTATTTCTATGCAATCCTCATTAAAGAACACGTTATAAATCTATATTTGTAACTGTTTATATCCATAAATGAATTTTTTGTACAATTTTTCCTGATCTGGTTCTAATAACATTGGGCAATACATACACATGGGAAATTGCAAGAGAGCACCAAAAGTATGGCACACACACTATTGCATCCCTCCCCCATGCATTCCAAGCCAGCCCCCTCACGCCATGCATTCCACCCCCAAAAAAAACCTAGTCCCCTTATTCTTTGAACTAGGTCCGTGCTCTCTATTTCTCTCATCCCCAGGAAAGGCAAAAAACCAAACTATGTGGTGGGTTTTAAACAAAAGTCATCTCTCTCTCTCTCTTTCTCTCTCGCCCACTGTCTCCCTGGTGTTGAATAGGCAAGAAGAAGAAAGATGAGGGGTGATTTTGACCAATTTGAAGTCCATTTGACTAGTTTAGAAAGATGAGATTGGCTTTCACAGTAAAGATGATTAAGACATTTTCCACGAAAAAATGACTTCTAAACAAATAAATAATAATAAATAATAAATCTATTTTTCACCATGCACATTGTAAAGTCATATTTTCAATAATTCTCCAAAATAATACTTGCCTCCACTTGTAGACCTGCATATGTTGGAACATTTCCCACAACATTCCTACCCTGTCCTGTTGGTGATACACTCCCCATGGAAGGCCAAGAAAGCCGTGAGAAGAATGAAGAAATGAAGTTTGGTAACTGAAAATAGAAAGATGCAAAAGTCATGGATAGCTTTAAGAAATATCAGAGATTTGGAAAAACCAACCTTAGGTAACTAGCGAAATCTTGGGGTGGTGCTTTATATGCAACTATATGAAAGACAATCAAGGAAACGAATGCAACAATTGGAGTTTTAAACTTGTTACTTTTAAGCATTATTGAAGACTTAAAAATCATCTATCTATATCATTAAGCAGCTATGCTCTGCAAAAAAAAATTGAGATCCCAAGTAACATCCTCAATACAAAATAATTGAAATGCATCAAGATGTATGGATTGCTTAGCTTGACTAATATCTTGTATAAATGTTATGTAGAAGACAGAAAAACGGATAATAAAGTATTTGCTTTCAACCACAAAACGTCAGAATAGTATAAGAGACATTAAAGAATGAAGCTTGTAAAATGCTATGGGTCAAAAACATCTTTTGTCGTCCAACTTATAGCGTTTTATCATCTAGTCACCGATCGTCTTTTGTTCCAAATTACCTGTTGAACTTTCATTTTTTTTTCAGTCGGGTCAATATTTCAGCCAATGTGGAACAAAGTTCAATGATTAAAGTAAAGCATGCTGTAGGATTTTTAACCAAAAAGGTCATACATTTATCCTCGCCAGACCATTAAAATTTTGATGTTAAACACAAGTCAAGCGATTAACCCTAACAAATCTAGAAGCTTGAAGCGGTTCATCAACAATGAAAACGGCTATCATGCTAACAGCCTATCAAATCTCCCTAAAAATATTAACTAACTAGGAAATAATGTACCTAGGAGATCAGGTAACATACTACCTGAACCCCTTGAACTGAGAATTGACTTGTTTCCTGGAAATTACCAAAAATACCTGAATTAATGCTGAATAAAAAAAAAACATATTTCTACACACACCATTGACAAATCCGTATTACCATACAGTAAAAAAGGAGAGTAAAAGAACGCTACAGCTATCACACTACAACAAAAAATAAGTCAATTCATCATATCATTATAGCAAGAGAGAGTATGTAACCCAAACTCCGTTTCACCAAACAAGTCAGACTGTTAGCAGCCAGACCCCAATAATGCAGCAGCCTGGAGTTGAGGTACATTCTCTAAAAATCCCTCAGTGCTAATCAACTTGGCAATAAGGGTAATAATTTGGACGCGATAAGAAAGAAGCACACTCCAACAAAATGATTTACTTACATATGATATGGTGAAATATGATTGGGTCAGAATTTTTTCAATTAAATTAAAAAAATAAAATTTATACACTCTCTTTTGACACCTCATCTACTTGTAATGACTCTTTATGTATAAATAACATTATTTTTTGAGTAATGCTAGATGTACACTTTGACACACCCCACACATCGGGGGTGGGGTCTGCACGTCAAACTAGATGTACACTTTTACATCTAGCATTACTCTTTGTTTAACTAGCATATTTAAAATAGTTCTGATCAAAATGTGATCGCATTACAAATCACATAAATACATGTAATTGTATCAATTGGGCAACCAGAAGTTAGAAATGTTTATATATATTAATTTTTATTCTCGTAAAAGTTCAATTGGAGTTTTTTGGAAAGCTAAAAAATGGGCTTCTCTAAAACAATATTTTAAGTTTTTTTTTTGTCAAAATGTAACCATTCGACTAATATTTAAAATAAAAACACTTATGACCTCTAGAGAGTGCTTTTAGAATTTAGGAAAACCCTTCCAAACACATTCTAAATGAATTTGTGGTCTCTTTATTTTTAGCCCATTAGTACAATCTTTGTATTTTGGAATTATCTACTTGTATTTTGGGGAGTATCAAACTAGATGTATACAAAAATGTACAACAAGATTATCCTTAAAACAAAATACCTGATTAAATGATTTGATTTGAAAGTTATCTCAAATTTTATTTCTCAACTCCTTCAGACTTTAATTCA
Source organism: Fraxinus americana (assembly GCA_035079005.1). Classification (NCBI taxonomy): domain Eukaryota; kingdom Viridiplantae; phylum Streptophyta; class Magnoliopsida; order Lamiales; family Oleaceae; genus Fraxinus; species Fraxinus americana. Next base: position 34,377,709 of record CM068717.1, on the reverse strand, counting down.
ACCATTAAACCCACGCCACCTGTAATGCGATACATATTTCAGATTTTTTCTCCCATTTCTGAACAGCTCTAAGGCTATGTTTGATAGTCAAGGAATTCCATGGAAGTAGGAAAACGTTTTCCATTTTCCCCAAATTGTGGTGTTTGATAGCACAAATTTTCCTAGGAAAACATTTTCCACATTTTTCTAGGTACAATCATTTGATGCACAAAAGCTTGATTTTGTTTTCTCACCTATTTGGTGGGAAAATATTTTCCACCTTTTTTTTTTTTTGTTGTTTGCAATGGGAACAAATTCTAGATACAATGGTTAAAAAAAATTTCACTTTTATTGACAACTTCCATGCAAAACAAAGTCAAACGAAAAATATTCGGTATGGTAAAAAAAAAAATTTTCAGATTTTTTTTTAAAAATTTTTTTTTTTACAATTAGAACAAATTTTAGACCCAATGGTAGAAAAAATTATCACTTTAATGGACAAATTCCATAAAAAAAGAAGCCAAATGGATACCAAACTTTCAACATTTTCCATGGAAAATTATATCAATCAAACACAATTAATTACAATTCCCAGTAAAACATTTTCTAGGAAAATCAATTCCCTGTAAAACATTTTCTTTCCACCCATTTTCCACCCTTACAATCAAACGGACCCTAACATTTTAGTTCAACAACTCAAACCCTAATGGCCATGTCTCGCTGCGCGTGGGCGTTTCCGTCATTTAATTGCCGCTCCGATCCCGATCTCTTCCGGCCGGACACACCCTCTTCAGGCGGAAAGTTCTCTAGCAACTCTTTCTCCCCGCATCCACTACCTGCGCATGCCATTTCTTCTCTGATTTTCAAATTTCCTCCGAATTTTGTGCGGCAATTGAGCACCAAGGCTCGGAGGAACTGCAGCAACATCGGCGTGGCCCAGGTGGCTGCGGCTTCGTGGACTAACCAGTCCTCGCCGGCGGCTAGGCCGTTGACGCTGCTGCTGCAATCGCGCCAGTTGGTGTTGAAGAGGTGGCCGCCGTGGTGGAGAATAATACCTGTTTTAATGGCGAAAATGTAGAGTTTGAGGGTTTACCTCATTTCAAATATGCTTCCTTTTTGAATTCAGATGGCAGCATCGCAATTCATGCGGGTACATCATTCATCTATCTATAAACTCTTTGGTAGCAATTTATTTATTAGATTTTGTTCTCCATGCATTTCTGTGATCCCGCATTATATGTTTGTTCGTTTTCACATCAATAACAGCGTCAGTTTTAGAGGGGGTAAGTTTCATTATGTTCTGAATTTATGAAATAATGTTAAGGAAACGATTAGAATATGTATTTGGGGAACGAGGATTGGTATTCATTTAGGATGTCAAGTTATGATGTGAATAACTGTGATGTTTATTATCTGTTTCCAAGCTGGAAATACAAATTCTTAGACATGTGTGACATTAGTGATTTTTTTCGCAGCTCGAAATTAATAAGCACATTGCATGTGCTCACAGGATAAAAACCGCATGACCCCAAATGTGTTTTCTGATATTTTCCTTCCCATCTGGGTTCCCCCCTTCCTTTTTCTTTCCAGCTGCAATTATAATACAGGGCGCTAAACAGATAAAAAAATCTGTTACCTTCTTGCACAAACATTTACATTCCTCTATCTTGATGACCTTTTTATAAATCCTGGCAGGTGAAAGATTAGGTCGTGGCATTGTTACTGATGCAATAACTACTCCAGTAGTTAACACTTCTGCTTATTTCTTCAAGAAAACTTCTGAGCTCATTGATTTCAAGGTACTCATAACTGATACATTTGAAGTCTTGCTTCTAGATCATTTTCCTATTCAGACTTGGGGTCCCATGGTAGGGAGTAATAGCCCTAACCCTTCCTCTCAAGATGGTAGCCGGCTTGAGAACACCAATCTTGGAATCGTTTGAGCTTCGGACAGAATGATTTGCTCATTTAAGCAATTTAATATGTGATACTATATTAAGACTTGAAATTTCATTTCAAAAGGTTAACCTTGTTAAAAGGAGTACCACAAGCCCTTGAGCCCTTGATTGATCCCCATTATTTCCAAAATACATATTTCTCCTCTTTTTTTTAACCACACATTTTTCAATAAAATATTACACGTAAACCCAAAACTTTTTCATATTTTTTAACTACACATTTTTCATCTATCTACTATTCCAAAATGCATTCTACATTAAAAATGGGGCTCAAAGAGGCTCTAAGTATATTTTATTATTTTCATATATAGCAATGAGATTTTGTACTTAACATTCTTCGTAAGATGGTACCAGTTTGAGAACAGCAATCTTGAAATACAATTGCTCATTCAAGTTTTGGACAGATTGAATTGCTTGTTTGAGCATTTTGGATTCCAATACTAAAGAGTTGAGCTTTCATCTGGTAGGTCAATCACTTAAAAGGACCACTCCAAGCCATTATTATTTTCATATATAATTGATGTTGAATATACCATGTTAAATAAGTCATCCAAAAGCTTAAACTGTTGGAGAGGGTTACATGCATATTATTTGAGTCATGTTTTCTACATGCCCTCTCACTTGTAGGCAGGGTTAATTTTTCTTCATCAAAGCCTTGACATGTGTACATTTTCATTAAATGGGTATCTTTGTTTGTTCAAATTTCATGTTTAACCATTTGTTTTGAAAAGCTCAAGCTGTTAGAGGGAGACACGTGTATATTATTTAAAACTTGTTTTGAACATGTACTATGTTTTAGTATATCAAGCTCATTGGTTGAGAAAGTGTGAGAGAAATTACAGATTTATTAGACGGCAATCATTACTTGAACCTTATATGGATCGAGGATACATTCATTCCCTTTGGCAGATCTTATCTATTTTCTAATAAAATGAGGTGGCTGTGATGAAATTACAGATCTTCTGTATCCCTTTGGCAGGAAAAAAGACGGGCAAGTTTTGAATATGGTCGCTATGGGAATTATACCACTGTGGTTGCAGAGGAGAAGATAAGGTCATCTCTCTTTTTCAGTTTCATTTCTTAACTTTCATTTGGCAAGAATGTGAATTGATCATTTGAGATTGTAACTTTTTTTCTCTATAACTGCAACAGTGCACTGGAGGGGGCGGAATCAACAATATTGATGGCTTCTGGAATGTGTGTTAGCACCGTCATGTTGATGGCATTGGTTCCTGCTGGTGGGCATATAGTGACTACCACGGACTGCTATAGAAAGACTCGCATATTCATTGAGACTGTTCTGCCCAAAATGGGAATCACAGTATAATCTTTTTGTACCCATTAATTTGAGCACTTGATTCCCCAGCAGAGAAAGCATCCATACTTTATACCTTGTTTTAAGGAAAGAAATTAGGAGAAAGGTGCCGTATCTTTGTAAATACTGGGGGAGGGGATGACTAGAATGCGTTGATTGTATTTAAATATGCTTTAAGAACAAATGAAGGTAATGATTTCAAACATCTGCCCAGATAATTGATAAATAAAAACAATAGAGGGGACGTGAAAAGGTAAAGGAAGGGAGACAGACAATGTGTTTAATGTATACTGAAGTCTAGATTCAATAGGTGCACTCTGCACTATAGATTTTGACTTTATCTTCTTATGATACCCCAAATGCAGGCCACAGTCATTGACCCTGCAGATATTGGAGCTCTGGGGTCTGCATTAGAGAAGAACGAAGTCAGTATTGAAGAACATCGTATTCTTACATTTTCTTTCAGGGATTCATCAATCTGTTTCATTAAATTGCTTTCTACTTTTAATAATTAGCAATACAGGTAATGTTGAATGAAAGCTATACTCTTTTGTGCAGGTTACTCTTTTCTTTACGGAGTCTCCAACCAATCCATTCTTGAGATGTGTTGACATTGAGCTGGTTTCAAAGCTTTGCCATGACAAAAGAGCCTTAGTGTGCATAGATGGGACATTTGCAACGCCTCTCAACCAGAAGGCTCTAACTCTTGGTGCCGATATTGTTCTCCACTCAGCAACCAAATATATTGGGGGTCATAATGATGTATGTTGGCTCTGATTAATGTATTTAGGTTTAACCACATTGATAACCACGTGATTTTTAGTGTTATTACTTCTTAGTATTACACCATCATATTTTCCCTGCAGGTTCTAGCAGGTTGCATCAGTGGTCCTGAGAAGTTGATTTCGGTTGTTCGCAACTTGCATAATATTCTGGGTGGTGCTCTCAACCCGGTTAGTTATCTTGATCAAAGATTGTCTTGGTATAATAACGTTGTCTTATTGCCTTATATAACTCAAAATCCTTTTATGTTCTACTTATTTTGTTAAGCTTGTAGCAACAAGCATAATTTTGTTGCAGACTTTGTAATTTGTAGCACTTTTCAGCCTTTGCATCTTGTGTTTGTATCGTGTTAAGCAAGTTTAAATTCATTTTATCAGAATGCGGCATATCTGATCATCAGAGGTATGAAGACGTTGCATCTTCGTGTACAGCAACAAAACACTACAGCATTGAGGATGGCCGAGATTTTAGAGGAACATCCCAAGGTATATTAGAGCTTAAATTTATCTTGATTTAATAAACTTGTTGCATTTCTGTCTAAATGTAGTTATGTACGGTTTTATATGGTGGAAGTATTATTTGCACAATAGTCCACTTAAACTATAATTCTAGATTAGGATTTAACAAGCATGAATTTCTTGAGTAATATCCAACAAGCATGAAATGCACAGGTTAGGCGTGTCTATTATCCAGGCTTGGCAAGTCATCCAGAACATCGACTTGCAAAGAAGCAAATGAAGGGTTGTGGTGGCGTGGTTAGTTTTGAGGTCAGTATTGATAGAGCCACTGAATCTCATTAAATGTTTCTGAAGCAACTCCTCTGAGAGTTTATCATGGAATCTGATCAGGTTGATGGAGATTTACTGACCACTGCAAAATTTATCGATTCCCTGAAAATTCCGTACAAAGCCCCATCCTTTGGTGGCTGTGAAAGCATTGTTGATCAACCAGCTATAATGTCTTATTGGTACGTCCTTCCCTTATTATGATAATTTCCTTGAAAGCATGGGATCATTACTTTGTAAAATGGCGTTTGGGTTACTATCCCTTATTTCTTTCTTCATTTGCTTAGGATTATCTTTTCTTTTTGAAAAATTATAATTTATTAGAGAATCTATAGAACTATAATCTTCCCATTGGTTGGATGCTTAATGCTTGATGTTAGATCTAATGTTGCTGGAAGTTATAGGCCCTGGAAACTTGTGAATCTGATCTACTTTTATTTGTTTTTATGTTTTGATTCTACCATTCATTAGGCTACAAGCGTGTTTGGCTAAGCTTAAAAACTTTACTTATAAGTAAACAATTAAGTTTTAAAGATAAATAATATATTATATTAGTATGGAATTAAGAGATTTATTTATTTTGAAACCATGTAAAAGTTACTTTCAAAATAATTTATATTATTTATTTAAAAGTAAAAAATAAAACATGTTTGGAAAAAAAGATGATTAAAATCAACACTTCCATTTTTTAAACTTTTAGCGGCACATGCTGGTGTCTCACTATTGAGAAGTAATGAGAAGGATGTCAAACTTCCCGGTTGAAAGGAATAGACGGAAAGTAACCTCATGAGTTTTAATGTAAGTTACATGATAATATATTTGGGTTTGTAGTTGCTGAAATGCTATTAAACAGCCGGATAGCAAAACCAAGCCATTTAGTAGCTGTAAATTCTCTATGCCAAGGCATTCTTGTCTTGTAATGATGATGGTATGAATAATATGATAAATGTTGTGAATTTGATCGGGCAACAGGGATCTGTCCCAGTCGGATAGAGCCAAGTACGGGATCATGGACAGCTTAGTTCGTTTCAGTTTTGGAGTTGAAGATTTTGGAGACTTGAAGTCTGACATCCTTCAGGCACTGGAGATGATATAGTTTGCTGTGTCTTTTTTCTTTTTCCTATTTGGCAACATTTTCAGTTTCAATTTGCTGTTTGATCATGAAATGTGGATCTTCACTTGGATGGTTCATGGTATGGAATTTTTGTTTTGCATTTTAATTCCTTGTACATCAAATTTAAATATAGCCTAGTGAATTGTTTGAAACTGATTTTTCTAAATTACTTTATTTTTTCTACACATTTTTCAACATATAGTTTTAATTACACATTTTCCAAAAATCACTTGTCAAAAGCATGGGGTGAAATGTAAATATTTTGTTCAGTTATTTATTATCTATATAGATAAATTGTTACTACTTCATTAGCTAAAATTGTTATATAAGTGCCAGGCACAACTATGATGATCCATGTTTCAGTTAAGAAGCAAATTCAAGAAATTGTTATTTTACACGATAATTTTTTGGAGTTGAAAGTTACTTGTACAAGAATATTTGCTTTGAAATCAATTATTACAATTATATTGTGTAAAATTGGCAAAGACGAGTAATCAAAGTAGGACGCAATCACCATTGTTCTCTTCTCATGCAGATTATGAGTTGACTTGAATGTGACTATTCTTAAAAAAAAATACTTAAGTTTATTAAGTTACTTTACTTTTAAAATAAATATTATACAAACATATTTGGTCATCTCATTACGTTTTCAGACACGAATGGAATTAAGAAATTTGATTTATGAAAATGAGTTAATGGTTTGTGAAATCGAGGTGACCTTGAAGTCCCTAGGTTTTCCTCTCTACCTATAGTAAATCTTTGCCTCGATCAATCACTCGACCACCTTTGTCGAGAATGGCATGATGGAATCCCTCAAGTCTTCCTACCCTATTCAAACTCTAACTAGGGAGTCCTCCAACTCAAATAAGGGAAGCATCGAGAATCCTGTAATAAAAAAGTTCACCGTATCACCCAAAAATAAAATGCTTTTATGGTAAGAAAAGGTGGAGGATATCTAACTTATCATTTACATTAATCTTTTGTTAGTCCCTGTTTGACTCGTTATTTTCAAATTTTATTTTTTAAAATTTATTTTCAATCACACATTCTCTTGTAAAATAATTTTACACGTAAATTTAAAATTTCTTATTATTTTTAATCACACATTTTTCCAACTTTTTACTATTTTAAAATGCATTTTATTGGTGAAAATGGAGCCCAAACTAATTTATCTTCATATATCCATTTAACTTTTTATAATTTTTCTTCGTTGAAAAATATGTTCATTTATTTTTTTAAAGTTTATCGGTCACTATTTCTCTGTGCATCTCTCTTGTACTTCTCGCCACAATAGTAGAATTCACATCACTCCATTCTCATTTTGCTCTGCACATTGGATTGGTAATTTTCAATTAGAAACGAATGAGAATTTTTTATGTAACTGAATTTAAATTATGTCATTGTAGTTTTTAGTCAATCGTATTTAACCAGTAATCAGTAAGCACATAGTTGATTAATGCGGAAAAAATGATAATACATTCGGATTGTATTTAATTAAATATGGCATTTTGGAAATAGTTCAGAATACATTTGGAAGAAACCCTACCGGATGGAGTAATCATCGCCACCGCGATTCTGCCATGAATTAGCTGCCGGATGGTGATGCAAAACGTCGCCGCTGCAGATCTGGTTCTCCGTTAGGAACTCGAAAAGGTCAACGATTTCTACGTCGATAAAGGGGAAGAATTCATCAACCACTTCCAGGTTTTTCTTTCTTAGTTCGTGTATGCTTGTAGACTATACATGAAATAAACAACTATTTTGATACAGATTGATTTAAGATTGGTGTGATTTTGTTGGTTTAAGTTTTAAATTTTATACAAGCTTGAAAACACGCACTAAACAATTGCTAATTTGAATTTAAACTTGGGATTTAATGTTTATGAAATAAGTTTACTGTATAAGCTGAGAAATGGGAAATTTTGAAAACCATGAATTGAGCTTTTGAGTAAATAAATATTAGGATTTATGAGGGAATGAGAAAATTTGTGGCTGAGGTCAAAGTAAGAAATTGATGTGCAAGTTGGAACATGTAAACGATTATTTTTGTATTGGATTTTCCGAAATGAGGTAGGATTTGGCTACTTTTACTTCTAAAATATATTCTTCATTTTTTGGCGAAAGGAGGCAGGGAAAGGGGACGTGTATAGAGGATATTTCGACTACTTCTGTAACTGGAATTACGTAGGATACTTCCCTTTATCAACATAGAAACCGTCGAACTTTTCTGAGTGTTAAGTTGTGTTCGATTGGTAGCCGACGGAAATAATAGAGGAATTGTACCTGCAAGATGAATTGTAATCCGAGCACGAAAGTTGATTTAAGGCACTTAAAAAAAAAGCAAAAAAACAAAAAATAATAATGGAAATAAACACAAAACAAAACAAAGGATTTGTGCTTGTGAAATACTGTGAGACGTAGGAATCCTAGTATGAATTTGAGGTAATATAAGATGAGGAGAGTGTTTTGCCCTAAAACTGATGTTGACAGTGTAGTGAGGAGATGACATGAAATAGAAAAACAAAATTTAAGTGGATACGGATTTTTGTGTAGTTGGATGGTTTAAAAGAATCTCTTAGGCATATTCCAATTTGTCATGGTATTTGTTTATTTCATATGATTTGGAAATTGCTTAGTGCAGCACATGTCGATAAATGAGCATGGAAATGGTCCTTGTTTTTATAAGAATCTCTGAGGTATATTCGTATTAGTTAATTCATAATATTTTTGTCATACGATTACATATCTTCAAATCTTTAAAGTTTGGGTTTCTCTCAGATCCAGCAAGATCATCTTGTGTAAGCTATGTCACGTTATAGAAGAAAATGATTGAGTTGATTATGGGCCCAAGTTAACATTCTAACCCTCGTGCCTTGTATGGTATCATGGACCGCTGTACTCGATAGTATTAAAGGAGATAAGCAAGTTAAAATATTGTCTTTCTAATTATGTAGTGTTACTATGTGCTAAACATGTGGTTGAGGTTTTAGAGACAAAAACCTATGACCTGCGCTGTTACACAGCGCAGTAAGATTCATCTGTCTTTCAATTTGTATTTTAATTCTGTTGGATTTGTAGTTGTGGAATTATTTTGCTTTGTGTTCGTCTAGTTGTGTAATTGTAGTAATGAATGTGTAGATAGTATTAAAGACTTGTTTAGAATGAAGGTTCATTTTGGTTAAAATGTACCAATATGGCATGTGTTAATTGCCAGCTGCTGTTGTTTTTGGTGCCAAGAGAGAATTGAATTAGTGAAGGAGATGGGCAGTTAAGATGGAGTGTTTACCTTAGAGACTGAATTTAGCGAGAGATAATGGAAGAGGTGTAAACTGGGCCTGTGTCAGGCCTACATGCTATCACCCTTTATTTGCTTAGGTTTCCTTTTTTTTTCTTCGATACCAGCCTGTCAGGCTGCGGACCCATACAGCTCGGGCCTGTCATGACCAATGCCTGGGACAGCTTTTGCCATGCTGCACTGCTTGGGCCATTGCTGGAACACAAGATCAAGTATTTTACCTCAGAGAGTGAATTTAGTGACAAGATGATGGGCATAGGAAAGTCCATTGTAGCCATTCATGATTCATGGGGCGGCATTCTTCTGGAAAAGCTAAGAAGCCCATTTTTCTTGGTCATTCTTTTATATATCTAATGCAAGTTTCAAAGTGCTCTCACGGTTCACTTGGGGATCACGTGGTGCTCTCTCTTGTATTATTTTATGTGGATTCTAATATTTTCATGAAAAATTCTGCATATTTCATTTACTCGTTAAAATTTCAAAGAAGTATGATAATGTGACTTGGGGATTGTTGTTTCTACATTTTACAGGGCTTGCTGTCCATTTGCCATTCTTCAAGATTGAAACTCCCAAGAGATTAGTTCATGAATGGGAAGCAAATCTTGAGTTAGTAAGTTGTCATACTGCCCAAATTCAGACAAGCGCAACATATGCTGACGTTCATCCCGGAAGACAACCTTGTTACTCAGGAGGAATCTATAGATTTATACCAGAGCACCCTTGCTGCAACATTCAGGCAAGTTTTACCATGAAAGTGATGAAAATTGAAGTGTAGCTTTTTGGTTGCACAGTGATCCCTTGTCGAATGATTCGTTCACGACTCTAGAAGCTGAATGTTCTGCAAATAAAAAGCAAGACAGTAGCAGCACTAAATGGGTTACATTTTTGGGATAAAGTTCGTGTTTATATTTTTTAAAGAATTATTTTTAATTCTTTAATTGCGTCTATACTGTGGAGGATTGAGGTATTCATGTTTTGCCACCCATTTATAAAAATTGTGCTCGTAAATGAATTCATTCTAGACGCGTGAAATGTGTTGAAAATAAAATTTAAATAAGTAAACACGTCTCTAAATTATTGTTATTTTAAGGACATAATTCTGTCAATTATGCACAACGTGTGAAGAAAGAATGGCATCCCATGCAATATACAGGTCTTTGCATTTGTTAGTACATTTATTACTAGTACAAAAATTCTAAAACAGAAATAAATAAAATATGCATCTTTCTATGCTACTTGAACCCAAAAAAATAAAATAAATTTGCTACACAGTTTTGTCATCGTCATCGTAGTTAAATGGCAAGGGCACGGACTTAAATGCCCTGTATTTTCCAACATTGTTCAAGTGTTCATTCTCCAACCTGCCCAATTAAACACAGAAGGCATTACCATCAGAAAGAACCAAATCAGGTGATAAAGGTTGAATCAGAGTCTGTCAGTATTAGTACCCTATCTAATTTTCTCTACGAAACATGCTCAGTTCTATTGATAGACAATATGAATAAGTGGGCTACAATATTAATGCCAGTGAGGATTAGAAGTTCATGCCTATTTCTTGGTACTTATTCCTATAGTATGTCCAAAAACAGACATTGAGTTGTCAGAAAGAACTGCTTTAGATTTTCTAGTAGTAGTAGATGTAGCACTGAATTGAATGGAGTGAGGAAAAATGGATTTATGTAGCCGACTCTAAAACAAGGCTCCGTTTATTGTTGTAATCAGAACAAATCGAGAATGCACGACAATGTATCAAACCTGAAAAAGTTCCAAATTCCGCGGCGAAGTATCTCGAGGCAGGCAACAACTGCAATCATGGCTCTCCTATGGAGAAATGGTGCTTCATTGAAATCCAGAACTAACTGCATCCATACCAGTCTCAGAAGGATGTTAACCACCTGCAATTCAATTAACAAGGATTTATTGCTAAACGCGACTAGATAGTACAACAAGCAACATTTTAGCTAGCTTTTCTTTCAAGTTTTGTCCAATCCTCCCTACCAAACACGCCATTAGTCTATCGGAAAAAATAAATGTCAAATGTTCGATGAAAGAAATGGAGAAACTCACAATGGCTACAAAGTACACAGCCTCATGGTATGAAAAAACCCTGCTGAGGCTCGCCTTGAGACCCGCCTCACTGTGAGGCGCAGCTTCTGCGCCTCGAGGCTCAATCTGTGAGGCACAAAAAATGAGGCGTACGCCTCTACATCTGAGGCAAAAAAAATGAGGCGTGCGCCTCATTTGCGCCTCATTTGAAGTATGTTTTTTTTTTCAGGTTTTTGAAAAAGAATTAAAAAAGGCCCTCTTTAAAAAAGAGAATGGCCCATTTAAAAAGATATTTTGGGTCAAACAAAATATTAAAATATCTAGAATACCAAAAGGCAGCCAGAAATCCTTCTACACGGCGGCAGACAGAAATCTTCCTAGATGACGAGAACTACACAGCAGTCAGAAATCTTCCCAGAACTAAACGACAACCAGAAAACTTATCTTCAATCCTTCGCTTAAAAGAGGTCCTCAAGTGTTGCTTCTATGTCTCTTTTCTCCTTTGCTTCTGCCTTCTTCTAGTGACTTACAATTTAAAATTGTTTCACTAGACTTTACTTGATTTTTTTTTTGTTCAGTGCATCGCCACCAGATTGCACCTATTTTGTTCGGCAGATTGCACATGTTTTGTTTGTGGTGAGGCTTACGCCTCAAAACGTTTTGAGGCTTACGCCTCGCCTCATTACAAAAAAACGCCTCGGTACCCGTTTACGTTTTTTCAAACTATGCACAGCCTTGTTTGACACCAGAAGTTTATCTCTCAGCCATGGATTTTTTGCATTCCTTTGCAAAAGTCCCCAATCAATAACAATATCCCAGTATGTGCTGAAAATTGTGGTAACTCCTGAACTAGATGCAGCCATGATTTTCCAAAACATTCCTTTCCTTAAATCATATACCGTCCTCATCACAAGAGCCACAATTGTTGATAAGTATTTAAGGCCATTAAATCCCTGCATCGGATCTTTCTCCTCGGCCAACCGGCGTAGGCACTGAGAATTTAGTTAATTAAGCAAAGATAAATACAGTCTCAATTCCATTAACTAACGGAGACAGAGAGTGACTAAGTTGACATAAATGTGGAAGTTCGGTGATTAACTTGGAATAGAAGAAAGTTCGATGATCAAAGTGAAACAACAATATAAGTTTGGAGCGAGAATCTGTATCATTCAACACGTTAATTTACCTGAAGAAAGCGTGACCAGAATGGAATAACTGCGACAACGATGAGAAAGATTTCATAAATGTCGCTGTCGAGGCACTTGTTTGATCTCTTTTTAAAGTTACCCCATCCATAGTAACAGATGTAGAATTGCAAACTCCTGAAGGCCTGAACCTGAAATGCAGAAGCTCAGCATATTACTGCACAAGTCAATTAAAGGCTGAAGGAAGCTATTATCAGGATTCATATTCATTCAAAATTTGCATACTCAACTCTGTTTATATTTTTCATAGCTGGTTCCCAGCCCAGGAAAAAGAGGAGGGTGTTAGGTTGACGGCTAACATAAAACTTTATCATATCATACAAATACAATACAAAATCCTAATATAATTCCGTTGAGGTGTCTCCTACTAATGACGTGCTACTCTCAATGTAGCAAAACCCAAATTTATTAGGAATATGGCTTAGTTTGTTGTTTGTGGGAAAGAGAACTGACACATTTATGAACAATGTTGTTATTCTGTAGTAAAAAGCATTATATCATACCTGGCTCGTAAGCTGATCTGCCAAGAAGAAATCAGGGAGAGTAACCTACAAAGGCAGCCAGAAAAATGATAATGAGGTAATGCTTTAACTTCGTGTATCAGTGTATGTTTTGCATGTAGTACTGGATAAGATAGTGGACAACATTTTTAGCTTCTTTTTCTTCTTTAATACTGTATTGTAATGTACAATACACCACACCAAACAAGTCATATATTTTCTGCAGTTATGCAATCTGTATACCTTATAAAGAGGTGCACAAAGGCAATGCCAAGCGCATTTGATGAGGAAGAAGCGACTAGAACGATATATGATATTGAAAGGACAAAATGTTATAAATAGCAGAACCTGCGGGAAAAAAATTGTGTGAAAAAAAGACAGTAAAATTCCTCAGAGATAATAGAGTTATGTTGCATCATGTTGTTAGAGAAAAGGGCCTGCAACTTACAGTGACTAGACCTAGTGGAACCAATTCAGTCAATGTTTTGAAACTTTTAGTTCTCGGGTCCATCTCCATGTCAAGGTTCGAGAGTACAGCAGCCAATGCGAGTACTGAAAGGCCAGAAGCTAGAAGAAAAACTTCTCTATATCCCAATTCTGTTCCTTGCTTGAATCCAAATATGAATGGATAGTTCACTCGGAAATGTCTCCACAAGTACGTGTTCCCTCCGTACATGACCATGTGTAGGACAATGAATCCAAATAAGCTACAAATATGAAACTCAGTTGTTTAAAATAGACGTTATTTTGAATCACATATAGTTATTAATAGCTAAAATATACCTGTAAAGTGGAAATATATTGTCCATATACTGCCCACGTCCCTCGTGGTTAAGAAGATTTCTCCCGTGTATAGAGACAATAATAGCCACTACCAGTGCTATTGAGCAGCCAGTGAATAAACCTTCAGGTGAGAAGAAGTTAATCCAAGTAATTACCTAGGACTACAAATTCGTTGTTCCTAGATGGTTGAAAGAATAAAAGATTCATTCTGCTTAAGCTTACCAAGGAAAAAAGTTATCCTGTGCCTCTCTTTCTTAGCTTGCGTCTTCAAAGAATTCATTCCTTTCCTTCGATTTCCATTCGAGAAATGCTTAATAAATGTAGCCTCTAGTTTTTCTATGAGTCTGTTAACCTAATGAAGCAGAAGATGTAAACATAACGGCAAACAAACTGTAAGCACGTGTTCCGTATGCAGGACTGTACAGTATAATCAACATGATTTTAGCTTCTTTTTCTTTCTCAATACTGTCCTATATGGATTCCACCTTATCAAACAAGCCAAAATAATTTGTCAAACTTGAAAAAAAATATTATGGTACAAACCTCATCAGAGCTACCAAGATAGGACTTATCAACCATCTCTAAGTAAGATTTGGAAGCCTTCCTTGAAGTTATCTACATGTAAATGAGTTGAGACGAGAGGAAAAAGAGGACAAGGAGAGAAAATCTTCTGATTAAAAGGAACGGGCTATACCTTGTCATATTTCTTCAAAATCTTGGAGAATGCCAACATATTCAAGAAACTGAAACATTACATAGCAGTTAGTACTATGTCACTTGTACTTCAATTTCAGTTCCAAATCTAAAGATTTTTCTTTTTACCAATAGCTCTTCAGAAGTCGAAGCTTCTGGTAAAATTCAATGAAGGCCTGTCTCAACTTTTTTTCTACTTTTCTTAGTTCATCCTTGCTGAATGATAGGTCAGATTTTGAACTCATGATGACACTTTTCAGAGTCGAAACTGGGGTGTCTGGTTCCACATTGATTTTTACATGATCCAAAACTTGTAATGAAGGAGGCCAAAAACCATTTGAATCCATCTTGTTTTCTATCTTCTTTTCATCTTCACAAGTCCCCATCTCAATTTCTTGAATTACATCCATATGCAATCCTCCTTAAAAGAAAAAACAGTTTGAGAATGGAAAATGTATATCTAAAAATAATAAGCACCTAAAGCAATGCATTGTTTTGTTCATTATAAACAGGACTCAATTTCTATATAGCATCAACTGAATATGCTATCTCACTTCAAAAAATTTGAATATCAATTCTCGATGCCATTTTGATATTCACTTTGACTAGTTTACACTCTGATTGCCTTACCTTGCTTATTTCCATTCACAGTTGCAATAACTGTTGCTGGGGATGAATCACTGGCGTC
Organism: Fraxinus americana; assembly: GCA_035079005.1. Taxonomy (NCBI): domain Eukaryota; kingdom Viridiplantae; phylum Streptophyta; class Magnoliopsida; order Lamiales; family Oleaceae; genus Fraxinus; species Fraxinus americana. Next base: position 34,362,565 of record CM068717.1, on the reverse strand, counting down.
AGATGATGAAAAATTCGTTTCTCGAGCATAATTTTGTGCTACCGAAGGCTTATCAACTCGAATTCGAAGAGCAATAAGAGCATCCATTTGTTTGCTCAATTCCTCTGCCTCCATTTTCACTTCCTCCACTTTATTCTTGTAAAACTTAACCACTTTATTGAATTCATCATCAAGTCTCCTAAAGAAAACGAGTTCATATTCTCCACCTTCTTCTGAAGACCTCAAGAACATGGTTTGATAACAACTTTCTGAACCCTCTCCCTGTACTGCACTAACTAGTATAACTTCATCCTCACTATTCCTTGGAGAATTCTTCCTAGGGGAGCCTTTGAGAGTACTGTATCGACTCGTTAGCCCGCTAAAGGCTCTGTACATGGATACCCTTCTCTGCAGAGAACGCGATCTAGAAATTTCTTCAGAGGATGAAGCATTTTTCTGTTGAAATCTCAAGACATCTTTGAGCAATGTTTTGAGATAATTATAGTCCATGTATGCTTCCTGCCATTCTTGCACCATCTGGGATGCTAATTCCCTGCCAAACTTCATCTTCTTTTTTTTTAATAAGCAAAAAACAGATTTTCTCGAATGCTAATGTTCAGATCTCGCTGTAAATCCAGCAATGAACAGAACAAAATGGCAATGAAACATTTATGTAGCCGACCCCGGAAAGCTCTCTAAGCTGCAATGGCGGGTTTTTTCTTTGGGAATAAGGCTTAATTTGTTGAATGCTTTTTATAAGCTCTCTCTGTCGCAATCTTTTTCCCGGGTTTCAACTCTTTCACTTGTTACTGATCAAAGTCAGAAAATGGTGTGAATTTTTGACAATTTCTTGACGGGGTTTTCAGATCGTAAACTGTATTTGTTGAGATAGTAAAAAATCTGTATATGGTTAATAATAAATGTATACAGCAAGTTGTCCATCAGTTTGAACGCGCATTGCAATCTCAATCAAAGATACGGCCATTCTTTAACCGTTTGACTAACATTTGTCCCGACAGACAAACTTTTTGCTGTTTTTGGGCCCCGATTCATTGTAAACTTTTCCATGAAAAATGTATCATCCAAGGAAAGTGAATTCCATTTTGACTGTTTGATTGTAACATGGAAATGGAAACCGAATTTCAAGATACAACTATTTTAATCTGCATTTTCTTTATTATTATGGAAAACTAATTCATATGGATTTGGCGAATTTTTATTTTTCAAGTAACATGGAATTAAAATTTCTTTCCGTCTTTGTCTATCAAACGGACCCTACCTTCTTTTCCATTGGTGAATGAATCAACTTGATGCATTTTTTAAAGGGCCAAAGTTTCATGCTGAAATGGCAATCAAATGTATTTAATAGTTGGGGGCAAATAAATACCTTCTTAATCATTTATGATGGGGACTTTCTTCCTAACAAAATTTGATTGAATATGTCAACGATTGAACAAAAATCCATATAAACTTTGAAGATATTCCATCTTTCTCATATCTGATTCATATTCCATCTTTAGGTAGCCTAATCTAATAAAATAAGATCAAGATGTCAATATAAGTAGACCGAATTATTAGTACACCAAACATATTTTATATTAGTACGTCCCCAGGAGACTTGGTGTAACAATTACGGTATTCTAATAACATGGCTCGTTCTTGTAACGTATAACAGTACATAAAAATATTATCGTGAACGTCAAAATTTGTTGTTGTTATGCTGATTCTAGGGAATGGAAATGGTCTGGTTGAGACAAAGTGTGCGTGAAAGCGTGTTTTAGTAATTTGGCTGCGTTGGCAACTCCAAAACGTGTGTCTAGAGATGACTATTTAACCACTTTGAGGAACATTTCAAATGGCGTAATTAATTCCTCGATTGACGGACGAGAGATTGAAGGTCAATGTTTAATTGGGAGTTTGTAGTGCTTGGTGGGACGTGGGGGCAATTCTTTTTCTCCTCATCTTCATTAGATTTATCATTTCTGAGATCATAACGACACAAATATTTTCTATTTCATTGAAAAAGAAGAAGTTGTAATTGATTATCGTATTCTATTGGCATCTATTAAGCCACTCATTCAACAATGTCAAAATTAATAAAAAAAAGTATCACATAAGTCGAAAGGTGAGACATTGATGATATGTTTGATCAAGAGAACTGAAAAACAGTCAAGATTGTCTAGGAATAAAGTTAAGTTAAATCACACTGATCATATTGTCTAGTGCTATCTAAGTTGAGGATGCAATATGCACATGATTCACGAAAGTCAAGATGAGGTAAAAAATTGTTCATGCATTTTTGCAGCCATAGCCCTCGTTATCGTCGTCGTCATCAAGATGAAGTAAAAAATGTCCATGTACATCTCATACTTAGTCTTCCCTCCATATTTGGATCCTCCAGCCCACCACCACCACCATAAGAAATCGGGATAGGTCGGGTTGGGTCCAACTCTTATACTCATTATCTAGAGCCTCATCACCATATGCAGAGGGCTTAGAATAGGAGTTATACAGTGGGCTGTCATAATCAAACCCATTAGAAGTTAGAACCCAAGGATGTGATGGGGGTAGCAGTTAACGGTGACATTTCCGGGCTCGACATCAATTCGATGTCGTTTCCTCCCCATACGGGGTCGTATCAAATTCAATGAAATCGTCGACATTGGAGTTTGATAGACTGGAACTAACTTTAGATTGTTTTGTTGAACTAGTAACAACTAAGAAATATTTTATTACTTTCGCGGTAGTTTTGAGGGAGGGTCGTGCATCGAGTTCATTTGAGAATTTTCACTAAATTTTAATGGATTTGGTCTTATTTTGGAAAAATGAAATTCTTTTGCTACTCTGATATAAATAATTCATTACTTATTCAACTCTTGTAAGACGAAAATCTAAATTTAAATTGAATTTCGGTATCAAACTAGATATTTTAAAAATTACCTATTTTTAAGAATAATTAGATTAATATTAATTTATTCAACATTTAAATATTGGGAAGTTGGTCGGTCATATTGGGAACCTACCTTTCAATGTATCCTAATTTGTTTCTTTTTATTCATTTCCTGAAATGGCTTTTAGTTTTTTGGAGGTAATACAGTCGTTTCCATTGAGAGAGAGTGAGAAAAAAAAGTGGAGATGCGGGGGATCGAACCCCGTGCCTCTCGCATGCAAAGCGAGCGCTCTACCATTTGAGCTACATCCCCATTTAGTCACTGAGCTGTATAAATTTTACTACTTTGTCTTTAGCAAAACCTTTTTTCCTTAATCAATAAATTTGTTTTTGCTTCGTTTCTTCCTTCCTTTCTTCAAGTACCAAACCATTAACCAAGATGATTATGATCCTGAAGTAGGGAAAATTCTGTGCTACAATTTTTGAAAGCATAAACTTTCTTCTTCCATCACACCAATGCAGCAAGTGGTTAAGGTAAGATTTTCATGGGCTCACACATTTTGTTCGTTTTTCATAGACACGGTCAACATGGGGACAGACAGCCCGCTAAAATAGTAGTTACCACGAATACGATTCTCAATCAATAAGGTCAAAATGTAAGTTGTGTTCATTTAGCTATTATTCAAAAAACATCTACTGTTGTTCAATTATAAACTACTTTATAAGAAAAGAGGGCGATGGAAAACACTATTTTTATAGCCGAAAACAGCATTTATTGTACAACTGTGCAAATTGGAACAAGAAAGTAACCACAAAAATGAATCTCCATGCTATATACAGGCATCCAGATTCTAACAGTTACCAGTAATCAGAACAAGAACATGAACCCAGCTTGAAAGTATGGAAACGATTGCGATCTCTAATAACAATTTCCCTATCGTATATTTTTGAAACAATCTTCATGGCAGAATGACAGTCTTGACATATTCTTAGGTTCTTGAAAATGTAAAGAGGCATTCCAGCTTGTGTGCTAATGAGCCCAAAACTAACGGCCAACTTCTCGCTATGAGAAAATAATGCTCGTTCTTTCTCCTCCTCCCCATCCATGTCAACCTCACCACCGGAGAAGATTTGTGAAGCCGTGTTTGGTACATAACCGGCCAATCTTAATTTTCGAATCATCTCATCCAACGCTGAGTATATTTCTTCAGTCTGTGGATGTGACTTGTCCCCTGAACTGAAATGATGAACTTGGCCACCAATATGCATAGAACTAATTCCGGGAACTTTTCTGATGCCCTGGGTTTTAAGAACCTTTCGTATAGAATCAGCCGTTTCAAGCTTGCCTGATTGAGCATACATGTTTGAAAGCAAGACATGGTACTCCGTGTTCTGAGGATAAATTTGAACCAGCTCTTGCATAAGACGTTCCCCTAACTGTAGCTTCCTATGAACACTACAAGACCCCAAGAGAGAGCCTAACACGACCTCATTTGGACTCATGGGCATACCCCATATAATGGCCTCTGCTTCTTCTAAGTGTCCTGCTCGACCCAGGAGATCCACCACACAAGCATAATGTTCCATCGAAGGCCTTATGCCATAAATATATTCTAGTTTGTAGAAAATTTGTCTGCCCTGATCGACTAATCCAGAATGACTGCAAGCACTTAAAAGGGCTGTGAAGGTCACGTCATCTGGTTTAACCTCCTTCACCATCTGATCAAAGATACTCAAGACATCAGTACCCTTTCCATGCATTGCCATACCACTTAGAATAGCATTCCACGTGACCACATTCCTTGAGGGCATAGACTGAAAAACCCGGAAAGCAGTGTTAATCCTACCACATTTAGCATACATATCAAGCAAAGCTGTAAAAATGATAATATCTGTTTTTGCATTTTCCATTCTTCTCAGAGCATATACATGCAGCCATTTACCCGTCATAACATCTCCACACTGAGCAGAGGCCGATAATAACGAGCAAAGAGCAGCTAAATCCAAGCAAAATCCAAAAACAAACACCATTTCATTTAGAAGCCTAAAACCTTCTTTAGTGAACCCATTCTCGATATACCCCGCGATCATTATGGTCCATGCATATTCATTTCTCTCTGGCATTTCATCAAACAACAACCTCCCTTTCTCCCAACCTTCCCACTTCACCACACCTCCCAAAAGCACAGTCCACGAAACAACACTTCTTTCACTCATTTCATCAAACATGCGGCTCGCATTACCAATTAGACCACACTTGACGTACATATCCATAGCTGCATTACAAGCTTTAACACTAATACCCAAACCCATTTTGACCATGCAAACCTGACCTTGAACCCCAAGCACATTATCACCCAACTTGGCACATGCATTGAATACAGCAACTATCGTTATTTCATCGACCAATAATTGTTCCCTTCTCATACTAACAAACAAATTAACCCCCTCATGGGGCAATCCGCTGTGAATATAACAACCCATAAGCGTGGTCCAATCAACAGTGTCTTTACATGTAATGGGAATTTGATCGAACATTTTGCGTGCAGACAATGAATCATAACATGCAGAATACATGTGAAGAATGGCGTTACGAAGGAATGAGTTTGGGACAGTTAGTAGGCCGGTGGTGATGGTGGCGGCGTGGAGCCTTCGGCCGGAGTCGAAATCTGAGTGTCGAGTGCATGCTCTTAGGACGGCTCGGCAACGGCGAGCCAGTGATGAGATGGTGCACTCTGCAGCCATCTCATAAGAACGTCAATCAGTCTTTTGAAGGCAAAATTGGACCAAATGTTCCATTGAAATAAATTGTTTAATTTATAAATAGATAAAAAAAAATGAATACTCATAGTAGATTGATTGAAATGTATAGTTAAAAATAAATAACTCGTAGACTTGAAGTAATTAATAAATAAATAATTACGATTACGATTTTTCTTTTCTAAAAATAAAAGAAATACTCTGTGATTTTAAATGTTAAAATGGTCATCATTAGATTGAAAATAAATAATATCCCATATTGCTCAAAGGAAAACCGTTAAGTTGAGAATTCACCAACAATGGAGCATCTGCAGTCATTACCTTTGAGTATAACAATTCTCCTACAAGGCCTACTTCAATGTTTAGATATTAGATAGAGGGAAGCAAGAATTAATTAGAAATGGAAAAAACGTCTCCATAAAAACTAAAGCAACATTCTATACTAGTTTAAAAATCCAACAAATAAATTCCTTTTTTTTTATCGACAAATGTAAATTACTATAGATCAAAACTCATGTACATGTACTCCGGGCATTCTCGGACGAAACAACAATCATGTGGGACATAAAACTACTCCAGACATACCCGAGCAAACAAAATAAAAAAGATGTACAAATGAAATGGATTAGTGATCTATAGCTAACGACTCTCAATGAATCAAAACATTCGGATACAAAAAGAACATAACTTTGTAGGGCTGTCCGTGGGTCGATTCGGTTCGGTTCTGAAGAGACCCGAACCGACCCAAAACTTTCGGGTATTTAATAAATGGACCCGTCGGGTACAAATATAATTATGGAACCGTTCGGGTTCGGTTCCGTTCGGTTCGGGTCGGGTCGGTTCCGTTCCGTTCCGTTCCATAATTAAATTCATAAATACAATTAATAACATTTCATTCGTAACTTTTACAAATTAACGTAGCCCAATTCAAAAACATATACAAAACTAATCGTCCAATAAGATTAATTCAATACATACAAATACCAAAAAATAGATATTAATATTACAGTAAAACTATATAAAGTATATTCATTTGCTTCAAATTAAAATGGGCGAATGGATTTTAAAATGATTTGGACTTAAAAATTAAAATTATGAAATAATCTAATTTATTCAATTAATTTGCTAATTTGTATAGGAAAAAAATAAAATAATTTAATTAATTCAATATAAAAAATAAAAAATTATTTAGTTTCGGTTCTTGTTCGGTTCTTGGTCTAGACCCGAGACCCGACCCAAACCCATCGGTTCTCGATTCGGGTACCCGTTCGGGTATTTAATTTATGAAGAACCGCTCGGTTCGGTTCAATTCGGTTCGGGTTCGGTTCGAGACTTTTGGACACCCCTATAACTTTGTATACGTATATTTTAATTCGTCTTACAATGTACTCAACTTGTGATATTAGATCCTCGAAAATCCTCATATTCTATGTCATCCATATGTGGTAAACGATAGTAGCAAGTGCAATTCTCTTAACTTTACTTTACCAAGTCGTACCCGGACTTCCTTTTTAATCCAACAAATAAATTCTACTATAATTCTATATCGTACTCTTAAAATACAGTGTAATTCATCGTGTACAAGTATATCTCAACAAAAATAATATACACTCCTACAGACATTATAAGTGACATGATGAATACATATGGAGTGTCAATGAATTATAAGAAAGCTTGAAGTTCTAAGGAGAAAGAATTAGAATTGGTGCGATGAGATCCAACGGAATCATATGAAAAGCTTCCAAAATACTTTTACATGAGAAAAAACAAATCTCAGATCATTTACAAAATTGAGACATATTAGGACAACAAATTCAAGTATATCTTCATGATGAATTCTCCTACTATTATGCTTGATGCTTGACGATGATATCCTAAAATGATGTTATTTAATATACCATACCTTGAACATATATGTTCCTCCAAGTTTTGAAATCCTGAAAGTCCATTTGTACTTATCATCTATACACTTCAATACATAATCTTTCTTGTCCGACTTGCTTACCTTGAATTGGAAGTTATTGTTTATCGCGTATATCGAAATACTTCTCTTAACCAATGTCTTGTTTTTTAACACTTCCATCCATAGTGATTACTGAAATGACATCACTTCCTCTTTCATTCATCGTTTCTTCAACTCTCGATATGTTATTTTATACATCAACAATTTCTTCGATACTAGGTGATTTTTGAACTGGTGTTACAAAATTATCAGTTAGACTCTGTTTGATTCGCGTAATTTTTCATGGAAGTAGGAAAATATTTTCCTACTTCCACTTTTTTGACTGTTTGATATGCGAAATTTTCCATGGAAAATGTTTTCCTCCCTTTTTCTAGGTACAACCCTTTGATGCACAAATGGTGGAAAATGTTTTTTCACCTATTAGGTGAAAAAATATTTTCCAGCTTTTTTTTTTTTTTGTTTTTGCAATGGGAACAAATTCTAGATACAATGGTAAAAAAAAATTTCACTTTTATTGACAACTTCCATGCAAAACAAAGTCAAACGAAGAATATTCGGTATGGTAAATTTTTTTTTTTCAAATTTTTTTTTTCAATTTTTTTTTTTTACAATTGGAACACATTTTAGACCCAATGGTAGAAAAAATTATCACTTTAATGGACAAATTCCATAAAAAACGAAGCCAAATGGACACCAAACTTTCAACATTTTCCATGGAAAATTATACCAATCAAACACAATTAATTACAATTCTCAGTAAAACATTTTCTAAGAAAATCAATTCCCTGTAAAACATTTTCTTTCCACCCATTTTCCACCCTTGCAATCAAACGGACCCTTATAGTTTCACAACATTGCAGTTGCATCATATCATTTTCTTAGAAATCAGCTGCCTCCAAACACTGTATGTTATCAACAAATTCGATTTCGTGAATTTTTTATACCGTTATCACATCTACGAACAATAGAAAGCTTGCAAAATGTATATACTTTCTCTTGAGTTTCAAATAAAATGTTAAAAAAATATCATTTGAAATCTCCATCAAATGTAGGTTTTTATTTACTTTACACTGTATTTTTATTATCTCTATTGATGCACTCAATTTCATCAAAGAAAATATCATGCGCTCAAGATTGTTGTACGTACAATCTATTGGGACAACAATTCCGATGATTTTGTCACTTTTATATTCATTATCTTGCATCTATTTGCCTTCATAATAAATGAATACATTAATTTTATCTATACGTACAAAAATATTAAAAAGAAATTGTGTGAGACTTATATATATATATAATCACTTTTCCATATTATCATTACTCAAATATCTTGCATGCTTCAATTTGATTGATTCAAAGTTTTATTTTTTCATATATGTACTAACATAAAATAAGGTTTGAATTCGTACGTTCAAATTTTCAAAAACGCACACATATGCATCTAGTTAATTGTTCCAATGAGATACTGTGACTTTTTTTTTTAGAAAAGTGACAAAATGTCACTTTTTCACATACTCATTTTCTCATATCTTGCATGCATTAATTTAATTGATTCAAAATTTTATTTTTCATACGTAATAGCATAAAACAATGTTTATATTCATAAGTTAAAATTTTCAAAAACTCATGTGTATGCATCTAGTTAATTGCTCCAATGAGATACTAAGACTTTTTTTTTTTTTTTAGAAAATGACAGAATGTCATTTTTTCCACATTCTTCTTTCGTGCAAATACCTTGTATGCATCAATATAATTAATTCAAAGTTTTCTTTTTCATATATATTGACATAAATAATGTTTGAATTCGTATATTAAAGTTTTCAAAAATGCGCACGTGTGCATCTAGTTAATTGCTCTAGTGAAATACCTTATCTTTTCGTCAAACATATTACATGCATCATTTTAATTGATTTAAAGTTAATTTTTCATATGTATTATACAATTCATTTCCTCTCGAGATCAACAATGTTATTTTCAAATATGTTTCTAATCACAATAACAAAATCATTAAAAAGAAACTTCATAAATGCTAATTATTTACATTATAAGATCCAAGCTGAACATAATCATGAAATTCAAAGAAAAGTGAGATATACAATGCACTATGATGATTAAAATTTGTAAGTGAGAGTTTATTTAGCTTGAAATTGATAATTACGGTTGTTGCTTTCATAATCTATGCAAAGAGAGCATTAAACGATATTAAAATGATAGAATTGGAAAACAAATTAAACAAAAAGTCCAAAAAAAAATGCAATTTTGTTTGTGCATTTCTAGATTTGGGAAAGAGAACTTTGAAGAATGAATGTTGAAGTAACCTCGATCTTGTCTACGCTTGATTTGTGGAAGATTTCCTATTTTTCCTTTCAAATTTCCTTTGATTTTTCGAGATTGGAGGCTGATTTTTGACAAATTGTGTCGTGCTTTATGTTTGAACGTATATTTTACGTCCAATTTTAACTACTTAACCGTTTAATCCAAGCAGGCTTATCACGTTTTTTCAAAACTATCCCAAAATATAGGATATTTGTGCGAGTACCCAATAAAGATGCTGTTGCTATTTTTCCTTTTGTTATGAAATTGCAATTTTTTATTCTCGAGGTGTCACATTTTTATTTTTATTTTTTCCGTTTCTTGAGATTGTTCTTTTGACTTTTTCCATTAATAGCTGTTTCAAATTCATTATATTCTCTTCAATTAGTTGAATGCCTATGACAGTAGGAGTTGAATATTTGCAGTATGTTTAGTCAATGATTATGAAATTAATCAATTATACTAAAAATAAGTACTTAATTTGAATAGACTTGTGGATTCTTCTTTATTCTCCACATGGAGCAATTACAGGAAACCTTTTCTTGAACAAGTATATGAGGTCCATTTGGCTTTTCTAGCTACATGTCATGTCACGTTCACATGATGCTTCAATTTTTGAAATAAGAAATTATACTTAGAAATAAGTAGCATATTGTCAAAATAAGTAAATATGTTTACTTTTAAGTAAAAGGGTGATTTATCATGAATAAAATTTAACCAGCTTTTCCATAAATTGCACTTAGCCAAACACACTCTTTAAGTAAATAAAACAGAGCAACTAACAGAAAAGTTGTACATTGTGAATTTTGGTTAACTGAAGAGGCCGTACAAAATCTTTTTTGTTTTTTTCCTCTTTAACTTTTTTAGGATTTTACAAATGAGTAATATGTCCATATATTTCAATAATTCGAAAATGCTCATCAGAACTCTAAAATTAAGCATCTAAAGATTTAATTATTTAAACACATAAATCACAATATAATATGTGTTGAGATTCTGAGTTCACTCTCAAAAAGTTAATATAATATATATATATATATATATATATATATATATATATATATATATATATATATATATATATATGTTCGAGACATTTTCAAGTCTAGTTGAGTTGTGACTTTTGTTCGCATATTTCCCGTCGAAAAATCATTTCATTTCAGTCTCTTCACACAATAATTTATTGATTCATCTTCCTTAAATATGAAGGAATGCATGCTTCATTAACGTCGTTAGGATCATCACCTTTTGTCCAGACAACAGCCTCCAAAGTCGACAATATAAATATTTGCTATCACGATTAATTTGGACGTACACTTTTATTGGGATCATCTTTGTATGATACCATTCGTGATTTTATTGTTGATCTATGAGGACACATACTTAAATTTCTCATCGATTTTTGTTTTAACCTTTTCTTAACAATAAAAATGAAGAAGAAAAATAAGTTCAATCTTAATTCCGCGTGAAAATGTTGCTTTCGACAAAAAAGTTTTAGAAAATAATAAGCTGATAGCATCTACTTTGTAGATTTGGAAAATGCTTAACATTTGTCGGGCGACTTTGGACAAATCGCTTTATTTTGACTCATATTTACTATTACAAAACAAGGCGATTACATTTTTTTAATCTAAAATTAATTTTACTTCTTCAAAGTATGTTATTTGACCTTGTTGGACATCAAATTTATTACATTCTCCATTCTAAAAAGCATAAAGCTTGATTATATGATAAGATCAAATTTCAAGTTATTACAAATTTAAGCGGGTTTAGACGAAGTCTGAGCATTAAAAAATTGAAAGTTGAGTTAGCCGATAATGCCAAGCTTTACGCGCACTTTTCAAAATACTGGGCATAACAAATGTGACAAAAATAAGTGCGGATATCAACTACCGTGATGAAGATAAGATCTTAACGTGATGCTTTGTAACCTTTTAGTCGATATGTCATACGTGGTATCACGAACTTATAAAAAAACATATATTTAGGGATGGCAAAATTCTCCGTCCCACCTACATCTGAATGGGGTGGAGAATCCTCACCCCAAATAGTAAATGTGGTCAGGATTGGGATCATGGTCCGTTGTCACAAATCTAGGAAGCTGCCTCGAGTTGTTTAATTTATTTTTATATTTTTTATTTAAATTGTATTTTAAAAATCATTAATTAATTAAACGTAACGATAAATTGTATTTTAAAAATCATTAATTTGAGTCAATTACTTGTTGATGGGAATAGCAAGCAAGACGCGTATAGCCCTATTTAGTACGTGTTTGATGGTTAGCCTCTAGTAAGTATAATAGCTTTCCATTGGAAAAAGGTACCTTCAAATAAAAACATGGCCATTGCAATTATAACCCTTCAAGCAGGGGCGGAGCCCAGTACAGCCCAGGGTGGGCACAGGCCCACCCTGAACTTTGGGCTCCAAATTTTTTTTTTTTTTTTAGTTGGAGTCCAGCAGCCAGCCCAACCCAAGGGAGAAAGCCCAAACATTATAACCTGTTTCATTTCCTTCCTCAAGCCAAAGCCAAGCAAATTCGATCCTCTTAGCAAAATCAAAATCGCCTCCTCTCGCCTCTTCCGCCTCTCGCCTCCACTTCGCACTTCGCTGAAGCCTCCGCCGCCGGCAAGTCGAAGCCTCCATTTCCGACTTCATTGCGTACTCGTATTTCCATCACCCACGCCACCATCGTCCACAATCGCCTCCATTGCAGTCTGCAGACTTCCAGCCTCCTCCGCGCCAGTAGCCTCCTCCGCTCTCTCCTCCTCCACCTGAGCCGGACCACCTCCGTGCTCCAAAGCCTTCTCCTCTCGTTTCCTCTCCTCATCCACTCGCGTATTTTCTTTAGGCTGTAGTAATTTGATATTTAGATTATTGGATTATTAGCATTTGGCGAATGGCGATAGAGACCGAAAAATCTGAAATTGTTCTTTTAATTAATACCATGTTTTGGGTATTGTTGTTTGCTATGTGCAGTAGAGTAGAGACTGCTGTTGAAATGGAAATTGGGTATGGTTGAAAATTGAAATTGAAATTGCAGTAGCCAGTGCAGTCAGTACAGTAGACTCTGTTGAATTGGGTATGGATCGTATGGTTGAAATTTGGGTATTGCTGACTTTTGAGTAGAAATTGGGTATTGTTGTAGGTTGAAATTGGGTGTTGTTGAAATTTGGGTGTTGTCCCGTTGTTGAGTTGAAATTGCTAAAATTTGGGTATTGTTGGACTTGGTTGAATTGAAATTGTTGAAATCTCATGAAGAGATTCTTTCGGAGAATAACTGACTTGGACAACGTAAATGTTGTTGGGGCGACGTCGAATAATGTGGAATTTGACGTCACTAAACTTCCAACTGATCATGGTCTAAAGATACCCATTTTGGATTACAATTGCTAACATCCGAGATCAAGTTCGAATAGTATATATGTCAATGGGTCCTTGTCAACCACATGATCATGACTTTCCAAAATGACAATTTGGAATAAAAGTTAGACGATTTAATCCTTATTGGTTTAAAGAGTTCGGTTCTTGGTTGGAGTATAGTGTAGAAAAAGATGCTGCTTATTGTTTGCATTGTTATATTTTGAAATTAAGTTTTGGAAAGCAAGATGGTGGTGAGTATTCTGTTGGTGAAGGTTTTACATGTTGGAAAGAGAAAAAAAGCTTCATATTCATATTGGAGAACATGATAGTACACATAATCAAGCTCACATTAAGTGCGAAGTTTTGATGAATCAAGACCAACACATTCAATCAGTTTTGTACAAGCAGTCAGAATAAGTACGAAGTGCATATGTTACCTATCTTAATGCATCTATTGATTGTGTTCGACTTCTATAGCGACAAGGACACTTATTTCGGGGACATGATTAGTCCAATGATTCTCTCAATCCAGACAATTTCTTAGTCCTATTAGAATTTTTGGCTGCTCATAATGAAGATATTAATGATGTGACATTTTAAAATGTTCTTCATAATTGCAAATTGACATCACTTGATGTTCAAAAGGATATGATAAATGCTTGTGCTGTTGAGACAATCAATGTTATTATCAAAGATATTGGCGATTCATTATTTTCTATTCTAGTTGATGAATCTCGTGATGTGTCAATGAAGGAGCAAATGTCAATTGTAATACGTTATTTAGATAATAGTGGACATGTGAATGAACGATTCATAGAGATTGAACATGTTACAAGTACCACGACTCTATCACTGAAGGCTGCAATTGATAAGGTATTTTCTAGATATAACTTGAGTATGCCTAGATCGAGAGTACAAGGTTATGATGGAGCAAGTAATATGCAAAGTAAATTTAATGGTCTAAAATCACTCATTTTAAAGGAGAATTCATGTGCATTTTACATTCACCTGCTTTGCTCATCAACCTCAGCTAGCTCTTGTAGTCGTTGGCGAAGCAGAATATTCATATTACTAACTTCTTTCGTGTAGTCGGTGATGTGATAAATACTGTTGGAGTATCTTCTAAATGTTATGATCTTCTTCGAAAGAAACAATCAGATTTTATTGTTGAGGCATTGAAGAAGGGTGAGATTTTAAGTGGACGGGGACTTAATCAAGAAACAACCCTTCAACGTGCTGGTGATACGCGATGGGGTTCACACTATAATTCATTGGTCAGCTTACTTGCCATGTTCTCTTCTGTTATTGATGTACTTACAATGATTGTTGAGGATGACTCTTGTTCTTGTGACCAAAGATCCGATGCGACAAATTTATTGGAGTCGATACAGACATTTGATTTTGCATTTCATTTACAATTGATGAGAAGTGTCTTAGGGATTTCAAATGAACTGTCAAAATCATTACAACGGAAAGATCAAGACATTGTGAACGCAATGCAATTGGTGAAGTTATGCAAACAACGACTACAACTAATGAGAGATGAAGGGTGGGACTCCTTCTGGAAGAAGTATGTTCTTCTCACAACAAAGATTTATATTGATGTACTCGATATGGATGAAATGTTTGTACGTCGTGCACTTCGTGGTCGCCCACAACGGAATCCTCCAGAACTTACAAATTTACATCATTATCAGGTCGATTTGTTCTACTCTGTCATCGATCTTCAACTTCAAGAATTGAATGATCGATTCTCAGAGGTAAATACAGAGTTACTCATGTGTATAGCTTGTTTATGTCCACAAGATTCATTTTCTTCTTTTGACAAGAAAAGTTTGATTCGACTTGCTGAGCTTTATCCATTAGATTACTCTCCAGTGGATCTTGTTGTACTTCATGATCAACTGGGGACTTATATTTTTGACATGCGCTCTAACAAAGAGTTTGAAGGGTTGAACGGCCTTGGTGATCTTGCAGAAAAGTTAGTTCTGACAAAGAAAAATATGGTATATCCATTGGTTTACAAGCTTTTGACTTTAGCATTGATTCTACCGGTTGCTACCGCTACTGTGGAGAGAGTATTTTCTGCAACAAGCATTGTAAAGGATAGATTGCGTAATCGGATGGGTGATCAGTGGATGAATGATAGCACAATTGTTTATGTAGAGAAAGATATATTTTTGAAGCTCGATAATGAAGTTATTGTACAACGATATCAAAATATGAAAACTCGAAAGGAACAAGTGTAATTTATAAATTATGGCATTTGTAATATTGTCGTATTATTGTTTTGTACTTTTATTATCATTTCATCCATGACAAAAATTCGACGTTCAATGTCGATAAGTTGTGCCCCACCTGAGGAGAAATCCTGGCTCCGCCCCTGCCTTCAAGGGATAAAAAAACCACAAGTTGATGATTACATTTCAATGTTGATAATTATTATAACAACAATAATACCTAGATATATTTACCCTTCTCTCTTCAAACATGGTTTAGTACTCATTTGACAAGACTTTTTAAAAAGTCAAAATTAAAAATTTAGTTTTTGACATATTTGGATAATTTTCTAAATTACTTTTTTCTTACTAGAAGACCTTTTATCGGGAAGTTATTCTAAAAAAGTAAAAGCAAAAGCTCTGCCAAACGTGCCTTACGTCATTTTTTGAACACGAGGTCTTTTTAGTTCTTTGAAAGTATTGTTAATTTATAATCAGTCGGGCATAAACACACCTTGTTTGCATGGATTTTCATTTTTTAAGCCGTTTTAGATCTTAGCATTCTCATTTCTACCATGTTCATCCTTGTTGAAATTTTCTTATTAAGGCCCTGTTTGGTGGTGATTCTCAAAGTTTTACAGTAAAACAATTCTCATTTTCAACTACACATTCTTCAATAAAATAATATTTTCCATCACATCAATAATTTTTTCTTCTTTTTCAACCACATATTTCTTATTATATCACTATTCAAAATCAATTATTCCCCTAAAAATCCCTCCCAAACAAGCACTAAATAAATTTTATATACGTACTCTTATCATATGCATGGCGTCATCTTCAATTCTCATTCCAAGAGCCTAGATTTCTTTAATCAATCACAGAATGAGTCAGAAAATTAACTCCCTTAAAATAAGTAGTAACATAGAAGAGGAAGCAAGAAACTTCAGTCTTTGATTCGATCAAAGCACATAAATATATATGTAATTGAATATTTTATCCCTCTCTCTCTCTCTCTCTCTCTCTCTCTCTCGTCAGGAAGACGTTCCATATGTTTGATATGAGCCAAAAATAATTAAGAACAAAAGAGTGAAAACAAGCTAGAAAAGACCATTTCAGCACTACTAATTCTCCTTTTAGGATCTTCCTATTCCCTGCATATAAATATAAGCACTCTCATATCAACTTTACACAGGTGAGAAAAAACATTTATAAGCCAATAAAAATTAATCCAACTCCTTAAACACTGAAATGGCTAGGAAGAGAACTGCTAGTGGATTTGATGAGAAAACTTGTGATGATCAAGTGAATGTTGCCTGGGACGAGATGGTGAAGGAAGGGGCTGCCACAGGCGGAATCCGGCGAGCCCGAAAGCGATTTGTTGGTGTTAGACAAAGGCCATCAGGGCGATGGGTGGCTGAGATAAAAGATACCATTCAAAAGATAAGGGTGTGGTTAGGCACCTTTGACACGGCAGAGGAGGCTGCAAGAGCCTATGATGAGGCAGCTTGTTTACTCCGTGGCGCAAATACGCGAACAAATTTTTGGCCTATTTCTCCATCGTCTACTTCTACTCCGGCATTGCCATCGAAAATCACTAAGCTTCTTCTAAGCAGGCTAAAGTCCAGAAATAACGCGTTAGCCTCTTCTTCAACGGTTTCTCCTTTCTTGCCTGATGATCATGTTCGTGATCATGATGAGCGACCAAAACAGCAGCCTGAGGAGTATAGAGATGAAAAAATGGCTGATTTTTCAGCTTCTGATTTCACTGATTTTCTGAATGATCATCCAATTGATGATAGTATGATCACTACTGATT
This sequence comes from Fraxinus americana, assembly GCA_035079005.1. Lineage (NCBI taxonomy): Eukaryota > Viridiplantae > Streptophyta > Magnoliopsida > Lamiales > Oleaceae > Fraxinus > Fraxinus americana. The sequence goes on along the minus strand of CM068717.1, from coordinate 34,345,262 downwards.
ATACGTACTCATCAAGTTTCGAATCCTGCATAACAGAAACTGTTAAATTGGAGAAAAACTTGAGCAATTTACTGCAACATACTAATGATCAATACTGCTCGAGTGGAGACGACAACATAGAAGTAGAAGCAGAAAATCACGACCAAGAAAACATGAGCCTTGAAATTGAGGATTTCCAATTCATTGATGAAATTAAATCGTTCAACTGTTCCCCTTTTGAGATTGCTGAGGAGATCTCATTGGAGGGATACGAAAATGAGCCAATGATGCTTAGTGAGATGATGAAAAGGAACTATGAAAGGAAGTTCTCGGCTTCTCTTTACGCATTAAATGGTATAGCAGAATGCCTGAAGTTGAAGCTCAAATCGGGGAATGCTTCACAACAGGAAAGGTCTGATCAGTTTAGCAGACTCCGAAATGCATGTAAAGCGAACCAAGAAAAGATGAAAACAAGAAATGAAGGCAGCGAAATTAAAGGGAACGAGAAGAATTTTCGGGATGAGAATTCTCAAGAAAATTCAACTGATCATGAGAGTGAACTGTCAATCTGGAACTCCATTGATCTCCAACCGATATGCTATGTCAATTAGTAGTTTATACCATCAATTGCCATTGAGTGCGCGGATTTAGACGGGACTGGAAAGTACGATGAATCCTTTACATTCCGTCCTATCAAACTAGTTGAAGGTTTTATTCTGTGTTCATCAGCAAAGACAATTTAGGCATACTGATCATGGAACAATTAATTTATTGATATGAATTGTTATTGCAGAAAATAAAATCAAAAAAATTAGTTTTGTTTGTTCTTTTTAATGATGAATTTTTGTTTTTGGAAGATGATATTTGTTGTAAATTGGGTCTCCAATCAACCACAAACCGGGCTCAGAAAACCAACCAATCGACACCACAAGACAACACCAAGACCTCCAACTTACTTCCCACTAACGGTTGCTCCAAGGTGCCCACAAAGGGCCGAGGGTGAAGAGGTTAAGGGAGCTCACAGGTAAACCACAAAGGCTAAGAGAAGGAGAAGACAAACCACCGGAGGCACTAAGCCAAGGAGGAACTCACGACACTGACTTTTTCTCTATCACACGGCTTCCCAACAATTCTTCACACTACACCAAGCATAAAACGGGGCACACATTATAAAGGTAGGTTTGGGCTTTTAGGTTAGAATAAAGACTAAGGCCCAATAGGTAGACAAAGAATGGGCTACAACCGAAAAGCCATCCAAGTTAATGGGCCGGACCATGAGCAACACTAAACACAATTAGATTACTTCAAATGGTCCAAGTAAGTTATAGGATCGGTCGTCTAATTGTGGTGTTGATATTAACTTATCCAACAACGGTTTTTCATTATCGCCCGGATTTATTGGGTATCAAAAACCCAACAAATCTCCACCTTGATCCCAATAAATCTGCAAGCAACCAAAACACACAGTTTATACTCGCACGATCAAGGTAACCAATAAAATTGGTATCACATCTTTACCTCGTGTCTCCACCGAAACACATACCATACACCGCCTATATACTCACCGGGGCTAAGGTCAAGAACACCCAAGTAGAAGCAAATACTTACAGCAATCAGTCAAGAGCAAATAAACATGCGATGGAGATATCATATAGGATAACACAGATCTTTTCAAACACGTTCACACAATGCATTAACACCAAGCCAATCAACAGGCCAACACATACGCAACAAATGCATAAATGACCTCACAAAGATCTCACCACACTTATCCTATCCCATTCCGTGTTGCTCACTCCTCGAAAACACAAATCTCACCTCATCGCCCACAATGCTCACTAGACTAATCACTCAAACAAACAAACATGTCTAACTAGTAAGTCTTTATAGATCCTAAGTTCTCGGGATAATCCTCTATCAACACATCACTTCTCCCAACCTACGTGGATAATGGGTCTCCACCTAATAGAAGTGATAGAAGTGCCTCACTCGCACTCCACCTGATCAGGGTCTCTTCCAGATAAAGGATTCTATCATTTGATCACATCTCCACCGTGATCCAAATGCCACACTCCACATCCCACAGTACAAACCACAATGTACCCCTAGACATCTATACTCCATCTTACCAAAAGACATACACACACACACACAGCGAAATGCATCACAAACCCACTATGCATGCAAACACATTACACCAAGTAATAAGATCACTCCAAATCATGCCAATGCACATATCAAACACATTGAAATGTAACATATAGCCATGCAGCGGAAACGAGCAATCACACACATGCAGAAAGGATTACACACAGATGCAAATGCAGTAACTAAGTCTACACTTAATAAACCTCACTAGGGTCATCACTCGACCCTAAAACCAGATTCGTCTCGCCTCTCGACTTACTCTTCTTCTTAGGACAATCCATAATGAAGTGTCCAGACTTACCACAGCTGTAACACCATCTACCACCGGACTTGTCCCAACTCTTGCTCTTCTTCTTATCACCCTCATCACTCGAGTCACTACTCGAATCACTGTTATCTTGAGCTCTACCCAAACTCATTTGCTTAAACTTCATTCTACTCCTCATCATATGCAACTCACCATTCCTCTTATCTTCCTTTTTAGCCTTAATCTCCATTTCCTTACTCCTAAGGGAATCTATGACAATTTCAGGGGTTAAGGTGTCCCTACCATACTTAATAGCATTTTTAACTTCATGATAAGTATCAGGTATAGCATTCAGCAAAATAATAGCATTGTAGGTTTCAGACACCTACTCTCCACAGTTAACAATATCTTGAACAAGTTTGTTAAACACATCCAAATTGTCATCCAAATCTTTTGAAGAATCCATTTTAAAGCTAAAAAATCTTTCAAGCAAGTACAACTTATTAGGAGTGGATTTAAGCAAATATAAATCATCCAACTTTTTCCAAAGTTCTTTGGTAGAATCAAGTTTTCCAACTTTTCTCAAAACGGTGTCAGACAGGTGTAAAATAATTGAAGTGTATGCAAGTTCATCATATTCTTCTTTTTGTGCATCTGTAAAATTTTCCGAAAATTTGCCATCAATGGCCTTTGAAACTTTTTGTTGAACCAGAATACCCTTCATCTTTTGTTGCCAAATTGAAAAATCCCCTTTCCCATTGAAAATCCCAATTTCGAAATGTGAAGACATTTTGAAAAACAGAACAACCAAAAATGCACAAGTAGGTCACACAGAGTAAACCTGAGGCAACAATATACACCGTTCTAGATTCCCAGGGTTTCGTGAGACTCAAAATCTCAGATCAAGGGAACTTTCGAATGAGTCAAGTCCAAAGTGTTCTAACAGGATAATCAATGCAACACGAAGGTATGTCAACAAAATTCAAATTTCCACGCAAAGGAATCTCACACAGAGACAAAACAACAGTTCCAACACAAAAGCAATTACCAACTTGCAGTTAAATTCAACACTTCAAATAGAGCAATTAATTCCTAAAATTCTAGCACAAGCAATGGTTACCCCTTCACGGTAACCCCAATCCTAATGTCACCCCACACGATGACGCGCTAATGCTGGAATTAAACGAGGATCAGCCAATTTACCAGAGCGGACTTATCTGAGTCCGTAAATTACGAGAAATATAATTTTAACATTTTAGGGCCACCACTATTCGCCCTAAAGTTTCCAGCAACTGTGGCAATCAACCGAGCGACAATTGAACTACGAACGTAGGGGCAAAATCGTCCAATTTTTTTTATTTTTGCGCAACCTGAAACACTAAACCAAAAATATCAATACGTTCACAAAATCAAAAGGAACAAACTGCCTGAAGAAAGCGTCCCGGTAAGATCGACGCGCCGCCACGTGCCTCGCCGGAGTTCCCCACGCGCCGCCGCACGCGCCGCCGCCGACCACCACGCGCCGGCCACCCAGCAGCGCCTCCACCTGCACGTTCCAAATCCGGTCTCCGTTTGTCCAGACGACCCCTGGTTTGGCCGGAATTTGAGTTTGCAAGTGCGGTTTTTGTGCAAAAAAGGGACAGATTCTTCCTTCTGTTTTCTGTGCGATTTCTGCTCGATTTCTGGACTGATTATGGCCGAAAAATCACCACCTAAAGCTCTGATACCATATGTTGTAAATTGGGTCTCCAATCAACCACAAACCGGGCTCAGAAAACCAACCAATCGACACCACAAGACAACACCAAGACCTCCAACTTACTTCCCACTAACGGTTGCTCCAAGGTGCCCACAAAGGGCCTAGGGTGAAGAGGTTAAGGGAGCTCACAGGTAAACCACAAAAGCTAAGAGAAGGAGAAGACAAACCACCGGAGGCACTAAGCCAAGGAGGAACTCACGACACTGGCTTTTTCTCTATCACACGGCTTCCCAACAATTCTTCACACTACACCAAGCATAAAACGGGGCACACATTATAAAGGTAGGTTTGGGCTTTTAGGTTAGAATAAAGACTAAGGCCCAATAGGTAGACAAAGAATGGGCTACAACCGAAAAGCCATCCAAGTTAATGGGCCGGACCATGAGCAACACTAAACACAATTAGATTACTTCAAATGGTCCAAGTAAGTTATATGATCGGTCGTCTAATTGTGGTGTCGATATTAACTTATCCAACAACGATTTTTCATCATCGCCCGGATTTATTGGGTATCAAAAACCCAACAATATTTCTATCAGTTTAGATGGATTCGTAGTGGCAATGAGGAATCTATAATTCTTTACATTTTGAGTTATCAGCATTTCGAAGTTGTTGAAGAATGCTATAATTTTTAATTGAATTGAAAAATAAATAAAATAAACAGAAAATATAAAAGAAAGACCATTAACAATTAATTTGACAAATAATCATAACTATTAGGCCTCATCCAACGAAGTTCTAAGCGATATCAAGTGGTAGCTACACAGCAAGTGAACCTAGGCCTGCACTCTACATAATTCTACCCATGTGGTAATTTGGCCAAACCCCCATGAGGAGCTGAGCTCTCATGGATGAGGCGAGATAGGTAGAGGCATTTTAAAGAAGATTTTCATACAAGATCTTGTATCAAGTGGATGATACGACAATTCACTGAATAAGTGGCTCTACTCAAACAAACAAGTTAAGTCTAGTCTTACATGTGAAGCTTAAGGCTACTAAACTGTCACAACATTAAATGCAGCATGGCCTATGAATAATTAATTGATATATGCGACAGAGGCCCCAACCACTAGGATGAGGCCACGTGTCTCTTCATCCAATGACTCTTACTTATCATTTTCTATTATAAAAGCTCACACTTAGTATCATTTCAAAGTAATGCAAGTTAAGACTCTCAAACTATAACTGTCATGTCATTGTTCCATCTGTTATTCCCCATAGCCGACTCCCTTTTTATATTGGAAGCTCACGTCTAAAACTCTCATACACTCATATTTTTTCTTCTCCGCCTAACTTGACCGTCGAAATACGCGCGGTCAACTCCACCCCCACCGGAGGAGGCCACGTGCCTTGGGATCTGTTGGTTATGTTGGCGGTACATTTTTTGGGTCAACAAATTGGCGCCGTCTATAGGAAATCATACTATAACTGTAAACATCTCATGGAAAAAGCATACAAAGAGTGCCTAGGTTTCCTCCATGAAAAATGCTTTGTTCTTGAAGAAAGAGCAAATGGAAGAACCCGAAAGAAAAGAAAATTCTAAGCTCAATGCAGTTCATTGACACGTGATACTCTTTGAAAAATGAGTATTTTGAGTTTAAGATCTACATAGAAGAACCCCTCTTTGAAGAAAAGATGCGCCTTCTCACCGTGAATTCAAGCACTGAAGGGGCCTCCCCTTTAAAAATGTTTTGTTAGCAAGTGGAAGCCCCAAACACAAAAGATTCAAAGTTCAACCCAACATCTTGTATGTTCACTCCTTGAAAATGAGTATTTTGAGGACAGAATCCACTCAAGTAAAAGAGACATCCACCCACAATGGACACACAAGATCAAGAGAGGTCCATGGAGAAGAGGTCATTTGGACCAAAGTCACCCTTATGCAATAATTCCAAATGTAATGAAATATGCATAACCCCTGTAAATGGGGAGGTCTATGAAAAAGAAGGTCATAAGCGAAAGAATTTCTAAAAATGGGAGGTCTTCGAAAAGGAGTCATTAATCAAATTACCCTTGAAAAATGGAAGACCTTTGAAGAAGATTATACGAAGGAGAACCCTTGAAGAATGAGACAAGTGATCGTTTGATTTCCCGCAAGTGAACAGAATCGTGAACGAGTAATATAGTAGTGTGTAGAGTGTCGAACCCACGAGAACTAAGTATTCAATCGAATTCAAATTAATAGTAACCTTAATCGAATAACAAATATGATTTGAGTTTTCTATACTAATATCTAAATTATCGATTAAATTAGAAAACAATTTAACTGGTTTGATTTCAAATATGTGAAAGTATTACTAAGATGTCGAATCCCCCTTATTAATCTATTTTTAACACAATAAATTAAAGTGACAGTTTGTAGTCATTCTTGTTGGTCAATGTTCCTAATTTAATTGCAAATCTCTCTAGATAGTTATCAAATCTATTCCCCTCATGTGACCCTCATATCTCTTGATGAAAGAAGCAAACATGATAAATACATTAAATGATCTAAACACCTATAGAAACCATGTAAAACATAGAGGTATATCTCTATTTTTTATCGAACTTTACAATATTTATTATTTTTAACTAAAAACCTATTATCTCTCTCGATAATAATAGATTTCAATAAATCATCTCAATTAGTAGCTAATTAATTAAAAAAATCGGTGAAACAATAATAAACATACTAGTCGTTAAAATAATTAATTAATATTAGAAATTTCAAAACAAGGGTTCATCACAACATAGCAATGTATAAAACTAGCCTAACATATCGAAATTACAAGAAATCATATTTAAGTGAAAAGACATAACTTAAATTTTTTATAAATTGAAAAGATGAAGATAAATCTTGAAATCTTGAATCTCTTCAATGGTTTCTTGATTAATCTCCACTTGCGTCTTCTCTTCTTTGCCCAAAAATTAAGTTTGAATCTTCACTTGATTGAATTATTGCAAGGCCCATTTAATTCTCTCACAAAAATTATGAATTTTCCTCTCTTGATGATTATAATTGATGAATATTGGAGTATGAGATGTATATTTGAGAGGTCTCTCATATGTATTCTATTGTTAAGTATTTGTAAGAGTAGAAAATTGGTTAAAAATCACGTCAAAATTGGTTTTCAAATGAGTTCCAATCGAATAAGTAAAGTTGCCATCGTGCGCATATTTTTGTCTCTGCACAGTAGTCAGTATTTTGGACATAACTTTCTCTCCAGATATCCGATTGAGGTAATTCAAATGCGTTAGAAATATAGCTCAAAGGGCTACAACTTTTCTAGAAATAGAATATTTCCAATTCGGACGTTTACTGTGTCATCGACTAAAAATCTAGAATATAACTTATGCGATTGGAAATTAATTTTGATTGTATTCCATTCCTTTTTGAGTTATAATTCCATCAAATTGTCTTCTAACAATCTTTAACGTATCGTCTTGTGGTCCAAATCAATTATTAAATATTTTCAATTTGGTCATCAAATTTTGGACTTTGCCATTTTTCCTTAATTTTCTTTTGTTTCATCCAATTCCTTGTTCAACAATTGAGTTTTACCTATATAATATAAAATACAACAATTTAGGATATATTTTGTCAAAAGAATTATCAAATATCGATATTTTAGGCCCCCAAATAAGTGTATAAAATACACTTATCAACAAGTTCGAAAAATTAAAGTCTCATCCCTGAAATATGGGACTTCGCCTCTACACAAATGCTTCATTTATTTTCAGAGGTTTCATCTTTGTAGGAATACTCCAACTCTACAAGCATAATTTTTTCAAATATAGAAGCCTCATATTAGCCTATTCAATATTGCTTCCGCCATGCAACACCTCTACCTGGCCTATGCATAAGTGTCTCCTAAAGTAGCTAAGAATAATAACTCCTAAAGAATAAAGGTTCCTGGAAAAGGGGTCATACTTGATGAATTCATAGGCCCTATCCTTGAAACATGGGACTTTGTAATGCAATACCTCATCTCACATATGTATCAATGCCTCCACTATGCAAGGCTTCATCTTGACTATGTATCGTTCTTCGACTATATATAAAACCCCTTTCATGGATGGATCAACAATATAGAGGAAGCCCTTGCAAGGAAAAATTATACCATTGCAAGGAGGTAAGATACCATCATCAAGGACAAGTGTGATGCATCCCACAAAGAGTCACAACTCGTTGCCTTAGAAGATTAACCCCTTACATGGATGGATCAAACACAATGGAGGAAGCCCTTGCAAAGAGGTAAAATAACCTCATCAAGGACAAGTATGATGCACCCCACAGAGAGCCACAACTCGTTACCTTTAGAGGATTAACCCCTACCATAGATTGATCAAACACCATGGAGGAAGCCCTTGCAAGAAGGTAAAATAACCTCATCAAGGACAAGTGTGATGCACCCCACAGAGAGCCACAACTCGTTACCTTTAGAGGATTAACCCCTACCATAGATTGATCAAACACCATGGAGGAAGCCCTTACAATGAAGAGTTATCCCCTTGCCCAGGTAAAATAGCATCTTCCATCAAGGACAAGTGTGATGCATCCTACAAAGAGCCACAACTTGTTGACTTAGAAGATTAACCACTTCCATTGATGGATCAAACACCATAGAGGAAACCATTGCAAGGAAAAGGTATTCCCTTACAAGAAGGTAAAATAACATCTGCCATCAAGGACAAGTGTGATGCGTCCCACAAAGAGCCACAACTTGTTGCCTTGGACGATTAACCACTTGGAAAAAGCCCTTGCACCCCCTTTGCAAGGAGGTAAAATAGTTTCATCAAAAACAAGTGTGATATATCCCACAGAGAGCCACAACTTGTTACCTTAGATGATTAACCCCTACCATGGATGAATCAAACACTATGGAGGAAGCCCTTGCAAGGAAGAGCTATCCCCTTGCAAGGAGGTAAAATAGCCTCATCAATGAGAGTGTGATGCATCCCACAGAGAGCCACAATTTGTGACCTTAGACGATTAACCCCCTTCCATGGATAGATCAAACTCCATGGAGGAAGCCCTTGCACGAAAGAGCTACCCCTTGTAAAATGGGTCTCGACCAAGTTTAATTCAGTATTATCAACGACTGTCTCTTCCCGAAGGGGCTCTCCATTATGCAAAGGACCTAAGCCAAGTTTAATTCAGCCTTATCAATGGCTGGCTCTTCCCAAAGGGGCTCTCCCTTATGCAAAGGGCATCGACCAAGTTCAATTCAGTCTTATCAACGATTGCCTCTTCCCAAAAGGGCTCTCCCTTATGCAAAGGGCCTCGACAAAGTTCAATTCAACATTATCAACGACGGCTTCTTCCCGAAGGGGCTCTCCCTTATGTAAAAGGTGTTGACCAAGTTCAATTCAATCTTATCAACAGCTGACTCTTCTTGAATGGGCTTTCCTTTATGCAAAGGGTCTTGTCGATGTTCAACTCAGCTTTATCAACGGCTGCCTCTTCTCGAAAAGGTCTAGCCCAACTTCAATTCAGCCTTATCACATACTTCATCTTCACCCAAAAGGGTTGCCTAAATGTAAGGACATCGCCTTAAATCAAGTTCGCAAACTGCTTCAAATGTTTAATCACATTGTACATTCAAAGTCCAGGCATTATATAAATATTCATACATGAACTTAGAGGACTATTGTTACGCCTCTTTCAACGAAGCTCTAAGCAAGGCCAAGTGGTAGCTACACAACAAGTGAACCTATGCCCACACTCCATGCATGTGGCAACTTGGCCAAACCCCCAAGGGAGCTGAGCCCTCATGGATGAGGTAAGATATGTTGAGGCATTTTAAAGAAGATCTTCATACAAGATCTTGTATCAAGTGGATAATGTAACAGGTCACTGAATAGATGGCTCTAATCAATCAAATAAGTCTAGTCTTACATGTCAAACTAGGTCTGCTAAGCAGTCACAACATTAAAAATAGCATGGTATATGAATGATTGATTGAAGTCTATGACAGAGGCCCCAACCGCTAGATTGAGGCCACGTGTATCTTCATCAAACGGCTCTTACTCATCATTTTTCTGCTATGAAAGCTCAGATTTAGTGTCATTTCAAAGTAATGCAAGTTTAAACTCTCAAACTATAACTCTGTCATGTCATTATTCCATCTATTATTCCCCAAAGTCGACTGACCCCCTTTTTATTTTGGAGGCTTACGTCTAAAGCTTTCCCACACTTATATTTTTTCTTCCCCAACTGAATGACTGTCAGAGTGCACGCGCCCAACTCTACCCACATCGAAGAAGGCCACGTACGGCTAACAATTTGTCCAAGTGTATAGGAACAAGGCTTGCGTGGACATGAAAAACCTTGGAATTTGTTGATCACATTGGAGGTACATTTTTTTGGGATCAACAATAACCATTAATTTAAATCAATCTTAACGATCTAGATCTATTAAAACTTTTCATGAATATAGTGATTTTAAGAGATTTTAATAGAACTTAAACGGTTAGATTTGCTTAAATTAAATATTAAAATTATTTTAAAATTGCAACCTTTTTCTATTTAAACGTTTTTCGATCAAAATAACATTCACGACTCAGAATTCTATTTTATCAAGAGTTAATCCCATTCACGAATCACGACCTCCTACCATATTTCGTGTATATAACAGAGGTTGCAATTACATTAACATAACATAATTAAGTGGCAGAATCAAGGAAAACTACAAATGGAAACATGTGCTACACCAGGCCAAACATTAGCCGAATTATGTCAAATAAAAGGCCAACAAAATCCTGAATATCTTCTCCAGTGAATTGTGCAAATAGGAAAAAGAACTTGTCTAAGCAAGAAGCCCATACTCCTAGCGAGTCGAACAAAAATATTGGCATGGCTCGACATTTCACGTCTAAAAGTGAGAATAGGAGACTTGGGACTTAAATTTTACCGGTTATATTTACAGCATCATAGTTTTCCAACATTGAAACCAACAGACTTTGATGGAGAAGATCTAGCATTAGAGAACGCGAAGCTGAGCAAGGAAAGCAGCACAAAGATCCAGAAAGAGGAACTGCGGGCCCTGAACTCTCTGTAGATCAAGTAAGTATTTGTCTTCACGAGTTTTGTAAAGCTGTAAAAACAAAAAGGCCACCCGAGCACCATTAATCATGGACACAATAAATAAAAAATTAGTGCATACAACGTAGGGACGTGTTCTAAGAAAATGTAAGTACATCTTTTAAATGGTTTTACTAGCCGTAAATTACAACTGACGTAAGATAAGCAACCACGAAATTCATTGTGTGAACAGTCGATTTTCAAGAGCGCCAATTTCACATCATGAATATCATGCAAGCCAAACTTTTAACCTTTGGATGCACAAAGTATCTCTATGGCAAATAATACCATATATTCTTTTCCCTGATTTCTTGTGGGTTTATCTGAGAGTGTAGATATGCATGTCATTCAGCAATCGAACTCGAAAATGCAGAAAGATGTGAAGCATATTCTTGGAGAATGGCATGGTTAACATATCATGAACTTTTGAGTAATTCTATTCTCCATTTGACATACATCTGCTCCTTTTCTATATGCTGTTCAAACTCACTTTCGAGTAATTCTATTCTCCATTTGATATACATCTGCTCCTCTTCTAAATGCTGTTCAAACTCTTTAACGTAGTGATTAAAAAACAGCGAATATATTATTAAAAATGATTACCTGCACTTCAAACTTGACCACATTTTGTTGCCTGATAACATCATCATTCTCTATGATAATAGCAGATTCATCACCGAAATGACCATTATCATGCATAGAGTTGTTTACCATGCCTTCGTGATAACCTGGCATGCCAGCAATCCATCGGCATTTCATGTTGTATTGCCCAATCTTTTTCCAGTAGACGTTCAACTCTTCCAGAGCTTTAAGAACTTCGGTCATTATCTCACGAGGATGGGCTCGAGACTGCCAAAAAGGCCAAAATAATAGAAATAACTATCTTGACCAACGATGAACTACATGTAGATTGAAACAGGTGAACCAAAAAAATGACCAAATTTTTGTCTACCAGATAAAAGAAAATCACATGTAAAAATTAATTCAAAGTCATAACCAACCTGGAGTCCAAGAGCCCATTTCCGATCGACTTGAATCTGGGGTCTTCCTCCAAACTGTTGATAACCAACAACTCCAGGAGGCAGTGGCCCTACGGGGAATGCTACAGTCTCACTTGAATTTGTATGATTATAACCAAATTCCTATAGAGAAATGGATTATGTAGTTACGTGATCTTCAGAAAGAGATCATGTTTCAAACTGTAAAATAGGTAAATATCCGAAGATCTACAATGCAGGGACACTCCTACTAGGTAAGTATTTCTGTGCCCGATACTTGTCATGTCGTATCGAACTCCGACACTTCTTGGACACTAAAAACATGTATCCTACAAGCCATATGGCCTTTTCCCATTTTCTGTATTGTTTTAATTATCGACTCGAGAGACACTCTAGAAACCCTTCGGGCAAGTGTCTAAAGTGCCATGTACCATGTCCTACACTAAAAATAATAAAAATAAAGATATAATTTATGAATTTACAATTCAAAGAATTTACGGCACGTGTGGTAAAGCTTTTTATAGATTATAAGCTGTGAATCCTAAGAAATGTGTAGATTATAAGTTAGCAGTAGTTGTGAATACAATGAAATGTGCGGATAAAAGGACCAACTTAAATTAAATTATTAAGCTTTGCCAAATATGCCCTTAAAATAACGTGACCGCATCCTAACTGTTCAAAAATCCGTAACAGTTGTGAGTGTTTGTCGTGTCGTGCCGTGCCGTGCCCATGTTGCGTCTATGCACTTAGCCCAACATGATACAAGAAATTCAGAGATGGAAATAAGAATTGCAAAAACAAAGGACAAACAGCGAGGTGGGACGATAAGACCTAAGGTAATAACTTGCTTGTCTCTACAAATATTAGAAATAAATTCCTGCTTTATTTATTAGCTTTGAAAGGGCGCACCATAGTCTCCTGAAATTCATCTCCAAGGTAGCCGCTGGAAACGCGGAACCGGTTGTCTAACAGCAAATAGTATGAAACGGTACCCTGAGATATAATCAATAAATTAAAAAATAAAAAAGGAAATATATATAAATAAACATGATATAGCCAATTAACCACATAATAACCTCATTTTGAACTCTGTTGCGAAGGGACTCAACAAGAGCATTCCTGTCAAAACCCATCTTGACCACTTCTTGAAGAATCTCTTCATCAATCTGCTTAGGGAAAAATTTCTCAAATTAATTAAGAAAAATTTTACTTGTTAAGATTGTAAGCATTAAGACTAATCCATGAAGACCGGTGCATTAGGGGGATCAGATCAAGCACATAATGGAAGCTAGGAGACAAAAAATAGCCACATTATCAGAAAGGACAGAAGAACTAAGAGCAAGGGTTTGGGGAAAAGTAGCCAATTAGATACGCATCCACATACAGAATCATAAGAGAGATTACATCGACATTCTTGTAGTTACTTTTCTTTAGAATCCTCAAGTTGATTGTCCGTGGGAATAAATAGGAGTTTCCTTATTGAAAATTTCGGTATACCAGTGGAAGCATATTGGAGATAAAGAGACTTGGAGTTCCATCTTAGCCCAAGTCATGTTGGTCTATATTTCGGTATTTAACGTATGTGGAATTTATCCCTTAACATACCTCCGCAAGATGGTGGTTCGTTTGAACACACCAATCTTGAAATCCGCATGCTCATTTTTTGAGTATTAATCGCATAAAATTACTCGTTGAAACTTAATGGGCACTAATATCATATTAAGACTTGAGGTTTCATTTTAAAATGTCAACATTATTAAGAGAAGTAACTCAAGTCCTTATATCTTGGTCTATATTTTGGTATTTAACGATGTGGGGTTTATCCCTTAACAGTGCGCACGTGGAGAACGAGAGGAAAACCCAATAACTATTGTAATATAAAGTTTTTAAACTTTAACCCAAAATTAGAAATTTTATACCTTTTTAGCTTGTTGCATTGTATCTGGAGGCGACACAGCTAAATAGCGTGGCAGATGAGCTCGGAACCAGGAATGTGCACGAATATCAGGAATAGTCATTCGCTTCATAGGGTCAACAATAAGCATTCTCGGAATCAAATCTCTAGCACCAGGAGATAAATGACTGGGGAGAGTATATATTCCACCCTGAAGGAAAAGTCAGACAGAAGAATGAAGTAGTTGGGAAATCTTTTAAGATAGCTCCTCTTTCTACTGAAAAGAAGTCGTAATACTCCGAATAGGATCAAGATCAACTCCCACAGAAGAAATAAAATAAAACTTCCAATTGTAATTCAGGCTTCTTGCTAGAATAGAATTCTGTATACAGTTTAATTAATCTGAATAAGGAAATTTATACACAACATGTTGGCTCTGTCATGGGGAATCCCTATGAGACCTCATTTAAAGCATCTTTTATGATAGTAACAAGGATTGAACGACCTAAAGCTCAGCACCAGGTCGCTCTTCCACGCCAGTCTTCTAATAGTCAGAGATATATAATGTCAATCCAGAATATATAAGGTCAACTCTGTTACTCATTCTTGCAGTCAACTTGGGCAAGAAAATAAATGGAGATTTAGGTGACAGACATTGTACTAAACCTTAATATACCTTTATTTTCTTAAAAAGGTTAGGAATGTTTTCATCATCAAAGGGAAGAGTGCCACAAAGCAGTGCATAGAGAATAACACCACAGCTCCAGACGTCTACTTCAGGCCCCGCATACAATTTCCCAGATATAACCTACAGATGAAAATGTAATACTGACTTCTTTCAAAAACCGTCCATGAAATTATTTCAAGCAGTGAGACGATTCACAATTCTTCTAATAAATTTATAGCTTGTTATTAACACTGCTACTTCTGTATTGTACCTCAGGCGCGGCGTAGTTTGGGCTTCCACAACTTGTTTTCAAAAAATGACCATCACGCATTATATTACTCAAACCGAAATCAGCAATCTTCACATTTCTCTTAGAATCTAGAAGCAGGTTCTCGGGCTTCAGATCTCTATGGACAACCATATTCCTGTGGCAGTACTCCACTCCAGAGATTATCTGCAATCACCCCCGTAAACATTTAAAATCTGTAATTCCAAACAGAAGAATCAAGGTAATCACTTTAGATGGACAAGATTGGAATATCTATCACCCTACCTGCTGAAAGAAATTGCGTGCCTCTTCCTCCTGTAACCTACCCTTTTCCACAATGTAATCAAACAACTCACCAGATTTCACATATTCCATCACAACGTATATATCTGAATGTGTCTCTACAACCTCATACAGACGTATGATGTGGGGATGCATAAACAATCTCAAAATTTTGATCTCTCTTCGAACTGCAAGAAGACAACCACTCTTGAAGTCATCCAATAAGGTTCAGTAAATAAGAGCGCTCCATTTGGGTCCGCATTTTTAGAATTGAAATTGATCAAAATAACATGACCAAAATAGTAAAGCCTTTTAAGGATGACTAAGAGCTTGTTTGGGAGGGATTAAAATCAGATTAAAATTGAAAATATAGCCGTTATTGTTGACTTTTATTAGACGAGTGGGACCCAATAACGGCCATATTTTCAATTTTAATTGGATTTTAATCCCTCCCGAACGGGGCCTAAATTAGGAAGAAGCATTTCAATGAATTCTCTGTTAATGAAATAATTAAAAGGCTATGGAACTTGAACCATAAAAACAGCAACTTACATCAATTTCAGGAAATGTACGTAAAGTCAGCTTTAGAATAAGTTCAGATTAAATTGTTGGGACACAAAACTAACCCATATAAAAGGATGAAAATTAAAATAAAACCAAAACAGGTACTGTAAATCACAGACTATCAGATTTTTGGAAATAATTGGGCACATTCAGCATCAAATGGAACTAGAGTACAAGTTTTACACAACTAATATGTAGATTATGATGCAATAAACTTATTTACGGGGAAAAATAATTGAATGTATCCAAATGCTGTGAAGACAAGAAATAGGCTTGCAGTAAAATCTGCTCACATAAAAAAGAGTATAAAACAAATTCAGTTTTGCATGGTCCAACAATTACTGTAGTTTGATTCTCATCGCAGAGCATCAAATACTGGACAGCAAAACATCAGGTAATGAAGGACCATATTTCCCCTAAAGAGATGCAAGAATAGGTTGCAGACAATAGATTATAACATATGTTACATTAAGATTGATTGACCAACCTTTTTCTTCCATATCCATATTCTTTATTTTCTTACGGTTAAGGATCTTGACAGCAACTTTGTGCCTTGTCAATGTATGTTCGGCAATTTTAACTTTACCAAATGAACCGATGCCAAGAGTCTTCCCAAGCTTATAGTTTCGCAAGAATGAATCCACACTACCATCTTGGCGTGATCCATCCATATTCCTGGAAGTATAAATATAATAGATGAGAAATAAAACAGCATGTATACATAAGGGCATGTATATAATGCTGTAAATACATTCTCCAGAGTATATCAAAAATCACTGGTAAGAAGTGACAGATTTTTCATCCTCCAAATTCAGTCAGTCATTAGCAGAAGGGCTGCCAAAAATGCATCTACCATTGAGAAGGAACCGACAGGTCTGAAAAATGCGGGTATTATAGCATGTTTAACAACTAAGGTAGATTAAAACAGATTTTCATAACTATACCAGTATCAAAACTGAAGATACCCAGCGAATACATAATTAAGTCGTGATGTTCTAAATTGAACACAAATATATCCTTATTCTACAAGTGACAAAGTATTCATCCTTTAAGAATTGTTCAAGACAACGAGAACAAATATAAAAATGAAAATAACAGATAGCTAATTTTAGAATAGCAACAAACATAAAATATCAAAATTACAAACTAAATCCAAAAAAAAAATTGATTCTTCCAAAAATCCCCAATTCTGTAACTAGCCTCCACCCCTTTCGCATAAAGCTTAAATCTTGACAACTAAAATATCATTTCCTCGTAATTAAAAATGCATAACTCCTTCAGCTACAGATCTAAAATTCCGCGAGCAGGAAAAAATCCTAATATAGAGGAAATTCAAGTAAGGGTTTCTAAAATTCGAAACCCACAACATGTAATGCATAGAAAAAAAAATGTACAAATTAAAAGAGAGATACTTACAAGAGAAACGAATCGATAAAACTGTGCCGAAATTTGGAGAATAAAAACTAAAAATGAAAAATTGCAAAAGGAACTTTATATTGAGAGAAGAGAAAATATGTGAAAAAGAAAATTAATAAGAGATTTTTATGCGGTGTGTGTGAGGTGTATAGAATTAAGCGCGCGCGCCCTCCGATGTGGGCGAGGAGGTGAATTCTGCTGATGAAGAAAGCGAAAGCCGAAACGCCGGATGTTGCGGCTTTTGTGGCTTTTGGTACAAATTTTTTGAGAACAATAAAAAATGAGAAAGATTTCAAGGTTTTACCTTAACAATATTCTTGCGAGAACTGCTACACTTACAGTGTACTTGTCCTCCGAATAACAGAAAATGCATTTTTATGCATCACATGTTAAAAAATAATAATATTGGAATTATTAAATTGACCGAACACCATAATATATACCTAAGCATGAGGTCGAGGAAGGGTTAACGTGTCTTTGACGTCGGTGAGGGCATTACAATGACATGACATGACAAGACCCCAACGCGTATCGAATAAGTCATGCGGCATGTCCATTTCATTATTATTATTATTATTGTATAACTAGACATGTACATTAAAACTTCTACAAAATAATAATATTGGAATCAAGAAACATACTACTATAGATTGATTATTAATTTCCATTAAATGAATAATTTAATAATGTATCAATGGATTACAAGAAGTCATTTCTAATAAATGATATGAAGGAGTAATAACATAATGATGAAAAGATTATTCAAAGGGTATTTAATACACATACAAAAAATTATCACGATTTAGATGATAGTTATGTTTCATCAACTAATTTTTTCAAAAGATGCATTTCAAGCATCTTATTAATAATAATAATAATAATAATAATAATAATAATATATATATATATATATATATATATATATATATATATATATATATGAATGTTCGATAATTTAATAATCTCGTTTAAATAACAAAATTTTTCGGTTCGACTTGAGCCAATATATAAATTAATAACCTCATGTATAAGATATTTTTTTTTTAGATCATTTAAGACCAACGTATATATAAAATATTAATTGCCTAAATTCATGAAAGTTCATACTAATACAAATTAATTTTTTTTTAAATTTGACAACATTTTTTCAATTCATTTTTTTTTTTTTTCAAAATATGTATCTAAAGTCATTTCCTTTTCATTACACCCCAAACCAAACTCAAATTCATCCCTAATTTTTTTGCAATGTACATACAAATAAGGGGTTTTAAGTTAAAATTAGTGACTGTAGTAATTATGTTCCATATGTGCGTGACATAACTTGAACGATTAATCTTTCAAGATATTAAACTTTGAAGTTGATGCACGTACATCAATATGTCCTCTTTAATGTATGTATGTGTGTGCCTTCTTGTTATTGAATTTCACCACATTATATATATAAATTTCCTACATGTCTTATGGTAGAATATAATACAAGTTATAAAAATATAAAATACTCTATAAATTAATGAATATTCATTTATCGATAAATTAATAACTCATCAAAAATAATAATTTTTCTCGATCACAACATTATTATTTTATAGAGGTTTTATTGTATACACGAGCGAGTATTGACGTGCTTTATTCTCTTCTTTTTTAATCTAGTTCATGACAATTATCACATTGTCTCTAGAGGTATTTAATCATTGTTCTAATGAGTAAAACTCTTCATGGTAGGAATCCAGTCAGTCTCTGCCCAAGACGTTAGTGATTCGATCACTTTAGCTTATTTAAAAATATTTAGATAATATAATTAAATTAAAATTAAACAAATTAATTTTAAGAATGAGACATATATAGAGTTATTTTATCACATTATATCTTACTTTAGGTTAAGTACCTATAGAAAGCCAGAGCAAAACTCGATCCCAATACCCACCCATTAAGCGAGAAGAGAGAGTTAAATTGTGTTTATTGGTTGAATCAAAGACCGGCCCATTGAGCGAAAATTGAATCACGAGTAGTTAATGGTTCACACCTTAAATAACTTTAAGGTACTATAATACTTTTAACCTCAAAATCGAAATTAACAATTTCCTTGCACTTGGCCAAGGCTTTCTCTACCAAAACTCAATGAAATTTGCTAAAAATAAGAGCTTAGGGGGAAATTGGCTATTTTAAGAAGGGTGGAAATCCAATTTATCACATTTCCGTTTGAATTCATAACTATTTATGAATATTTGGTAAAGTCAAGAGGGTAATTTAATCATTTTCTCTTTAGCGACACGACGATCATTAATTAGTAAGTCTTTAACAGAAACGGTTATATTTTTACGTTTTATTTGTCATGCCACATATTCTTCACTCATTGATTATATATCTGCTCGTACATCTCGTGCTTTTTCGTTTATAATTAAGATAAAACTTATGATTTAACATTAGATATGCTCGTTGACAGTAGCATAGGTTTGCACATGTGAACTTAAGATAATGGTCAATTTTTTTGTCACTAACTTTTAATTTTGACTTTGACTTGTACGTAATTCCTAATTTTAAATTAAATTGAGTGGATATTCTCGCACTAATCTTCGTAAAATTGATTGAGAAGAATTCAACAGTGATATTTCGTGGTCACATGGTTTAGGTGAGTGTATTTTACACACAATATATCCACAATTAACGCACTTGAATTCTCCAATACAGAGTTTCTTGAACAAATAATAAGTTTTCATCACTACAAGCTTCCACAAGGGTAAAATAAATATCCAAATTTGTTGATATTTCTTCCAAAAACACAGCTGCTATAAGAGTAGAAGAAACGAATCCCACGCTGCGGCTACTGCAAAAAGAACTGGCACAAAAATCTGAACTCTAAAAGAATTTAGCAAGCCAGGAGAGTCACTTTTTTGTGGCGAATATGTTGGTGGGGGTGGGGGTTTCTCGACACGAATAGCTACTTTCACTCCTCCAAAGCAGAATCCTTTGCCGCTGATGAAGTAGCGAGTCTTTGTCACATTTAGAGGAACCACTTCCCGTCCAGCACCAGTAGTCCAATCGTGAAGGGGATGATCGGAAATACAATTATCGTAATCCGTACTGTTTACCTCGAGCACGTTCATCTGGTTCCTATCATACACGAAAACTGGGAAGGAAAAGGAAGAGTAAAATACAAAAGTGCATTATGAATTAGACAGGACTCCTTTGTACAGAATAACAAGTAGCATGTTAATCTTTATTTACATGACTAATCCAAACAACATGGTGAAAGTTAAAAAAGTTCATAATAAACCTCAAACTATAGATCATAGTCCAAAACAATAACTTTATAAAATGCTCCTATTTCAACGGGAATTTTAATGACTGGAATCACCTGCATGTTCGGCTTTTATTGCCATGTCCGGAGTTACTCGTATTGACATTTGAAGAAAAATACATACTAAAAGGACTAAAGAAAATAGATCCAACAGTCACCAAAACTTTTCCCACGAAAGATAGAATGGTACATATGCCAATGGAAAAATAGGAAACCTTCTCAATTCAAAAAAAAATACTCAATCCAACAATTCAAGCAACTAAATCTAAAGTAACACAAGAAAGAATGCTAAATCAGAAGACCCAATACTCATTGTAACCACAGTTGAACGTGAGAAAATGTGCTACTCTATTCTGTACTACAGTGATAACTTTAGTCATCAAGTGGACGTGATTGCTTTGCTTGTTTCTGATTTTCACTCGATTTATTAATCCGTGAAACACTTCAGTTAATCTAACATAGCTAAAGGATTTCATTGCACAATAAGCATATAAAATGAGAAAACAGTTTTCAAAAAGATCTGAAAGTGAAAAAAGAGAACAACATACAGAGCCAATCGCCAAGATAGAATTGTTTTCCCTGAGCCCAAACGGTGTAGTTCACATTTGAAGTCCAGCCCATGTTACCTCCCACAATGTAGCGCACCGCCGACACCTCCGGCGGCATTATCAACATCACAACGCATGTTAGCACAGCCGCCGCAGCCCACCAACGAATGCCCCTCCTCAGCCCCTCCATTTTCTACTGTCTCTCTCTCTCTCTACTATGTACGTGATATTATATAGATGGAAGTGGAAACTGGGTTTTAGTGTTTTGGCCCTGTAGTTGTTAATTTGCGATTATATTGGCGTGTGATCTGCCGTTAATTAATCTGTGAAATATAAAACTGTACATTTGGTTTCTTTGAAAAAGCTGTGTTTTCCAGCTAATAGTCAATCAGTGTGGCACTGGCACATGTTCACGGTTGTTTTACCTGCTAACAATAAATAATTGACCCAATTAATTTTTAATAATATAATTCATCATCATAATATTATTTTAAAAAAGAAATAAAAATGGTCGAGATAACAATGGAGGTTACCCAGAGTTTAATGGATATTATACCTTTTTTTTTTTTTTGGTCAAAATGCATTTTAGAATAATATTTTATTACAGAATGTGTGGTTAAAAAGCAATAAAAAGTTTTCTATTTACATGTAAAATTATTTTATATCAGAATATGTGGTTGAAAATGAATTTTGAAAAAATGAGTATCAAACATACTCTGTATTGAGGATACCTTGAAATATGTTTCACGTACATAAAAGTTTCTCGTTTATAAAAATGTAAAAATAGAGGGGTGAAAAGTTTTGTATTAGGTGACAAGATCTAAATAATTTAGATTTTATCGGTTTAGTATTGAATTGAATTGAATAATTGACCAAAATTAATGCCGTGGGGTCATCTCATGATTTTGTACAAAGGGAATTGTTTCTAATCTTTATTTTTTGAAGTGTTTGTCTCTAGTTTTCGTTTTTTTGTTTTCTTAATCCCTAATGAACGAAACCATCAAATTGGCACAAGGACATGAAATTTTTGTACATAGCATAACAAACAAAATTTAAATATTTCGTTTTTAATGTTGCTATTTATAGTGAAAATATCCACAATTATTACTGCAGGTTTTGAATAATCATCATTTGTTCTCGATCTCCATTTCAACCTCAAAACATTTTCTGCAATCCATGTGCAAACCGTGGGCATCACTGTTTCATCACACAGTCCCTAAAGAAGTGCTTCGTGCTTCCACAGCCGTTACAAACACCAACGCTCCTTCCTCTCATCCTGGACAGGAAGCAACAACAATAATCAAATGCCACTACTACACGAACTAAGAAAGTGGAGAGAAATTCTTGATCACTGCCATAGTTTTCAAAGCAACTCCACCCCTTTCCATATATTCTAAACAACAATACATACGCCTACATTATTCTTCTAACATTACTAGTTTGACACACGTGCGATGCACGTGCCGTTGGGTATTAAATAGTGTGTTGTTTAAGGAAAAAAAATAAAAGAAAATGAGGAAGGTTTTGAAATTATTTGTAAGTGTATTGTAATTATACTGAAAAAATATAGAATATATGTAAGTGGTTAGAATATGAGAAATGTTATTCATCCCCAGTCTATGTGACGTTAAATGATAGGTGAAATTAAATAAGTCATTTAATTTCACCTATCATTTAACCAATCATTTACATTCACATAGATTGGGGATGCATCCTCACTGGGGATGAATAGCATTTTTCTTAAAATATATGGACAAACCAAATTTTTCATACCACATCATCATATTCATTAATCTGATAAGATGGAGTGCCTCAATTGAATAAAAAATTGAAGTCTAACGATGGTGACAAAAGTGAAACAATGAATGGGTGAACTTCAATGCATTTAATGACAAAAAACATACTAACTGCAAGAGTACATAAAATCAAGTTTTTCTTCTCTTACAACCACTCAAAAAGAAAAAGGAAAGAAAAAAAGTTTTAACTTAAAGTATACTGAATAAACATCAACTTCTAGCAGTCCAAATATGCAAAATCTGAAAATGTATCACATGCACCAACTATTAATAATATTAAAGATACCGATTTATGTTCAAAAACCTATAAGGAACTAAAAAAAAGAATAGCGTTTGGAACAAAGAATTAGCTTACTTGTTTTCAACTAACTCATGTTGTAAACTATTATTAAAAGTTTCAATAATCGACGACAAAGCCTTCTCTCTTGTAGATCATCTGTAGAAGGCAAACAAAATATATATTAAACAAAGTCATTGAACTAATATACGGTGCATAGAATTTTCAATTTAACAGACTCGGGGTGATAAATATGATAAATTTTCTCAAGTTCTAAAGATAAGAAATACAAATGAAAGTACATGTACAAAATGGACATGAGAGCGTCAAACAAAATAATATTAGCTAAAAACATAAGAGGTCAACACTCACTTTCAACTATTTTTACGGAGCCGAGCATGGGAGACAGCAATTTGAGGACCAACGCCTGCATTATTTTTCACAACAGCAATGTCTAAGACTTTATCAAGGAAACTCGTACAATAAGATGTACGTAAACAGTTTAAGGCAAATTAGTGAAATTGGGTAGAATAGAAAAATAAGAAAAATAAGAAAAACCTTAAGGCCAAGCAAGTATTTGTCTATTGATCCTAAAGTATTATATAAAGGATACTTGAAGCAAGAGAGGCTCCTCCAGTTAGTTCATTCACTCTACCAAGCAAGAATGGAGTTTCTGCACTGTCGTTTATGTTCTGCTCCCTTATGGCCATTGATGGTGTTAACATTGCTAACGGTCTATATACATACCAACATGCAAACATCAGCAAATAATAATAGGATTTGCTTGTCAAAAAATGACTTGATAGCCATTACAAACTCTTACCTCAAGAAATGTGAAGTTAAATTGACAATCAACTTTCCATAAAGCTTCTAGCCAATGAGAAGAGTTGTTAAATTGTATTCACTCCAAAGTAGTAACCACTACTTCCTCCAAGAAAGCACATAGAATTGAAATTCTTGTCCAACAAAGGGCTGTTGTTTTACCTATAATTGTATGCTTCAAGAAAAAATGAAAAGAATTTCATCTTGTAGACTTTCATCAAAACTCAAAGCGGATATAATATTTGAGAATTTAGTCAATTGCCATGGAAATGTCTTGTACTTACAATGTGCGGTTTATGTCTCAGCTATAAGATCAAGTTTAGAATTCTCCTTGTTAAATACTTTGAGCATTATTCTCATCCAAGCGCTTGTTAGTAACTCCATCCATAGTTTAACATCACTTCGAAAAAAAGCCAAGAAAAAAAAATGTGAATGAAAGATATGGGTATTCCTCTTTAGACCTCTGTTTTCCATAGCAGTGAAGCACAATAAAGAAAACAAAAATTGATAGAAACCAATTCTCCAAGTATCTGATTCAATGAAAATTATTTAGGATTACATACTTGAAGCCGACAAGCAGTAAGATATTAACGAGGTATTCATCTTGCTCGTTTGTAATGCAAGCATCCACAAAAACATAGTAATAAAATATTAACATTAGTTTAAGATATTCATAATATAAAAGAACATAAATATAGAAAATTTTTAATTCTTGACAGGGACTCACTTCGTGAAGACCGTCTTCCCTGCTGTACTTACAACATAACAGTCCATATTTTAAGAGTTCCTACAATTAAGAGATAAAGTAGGTCAGTTCAGGCATTTAATCAAACACATCGAATACATTGCCTTGTCTCAATAAGTTACAGAAATAACGCTTTGATGCTATAATAAATTGATTTAGAGCATGAAATTAACTGGGTATCATGAGATTAGGTTAAAACACGCAATATCCATAGGTAGATATGTTATAACAGCAAAACATCTCTACTATTTCTAGTTATGCACAACCGATAACATCTAACTTTAAGTACCCTCTCACAGAGGAAACAGAAAGGGTTAGATGCACACTCACAGATGGACTAAAGAGGCATGATTCTGGAAGTAAAAGGTATGGACATTGCGTGAAGAAATGGAGAAAAACTGAGAGGAAAAAGAAAGGGTTAGATGCACACTCTTTTTTATTCAAAAAATATGGACATTTTTTCTCTTATTTATAATTAAACATTTTCAATAAAATAATATTACACGTAAAATAAACAATCACGACTTTACGTTTTACAATTAATGTAAAATTATTTTTGACATCACCCACAAATTTTTAAATCGCTTAAAACGAATATTC
Source organism: Fraxinus americana (assembly GCA_035079005.1). Classification (NCBI taxonomy): domain Eukaryota; kingdom Viridiplantae; phylum Streptophyta; class Magnoliopsida; order Lamiales; family Oleaceae; genus Fraxinus; species Fraxinus americana. Next base: position 34,319,891 of record CM068717.1, on the reverse strand, counting down.
GTAATTTAAAATACTGAATCAAACGTAAATAAAAGGAAGTTCGTGGATACTGTCTACATCAGTGTTGCTCAGCCAACTGAATTTGTCTTCTTTTTTTCTTATCTTTCTTCTCATGTCAATTCTTCAATTGAATGATAAAATTTGATGACATCAGTCCAAAAAAATGATATGATCATGTGCAATAAATCCAAATAGGTTGAGGATAAATAATATTTATTATAGTGATATGTTTAATAAAAATCCATTTTTGACGCCATAAATTTACCCTTTTAAATGCAGAAACTTAAGAAAAATGAAATTGGGAGAAATTGGTGTAAGTATGGGGTTGATGGTGGGTTAGAAAAGAGAAATTAACTTAAAATTCTGAATCGGACGCAAAAAAAAGGGGTTTTAACAATTAATGTAAAATTATTTTTGACATAAAAAATAAATTTTTAAATCGCTTAAAACAAATATTCGTAAATTAAAATACTTAATCAAACGTTAAAAAAAGTTTAGCCGATCCGACCTACATAACAAAAAAGAAAAAAAAAAAAAACCTTGGGCGAGTCGACCCATAAAGTCATTTGGAATCAAAATCAAACGTAATAAAAAAAAATGCTTGGCCGAGTCGACCATATATTTAGGATGGCCGCATTTCAACATTTCAAAACAAAATTAAATCGCTTAGAACGCATATTTAGAACCTAAAATATTGAAGCAAACGTAAAAAAAAATAAAAAAATAAAAAAATAAAAAAACCAAAAAGGGCTTAGCCGAGCCTGCGACTTATGAACAGTGTTTAGGAATAGTGCTTATAAATAGTGCCACCACCCTTGGCTCTTTTAATAATGTAGGACAAAACAGATCAAGCAGTATATTTTCTACCAATCTCACCAATTCCACTTATGCATTCATATTTTACAAAGCATTAGACATATTTTCACCACATTTTACATCGGATAGGGAATTAACAAAGTGAACGATATAAGCAGTATGTTTTTGAACTGAATAATTGATGAAAATTAATGCCGTGGGGTCATCTCATGATTTTGAACAAAGGGAATTGTTTCTGACCTTTATTTTTTGAACTGTTGTCTCTATTTTTGCTTTTTTTTTTTTGGGTCTCTTAATCCCAATCGAAACCATCAAATTGGCATATGGACAGGACATTTTTGTACATAGCATAACAAACAAAATTTAAATATTTCTTTTTTTAATGTTGTATTTATAGGGAAAACTATCGATAGTCGCTCTACATGTCATACATATGATAGTTTGTTATTTGATGCATGAGGCACATAGGACGATTGCTGATAGTCGCTCTACATAACATACACATTATAGTTTATTATTTGATACATGAGGCACGAAAGACGATTACTGGTAGTTTTCACTATCAAACCCAACTTTTGTTTTTTTTTTTTTTTAAATATTGTTTTGTGTACTTACATTATATATAACATGGATACATTCAAAAAGTTACGAGTAGAAATATATTAAAAAGTAATATAGATTACAGATAGCTTAACTTACCTTTAGGAAAAATTACTAAAGACACCTAATTTTCTTTATAATAATTACAATAAAAATGAGTTATCCATAAAGGAGTAATACTAATGAATTATAAGTTCACCAATCATAAACAGTTTATAGACATTAACTGAATATCGCATGTGTAAAATTAAAAATTATTTTTCCTATTCAATCAAACTCGAGCATTAATTTCAATCACGCATTCACAAATACTAATTTATTAACCACAAATTTCGTTGGTCTTAATACTATTCTTCCTAAAAATTTACTAATAATTTTACGAGAATACTCACCTTATGGTGAAACATAATTAACGTGTATCAAATTTTAAGAGAGATTTTGACACGGGAGTCAATGTCCAAGATAAGTAGAAAACTCACTCCAATTAGGGCATGTTTGATTTTGTATCATTTTCATGGAACTTGAAAATAAAATTTCATCTTCCACCAAAAGAGAAGTTTGATTCGGAAAATTCTCCTGACAATTCACTTTCTTGGTTTTGGCTCACACGGTGGGATGGTGGAAATTGATTTTCCAGTTTACTTTCAAAAAAAAAAAAAAAGAATTTGACAATAAAAACAAATTCTATCCCCCAATTGTAACAAATTATATCCCTTTAATGGACAATTTTCATATAAAACAAAGTCAAACGAATATCAAAAGATCCAAAATTTCAATATTTTTCACTTGAAAAATTATACTAATCAAACACAATTAATGGACAACTCCCAAGAAAACAATTTTAGACAATTCAATTCCCTAGAATTCATTTTCTTTCCACCCAAATTCCACTCTTGCAATCAAATAGACCCTTAGTCTAAATTGAACATAGAAACTGCAGTTCCAATACAGTACTTCAGCACAATAGATATCTTAACCAAATAAATTTACAATATTTCAAGAAAGGCAATAAATTTAAACTCTTCTTTGGATGTATAATAAGATAAATGTACCATGGGGTGGGAAATTATGTTTTAACTGATTGCAAATTACAGAACAGAATCCAATTTACAGATTTGGGACGATTCTAAATATTCTAACTAGTCAATTAAAGAAGTTGTATTCGTCGTCTTTATTGTGTCTTTGCTACTTTGCATATTCGAGTTATCCGCACTGTGCTTCACCTCTTGTGACCTAATGAATTCTTCAATAGCTGCCTTCAACTCCGTGTTTGGAATCAACATGTCAACCGTGAGATGAGAACGGTTAAAGGGGTCAGTCTGTAATTCCAAAACAAATAAGTTAGAACTTTTTCCCCGAATTTTTAACTCTTAATAAAGCAGGTCAGAAGGAACTTACACTATCACTTAGAAGATGCCTATGAATAACGGATCGGTCGAGTGTGACCTTTGACGAAGGTAACATGACAGGATCCTTCATTAAAGTATACTGCAAACCATAGAAAATTAGCGTCATTAGACAAAAAAAGAAACGGTTGAATTGCAAATAACCATATTACACGATAATTGAGCATATTATCATAATGACTCCAGTCAAACAAGCGAAGATATGATTATTTACTTGAATTGGGTCCAGGAATTCATCTGGTATATCTCCAAGAACAGCCTCGGCATCCATGGCCACTGAAGCTGCAACTTTAGTTTTTGCACCGAGATCGATAAACTCTTGAATGATCCTTACATCTTCCCCAATTCTCCTGAGGACATCTGCTGCAGCACCAAATAGCTGGAAAAAAATAGTTGGCTCATATTGATCGAACATGTTTCCAGTCCTAACCAACATCGTAAGAAAACCAGGCGAAAAGAATTGCATAATTTAGTACCAGTTCGTTGTATGATCGACCATCTCTTATGATCGCACCTGGGAAGATGTTTTCCTTATCTCCTCTAGCCAAGTTCACATATATGTTTACAATCTTCAAATACAAAAACACGCAATTAGAACAAAGCTATACGTGCGTCATCCTTTTTGCAATTAGAAATATAATAGCTACAGAAAGTAGGAACACCATTGACGGCGAAACCAATCACTGAAGAAAGGTTTTACTGCAGATCTTAATTTTAATCCAAGATCATGATGGTGCAAAAGATGGCAAGATGCAATAAATTAAGATGTCTAAGCAAATATGATGCAGAGAGAAAGTGAAAGAGAATAAGAATTGACATAGAAAATGGAGAGAGGAATTTCAATATAGCTGAATATATCAAAATTACAGTTTTCAATATTCATAAATATTAGTCCTAGTTATACTTCAATTCCTACAAAACTGGGAAGTTGCCAGAATAATGAAACTTAAAACTTAACATCTGGTTTGAATTTTTTTATAAGTTGCTGAAATTATAATGTGATAGAAATGAATGATGGATAAGTGCGTACAAGTTGTGGGTCCTACTAAGCGTGGTTAAATTAAAGGTTGACTTTGACCTTAAATTATAACGAACTTATAATCAAATCCAGACATACAGTAGAACTAATAATTGTGGTACGAGAATAAGTCGGAATCTATTTTCCATTTTTAAACCTAAAGTGAATGCCCTTCTGGCACATCTCTTAAACCAAATTGGCACAGTGTGAAGGAGGCAGGCTAATAACCAAGAGATTCAAGGTTTAATGTAATTTATGGAACTGTCCTGTTTACCCAACCGGGTTGATAGATTTGAAAAACACAGAAGTTTCGGGTTTAACCAACTGGCGCAGTCCGGGTTTGATAAACAAGAAACTGTCATTATCTACAATTAAGTTTGAATAAGAAACAAAATATCATTTTACTACCAACCTGCTTTAGCAATTGTTTTGGTCGAAACTCATACTTTTCAGGGTCTTTCAAGCTAAGAGATTTTCTTTGGGGCCCCACCAGTTGTAATAGAAAATAGTTTAGCATACTGGCTACTCTTTCAACCTGGAAGAACACAACAAAGACTGTAAATGAAACCTTAACCAGACCAGTTTCAGAAAGTTGAAATTTCAATGATGCAGAATACCATCTCCGGCAGTAGAAGGGGAGCTGTAATCTGTTCGGAAGTAAATGCCAGCAAACTAACATCTTCATTTGCCAATTTCATATCAATCTTTATAATCTACAACACAAAGGAGCTTCCATCTGAATAAGCATTTCAAACCATAGATTCACAAATAAATATGAAGTGAAACTCACATTCTCTTGGGAATGGAAAAGCCGAGTTCTCTCCTGCCTCTCTTGCTGAGATCTTTGTTCCCATTCCACAGTATTAGACATCTCAGCTTCCAGTTCTTTGAGTTCAAGTATTTTGTTCAGACTTTCGTCAAGGAGATAAATGCTATCGTTGATCAAAAAGTTTAAGAAGTTCAAATAGACACCCTTCTCCTCCTCCCTAGCTATCTGGAACAGCATGCAATAGTAATAAATAGTATTTCAAACAGAAATCGATAAGATATGCAAAAGAGGAGAAAAAAAAAGGAAAAAAGAACAAAAGAAAAGCTCAGGTAACTCAACCTGTCTCCAAACGTTACGGTGACTTGGAACCTGCCATAGATATTCAAGTAGTTCGGCAATGTTGTGGCGTATATTAAACTTGTCATAGAACTGCATAGGGTGTCAAATAAACCATGAATATCGAAGTGATATTTAATGGATTTACTCCAAAATCAGTAAAACGAAAATGCGCAACACCATATCCTAAGGATAGGTGAAAAAATCAAAATTATTGAGTATAGCAGCGACATATGATTTTTTCAGCTCTCCGAGACAGTGTACTTAGTTGAATCATTGATGTCTGAAAGGAAAGACGCTATGTACAACAGTATCTACTTTGACAGTTTGGGAAAATAAACTAGTTGTCCATCTTGGCTATCGAAAATTTCAATGCTTCTCCCAAATAGAAGAGGAAATATGATTTCAATTCTTATTAATTCCATTATTGGGAATTTTTTCATGATCCATATCACCAATTTTGCAATTTCGTCAATATTCATAGTGGTCTAGTGCAACCTCACCTCTATAAGACAAGCATGATGTGAGCAGAGTAACAACATATGTGAAAGCTAAATTGTCAAGACTAAATATAAATTGGTGGAAACTATATAAAAATGTCAGGAGACATTCTTATAAATTAGAAGATTGGTCATCAGCAAGGGTCCTATTTAGAATACTAGAAATTTAGGGATTAGTGCCTAAACAAGTATAAAGATATATTTAAGAACAGAATATAGAAGTTCTGCATACCTGAGTGTGGGAACCAGTGAACTCAATGTCAACATAAAGCTTCAGAAGATTCCTCACGAGGTATTCTAGGGACAGTTGATGTCCTTCAAACAGAGTTGATGTGGCTGTTGAGCCGCTGCAGACACAAGTTTTAGTTAGATGGGAGTACATAAGAAAATTCAGATTGGTTGATAAAGTGAGAGCAAGTCTCAGTGCAATATGTTAAAGTTCTAAAAAGCACACCTCCTTCTGGGCATCCAGCAATTGAGGACTTCAACCATCTTCGCTCTTAGATAAGGATTTCTTACGTATTCTGGACTAGCCATGAACATAATGATGAAGTTCATAAAATCATCCTGTCCAGATGTAGATGAAATGAATAAAATATTAAGAAATATCTAATAGGTGAATAAACAGTCCACCAAAATGTAAATTGAAGATTCAACGTACAAGCATAATCCCGTCCAAAGCTCTAGGAATTCTAGAGGCAAAAATAAGCAACTCCATGGTGTCCTCCACAAAGTGCTCTGGCATACAAGCAAATTCCATTGGGCAAGTTGGTGATAGAGGCATTTTAAAACCACCTACTAGGCTAACTAACCAAACCACCATTAAACGGTAGTAAGACAATGCCCGCTCAAGAAGCCCTCCATCCTATGAATAATGAAGTAAGTTTTGTAAATATTGAGTAAAATTTGACAATAAAAAAAGTTGAATCTGCAACAGGGGCACAAGTGCATTCATGTATGCATCGGCATTATAACATAGACACGCTACATGCACAACGAGAGGGAAAAGAAATGTGATAAAAATACATACTCTCAGTATCTGCGCTTCACAGCATAATTTCTCTTGTGAATACAGCTCAATTTCTTTCTCAAGACGTGATATATCCTGTTGCAATTGCGGAGATGGTGCTTGCCCTACCATGGCTTTGAAAGTGGATAAAGTATCTTCACATCGTGAAATGTCCTGAACATATGTTCCAAGATAATAATGCCTTCAATTAGTCTAACAGCCAGTACTATTTAAGGTACACATACATATTCCGCAATAAAACATTATATTTAAAAGGAAATAAAAAGATGAAAATAATAGATCTGGTTCATTGCTGCAAAAACTAAGGAGTTCAAAACCTGAACAAGATTTTTGAAGTCTGAAAAAGCTTTTAGCAACCCCAAGTTAAGCACCCTGGCAGTCATGAAGAAGCATTCACAAATAAAAGGGTATTTGTCTTTCTGGCTACAACTTGACATTGCTCTATTACTATGAAGCAAAGAAACCTCATTTGCTTTACTGCCAGAACTAGTAGCTTCCTGTGATTTTAGTAATCGATTTTCAATATCACTATTATTTGCAGAGACGTCAACTTTCCCAGGATTAATTCTGTTTATCCAGTCAGTGACTTCTTCAGATGATGCATGTAGAGCAGTCAGTCCTCTGGTACATGTTTATCATCAGAATGTAAGATATAATATTAAGCCAAAGGCATTGCCAATTTAAAAAAAAAGTGTACATAGTTTCAAGAGAAAGCTCTCACCTCAATTCCAAACGATTACTGTCAAATATGTATTTAGGATCAACTTTATCCCTTTTCGACATATTTGCATCCAAGAATGGCTCACAGAGACGAAGCATACTGGCACTCAAGTTTACAAACATGCCAGAACTAGCACTAGATAGTGGATCAACCTGTAACCAAGTTTCATTTATATATGATTAGAGAGCAATGAAACTCTGAAAGATTTAGACCACACTCTCAAGTGCAGCAAAGTAAAAATAAAATTAAGACGTCTTCTTATACTTAATTTGGGGAGATAAAAGACTGGGATTTACTAATGTGGTGTAAATTCAAACCCTAACTTGAACAATCTCTGCTGGAAAAAGATTCACCTGCAAATGAGCGCGTGAAGAGTTTCTGTTGATGACCTCTGCAAGGTACTCGAGAACATTCTCACGAGTGCTTGTATTCTTAAGGAGGCACATAAGAACTTCCGCCAGGCCATCATATAAGTTGTTCATGACTGTTTTAATAGTTGTGAAGGAAGACAAAAGATCAGCTGGACGACGAGTTGATTCTTCTGAGAAGCACTGCTGGCTGGCAATTTAGAAGAGTAGCCATCAATAAACACATAAAGGTTCTTGCAGAGGAAAGAAAAACTACCAAGGCTACATCCCCTCAAATTCAACTTCAGGTAATACTTTTCTTAGTGCAAAACACTTAGATTTACCTGAATTTCCAAAAGTCAATGATGTTCAAGGGCAAGTTGCATAACCAAGCAACAAAGAATAAGTGTATGTGATTTAATAAACATTGTTACGCAACCATACGACCATACATGTTCTTACAGCAAATTAAGCAAAAATAACCACTACTCACGAGACATGTCGAGCTAATATGCAAAGAACAACAGCAGATTATTCATACTGCACGCAAACAAACTAGGAGGAGAAATAGTCGAACTCACCCAACATCAGGCTCACTCTTGAAGAGAGCATGATCGGGCAATGCACTAACATGGAAAAAAGGACCCAAAATGCTAGTCATCTCGATTACTCTCCCATTCAGATACACGCTCTTCGGAATCCACCATGGATGATTCACTAGTGCCTTGGCTCCCACAGGATAATGCAACAGTAACAACAAGGCCCTGAGTGGCTGCTGAAAGTTCCCCAAAGCCGAAACCTTCAGCATACTTCCTCTCAAATCCTCATACAACTTCTTCAAAATTGATTCCAAGGAATCATAATCCCCACCAAGGAAAAACTCCTCCAAAAACCCTGGGGGAGATGAAACTGCCTCAATACTCCCTCCAAAGCCATCAATATTACTTCCTACCTCGGAAAAAACCAGAGGCAGCAAAGGAGAAACAATTGACTTATTCGTATCCCAATTTGGAAACATATCTGGATTCCCCAGCTGAATCCTACTATACGAAACAGCCAATTTCTTAGCTTGCTTCACTACCATCTCCAACTCCCCCCTCACATTCTTATCCTTCATCGACCCAATTTTCTTCCCCTCCTCATACGCACGACGATAACAATTAACTAAATACTGAAACGGCGGCTCAGCAGAAACAAAATTGCCCGAAAGCCGATCAATTAAGATCCTCTCCATCAATTCTCGTGACAGTTTCAACTCCTTTCCCTCACTCAAAATCTCCGCTGCTGACATCTCCAAGTACACAACTCGTGAATCATTCTCCATCGAATCGACAAGCGACACAAGGAATATTTTCCGGAGAATAATATCCTCGATTTCCGCCGGGGTCCTTCGGGGTTTTTGAGTAGCCATAGCCCAAAATACCCAAAATATTATCAATAACAAATATTTCTCGAAATTACAAGAAGATCAACTATGAATTTGAATTAGGGTTTTCGATTTCATAGCTGAAACTGGAGAAAATAAAAAGATCCAATAACTTTATAAAAAAGGTTGCCTGTTCAAGAATATAGATCGACACGGATTCATATACATAAATCCATGCATATGTGTATAAAAAAAAATGGGGAAAAATTGGAAATTGGGAATAATGATTATTTTTTTACTCAGCAAGAATGAATTGTCGACGCAAAGACGTGAAAAGTAATTTTCCTTTTATATAGCAAGTTAGCAACAAGAAGAATTCATAGTACTTCTCGAAGAAGGTATTTTGTTTTCAACTAGGAGTGGTTATCTCAACACGATGTCATATACCAACCGGGTTTAAGTGACCATATGGGAAAATTGGGGTATTTTCCAAACTAGTCGGGTATATTAGATCCATTTGAGTTTTTATAAAAAAGTCTATTTTACCCTTAATGATATATGATTTGTTTATTACAAAGTATATTCTTTCTTTATAAATAGTTTTGACAATTGATTTATTATATTTCAATATTTTCAGGGGGTGTTTGTTTCTGATTTTGAGAATTGAATCAATTCTCATTTTCAACCACACATTCTTCAATAAAATAATATTTTCGATCACATCAATAATTTTTTCTTTTTTTTTCAACCACATATTTCCCATCATATCACTATTCAAAATCAATTCTCCCCTCAAAAATCCAACAAGCACTCAATTCTATCCATCAACTCTATCATTTGATCTACTAGATTAGCATAATCTTTAATCTTTTGTTCATATTCTTTTATAAGTTTCTTATATTGCTCATATGGTCTATTTCTATTTTCTAGTTGGGATCTAATATTTTTTTATCTTTTCTAATATCCTTTCGCATAAGTTGTCTAATCATTTTGCTGTATATCCTGGCATTTTTATCCTATATTTCTTTCTTAAATTTTTTATCAATAAATCTTATTTCATCTAATATCTTATCTAACAAATTATCTAATCATTTAACTGTATATCCTAGCATATCAGATAATATAATGAGATAATAATTTAAACATCATGAATAGACATTCAAATTTAAACATTATGAATATGATCATTAAAATAATTGATCCCTACGATTCTTTAAGATCTAAGAAGAATTATTTCCAAATTTAACAAAAACAATAGTTTTACCTTAATTCTGATCTTTTAGTTTCTTTCCTCAGAATCGAGTAACTTTCAGGCTCTGAATATGCAAACTGTTCCCTCAAGCAGCCATCTGCCTTAACAGGTTTCTTTGCTATTTCAGCATCTTGCCTTCACTGTGTCGATTCTTAGAATTAAACTATAAATCTTAACTAAAGAAAACTCTCTTTTTGTTAAAGTAAGAAATAGATTTCTTCTTCAACATTTCAAGAATTTACGGGAGAAGTAGTTTAGAATCTCATATTTGTTTAAAAGGATTGGAATGTGAATGATAATATCTGAATAGTATTGATATTGAAAAATTGGTATTCAAACAGAAGATTTGGCTATCTCACAAGTTGAGTGCTCAAATTTTTCTCTCCCAATTCGTTCTATCTTTCATCTAGCCTAAAGGTTTCTATTTATACAAGCAGTTGAGGCACTATTATTGCCTTCTTACATCATTCATTACATCATACTCCAATTATGGAGCTTTATCAAAAGCTTCAACCATTAAACTATAGTGGTTCTATTATTACATAAAACAAACAACTTTATGTTACATCTTCTTTATTCAGGGCTCCACCCTTCTATTTTTTTCTTCTTGGTCCTACATCTTCATGTGTATCTTGGCCAGGCAATAACACTCTCGCAGCTGGCAAGATTCTTGTATTGTAGTAGGATTTCCTGGAAATTGATGAATATCAAATTTTGTAATATAGTCCTTCAAGATTTCGGACTTTCCATACCCTCCATTTGTTACTAACATCCAATTTTCATATTGGCATAAACATGAGATATTTTTATCATAAAGATTTTTTGCTATATTGTATAGAGCTTTGATCCCAAGTACTCTTCTATGTTTTATCCATGACTTGGTAACTTTTGGTATTCTTTTGTCATTCTCCATGACATCTATGTTGAAGTTGGCTGCTACATATCCGATTGAAATTATATGATTAACCGGATAGTACATAACTCCATCGTATTTTGGACTAATTGAGTAAAATTTTAAATATACTATTCGTCCTCTAACAAATCTTGATACTTCTTGTTTTAGCATATTATCAAATTGTTCTAATTCAATAAGGTTCTTTCCTGGATATATCAAATCCAAGAATCCATAATCTGCCCACATTTTTATGACTGTAGGATTACTTCATTCCATGGCTGTTACTCTGGGATAAACATTTTGTCCCGGAGAGATGAAGTATGAATCACATATCTTTATTGCATAGACAGCTTGGACTATATTAGCATATTTTTTTTAGTTTTTGTCTAAAGGGATTTTATCTTCTGGGTCCATGATACTGATTGTTTTGGAATCTCCTTTATTTGCATCTGCTCTTATTGTCACCTTTTTATTTGTTGTGACTGAAAAAGCATCTCCTGCTGGTATATTGTCTCTTCTGGGTCCACTGCTGCTTCCAGCTGTACCTGTTTGGTATGAATTGGTATTTGTTTGGTATGTATTTGGAAGACCCATTTCTGGGCTGTTTGGTATTTCTGTCTCAGACAGTATATTTTTTAGTTGTGCTGTAATAGCATCAACTTGATTTTTGAGTTCTATGGAATTTTTATGCTGTTCGGAAGTTATTTCCAACAATGTTTTCATATTTGCGTTGTATTCTTCTTTCATTGTCGTAACTCCAATATCTATGTCCTCAGCTTCTTCTTTGAGGAAATCAGTCCTTTTTTGTATATGAAGGACAGATTGCTATAATTCCATGATCTTATTTTTATCTATCAGCGAATTCTATATTCCTGCTCAGGAAATCTGCAAGATAATTATTAACACCTTTAATATGAATAATCTCAAAATTATAATAAGATAAATATGCTTGCCATCTGTGTAATCTCCTATATTGAGGTTCCATTAGTAGCTTATTCCTGACTAATCCTACAACTTGAGAATTATCAGTTTCAACAATAAATTTTTTAGATAATAAGAATAATGAGAACTTTTTTATCCCTCTAATAATTGATAATAATTCCTTTTCATGTGTAGTATAATTTATTTCAGCTTGATTAAAGGTTCCACTATTCACCTGCAAATTTCATTTAAATCTGTTTTTAATAGAGCTGCCCAATATTTATCTGAGGCATCTGTATTGACAATTAGATTATCTTTTTCATCTGGTAATCTTAATTTTGGTAAATTCTTACATTCTTCTTTTAATGATTTAACTATTTCTGTATGTTCATTATTCCATCCCTTAGTATTCGTTTTTCTAAGTAAGATTTGTATTTTATGTCTCTTTTTTAAAAGATTTTCAATAAATCCTTCAACATAATTTAGACATCCTAAGAATTTTTGTATTTGTTCTTTGGATTCTAATTTATTTGGAAAACTACTTATCTTTTTAGATATATGAGTTTGTAATTTAATTCCTTTATTATCTATTGTTAATCCAAGAAAATCAATTTCTTGCTTTTCTATAATAGCTTTCTTTTTAGAAAGGACAATTCCTTCCTTCTTACATTCATTTATGAATTGTATTAAATGATTTCTATGTTCTTCTTTATTATTGGAACATATCAATATATCATCAACATATACTATTAGAAATTTATTAAATTTTCTAAATATATCATCCATTCTTCTTTGATATATTTGAGGTGCATTTTTCAATCCAAAAGGCATAACTAACCATTCATATTTGCCTTGGGGTGTACTAAAAGCTGTATATTGTATATTATCTTCTTCCATTCTTATCTGCCAAAATCCCGATTTATAATCAAATTTAGAATAGTATTGTTTTCCTTTTGCAAGGTTTATTAGGACCTCTTTATTTGGTAAAAAGTATCCATCAAATCTAGTATATTTATTTAATTCTTTATAATTTATAATCATTCTGGCTTTTCCTCTAACTTGCTCAGAATGTTTCATTACCATAAAGGCTGGACTACTATGGGGTCCATTACTTGGTCTAATAAGTTTTTATTCTAATAATTCTTTTATTTGAACATTAAATTCCTGTGTATCTTGTATGGTATATGTCATTGGTCTTACTCTTATAATCACATTTTCTGTTAATTCTATTTTTTCTTTAAGATCGTATGGTTTCCAAAATATTAATGGATTTTCTCCATAAACTTTTTCTAATTGTTCTATAATTTTTTCTATACTTATCTCTACTATTGTTTTTAAGACTTTTTTATACATTATTCTTTTATTTCTTAATTCATTTTGTATAATTAGTTTTTTCTCCCATCTATCACCACGCTGGGTTGGCTGAACTCTGTATGGTCTAAATTCTCTTGGTATTTTTAATAAATGTCCGCAAGGGGTTTGTGACATAATCATATAATTATTTTGTTTATAATATTGGAACTGTTGTATAAAGTCATTTCCTAATAATATATCACATTCTAACTTATCATAACTATATATCTTATTGATTATTATTTGCTTACTTCCAAGGATTATACTAATCTTATCAGCACTATTTATTATTTGGGTTTCTTCTCCTGTAACTCCTGTTATTTTTATTTTACTTTTATTTTCCTATGTCTTAATCAAGAAGCTTTTAAATATAGTTATATCACTTCCTGTGTCTATTAAAGCACAAGTTGTTATATCTGTTTCTATAATAGTAACTTGTATATATACTGCTAATGGAAAACTTATTTGATTATTCATCTTTGTTACATAATATATTTTGTCCATTATGGAATATATACAATCATTCTCTTTTTATGCTGTAATCTTCAAATTCATTTAAGAAACTCATTCCTAATAATATATGAGGATTTATATTCATACTTTCATCTATATAACATGGCACTATAAGGTCAATTCCTCCTATTTTTATAGGTACTTTAACTTCTAGTTCTGTAGTATGTATTTGCCCATCAAAATTTACATATCTATATGGTTCTGTTTTATAAGGTATTAATCCCTTATTTCTTATTGAAGCTATATGACATTCACTAGCTCCTGTATCTATTAATATATTTGGTTATAATATTCTGTCTCTTCCATTGAAATATTCTCCATTTATTTTCATATTTCCTGTATTTCTATGTAGTTTCATTTCTCTTGTATGACTACTTTCTCCTAATAGTCTAGGTATTCTAAGACTTGTTGACCTTCTGATTAATTTTCTATCTTGGAATATTATATTTTTATCAGGGTATTCTTTTTCCCTAAATTCTATTATATCAGGTTTATTTGTTGATATCCTAAATTCATATTCCTTTGGTATCAAATTTACTTGTTTATTTGGTTCTATAATTTTACTAATATCTTTACATTCCTTATGGACTTCTATATATGGTTTTTTAGAATAAATATTACTATAATTAGAATTAGTAAATGTATATAAAGCTCTATATTCAATAGTCATAATTTGGTCTCCTGGTTGCATTATATCATTCCTATGTAATTTAAAATGCAATCCTAATACTTCATTAAAGTTTTTATCTTTCAATGAAATACAATATTTTGGATAACAAGTAAATATCATTTTCTTATATGCTAAATTTCCTTCTATAGTTCCTAAATGACTATCTTTTAAATTTATTATTCTTCCATCATGTAAACTTACTGTTAAAGGTGAATCTATCCCTTCCCTAAATAAGGATTTAAACATTATTTGTATTCTAGCTAAATAAACATATTGAATCTTTTCACTTTGTTTTCTATTAATTTTTGATAATAATTCATCAACTGTATTCTTTGTTAAAAGATTTAATTTATGTGTTCCTTGAGTTGTTTTAACATCTATAATTTTTTCAATCTTATGATATTCATTTATAGCTATCTTTTCTTTTTTCCAAATTCTATCAAAGATTTCCCATTTTCCTACCTTTAAATCTAAAGATAGTTTCTGTAATTTTTTGAATTTATTATTATCAAAAGTTACTTTTAATCCATATCCTTCTATTCCTTCGTATTCTTGTGTTTCTATATTATCCTTTTCTATTTCCTGAATCTCTTTATTCGGATTCTGATTCATCTTCTTCTGATTCTGTTTCACTTACATATACTTCTTGACCATAGTATTGTTCAATATCAGATATTTCACTTAATTCATCTTCTATTCCCAAATATTCTATTTGTAATATTCTAACTTTCTTTTTATTACAATCTGGACTTATATGACATATTTCTCCACAATTTCAATATTTGCATTGGCTTTTATCATTTTTATTATAGGGTTTATTCTTTTGTTGTTTATTCGAGTTAAATTTTTTTTCATAGTATCTTCTTTTAGGTTTTATATATTTTTTCCTAAAATTTCTGAATTTTGTAAATCTCTTATTTTTATGTTTTCTCTTAATATTTTTTTCTTTCAGGATAACATCCCCATTGTGTAGGTTTTTCCATATCCTCACAACATATCCTTGTTAACTTTCCTAATCTTTTTAATAATTGTCTTTGTTGACATATATATATGCAAGTCTATCAAATAGAAATTTTATCCTTGATCCTAAAGATCTTGGTATTCCAATAGTATCTTTTATATATTTTTCAAATTCTATTTTGAAATATATTCCCCATGTTCCAGGTAATTTAGTATAGTACATATCTAAATATACTTCCTGATTTTCATTACTATAAAATTGTATATAGTAGTAATTTTTAAATTCACAAGTGTATTCTTTTATTTTACACATATCACAAATTGTTAAATTTATTAATTTTATTCTGGCATTATTTTTTTCTCTTTTTGCTTCATTTTCAAAATTTCTAATCCATTCTTCTCTTAAGAATTCATTGGCTATATATGCTACTAATCTTTCTATTCCTTCTTTATCTGATTTTATTATTTCTGTTTGTATGTTTCTTTTCATTAATAATCTAATATCATCATTAACTCCTTCCCACCAATTTCTTATATTTCCTTCAAATGATGCTATTAAGTAGTCTATTCTTCTATCGGTACTTTCCCAAGTATCATCTTTGTTATATAAAAAGAATAGTATCATTAAATCTGCCCAAATTAATAAGGCTTTCTTAGTATCTATTTTACAATCTAAATCTAATTTTGTTCCTCCATGATTAATTGGTTTGTCATAGATATCATTTAATTCAAATCTATCTTTATATAGTGATGGCAATGGGCCGAGCCGAACCGGCTCGGCTCGTTGCCCCACGAGCTCGGCTTGTTGCCCTACGAGCCGAGCTCGTGGCTCGTTACAAAACAAGCCGAGCTTCTGCTCGGCTCGTTTGCTCGTGGGCGAGCTCGGCTCGGCCCACGAGCTCGTGATTCACGAGCCACGAGCCGAGCCGGCTCGGCTCGGCTCGTGGCTCGTCAATTTTTTTTTTTAATGTTTTTCACGAGCCCACGAGCTCGGCTCGTGGGCTCGTGCCGCACGAGCGCTCGTCTCTTAACGAGCCGAGCCGAGCTCGGTTGTCTATGAACGGGTCCGCTCGGCTCGAACTCGGGCTCGTCTTTTGACGAGCCCGAGCGGCTCGTGGAGCGCTACAGTACGAGCCGAGCGGCCGAGCCGACGAGCCGCTCGGCTCGATTGCCATCACTATTTTTATATCTATTTCCTTTAGGTGGTTGTCTATTTATTATTTTATCATAGAATTGTTTATAGGGCTTATTATATATAGGTGCATAACTTTCATCTGGATCAATTTTTTGATTAGAAGTTTCTGCTGCAGTAGGTCCTCCTACAGTATTCATTAGAACTTGGTATTCATCTATATTTTCTAGACTAAGTTGATCAAAATTTTATATTAGTAAATCTAATTCTTCATTTATCTTTATTTTCTTCTAGAATTTCTTTTGTAATTTTTCTTTTTTCTAATGATTTTTTATAATTTTCTTCTTCTTCTATTAATTTTGGTAAAATATCTTTTCTAAAATAATCATCCATACTTCCTACTTCTATTACTAGGTTTTCTTGTTTTATATGTTTTTTCCCTATTCTAGACATTTCTTTTTCTGAGTTTTTTTATCTATTTTCTTATCTCTGCATTTATTTTCTTCTTTTAATTCTCTAATTTCAATTTTTAATACATTTAATTCTTCTTTTATTTCATTTCTTAGATCTTGTACATCAGTTATTAACATTTTTATTAATATTTTTAATTCTTCCATTATCTTTTCTTTGATTGGTTAAGATAATGTATTCTGCATTCAGTATCTTTACAATCTTTTATGATTTTATCATATTTTTGTTTTTTATTTTCATCAGTTGTTAGTATTTTTAATTCTTCGAAATAATTTGCTCTTTCCTTATATTTTTCCTGTTTTAATTTCAATATTTGGTTTTCTTGATATTTTGTTAAATCTCCAGGAGTTAATAGTCCATCTAATATTAGATGATTAATTATTTTTATTATTTTTAAATTTTTATTCAAATTATTTTCCATATTTAAGAATTAATTAATGATAGTTCTTGTATTTTTTCTTTGCAATGTAGCATAATTTCTTCTTTTTCTAATTCTTTACCAATTTTTTCATTTATATATTCATCAATTATAGTTCCTATTATTAGTTTGTCTAATATTTGTTCTCTTATTTCTGTAGGTAATTCCTTAATTATACATAATGTTATCATTTTTAATTTTTTAGGAAATGGTTCTATTATATATTCTCCTTGATTATTTTCTAACATATAATACCAGTCTATTTTGATAATTGTAACATCTATAACTTTTTTATTTTTAGTCATATCTACTTATTTTTTCAACAATTAAATCATACATATGTTTATCATACATTTCTAATATCATTTCATAAGTGTACATGTCTTTGATAATATCTAGTCTTATTTTTTCAATTATAAATTGTTTTATTTCCATAGGTAATTTTTCAAGTATTTTTAATGTAATTGTTACACTTTTATTATTTAATATTGGTTTTATAATTATTATGTTAAACTTTTCTCTTATTATATGGTATTTATCTCCTAAATCTTCAATTTTCATTATGATTTTTCTTTTAATTGTGGTATATGATATTAAACACTTCTATCATTATATATATATGTCTAAATTCTTCAATTAATATATTTTTAACTATTTTTTCTCTTAATTCTAAAGGTAATGACCTAATTAATCTTAATATTTCTAATATTTCTCTTATATCTTTGCTATAAGTTCCTATAATATTGTCTTCTTCAAAATAACCACAAATATCAATACTATATATCATCTTATATCTTAATCTATTTTTTCTTATTCCTGTAATTTCTAATTTCATAAATGGCTCTTATGACTCTGATACCAATTATGGGGTGCTACTATGAGCGAATAAAAATCTAATAATCTAATAAACTTAAAAATCTAATAATCAGTTAAAAATGGTTCTTATAATGTTTCTAATAAATTTTCAAAATCTAATAACATCTGAGAATTTATAATTTCAAGATCTGTTATTATATCTATATTTGGATTAAAAGGTATCTCATATTTAGAAATATTCTTTTTTCCTTTTTTCCAATTTATCTATAATATCTTGTATATCTTTTGTTATCATAGATCTTACTATTCCTTTAGCAAAATTTTCTATCATATTTTCTTTAAAACATTTTAATATTTTTTGAGATGCATTTAATTGTTCTTGATATCCAATCTTATCAAATTCATTTTCAGATTCAATTTCCTTTTTATCTTTAGTTATCTTTTTAATTTTATATGGTCCTCTTTTAGTTCTTGATTTTTTATTAGTCATTTTTAGGACTTGATTGTATTCTTTTCTTATATTGATAACTTAAGTAGCAAATATTGTATTTAGGGGTATTTTAGGTATTTTAAATGGTTGAATAGTGAAAAGAGGTATTTTGGAAAGGCTATTACTAAATTTTGGGTATTTACAATAATTTCCCGGGAAAATTTCAGTTTCAAAGCAGGAGTTGTGTATAATAATTTAAATTATAAATAATTGATAAATAAGTGAATAATATTCGTAAATTCCATAAAACATGTAAAGAGAAAAAAATTTGACCAAAAATATTTATATAATATAAATAATTGTCAAACATGCACTTAATCACTAAATTTTAGTTTATTTGCAGTTAAATGGCTCGACTTCAATTTTATTTCACAATGCATCAATTTCGCCTATCCCGTTAGTAATAGAAGATATCAATATTCATGCTGCTTGGATCAAAGCGTAAGTTAGTGATTTTTCGATTAGTAAACTTTCATCATCTAAGGTGCAACATTAATACTATTTCGCCAAGAATGTGTAGTAGTAAAAATTGTTCTGTTAGTACAAACGGCCAAAGTCAAAAAATAAGGCCCACATATAGTACACTTGATAAACGCGCCATCTTTGGCCCTGTTCGTTATGTCGATCTGGCCAAATGCACGGTCCAAGACCCATGTGTCAATTCGAAATCCCTGATAATTTATTTTCAAGATAAATCACGCTATGATTTGATCAGATCAAGCAGAAGATATCTGAAAACACTTAGGTATCTCAATCGAATAGATCTTATCAGGATCAAGTTCAGTTCCAACCAATCAGAAAATCTCGTAGAGTCCTCGCCAATCTCGCCTAAGCGATTATCCCACTACTATAAATTTTGTGATCAGTCTTACGTTCAACTAGACAAGAAATAACTAGTCTACTCTAAGTTACTTTTTCTTTCATTTGGTCTAGCATTCATATAATCCTTGATAAGCTTTCCTAACTTGACCGGGATCTTCGGTCGGCACCACGTCGGTGTGCTCTTAAAATCTTTTGCAGACTCTCTTCCTCTACTTTTTCGCAGGATTGCTGGTGGCTTGACCAACTTGATTTTCTCAATTTTAGAATCCACTGTCTACAATTTGGCGCCCACCATGGGGCCCTAGCAATCATTTTTACGAACAAAGCTCTTACCATTACTATTCATCAATCACGATGTCAGAAACTTCTGAAATCCATCGTACAGATAGCTATACTAATTACGCTTTGGATAAAACGGCTTGTCAAGGAGTGGAACAAATGATTAGCCAGGAGGTGGAAGCAATAAGGCAATAGGGAGATAGCTCAAAAGAACTTCTTTACTTGATGAACGGACCAATGATAGGCACATGGATGCTCTAGATGGACGAGTCAAGCAACATCAATGGTGCAAGCCTCGGCATCATCTTAACATCCAGAAGGAGAGCATATAGAATAGGCTGTCAGGTGTAAATTTAAGGCGACTAGCAATGAGGCAGAATATGAAGCACTTATTGCCGGACTGATCTTAGCAAAGGAAATATGAGTCACTCGAATAAATGTTTGCAGCGATTCTCAGTTGATTGTAAACCAGATCCAATGCATTTTCTAGCCAAAGACACAAAGATGGCATCTTACCTAGAGTTAGTCAAATGGCTCTGCATCAAGTTTGATGAGTTACAGACCACTCAAGTTCCAATGACTAAAAACGTCCAAACAGATGTGCTAGCCAGCCCGAAGTAGCTATGAAAGGTTAGATATCGATTGTTAGATACCTCCAAAACGACGAATTGCCACCGACATGAATGAAGCTCGACGAACCAAGGTTAAGGTTGCCAGATTTTGTATTATAGATTGTAAGCTGTATAAAAGATCATTCTCTGGACCTTATCTGATGCATCGACAACACTGAAGTCGAATATGTCTTAGTCGACCTTCACGAAGAGGAATGTGGCAATCACTTAGGAGCCCGAAGCTTAGCGCACCGAGCACTTACCACTGGGTACTATTGGCCAACAATGCGGGCCAACTCTTTTAATCATGTCAAAAAGTGTGATCGATGTCAGCGTCTCGCACCTCCCTCCCGAACAGCTCAACCTCAATCTTTCACCCTAGCCTTTCTTGAAATGGGGGATGGACATTGTCAGAAAATTTCCAACTCCTCCAAGACAACAGGTCTATATACTAGCAGTCACAGACTATTTCACGAAATGGATTGAAGTTGAGATACTCTCACAGGTTATTTGATCGCGAAGTTATCTAATTTGTCTGGAAAAATGTGATATGTAGGTTTGGAGTTCCATAAGAAATAGTCACCAGAAATGGGTTACAATTCATAAGCATTTGGTTTCAAAATTTCTGCAAAGAGTGGAATATCAAACTGAACTTCTCCACTCCGCAGTATCCTCAAGCCAACCGTCAAGTCGAATCTTCCAACAAGACTATCATGAAAAAGTTAAAGAAAAGACTATCTGAAGCCAAGGGAAAATGGGCAGACGAGTTACCTGGAATCCTTTAGTCCTATTGCACCACCGTTCGGACACCAACCAGCAAAACGCCCTTCTCATTACCTTACAGCATGGAAGCGGTCGTACCAATAGAAACAAGCACTCTAACATTTCAGTATAAATGGACAATCGATAAGAAGAACCAAGTTGAATTGTATCATAAGTTAGATCCGGCGGACGAACGAAGAGAAAGAGCATTGGTTCGTACAGCCGCATATCAACAAAAAATTGCCCAACACTTCAACCGACAAGTAAGAATCAGAACCTTCAAAGAAGGCCAGTGGGTGTTATGAAGAGTATTCCAAAACACCAAAGAAATAGGTGCAAGAATGTCGTTGGACAAGGAGCCTACAAGTTATGTACCATGAACTGTAGAGATATCAACAATAGCTGGAATGCCATTCATCTTCACAAATATTATTTCTAAGTCTCTAAAACTCTTTTCATATATTATGCCATCGGTGCTCCTAACTTTTCTCTACTTTCAGGATAATCAATAACAAAGTTTCGAGAGAACCAAACGGAACCAAACGATCCTTCTATCACAAGACATCATCATTGTTTCCTTACTGATTTTGTAATTTTCCTTTTCAATTTTTTTACCACCGTCAGGACCTACACTAACTTAAGCATCTGAGAGCCGATGACAGAAATACCATCGACAACCTTAACTTGTCTTTTCTCTCAAGAGATTCACCAAGTAGAAAAACGTATCACTCATTGGAGATCAAGACTTTCCTCATCAACGGGGACATGGAAAGCCAGAAATGTGGGAGGGGGAAGATCCCGTACAAACACCAAAATTTATTTGGAATCTAGAAGTTGATCGATAAAGATGGCCACGTAGATTCTATCAAGCCATCTAGATGAAGAAGACCACACGGTTGCCTTCAAGCCGTCTGGACAAGTTTGGTTCTACCATCACCATTGCGCCAATCTGAACGAATACTCAGCTGCCTTCGAACTGGGATAGCCTTCAAGCTAACCAATAACATTACCTGCCAAATCGGATGGATCAGACTAATCTAATCCTTTATAAAAATGCATTTTATGATTCTATCTTTTAAATTGGGAAGTAAATCCAATTTCTATTTGAATATTATGATCATAAAGTTCGATATTTCATCAAGTTTTAGCACATAACCCCAATATATCTACATATTACATAATTTAGAAAGACATAAGTTCAAATATGCTCGTACAAAATCAATGCAACCACTAAAGAACTTGAAAAAATGTATGAAGAACACTCAAGAATAAGGCAAAAACTTGAAGAATGGAGGAGAGAAACTCACCAAAATCCTTAAAGCTCCTTGAAGTCTACCCAAGTTACTTGAGAAATGAATGATGAAGCTTTAAGTAGTGAGAATTGGCACGCTAAACGAGTTGGATACATGAATTCACAAATTTGTTCAAAATCATCAACTAAATGTGTGCGCTGGATAGACATATTTATCGGCCGACTAATATTATCTACAAGATATGTCGTACGGTCTAGACGGATCGATAATTTTTTCATTTGAGTGGACGTATTTATCGGCCAATCAATACTCTCTACAAGATATGGTGTACAGTCTAGACGGATCGGTAAATTTTTCATTTGAGTATACACATTTATTGGCTGACTGATACTCTCTACAAGGCATGTCGCATGATCTAGACGAATTGACAATTTTCCCTTTTTGAGTTGGCATATTTATCGGCTAACTATGCTCTACGCAAGACATGCCATGCGATCTAAACATATATATATATCACTGACGAGTAAAAAGATTGGTGCATGCATGCCACAAAATTAGCCACTATTGCCACACGACAATACTTGTCATGTGGCAATAGAAACCACACAGCTCGGAAGCCGTGTGGTAGTAAATACGTTGTATATATTTATATAGTATATTTTATGTGATCTATCTATATTGTGATTATATAATATGAATAAATAAATTAAATTACATAATTAGAAATAAAACGATTTTCGAGCCGTATGATTTTGAAAATCGAACGACATTCAAGCGATCGGCACTAAAAAATCGTATGGCTCGATCATGCGTGCGAAAATTTGCCGAAAACACGTCACGTGGCTTCCAAGCTATATGTCATTTCGAACATCTTTCAAGTCATACAGTACCAAAAACCAAACGGTTTACAGGCAAAAATCAGTATAAAAAATCGTACTATTCAACAAGCAGTACCTCATTCTCCTAAGTGTCGCATGACTTCCAATCACGCAATAAAATCACATGGTTGGACAAGCGCGCGATAATATCCCATGACATTTTTAATGGTCGGATGATTTCATCCACCACCATAACGAATTCTACTACCACTCCAAACTATATGATCAAATTGACCGTCCTATGATCAAAGTGCGCCCTCAACAAATGGTATGTTCGGTTTTAAGCCCGAATTACTCTTTCATTCGAGTGGATCACAAGAGTCTGCAGATAGCATAATTTCTTTCGTTTCTTGTTCATTTGAATCGTAATTGTATAGTGATAAGTAGTAATATGAATTTAAGCTTCAAAGATTACGCTATTACTGTAAATTTTATTTAAACCTAGCTTCAATTTAAACTATCTTAACAATTAATTAATAGTTTACCAAGTGGATATAACCTGAAATCTATTCTAAATTTTAACCAACACAATCAAGACTCGAAACTTTATGAAATATTTGATGAGATTAAGTTGTTAGGAATCCCTAATTTCTCCTATTATGACTCTTTCATTCAAGTGGAACTATATAAAAGAGTGGGGGACAAACTGTAGTGGTAAAAATTGTTCTGCTAGCGCAAACTACCTAAGTCAAAAAAATAAGATCTACATATAGTCCACTTGATAAACGCGCCATCTTTGGCCCAGCTCGTTATGTTGATCGGGTCCAAATGCATAGCTTAAGACCCACTTGTCAATTCGAAACCCCTGATAATTTATTTTCTAGATAAATCAAGCTATGATTTGACCAGATCAAGTAGAAGTTATCTGAAAACAGTATGGGTATCTCAACTGAATAGATCTTATCAGGTTCAGGTTCAATTCCAACCAATCAGAAAATCTCGCAGAGTCTTCGTCAATCCGGCCTAAGAGGTTGTCCCATTACTAAAAATTCCGTGATCAGTCTTACGTTCAAGTAGACAAGAAAAAACTACTCTACTCTAAGTTATTTCTTCTTTCTTTTGGTCTAGCATTCATATAATCATTAACAAGCTTTACTGACTTGACCGTCGAAGGATCTTCGGTCGGCACCACACTGGTGTGCTCTTAAAACCTTTTGCGGACTCTCTTCATCGTTCTACTTTTTCGCAGGATTGTTGATGGTCTGACCGACTCGATTATCTCAATTGTAGAATCCACCGTCTACAGTATGAATGAGTGTCAAATTGAAATTAGAGAGATCTTTCTTTATTTTTGGATCAAGAAGAGGGGGAATGAAATGTACTTTTTAACTAGATTCTTGTACTATTTAAGCAAGCATAAAACTAAATATAATCATGTTTATTGTGTATTACTTACTAATTAATAGAGATTTTTTTACACTTTCTTAGAAAATGCCATAGTGACTAGTTTAGTGAGTGCACGTCGACATGTGGTCCCTAATGTCATAATGTTTGCTACTGCTAAATTATAGGAACGCTTCACCCTTTCCTTCGTTAACAACAAAAAAATCTCACCCTTTCTCTTACAAATCCTCTTAAAGAACTTTCTATTCCAAGTATTTACTCATCTTCTCTTAATCAATTTCAAGAGTCTGCAAATAGCATAATTTCTTTCATTTCTTGTTCATCTAAATCGTGATTGTACTGTATTGTATTGTGATAAGTAGTAATATGAATTTAAGCCTCAAAGATTACGCTATTACTGTAAATTTTATTTAAACCTAGTGGTGGCAATGGGCCGAGCCGAGCCGGCTCGGCCCATTGACGAACGAGCTCGGCTCGTGTTCGCACGAGCCGAGCTCGTGGTTCGTCGGCAACGAGCCGAGCTTGAGCTCGGCTCGTTGCCGACACAGCTCGGCTCGCGCCCGAGCCTCGCCACAGCTGAGGCGGCTCGCGAGCCGAGCTTAAGCTCGGCTCGCCGGCTCGCCCAATTTTTTTTTTAATAAATAAATAACGCTACTACTACAAGTCTATTTTTTCTATTTTTTTGAAATATATATTTTCCAAAACATTTATCGAGGCTCGTCAAAACATTTATAATTTTTAAAATAGTAAATATACATTTATTTAAAAAAAAAAAAAAAGATAAACCCTCCTCCTTTATCCGGACTTGGGACCGGCTACTTAAATTTCGTGTAGGCGGAGTTAAAATTGTACAAGTAAAACTTTTTTACGTGTAAAATTTTTTTTAAAAAATTATAAATGTATGAAAATAAAATTTTGTAATGAATGTATTGAAATTAAATATCACTTACTTGATTACATGCAATTTCGGCATATTTATGTTGAATTCGATAATTAGCGTCTTCCCAATCCTTCACGCACATTAACACTTCCAAAATATCTTCTTTTAGTCGACTTCGAATTTCGTAGAGAACCCTCTTCCTCGCACTAAAAGCGACATCCGAAGCTACGGTGCTAACCGGAGGTGTTAGTAGATCTTTTGCAATTGCAAACAATTGGCCATCGACGTTCATTATTTCGCCGTAATTCGATTACATCTTCCCGAACTTTTCTTAACTGATTTGTTACTAGGCATAGTATAACAAAAGTAATCAATTAATTCAGATGGTAACGCATTTGACCGCTACTCGAAGTTTGAGTACATGCAGTGGAAGACATACTACTACTACTAGAGGAACCATATGCATATGCAGTTGAATCATATCTAATTGAGTCTATGTTTTCTAATAAATTAATTACTTCAGCGTCGTCATCATTTATATTAGTGGGAGGAGGAGTAGGTACACGAGTAACTTGTGTACCTATTCTTGAAGCATATAATTCATACATTTCAGTTAACGTTTGTTCCAAATTCCTATAAGTAATAGGCATATTAAAAGTTAAAGCATTTGAAATTTGGTCAATTATAAATTTAGTACCCGATAAATTGTATCGGGGGTCCATGACGCATGCTAAAGGAAATAACATAGGTAATTCTTCCCAATATTTTCTAAATTTTAATTCCATAGTATATATAACAACATGAAAATCAGGGTCATTTCGATATCTATTAAAAGCCCTAGCAGTTATATAAAGACGTTCAAGAACCATGCAATTAGTTGGATAATAAACACCAGACAATATATTCGTAGACGTATAAAAACTTTCCAAAAATTTCTTAATTTTAAAAACCGTATTCCAATCGGATTCATTTAAGATATCATCGTCGTCGTCTCTAATATGCCTATTGTTATAAAATTCAGTTGATAAACTGCTCAAAACCTTCACATGATTTTAATAATAAGTAAGTTGAATTCCACCATGACCTACGTCGGTAATAAAAGTTTTTGTATTAGAGTTCCCAACTTGTTCACAAAATTCTTCAAATGCTTGTTTTCTACTAGGTAATCGTGATATACGTAAGTGCATTCCTAATTCGACTAATTTCGTCCTTCACATGTTTTAAACCGTCTTGTACAATTAAATTAAAAATATGGCACACACATCGAATATGGAATAAATAACCACCAAAATAAGGGTTGAAGTACTCTATGCAATTTATCGATAACTACTTTATTTACAGTAAGCATTGTCAAAAGTAAAAGAATTTTACTCTCGCATTTATATTCTTTAATTATTAACATAATTGCATTAAATATAGTGTTAGCATTATGAGGATACTCAACTATTTTAAAAGCAATAATTTTTTTATGCATAACCCAAAGTGGGTCTATAGTGTGCAATTGCAGCTATATAACCTCTCTTATTAATCCCTTCCCATAAATCCGAAATTAAAGATATTGACACCCCGTATTTTTCTAAATCCCCAATCAATAATCGCTTTACATTAAGAAAATATTCAATTGTATTAGAACGAAGAGTATTTCGACTTACCCCAACGTACCTTGGTTGAAGATATTGTTTGACGTAGTTTACGAAATGTTCGTTATCCACTATTGCTAGTGGCGGACATCCGCGCGGCAATCTAACTTCACCATTCCCGTTCGAGCTTCCTCCTCCGAATACATCCACGTAGAAAGTGGCGTAGTAGTAGCACCGGCGCTACTAGTACCAAACTGTAGTTGCGTTTGACCACGTTCAAGAAGCCCATGTTTGGCCGCGCATGTTTTGTAGTGACGGTTGAAATGAGTGGTTCCAATGCCCTTTTGCCATGCCAGTCGTTGTTGACGGTATTTACATATTGCTTTGATTTCTGGAAGTCCATCGATCACACGACCAGTGTTAACCAATTTGAAATGTTCCCAACATTTTGCCTGCTCCTTCCCCCTTCTCTTCCCTCTTACATCGGGAATATTTAATGTTCTTCATCTTGTTCCAAATCAATAGGAACACTAGGATCAACATCAACGTCATCCAAATCAATCGGATCGGCTTCACGAACGTCGAAATCGTCAATGTCTTCTGGAATTGGTAGTTGGTTGAGACCGGCAAATTCATTCCCAAATTGATTTTGGGCAGGTGTTTCACCTTCCATACCGAACAAGTTTTCAACAAATGCTCGTGGATCCATTTGTGAATTGTTGAAATAGAATGTAGAAATGTAGAAATGACGATTATGTACTACTGGCTAATGTATAAAATGAGTTATAAAATGAAGATAATAATGTAAAAAAATGTAGAAGAGAATTATAGAATTGTTGATAATGATTTGTAAATTGTAAATTGTAGAGTAGAGAGTATAGAATGAAAGTTTGGTGGGAAAAAAATGTTGTAATGGGTTGGGTATTTATAGGAGAAGAAATGGAGAAAAGTAGAAAAAAAAAAATTGGGAAAAAAGTGACCAAACGGTCACTGAATCAGTGACCGTTTGGTCACTCTTGGTGACCAGAACGGTCACTGATTCAGTGACCGTTCTGGTCACGCATTTACTATTTTATTTTATTTTTTAATTAATCGCGTTTAAGACGAGCTCGCTGGACGGAGCCCACGAGCCAGGCTCGTGGGCTCGTCTCACGAGCGGCTCGACGAGCCGTTCGTGAGCCGTCGTGAGCGATGGACGAGCCGAGCGGGCTCGGCTCGTCTAGCCCATGAGCCCGCTCGGCTCGTGCTCTGGCTCGTTTTTTTCCGAGCCCGAGCGGCTCGTGTGCGTGAACAGTACGAGCCGAGCGGGCGAGCCGACGAACCGCTCGGCTCATTTGCCACCACTATTTAAACCTAGCTTCAATTTAAACTATCTTAAGAGTTAATTAATTGTTTACCAAGTGGATATAACTTGAAATCCATTCTAAATTTAACCAACACAATCAAGACTCGAAACTTTATGAAAGATTTGATGAGATTAAGTTGTTAGGAATCCCAATTTCTCCTATTATTAATTTTTGCTTAATTTCATTCAACATGCTATAACCTTAATTGTGCGTGTCAAAAATCGATTTATACAAATTAACTAGTAATTCCTCGAGTAAAATTACCCCTACTTAAAGTATCTCCAATAAACTCTCTATTTTTAAAGAGTATATTCTATTATTTGAAGAGTATCTATAAAGTTAGAGAGTTAAAATTTTAAAGTACTCCAACAACTTCTTTATATTTAACACTTAATTTTACTACTCCCAAAAAATATTTATTGTTTTTGTTTGTCTTTTATTTTAACTAATTTTTCTTTAAATTATTTCATTATTTTCCTATATTGAAAATTGAAATACTTTGAATGCATTTAATTATAGAGAGTGAGTTTGGCTCTTTCTAAATTAAAATTTTAATTTAAAGAGTCTTTTAGAGTATGATTTTAAACGTTGACTCTTTAAAATAGAGAGCATCCCATATTTAAAGAGTCTGTTGGAGATGTATTTTCTATGCCCATGTTTAGTTTAGATTAAAATTTCAAATCAAAGTTAACAATTAATTTTAACTATACATTTTATGGGATCATCAACTTTTCAATCGCATATTCATCAACTTTTATTAAAATTTATTAAAAACCTAATTTTAATCTCTACCAAACAGAAACTATATCTCTATTTAAACTTCAACATACATAAACGCATTAAATCAAAGAAATTCACTTTAAGGTTGCTTAAGCTATAAAAGATTAATTATCGTGGAGTTTTGAAATCAAGACTCCGTTATTTACAATTAACTTATTTGAGTCTTCTACGCCTTTGATAAGACATGGGAGGCATGTCATCCAACGTATGAAAACAAACAAGTACATAAAAGCTCATAGTTTGACTAGTCAACACTAGAGGTGAAATGCTCGATTGGCCAACACCAACTTATCTTGATCACATTATATCTACAGTGCAAAAGTAATGCATTCTTCAGAGCCACCGATCACAGTTGCTTGAGAGGGACGAAAGATTGGCGTGTGTGTGACAATGGGGAAAGATGGTTGTCCGGTTTACTAGCTAGCCAAAGGGCACTGATTTAGTATTCGTACCGACTTACCTAAGATATATGATACCTAACTCGATAAACTCGACATTAGCGTTACATTATTATTTAAAGTTGACTTAACTTTCTTTACAATTTTTTCGAGTCAATTAAACCAAGATAAATTGAATAGAGGGACTTTTAGAATATGCAATCAACTCGAATGCTTCTAGTTCTAGATAACTTGAAGTCAAGTTTTTAATAATTCTTCTTCACAATAAGTTGGACATAAACGTATTAGATCAATTAAATAAAGCACTAAAAAATAGGTAATATGAGATTGAAATTCACAAAAAATCAGATTTTTGTTACCCACATAACAAAGATTAAAGTCATCTCTAACTCTACACCAAAATTTGAGATAAGTTTTGCACCATTTTACGTCAAATCTTATACCAAACTAAAAATAATTTCCAACCATTACTGTGTTTAATCATTTTTTTTCATTTTTTAATTACTAAAAATTTATTTATTTATTTATTTTACAACTACATAAATTACTAAATAAATAATTATGTTAAATTAACGAAATATCAAATTCATTAATAAATATAAAAGATATAGCACAATTAATCGTGTTTGTTATATTTTAAAATTTTTTGTATTCTTATCTTAATTATTTAATAATTATTATGTTTTACATTGTTAAAATTAAAATTAATAACCATTACAATAATAAAAAACTTATTATATTAAAAAATATATAACACAAATGACACAAACAGCCTTAATCAATTTGTTTGAAAAAATATAAACAAAGAGTAAATTTGACTTTACACCATTTTGCAATATGGTGCAATACTATTCACTTTGTTCCATTTTGTACCAAAATGGTGCAAAATTTGATTTGATGCTACATTGGTGACATTTTGCACCCTTTTTTTGGTGCATTTTAGTGCTTCTGTATCTCCTTCGGAGATGACCTAACCGAGTGTCACGGATCCCAACTTTACTTAAGTCCCATGATCCTATCGCAGCCGCAGTTTGCCCAATTTCGACCGCACATTGTAATAGTTTATTTAAATTGTAAAATAGATAGAAATTAGAAAAGTTTAGTATGATTCTTCAGCATTTAAACGTCTACTCCCATCAGTTATGTTTTTGTTGTTAAGTCTATTATAGGGGGTATTAGTCTTTCAAACAATTTTTCTAGCTTTCTAGTGTTCGCCCCCTGCACTAACCATTATAATTTCTTGCTTTCGTCTATTGTAATTTCTAGTTTTCAAGCAATCAATGATCAAGTTATGTTCAATTTCATGTTGCAAGCTTTCTTTAAATTGTAATCAAATTTCATTTCGTCCCGAAACGACCGAAGGCGGAAGGTAGTCTAGCAGAGTAGACTACTGCCGCACGGTGTCCCTTTCTGTGCTAAGAAGAAAGGTAACCCGTGAAATTTGGTATCAGAGCTGCAGCTCAAGACCCTCGATAAGAAAGCTATGGATCCAATGGAATAGAACACCACGGAGGTGGTAGATTCTCAAAATAGGAACACGAAACAGCGCGTGGATGCGCTTGAGATGACAACTGCTGGGTTGTGCTATGCCTTGGAGAGTCTCGATGAAAGAGTCGAGACGGCGGAGGCGGAGATTCGTGAATTAAACACCCAACTGGGTGAAAACCGAATGGCTTGCACAGCAATGACTGAAGCTATTGCTATCATCCCTGACCTGTAGGATGATATAGAAGCGTTGAGAGCTCAATTACTAGTTCTTCAACGGGCGGTTGGCAATGGGCAAGCCATCGCATAAGAGCCTGTGCATAGACTCAGAATTCTAAAACTGTGTACCTATGGAAGGGCATGCGATGCTAAAGAAGTTGAGAACTTCTTATTCGATATGAAATAATACTTTCTTGCGGCTTTGATCAAAGACAAAGTGAGAAAGGTTACAACAGCTACCATGTATCTAGGTGGAGATACAAAACTATGGTGGCGGACGAAGTATGCTGATATTCAGGCCAACATGGTCCGAATAGAATCTTGGGATCTTCTCAAGGAAGCAATCAGATCTCAGTTTTTCCCAGAGAATGTGGAATATGAGGCACGTCGGGCCTTACGAGAACTGAAACACACAAGCTCTATCAGGGAGTACGTGAAAGCCTTTTTAGGACATATGCTGAATATTCGAGATATGTCGGAAAATGATAAGCTATTCACCTTCATGGAAGGGTTGGAACAGTGGACACGCACGAAACTTCAGAGATAGAAGGTCACTGATTTAAGCGCGGCTATGGGAGCTGCCGAATGCTTACGTGACTATCAACCGGAATCGAGAGAGGATCGATCTTCGGGAAATAGTCAGTCTGTTAGAGGTGGAAATAGACCTTATAAACCCAGCTCGAACTCAAATGGGGGAGAACGTTACTATCAAAATCGGGGAGGGCGGATCCGATGTCACTCCTAAATTGAAATGCTTTTTATGTGAAGGACCACAACGGGTGGCAGAGTGTCCTTAGAAACGGATGGTGAATGTATATTGTCAACTAGCAAGTGGTGGAACCAATTCAAAGCAAGGTACCCCACAAGCTAACTATCATGGCGAGACCGACTCCGAAGAGGATAAGGATGTAGTTGGTGCATTCTCAATCGGTGCAATATACTATCACACCGAGTTACTAAAAGGAAAGATGGTTCCTCGAAAGAGCCGAAGATGGAAGAATTGAAGGCTTGCACTTGTAGGGCGAAAGACCTGATGTACATTGATATGAAGATCAATGGAAAGCCAATCAGGGCTATGATAGATACCGGTGCTACCCACAACTACGTCGTAAATACCAAGTAGAGCGGCTCGGACTTGCTCTAGGAGAAGGTAAGGGAAAAGTTAAAGCAATCAACTCCGCTGCTCAACCAATAGCGGGAGTAGCGAAATCTGTGTCGATCAAAGTAGGTCCCTTCGAGGGAAGGACGAATTTGTTAGCAATTCAGATGGATGATTTCAAGCTCATTCTGGGATTGGAAATTCTTCGGGATACAAGGACAACGGTGTTGCAGCATTCCGACTCGTTACTAATGATGGGTAGTAAACCATGCATTATCCCCACACAAGTTGGGACAACAGGTGAGAAGGGTATCTCGGTCATGCAATATAGTAAGGGTTTCAAGAGGAATGAACCCTCGTTTTTGTGCACTCTTCGATTAGAGGAGATCGAAGAGGCGACTGGTCCAATTCCAGACCTTTCAGAAAGCTTGTTAAGGAATTTGAAGACATCAAACCGAATAAGTTACCAAAGAAATTGCCACAAGGAGGACAATTGATTGTGAGATTGAACTCATTCCAGGTGCCAAACCTCCCATCAGGGCGCCATACTGTATGTCTCAACCGAAGCTCGAAGAGCTTCGGAAACGATTGGGAGAATGTTCGGAAGTGGGACTATCGTGGATCGCACTTCTGCACTACTACAACAGGCAAACTACTGGCCTCAAAGGCGGACGACAATGCAAGTTATGTGAAAACTTGTCTTGGTTGTCAGTAAAAGGCAGGCTTACTGGAGTCCCTTTCTGTCCCAAATAGACCATTCGAGAGCGTGTCAATGGACTATATTGGTGGATTGCCAAAAGTTGGAGATTTTGACACTATTATCGTCATGATAGACGGTTATCTAAAGAGACAACTTTCACCACAGTGCCCAAGTATGTATCAGTCGAAGAGAGATCTCGATTCTTTTTCAAGCATATTGTTAAATACTGGGGACTGCCTAAGGACATTGTCAATGATCAAGATTCTCGATTTACTGGCATACTTTAGACCAAGTTGTTCAAACCTTTTGGTTTAACTTTGAGCATTAGTTCTAGTTTTCACCCACTATCTAATGGACGGATGGAGCGCTTCAATTCTATGCTGGAAGACTATCTTCAGCATTTTATCTCTGCTTCGTAGAAAATTTGGGCAAAACTCTTGGATGCGGCTCAGATGTGTTTCAATACTCAAAAGAGCTCTTCTCCCAATAAGAGTTCTTTCGAGATTACTACTGGCAGCAATTGTTACTCCCTCATACTAAAGAGATTCTTGACCATCAAACTACTCGAGCTTCTAGGAACTATCTTCAAGAGTATTTGGTCAAATGGAGCAGATGCAATAACGAGGAGAATAACTGGGCAAATGTAAAAGACTTTGAAGCCTTCAAACCATTAAGCATATCATTCATTAAGGGCTCCGAGGACGTCGTCAAACCAAATGGGGGAGAATGTTACTAACCGCAACTTTACTTAAGCCCCGTGACCCTATCGCAACCGCAGTTTGCCCAACTTCGACCACACATTGTAATAGTTTATTTAAATTGTAAAATAGATAGAAATTAGAAAAGTTTAGTATGATTCTTCAGCATTTAAACGTCTACTCACATTAGTTGGGTTTTTATTGCTAAATCTATTATATGGGGTATTAGTCTTTCAAACAATCTTTCAAACTTTATAGTGTTCGCCCCCTGTACTAGCCATTGTAATTTCTTGCTTTCGTCTATTGTAATTTCTAACTTTTAAGCAATCAATGATCAAGTTATGTTCAATGCATTTCAATTTCATGTTGCAAACTTTCTTTAAATTGTAATCAAATTTCCTTTTGTCCCGAAACGATCGAGAGAAGGCGAAAGTTAATCTAGTGGAGTAAACTATTGCCGTACGGTGTCTCTTTCTCTGCTAAGAAGAAAGGTAACCCGTGAAACCGAGTGCTCTGTGTGTTTAATTCCAAACAAATTGAAGACAAAATCTACTGTCGCAGAAGAATATACCGACACAATATTTTTCCTCGTATTGGATTTTGGTGTGGGCTTAAATAATTCGTCTATTATTATAGTTTAGGAGAGTGTTTGAGCCACATTATTTTGAAATAATATCTTTTGGAATAATAGATTGATGGAGAATGTGTGGTTGAAAAGAATGAAAAATTATTGGTGTGGTGAAAAATATTATTTTATTGAAAAATGTGGGTAATAAAAATGAGCAAATGTAAATTTTAGGTGCCGTTCTCTTTGTGTTTCAGTTTTGTGTTTTGAGTTTTGAATTCATTTTGTGTTTTGTGTTTTGAGTGTCTGTTTTGAAATTTCTGAAAATGCATTCTTTTTGCCATTCTGAAAAACTGTTTTTGAAAACATAAAAATGAAAAACGCGTTTACTTTGAAATTTTGAGAATTTTTTTTAATAATATTTTATTCAAGAAATCTGATTATTCAATAAGTTTTAATAGTTTAATGTTAATATAGTATTAAATAACATATAAATTTTGAAGTTGGTGAATCTTGAAATAATTTTTTCCAAATATAAAAAACATAACCTATATTAAATTTGACAAATCCTTATTTTTGTTCTTGTACGTAACTTGTGACAATAATTAAGTAGCATCAAGTCACAATCAAACATAATCAAATTGCAAAAAATGGGATCACTAATCTCATATTGACATGTTAATAAATATTTTGAAATCAATTTTATCGAGTTTATGTTATTATAAACAATTATTAGTATAAGCAAGTCGATTCAGCCTGACATGAGTTATCAATTATTATAACCAACAAGTTCCTTCTCCTTGCCAGAAAATTGTCACTGAGGGAGGGTAAAGACATTTATGCAAAAGGAGGTCAAAAAATTTATTTAAGGTACATGTTAAAGTGATATTATGAACAACATAAATGCACATAATCACTTGCACAGTAGTTCGTTCCAGTTTTTCTTCCAAATCAATTCCAAGCAAAAGAAGCAAATTACATCATCTGGTAAGGGTTCCGACAAAAATAGATGGTCCTCCAAAGAAGAACCAAACATTGTTGGCAAAACCCAAGACAACAATGTAAACATGTAAAGTGATATTATGAACAACATAAATCCACTACAGTCGCTACGGGAGAGAGATCGTGCAGCTAGTTCTTCCCAGCAGATGGAGAATTTCTCATCTCCTCAATCTCATCATTGAATGGACTCTGTGTTTTAGTCAACCACTTGAAAGACCCTTCTATTACCAGGCCCTCAAGTATGTTTCGTGTTTTGCTCACCATAGCCATTTCCCACTATCCCCTTTTCAAGAACTTATGTGGCTCTCTTTTTTCCATTTCTTTCAATAACTCTACATACAAGTTAATGACCTGCAAAGCAAGAAAAGTGAAACAGGCAGACAAAAGTCATCATATGGAAAGATTATCACTCCTATAGGATTGAAGTCACAAAAATGTCCAAACTCTCATAGGACTGAAGTAACATTTAATATACTTCTAGGCAGTGATATATGCATGTAAATTAAGAGGTGTGTTAGATATGCTTAGCTTATTAATCCACAAATTCCATACATGAAATTAACTGAAATGGATGCTAACATATTAGAGGACAAATAATCATCAACTAGCTTTTGCAAGATCTTAAGAGAATAGATCTCTCCAGGTGATAACATCTCTCAACAAGCAAATTAGATCCAATGACTTCCTTCCGTCTCCACTCCCTCATAAATAGATCCAAAACTCAGTGCACTAATCAAATGTCCAAACGGTGCAGTAGTAACTGCAGAATAATTTTGTCAATATCTCTAGTAATCATTTCATCCCGATCTAATACATAATGCAGTCGATATTCTAACATCAATAGCTAAAAACCAAAACAGTACCGGCATTCAGCCTTATCTATACATTTTAAGGCATGTTCCATGTGCAGTATTAAAAAGGATTGACATTACAGTAGACAAGATTTGAGATTCATTTTCTTTCCTTAAAACGGTGTAATACTATCTAATCCACCTCAACAAAAATGCAATCAGGTTCTTGAAAGGGCATAGATTAAATTTCATTTTTATCCATTAGAGCAATATTTCACATGTTACATTAACAACATCATGCCAAGATTTTCAATGACTTGCAACGAAGATAAGAAAAACATGATAAACAACATGCCAAAAGATACTCCAATTTTCATCTAGTAAAGGTCTAGAACAAGTAACAAAGCCCCAATCTATTAAATCCAAACGAATAACAACTCAATACATGAACCAAATATAAAAAATGTCCCAAATTGACCTGCAACAAAATCTAACCATGAACTCATAATACTATAAAGCCTTCAACTTCATTCCCCCATCCCCACTCCACAATTGCAACACAAATCTACACATTTTTCATCAAACGCATAACTATCTACCAGAAAATTTAAGAAGTCCAAAAATAAATAGAACATCAAAAGGAGAGAGAGAGAGAGAGAGAGAGAGAGAGAGAGAGAGAGAGAGAGAGAATACCTGATGGATTGGAGGGTACATAGAATTGGTGCAAACCGGGAATTCGAGCAATTCATGGACGCTTGTGGGACCGATCCCAGAGAGAAGCATATTGTGAGGCTTTGAAGAGTTTTTAAGAGAATGATGATAAGAGTCTTCGTCTTCAATTCCATCCGATGAAGATACACACTCCACGCTATCCATTTCAATTGTTACCATTTCTGAACAATCACAAATGCCCACTTTCACAAATCTCAGATGCCCAATTCCGAAAATTCAATCTTAGCAGAAATTTCAGATGCCCAATTAGAGGAATCCACTCTTCTGCAGAAATCTCAGATGCCCAATTCCAAAATCCAATCTTTTGCAGAAATCTCAGTTGCCCACTTTCAAAAGCCCTTCTAATGCAATACCCACTTGGAAAAAAATTGATATTTTACCAAATTTTATTATGCACAAAAATGCGACGCGAACTTGGTAAATTTTGATATTTCACAAAAATCGCACTCGATTCTGGACAAAATTGCAAGTGACCCATGGTGGTAGTGGATGCGCCTGGTTGAGAGGAGTAGAGTGGTGGTCGTCCACGATCGAAACGGTGGCCGACGGCGGTGGAAATACTGCGAAAATCGAGACTGGTAGAGCGATTTTGGTTGGTGATTGAGACTGTTTTCTGCAATTCCATGGCTAGGTGATGACAAGAGGTCGAAGAGGGAGGTGAGGGGGATCGAATAGTAGTGGTGTCTAGTGGTCTAAGTGGCGGGTGGTGGTCGATTGTTGAGGAAGAAGGCGAGGGTTTTCTTGGTCTCTCACGCACAGAAGGAGGAAATGAGCCGTTTCCCGTGTTTTGTAACTTTTGAGCGTTTTGGCCTAAAAACGGCCAAAACGACGTTCCAAACGTTTTCTATTTTGTGTACAAATTATTTTTGTATTTTCAAAAATTCGTTTTGAAAAATGGGAAAGAGAACGCGTTTTCACCGTTTTGAAAAATTGAAAACAGAAAATAGCCCGAAAACACTAAAGAGAACAGACCCTTAATTTCGTTGAAACAGGAGTTAAAAACAGCAAGTGGCCGTATACTTCATCATAGATTATTTAAATCTTCTTGAAATGCTAGAACCCATTTCATCACTTTGCTTTGCAAAAATTGCATAATAGTTCTACTCTGACCCCGTAATTGTTTCTGGGACCAGAAAAACCCTTTAAATTAGATAAAATACTAAGCATTACTTGTATTTTTCCAGGTAATTTCTCGATTTTATGTGAATAATGTTTTGCCCTTTTGCTTATGTGAGAATCCCTAAAATCTCGTCTTCTCAGGTTGTCTTTTTGCCTACGATCTGTGGGCTGATGCTGAAACTGAACTGCTTTTGAGATGAGGTTAGAATTTTGGGCTTGATTTCAAGTCCATCCCGATCCCGATCCTGATCCTGTCCTGGTATTGTTTGTTTGTTTCGGAAATCAAACATTATAGTTTTATTTTTAATATTTTTTTGTGGAAATTTCTATATTGTCTTAGAACTGTTTTAGATGGAAGCAAATACTGTTTCTAATTAATTGTGCTAAATATGAAGTTGGCTTTTGTTCTAATGTGGTTTATGTTTGGGTTTTTGGAGTATTGAATTTGTTATCATCACTGCAGGTTTTCTTGATTATTGCATGATATTTTAGTTGGGTACATAATTTCTTTTGAGCTTAGGTTAGAATTTACTGTCTTGATTTCGAGTACATCACAATCCCAACACAGTCCTGCTATTTGTTTTCTTGGCAATCAAACTTCAACTTATTATCGATATTTTTCGTTTACGCTTTTTATACAGGGATTGTCTCAGAACTGTTTTCAGATAGGGAAAATATTTTTTTCTGGGTAATTGTCCTAAATTAAAGTGGGTTTGTTCTAATATGGTTTAGGTTCGGGTTTTGTGGAGTATTCTTAATGCAGGTTTTATGGATTATTGCATGATATTTTAGTTGGGTAAAATAATTTCTTTTGCAAAGCTTTAATTTTTGTTTTGTTTTGCTGTCTATTGCATATGAGATTTTAGGGGTAGTCTTTTATTGATTTTCCTTGTGTCTTAGTTTTTTATGGTTCCCTTTTCTCAAAAAAATTTCGACATTAATATGGTTTGGGAAAAGGTATTATGTTTTGGATTCAATGATGGGCACTGTAGACTTGTGTTTCTCTTCTATTGAATTGAAAGATATCTGGCCTCATTATCTGATCTGGATTTAGTGTTGTAGTGAGATTCTGATAGGGAAGGAGGCTAACAATCTTTTAGGCATGGATATGGAAGTGGGACTCAGAGATCATAGAACACAAATGAAAATAAAATTATACATTTATATGCTATATCGTTATTTTATAACTTCTTGTTTTTCAATATAATTAATACTCATTTTGAAGCTTTGATTAGAATATGCCAGCGTTGTGGCCATTGTATGTTGAGAAATTAACATTAAAATAGGACAATCGCCATATGGTGTGTTAATTAAACATGAGTTGACCTACAAGACATGTCAGACACTAGTACTTGACTCCCACCCTTGGAAGAGTTTCCATGCTTTTCAACTGACAATCTAGAGTTTATCATATATGTCAACTTTGCAGCATGTGCTTTAAGTTTTAACCATGGAAATGCTTAAGAATGAAATTTCAGATGTCTATAGTTTTGGAAAACTTCCTGCTGTTTAGATTTCCCCTTGTGGTTCTGATTACAATTGATATTCCTTCAAATTCTCTCTTGTATATAATGTGAGATAGGATAATGATTAATTTTAATTTACTCCTAATTAAAAGGATGATGAAGTTTATCGAACAACAAGATTTTAAGATTTTGGTTTCTTTTGACAATTAACATTGTACAATGCTTCATCAACCTTTTCTTCTTGACTTTATTTTACTGGGAACGTCATTAGGTCCTTAAAAATGGAATTCTGTTTCACCATTCATGACGTTTCCACTTGTCTGGTTGACAAATTCAGCTACACTTTAAGTTTGAAATCTCAACATTGAGCTATTTATCATTGTTTCTATTGCCATTTCCAGGTGAAGACAATGATTATCATAAAGCAATACCGCTGCATACACTCTGCAAGTTGTCTTTGCACAAAAGGGCATCTTACTGAGGAAGTGATATTCCTGGTTTTTGATCAACTAAATTGGAACCCTAAGTTGATTGCAACACTTTCTTGTGTATGCAAATGGTTTGACGATCTTGCAAAACGAGTCCTCTGGAAGGAGTTTTGTAAGACACGAGCTCCAAAAATGATGCTTGATTTGCAATCCAATGGAAGTCACATTGTTGACGGTAACTGGAGAGCACTCGGAAAGCTACTCATATACTGTTCTGGATGTGACAAGGGTGGCTTATTCAATAACATTCACATTCCTGGCCACTTTGTCTACAGAACAAGGTTCTCAAAAACATCGGGGAAGAGCTTTTTATTGCCACAGTGTAGAACTGATGTTTTATACGTGTCTGATCCCTGTGAACATCTTGACCAAGGGGATGAAGGGGATGTTGGATTTTTCCGAGGAATATTTAAATCCTTTGCGACATCAAAGGTCAGGAAATTGCTGATTAACAGGAGCGCACCACTGCATCCTACAGAGTTATGTCCATATTGTAAGGCGAAGTGGTGGAACATGCTGAGAGCTAAGATGATACCAGCAAGTGCAAGCTGTAGGTTGGGTGCTTATGAAGATTGCATTGAGTATTATGTGTGCCTTAATGGGCACATGCTTGGGATTTGTACCCTTTTGCCCTTGTCTGATACAGATGAAGCATCAGAGGAGTGACGTATTAGTGATCACAACGTGCATCTTTAATCAGGTTTTGTTTTCGTTTTCTAATGTTCTCATTTCTAGCTTTCAAGATGGCATTCTCTCTTTCTGCTGCCTTTTCTCCCCATTATACTTGTACGCTTATCTAATTCTTTTCATTTTTAGGTGGGGGTTGTCATATAAGATCAAAGTTTTATATGGAAGTATGTATATGATGCGATGATATGAATTTGATATTGTAATTTAGACACTCTCTTGTACTTCTACATGTTGAACTTTGCTCGATTAAGCTCTTCTATTGTGCCTCTCCTTTTCACGATGTTGAATTTCTTCTGAACTTTTCTTATGCTTCTTCTCCACATCAACTTTGTGTATGCTACTTTTCTTTATGTTATGTGATATTGATATCTTGTTTTGCCATGCTAAGTGCATGTGAACGTAGTATTAAACAGGATTGGACAAGACAATAAACAATATTTTAGCTATTGTAAACTTTCCAATCTTCTTTTGTATGATATTAATTTTTTATTGACTTTGCTTATGCTTCTTCACATATTAGCTGATCATGTTCTCTCTATTCTTCAGGAATTATGACACGAAGTGCGCGTATAGTGGAAGTGGTTGATGTTATATATAGAAGTAGGTGAGCCGGACAATACTAGCTTGTTCAGGAAAAGCTTAATCAATCTTGTGAAAGTTGCTGTCCTCAGATTGTGCTGCTTTGGAAACTATTTATTCTAATGGCATACTGGTCGAGATTTGAGTGCTGTTTGATAACCATTCTGTTTTAACTATTGCTGCTTATCGAGATGTTCATGGAAACCATGTATACTCTCTACCTTCAGAACTTGTTGAATTTGAATGAGAGTAATTTAACATTTGACACTATAATTATTTATCATTATTTAAAATTTAGTCTACTTTCCTGTTAATTTGACTTACAAAGAATTATTCAGTGTGAGACAGGTTTTTAGTTTTTCTTTTTTTCAATATTGTTCAATTCCTCTCCGCCAAAGACGCCATTACTGCACCAAAAGTCATCATTTGTGTTATTTTCGAAACATTCTTGATTCTTGAAAATTTCAAGGAATAATGCTATCTAACACCGCTCGAGGTGACTACATTTGATATGTTCAATTAATTGAATCATGTAATATTGTATTTAAGTGAATTAATTATTTAATATCACTCAGTTGTCGCTTAAATTGATGCTTGATACCAGTGGTGTTAAATATTTGACATAAAGCACTGAACACGACAAGCACACAATCAGGCACGCCAAGGCAACATCTCTTGCACACAAAGGCACCTGCACATGAAGGTACACACCCAAGCACACGAAGGCAACATCGTTTGCACATGAAGGTAACATGTAACACACACATGCACAGACATTATTTGATAGAATTAAAAGGAAAAAGAAGTTGCACTGTTCGTCATCAGTGTATCAATAGGCCGGTTATTTGTAGGGCTATATTACATGATTGTGCACTCTCAGTTCAAAGAACAAGGTCCATTCTCATTCACGGTTTCTTTCAATTTTTACTGCTATTTATTTGGAACTCGATTTTTCTTATGATAAGAAATTAATGGAGTATTCAATGGGTAGTGGTATTGGATAGTCACTACTCTCTTAAAAGAGAGGATACTCATTTTACTGTTCATTTCTGCACTCTCCTTTTCACACTTCATCACTATTCACGAACTGGTTACTTGTTTGGGAAGGATTAAAATCCAATTAAAATTGAAAATATGACCGTTATTGGGCCCCACTCGTCTAATAAAAGTCAACTCTAACGACTATATTTTCAATTTTAATCTGATTTTAATCCCTCCCAAACAAGTGTATATTGTTCAAAAATATCTCCTCTCTTAGAAGCCTAATTTGTTGCCCACTTCTTCCCTTTCCCTCCCCCGCCTTATTTCCCTTTTCTTCTTCCTCCAAGAGCCGATAATGAAGGCCCCTCGCCCACAGGACCATAATATCAGGGGTTCCGTAGTATGTAATGAATTGAATTGCAGTGGGTGATTTGTAATTCGAGCGAGAGAAAAAAGAGGGAATTTGAAATCAGCTAGGCATTTATTAGAGAGACAGAATTCAATTGAATAGACTATTGGCTTTAAAAGAATTGAAGTGAGTATATTTCCGAAAGGAGGAGGGCTATAGAGGATTGAAAGGTTGGGCTCGTGATGGCCCCTGCTGGCAGAAGTACTGGATTTTATCTCGAAGGAACTGCATGGTATTTTTCCATCCCTCCTCCCTCTCTCCGTGTTAAATCCATTGTATATTTCTGAGAATTTTATTTATTTCTTGACCATCCATGAACGCCCGCGCACGCAGAGGGAGAGACGGA
The DNA here is from genome assembly GCA_035079005.1 of Fraxinus americana. Lineage (NCBI taxonomy): Eukaryota > Viridiplantae > Streptophyta > Magnoliopsida > Lamiales > Oleaceae > Fraxinus > Fraxinus americana. The sequence goes on along the minus strand of CM068717.1, from coordinate 34,276,789 downwards.
TGTGCCAGAGATGATCTTATTGTTGAATTGGTATTGAGACGATCTTATTGTTGAATGTTGTGCCAAAATGACTTGAAATTTTGCTTTTCCTTTTAGGTTCTGCAATTCGAGTCTGCCAAGTGATATCACACTGGTGGTGGATGGAATAAGCTTTCATCTTATCAAGGTAACTTTTCTTTTCATGCATTTAAAATCTCACCTAAAGAAGAAAGATGATTAGTTTGTCTTTGGATGTGTTCTTTGATAGTTCTTAAGAGTCGCTTCTTGCTGATACTGGGATGTAGACATGTATTTGATCAACATGGTTTCCAAATTTCATCACGACGCTAACACTGTAAGAATACAAAGAACCATAGTGCAGGGAGGAGAGTCTCCCCTTTGTAAATTTTTATGATTTGGAGTCTAGGTTTCATGTTATTATAAGAATTTTAAAGGAATTGAGGATTCTGATGCAATTTTATAAAGTCAACAGAATGTGGTCATATCACAATTATATATTTTCTCATCTCAATTACTATTAATTGTAAAATTATGTCTTAAAATTTTTATAAAATAATTTCTTGACTCCAAATGCGATCTGTTTTTACCGAGTTGCATTGTTACAAAGAAACTTTTCTATTTGTAGATTTTGGATGATTTTAGCTTCCAATTTTTTTGTATATTTGAACTGAATTTTTTTGTTGTTTATGTGTATAGGGTTAGATTATATTAGTTTTAGAGTTTGATTATTACCACCTGCTTTTCCATACTATAATCGTATTTTTCTGAAGTGCAAAAGGTAAGGATACTTGTTCCCATGATGTATAAAATAAGCTAAATTAGTGGGTAATTTGAGAAGAACTTATTCAGTGATAGTGTCATTACGTTGGGACATGCCAAAATTGACAATATGGATATCTCCGAAATATTTCTTGCTGGCTGCTTCTTTTATTTTGTTGAAACTATATATATTATCTAATGCAGGGTTTTTCATACTTGCACTAAATTTTCAAGGTACATAGATGGAGATATTAAAAGTGGTAATATTTTGTTGACACAGTTAAATATTATTTTAGTATCTATGTTAACAACAAGCTCTTGTTAATACTTGTGTAGTTGGATGATTGCTTTACCTTGTGATTCTCGAAATCTTAGAAAGCCCTTTAAGTTGGAACTTGTTATAAATGCCATTGCACATGTACTTAAGTTTATTATGTTTGTCTTCATTTAAATTAATTTTTGCTTTGCTATCTCTATCAAATTTGTAACCAGTATCATTCAGGCTTTTTTATTACACTGCTTGTGAATGTAGTCTGCTTACACCTTAATCATTTAGATGAGATAATTAACACGGTAATAGAGATAGACCAAAGACCTAGGGTTTATATTTGCCACTGCCAATTTATGAAACTCGTGCAAGTGATATGTTGATGATAAAATGAATTCATGGGGCTTTTGAAGATCAAATTTGAATAAATAAATAAATGTGGCTACTTTACAAAGGCTTAAGCTTTTGGATCACATGTGCACATGAATTTTATTCATTTGCATTTTTTTTGTAATACATAGAATTTATTGTCCTTATTGGTTTATCAAGCTATTTATTTTATGTGTCCACTAAAAGGATAATTAGAAAAATGAAATGGATATTTAGTTATTGGAAACTATAGTGTTATGGATACATGATTATTCATCATTCAATTCTTAATTACAAAGAACATGGGAAAGGGCAAAAAATAACGTCACCGTTGGATGAAGTTGGTAGAGCTCCACTTCATTTTGTTCTATATATGCTTATTTATAAATCGAAAGATATTAATAGAATTATGTTAATTTTTTTGGGTTTTGTGGTTTCTAATTGGATTCTGATTTATTGATGTAGTTGTGTTGATGGATGATGATAAGATTGCAGAATGCTGTAGAGGATTTGGCGCATATGTGATAATGACAACAGAATATTGTCAAAATGGTAAAATAAGCCTGGAAACTTGTGCTGGTTGGATATATTGCTAATTTTTTGCTTTTATATATTTTCTAAGCACAAATCATTGTAATGATGCACATCAAAAGCTTGGAACAAGTACGAAGGAGTCTTGTTATTTGGCTACGGAGCAGAATGAAATTTGAGGCAAAATTATATTATTTTTCTGTGTAATATTGGATGGTTAAATTATGTTATCATACTTCAGATATTTTTACTTTCTTGTTTCAAAGTAAATTTTGGGGTTTAGGGAATGGATTTTGTGACTTGTGTTCCGTAAATTAGCTGTCTTAAAGCCTAAAGGTGAAAAACAATAAATGGGGTTGTGTAATTTATCTTGATTCTTGTTCAATGCCTATAATGATAAACAATATCATGCTCATTGAAGGAAAATATTTAACAATTGGCTATTATGTGAAACCAAACATCGAGACGATGCCTATCCAATATCACTTGTTCTTTTTGTTCCAATATATTCTGATTTTTTGCTACATTTTTTGTCACTGCTTCTGACATCTAGAGACACTTGGTAATCCTTCTATTTTCTCCATAGGTATTTGTTTCTGAATAACATTAACAAGATGTAACACACTGAGGATATTGTAGGTGAACATCGAGAGAAACACGATGATGAGGTGATATGCTTGTGATAATTTTGAGTTTTTTCCCCTTTTTATATGATTTATTTGTTTATAAGTTATTGAATGATGATAAATTTGTTCTTGGCTATTTAATTCACTTGGTAATAGGCTCAATGTGATTGCTGCTTTGCTTATCAATGTTAACATGCTGTAGATTTATGTTGTGTATTTGTTTACTGAACACAGATGTGTTTTATCTCCTCTTTGATTGTCTTAGGGAGTAGCGTGAGTGTTTCGAATCAAAGTTTCATAACTTTTTTGAGTGCTATGACTCATAACATGATAAAATACAATTCTCATGGAATAATGGCCCCCAAAGCTTAACAAAAACCTTCAAATTCATTTGTGCTTCTGCAATAAGGACTCTGTTTTTTCCTTTTTCTTTTTGAGCGCGTTTATTTGGAGCCTACGTGTAGTCTCTTGGGAGTTTCTCGGTCTTGGAAAGGAAGACTATAACCTGCTCGCTATTTACCATTTCTAATCGAAATCTTAAGGACAAAATAATAATAATAATAATCATCATCATCATCATCATCATATAAATGCCTAATGAAAGCAATCAGAGACTTCATTCAGTTATGGCCTCGTGTTTTGTGTGTTCTGTTTTGGTTACTTTTAATCAGGTTCTGTTGTAGCTAATTTTACGAGGTTGGCAAAAATTAGATTTCCGACGTGGGTTTCTTTTTTGTTCCTCTCTTAAAAGCCTAATTGTTAAATTTATTTACTGATGATTTTGCATTATTTGGAAATCCTGTTATCTATATATTGAAGTTGTGATGAGCAGGAATGTATTGAATTGTTTAAGTAGGGATATGATTTGGAATATTATGAAGTTGAGATCTTTAGAAAAGAGTAGCAGGTTTGATAACCTTCACTATAGCTCCGATAACAGCGACCCCACCTACGATCCCTGCATACGTGTAAGTATTTGAACGATCAGAAATGGCATAATACAACCATTCAAATGGAAGAGATGAGTGAAAGCAAGTTGCCAAATTTACTTACTGCAATGCGGGGTGAAAAAACATATTTGATTCCTGTGGCTCTAAATTCATGTGCAGTTGCAGCTCCAATCTTCTTACTACAATGTGGCATCTGGATCCAAAACTCAACAGAGCATATAGGATAGTAGATCTGCAAAAAGAATGTGCAACGTAGCTACAAATAATTCCCAACAGATCAGAAACCACAGATCTTGTCCCTTTTTATTCTTTTTGTTAACTGAGTAAAAAGTAAAAGCTTTTAGAGAATTTTTGGACCATATAACACTTGAGATCATTTCACCACCATAAATATGTAAAGAAGCTAGGATAGCTTGAAAATTTCTGTTTTAACTTATTTTTTATCCATTACTGTACAGATTTAGGACATCAAACTGCACAGAAGATAGTTCTTGCAATTTATTAGAAACAGTGAGTAAATTTGTGCCGAATATAGCAATTTCCATTGTCTTCCAATATACACGTAGGAACAACAGATGGGATCTTTATGCTCTGATAGATCTATTGATGACAGCTTTAGAATTTCTTTCATAAAGTCTTCTACGATGAATTATAATGGTGGGTTTGATATGGAGAATGTAGCCAGCCAATGAATTATATGATGGGTCTGGGATGAGTTGTTGAAGAAAGGATGTTTTAGTTATTTTGGGAGACGGTTTGGGTTTTGGAAAACATTACCCAGGAATAGTGGTTTAGATAATTACACAAAACATACTCATAAAGATCAATTCTACTTTTGAATTTAAAGAATACTTGTAGTTATTCGTAGTCACATTTAAAACAATTATTTGGGTCTTAATACTTGAAATTGTGGATAAATAACATGTAACTAACATTACTTATATATTTTATGTTATTTGTTGACAGGGAAGAAGCTTTACCCAGCTAAATAATGGAAGGGATTGAAAGAATAGAGGATTATTGGCTGTGGTCAAAGTAAACACTAAAAATTTAGTGCAACAAAAACAGAATTTTGTGAAGTAGAAATAACAACATACTATTTAATTGTTATGTTAGTTGGAATAATCAGGCCTTTTAAGGACTCCAAAGCCTACTTTAACTAGAAAAACTAAAATCAGTAGGAAAAAGTCAATCTAATTCTAGCAGGAAACCCCCTGCGTACTAAATCAAGACTAAATAAAAACATTTTTATAACTACTTAAAGTTCAAGTCTAATAATAACAATACTTGTGGAGAAGAATTTGAAAATTTAAACTTTTCCTACTGCATTGTTTGCCGGATATATAAGTGTTTTTAATATGCAAAATTGGTTTTGCATTGAAGCTACCTTCTCTTTTTCTAATTTGAAGAGTTTTTCAGAATTCAAATCCACCATTTACTTCAGTTGAATTGGACCATAATGACTCTGGAAAAGAAAATTGCACAATTACCACTCTTACAGTGACCGCTGAACCTCAAAATTGGCAAAATACTATTAAAGTTTCCGTGCAAGGGTTTTTTCATTTCATTCCTTAATTTCATTCATAATCTCCATGCACATACCTCTACCCTCGTTCACCCTCCTACTCAGCAAAATCTAAGGTTCTGTAAATCATAGCATTAATGTGATTGGTGATGTAAATGTTAATATTTTTTTAATGCTTTTCTTCTCAAGAAATTTCTAATGATAGTTAAGGTTGTTCCCATTTGTTCTGTTTTTAAATGTGAATTTTGTGCTTTACAGGTTAGAAGGGTTAAAGAATTTGGTGTCACAAAAGACAAATTGGCCCGTTATTAGGATGCGCTATTAAAAGATAGTGAACAACTAACTGCTATGATTGATAACGTATCATCAGTGGATAATTTAGATTTCATTATGGAGAGCGAAGCACTTGCTCACGCTGAGATGAGAGTCTGGTTACTGTCGCTGGCACAGTTATCCTCGAGGAGGTAATTCTTGATTCTTTCCTCTTTGAATGGTGGCTCTTTACTATTTTATCCATTATTGTGTTGGCCCAACAACGATGCATCTTATTGATTTTTTACCCACAAGATTTGCCAGATATAAATGAACTAGATGGAATTTGAGACATTGGTTAATTTTTAGACTCTGATACTTCAGTTGACCATTTTTTATATGCTATGTCTCAGGTCAATTCTATTGGTGCAAAAGTGTTGGGAGTTCATCTCTAATTATGGAAAATCATATGCACCGCTTTCAGCAAGAATCGTTGCTTGTGTTCCAAAGAAAGTGCACGTTGATGGAATTGGTGAAACCAAATTCAAGATAACACCAGAAGTGATATAGTTGCAATTGAAACTGGTTTGAATGAAACCATAGAGGCAAAGCCTGAGGTTTTTATCTTTAAGAAACTTTATATTTACAGATCCTCTGTTACGGCATGGGTAATATTTAGGTCTGCGGGTCGTCATCCAGTTTTGAGAAAGATATATGGATGAAAATTAGAAAGACTTGTTTTTTATCAAAAGAAACGTCCGTTTGACTAAAGACATATATTGATAAGTATTAAAATTTGTTGTGAGATATGTTTGTGCCATTATCCTCTCCCCCATCTATTACTTCTTACAAAAAGAATAAAATATAAAGAAATGGACAAGGTTTTTCATCCACCTTACTCCAATATCAAGATACTATTACTGACTATTATTTGTTTCTCCCTTCCACAGCTTGAGGTGCCTAAAGAATTAATCTCCTCAGAACAGCTCCAGAAATCAAAATTGCAGCGAAGCCCATCCTTTGTTCCCGTAGGCCAAGAAACGAGCACGACAAAAATATATGAGAAGGATACAACCACGTCTTTCTAATGGAATTCCTGTAAATTACAGGATTAGTCATTTGTATATTTGTACTTAGTCAAACGTTTAACATACACCAAAATTTTTCTATAATTTTTGTGCCTTGTGTCAAAAACTGAACATCATTTTCGTCTTTGTGATATTTTAAATTAAATGTCCACTTTCCAGCTCTCGTTTCGAAAGTATCCTATTTGATACTTTCTAAATATTGAAAGCTTGAAACAAAGAGTCCTACCTATGATTGGCAATTTGGGATCATATGCAAACTCAGAGTTAAAGTAGCACGCAAATCATTCAGCTTTTCAACTCGTACTGTTTATGTCGATCCAAACCATGAAACTTACTTTTAGAGATTACAAGTAAACAATTAATTCACATTTTGTTAAAAAAAACAGCTATTAGTTGCAAAAACTTTTACAAATATATACCACAAGCTTAAGCCAATCAAGTACAAGAATCAAGATGTATTGTGATACTACAACTAAGTAGCTTATAAATCTGATTGTAATGTTCCTCCGCCACAATCCTCAATTCCAATATCTTTTGCATTTCGAATCCTGCCACTCCAACATTTGGATTCCTTAGCTTGCCACACCTAGCATTTGGATGACTATTTGATCCATGGGCAGAACTTCGTCCCAAGTCCCCTTGTTTTCTCGGATAATAAATCTTCAACCATGCTACATGTACCGAAATGGATGACAATGTGGATAACCGAACACTCATAATAGGGAAGGCCTACTTTTTTTTCCGGAATTTTTTAATCACACGAGGCCCACATGCATGTGAGAGGTTGTCAACCTCCGTTGTCATCCATTTATGTACAAATGGAATTGTCCATAAATCTTTGCTCACAATCATGGTTGATTCTACCTCTTGATCGGCTGCAAAGTGTCAAAATCAAGTCCACTCCCAAGCGTCCTTCCGTTACTACTTCAGCAACACACCAACAAAAATTAAACTAACAAAAGAAAGACAAATATTTCTATTTTATTCACAACACGCTAACATCAAACACTAACATAAAACACTAATATCACCTTAAAAATAACACAACCCGTGCATCGCACGGTTCAAAACTAGTCTATAAATAAAAATTTAACTTCCTTAATACTGTATATTATTGTCCAACCAATGATACTAAACATGGCAGAATCATATTTTCTTTACCCAGAACAATTATACCTTTCAATAGCATCCAGTCCATCTACCCAAATACGCCAATAGTAATATGGGAGCTACTTTGAATCTAAATGTGGCCATCCTTTTTCGTACATTTATGTTGCAATCGAGTCCACAAGTATGCAATATTTAGTCTGAGACAAGTGTATAAGATCATCGATAACTTTTAGATCAAAATGGAAAGCGGAAGTTGGCTATTATATTGTCTTCAAAAAGAGTAGGGCACCATCAAGATCACGTATTCTGCTCTTGTTCAGCCTCTGCTTCAAAGTCCATGCCGGTGATGCTCATTGGGCCAATGTTAACTGCAAGAGCAGACTTCTTGTTAATATTTGGCAAGATGAGTCAAAAATGGCACCTCAACCATCAAGTATCATCATGGAAAGGATACTACCCCCACCCCACCCTCCAGCCGCATGGGGGAGGGTTAAGAGAAGAACTAAATGGATCATCCAATAGTATTAGGGGGCACAACCGCACCCACCAGGGGGTAGGGGAATAGGGAGAGAATAACCAAATGGATCATATAAGTGACTATAAGTACCTTTGCAGCGCATCCCCATCCACCGGTCATGGACCAGTTTCAGCTAGACGTAGGTCCTAATGCACTCACTCTCCCCAACCCTCTCTCAACGGAGTTGGGGAGTGGTGATTTTGGGTTCACAGACATAAATAAGTTAATCAAGATACAAGCAAAATGATTTCAGTCAGACAGTCACAAATAATTTTGGGGTTCACACATGCAAGTTAACAGAGATCATAGTTGAAATAAATTCTGAGAGAAATTTTGAGAGGTAGAAATTTATTATCTTTTCCATTTCCTGGGTATCAAGACGGAAATATCTATATTACAGGTAGGATATCCAAATTCCTTTTGGAATAGTAATCAATACTAAGTTTGAGGTTTTCAAGAGCTTCTAGTAATGGCTTATAAATGATGTGAAAACCAGGTAAGACTAACCTTCACCATTATCTAGTTTTTCAAAGCAAACGGACAGCCTTAAACATTCAAAAGTTTAGAATGTTCTTGTCATTCTTACCTACTGCGTCCATCCCAACTAACTTAGGCATGAACTTCCGGATATGCTCCTCGGCTGCGTTCTCTGCTTTCAGTGTCTCACATACAAAAGAAACTGAAACCCGGTCCTTTGCACGCTTCTCTTCAAGCATACCCATGACGTCCTTCTGCCACCTGTTATTAAATGAACACAATTAGAAAGCAACTTAGCCAAGGGGCAATGCTGGAAAAAAGAAAGAGTCCATTTTTAAACCCCAGATAATAATGAGTAGATATTACACCTTGCATATATTTATAGAAAGCTCAATATTTACCCATCTACCATGCAACATTCATTCAGATAGTATGAAACAACACCAAACTAAACCTTGTTCTCAATAAATTTGGAGTCGTATATAATGAATATTTTTTTATGTGGTATTTGGTTCATTGTTAGATATACGGGAAAATTGCGGCCGCGGTCCCAAACCTTTCATTTTGTTGCAGATTACACCCAAACCTTTAATTTTTGCAGGTGAAGTCCCAAACCTTTATATGTAATTGCAGCGTCGGTCCCAAACCTTTACTTGTTGCGGTAGAAGTCCCAAATCTTTGTACATAATTGCAGCGTAGGTCCCAAACCTTTGTATGTAATTGCAGCGTCGGTCCCAAGTCGTGAATTCCGTCCATAAAACCATTAATCAACGTTGAAACAGTAATTTTGACTCGGAAAAATTACAGCACCGGTCCCAAACCTTTCATTTTGTTGCAGATTACACCCAAACCTTTCATTTTTGCGGCCGAAGTCCCAAACCTTTATATGTAATTGCAGCGTTGGTCCATTTCCAGCTTTTTTTTTTTTTTGAAACAAATTTCATAACCAATTGTTTAAAAAAAAAAAAGAGAGAGAAATTCACTTTAATGAACAATTTTCATGTAAAACGAAGTCAAACGAACACTAAACTTTGATGAAAAAATAGTTTTTGAGCAAAAAAATTTTTTATTTAACTTTTTGGCAATGGTAACAAATTTCATAACCAATTGTAAAAAAAAAAAATCACTTTAATGGACAATTTTCATGTAAAATATGTCTATTAAAGTGATTTGAAGAAGAAAAATATTTTTTTTAATAACTTGTTTTGACAATTTTGCTCATCAATTAAGTTATTATTTGAGTCAAAATTAGATTCCGTTTGATTGCAATTGTGGAAAATGGGTGGAAAGAAAATGAATTTCAGGGAAAGTAATTATCTAAAAATCATTTCCTAGGGAATTGTTAATTAAATGTGTTTGATTCGTATAATTTTCCTCCCGGAAAAATTTTGAAATTTTAGATTTTTTTTTGTTCACGTTTGACTTTATTTTACATGAAAACTATCCATCAAAGTGATTTTTTTTTTTTTTTATAATTGGTTATGAAATTTGTTACCATTGCCAAAAATTAAAAAAAAAAAAAAAATTTGCTTAAAAACTATTTTTTCATCAAAGTTTAGTGTTCGTTTGACTTCGTTACAATTGGTTATGAAATTTGTTTCCATTGTAAAAAAAAAAAAAAAAAAAAAAAAGCTGGAAATGGACCAACGCTGCAATTACATATAAAGGTTTGGGACTTCGGCCGCAAAAATGAAAGGTTTGGGTGTAATCTGTAACAAAATGAAAGGTTTGGGACCGGTGCTGTAATTTTTCCGAGTCAAAATTATTGTTTCAACGTTGACTAACGGTTTTACAGACGGAATTCAAGGCTTGGGACCGACGCTGCAATTACATACAAAGGTTTGGGACCGAATCTGCAATTATGTACAAAGATTTGGGACTTCTACCGCAACAAGTAAAGGTTTGGGACCGACGCTGCAATTACATATAAAGGTTTGGGACTTCGCCTGCAAAAATTAAAGGTTTGGGTGTAATCTGCAACAAAATGAAAGGTTTGGGACCGCGGCCGCAATTTTCCCTTAGATATACTGGAGACTCTAAAGCAACTAGATCCTTAACAACTACGATGGACCATATTAAAGGCTTGTTTGTGAATGATTTTAATCCAATTAAAATTGAAAATATAGCCGTTATTGGGTCCCACCCGTCTAATAAAAGTCAACAATAACGGCTAGTTTTTCAATTTTAATCCGATTTTAATCTTTCCCAAACAAGCTCTAATTTGGTCTGCCCATCCCTCTTTTGGTTTTCTTTTATTGAGATTGCATTAGAAGCTTCTTTAGATCTATGCAAAACATGTCTCAATCATCTAAGTCATCGTTCCTTAATTTATCCTCCAGTTGTTGGCTCATTTCTTATTTTAGTATGACCAAACATAAGTCTTAAAACACATCAAATGCATTAACAACTAATTTAACCATTTTCCTATCACTTTGTCAAAGGATGTTACAAAACCGAGATTAATCGAGTTCAAAAGGTAAAATGAGCAGGCACTAACAAGTACAACCTAGAGGTTATCGAAGTAACTTAGATTATAGTGTATAATGGAAGCAACCGCCATGTGTCCCTAGCCAATACTAAACACCACATATAACACACACACACACACATGTGCATGTGTATATGTATTCTTAGATGGCTTACCCATGAGCATGGTCAATTTTACATATCTTCGCAGCATCATGTCCTTTGCACTCTACCACCACATCCCTTTCTTTCTTACTCTGTTATATTGATTAAAATTTTCACCAAACAAGTTAGAACTTTTCATCGAACTAAAATCACAAACAAAAACGATTTCAAGAATTTAAAAAAAAAAAAAAAAGGAAGCAGTAAATGACACTGACATTATAGTCTGTTACTGTGAGCTTTATCAAGCGGTAATCCTCACCTCTGCTGCATTCCCTTTCACAGTCAAGCTCTTTAACCATTACAGAAAAAACAACAGAAAAAATGAATAAATATAGAAAAGCACAATGTCGTCTTTCTCAGTAAGACATAAACAAACATATATGAATCTGTTATTCCTGTACTCGCACACAAACATGCACATGATGATAGAGAGCTTAACAACTGATATACAAAGTATCCTGATAGGCAACACCAGTGTATGTTTATTTCCATCACCAGTATTCTTGAATTCTTACTCGACAGTTATCCAGGTTGGCAAGAATATAAATGACTGAAAAATGCAACCTTAAAATGCAACCTTTCTGTAAGAGCAAACATTTTCTATTTACAGATATATAACCGACTATACAGTTGTTTCTTCGCTCTACCTTTTCTTCCAGTTTCAATTCCACAAATTGAGTTATACTGTAAAGTTAATTGAAGTCACTACACATACAGAAAAAAGGCAGGTTTATCATGTTTAATTGAGGACAAAGGTCCACACATATTATGAAGAACACTAATGTATTAAACAAGCTCATCTATAAGCTTTAGAAGAGGTGGTTTAACAAGATATTAGAACAAACAAAGATCTCGAGTTCATATTTGGCTACAACCCAAATATGAAAATTGTGTGCGTGCAATACTTTTGATTAAAAAATCCAACCTCCTCGTAGAAGGACGTCTTGACAACAATAATTTAAATACACAAATTTGTCAGCTCAAGACAATCCAGGATAGTATCGAGTACAAAACATACATTACGCATAGAGAGCCACAAAACATAATTGAAGTGTAATCAATCCCATTGTACAATTGAAGGATAAAACTGTACCAGTGCCATGGAGGCCATAGCAGATGGAATTGGGAAGCTGAATAAAATGGCCTGAAATGGACCCATTGGGTAAAAGGGCTATTGATGCCACCCCTTCCATTACCTTTTCCGTCTTTACATCTTTTTCTACTTCCTCTGCAACAACAAAAACATAACAAAGATCACTTTTTCAGAAATTAGAAATGAATAAACTAAAAAAAAAAAAAGTAACTTTACCCATTTCGGATTCTTGAATTCTTTCTCGAGAAATAACAAATCACAGTGTAAAGGGAAAACTGAGAAGTAAAGAGGGTTTAACAATTCCTAACCCTTGCTAATTCTCGAATGATTTCTAAAGCTAAATCGCAACTATTATACTTCAAACTGTACAAATCTGGAGCAACTTGCCACGTACGTATTTTTCTTTTCTTTTTGAAATTTCCCTATTGGTACCTAATCTATTATCTCAGTATGAATTTAATCTCCAACCTATTAAAAAGAACAAGTTGATCCTCATTCTTTTACTATAGTATCACAATCAGACGTTAACAACAATAATTGTTCAAACTTTATCACGCGACTCTCGTAAAATCTCTGCCATTGGTTTTTCATAGTATTACGTAGAACTAAATTATGAAATTATATTTTTAAAAGTGAAAAACTCTACAAATTTGAGGTTGCTATACAAAGGCGAAATAAAGTGTGGAATACGATCAACTAAGAATCGGATCAATGAGAATATGCTTGCTAGTGATTTCCATGTCTAAATATAAGAGAACGAAATTAGAGCTACAATATTAATAGTTATGCGTTTGGAACAAAACTATCTAGCAAGTATACATTATGAATGAGTTGCAATGCGTCACAAACACGAACATTGGTCATCAAGGACCCAAACCAGCATGCACAACCCCATCAGTATGAAGTGTCAGCCTCTGCACTGCTATCCATTTACTCCACAGTGGATGGACGGAAGAAATTGCACAATTCACAATCAGCACACAAATTCACCACAGTAATGCATATAAATGCTCAAACTCCGCCTCAATCCTTCTTCGGAAAAAGCCAGCAACATCTCCACAATGTCATCATGGCTGCTTTACAAACCTTCTTAGCCGAACTACACCACAACAATGCATGCGTATTGTTGTCGATTTGGCCACGATATGAACACAAGCTATCAACCCTCACACCCAGCGCTCTAAATTCAGTCCAACTGGAATTGAAAACTTGCCATAAGAAGATACGTATATTTGGAGCCTGTTGACACACAAAACAGGCAGCCTAAGTCAAATGGCCCAAGAGAGGAAATGGCTCAAAAGAAGAAGCCCATATAGAAAGATCAGGGTAAAAGCCCAACCAGAAATATCATTAAATATGATGAAAGCCCAAAAAGACAAAGGTACGACGTCGCCCAACCCTGCAGGACGCCCAGATATTGAGCGAACGAAACACTCTATAATCGCCCAGAGCAGAAGATCAATTGTCGCCCAAGCATGCTGAGTCGCCCAAAGTCCCAGAAATGACTAAAGTTTGTTGTTATCCAAAATCACGATCTAAGACGGTTTGAGCACATCATAATTACACCCCACGATTTGAGAAAGTTGATGGCAAGCAGTTATGAAGAGAGCGTAGTGATAGGAATTGCACACGGTAGTTATTAGCCAGCCGACCATGATGAAAGAAGTGGGTAGTTACAAGCAATTGCTAAATGATCAAAACTACCCAGGCCGTATAAAAGAAGGAAGAGGACAACGAAGAGAGGCCCTAACAAAATCCACTCTCAAAACAGAGAACATGTAATTTACTTTTCTTAAATTAACTTTTAATTACTTCAATTCCCTTGTACTTGTGTGTTTGCGCCCCTTGGAGGCATCTTGTTCGTGTCAAAACTATAATCTTCATATTCGATAAACACCCCTTTTTGGGACTTTGTTCCAATAGGTTTGTCCCTTACACAATCGTCTGCTTCCCTTTTTAATTGTTAGCGAGTGAAAATGCGCGAAACAATTTGGCACGCCCAGTGGGACCCTTGGTGTTTGGAGATGCAAAAGGAAAACATTATGTCTCATAAAAGTTCGGATAAAGTACCAGCAAGTCACGGAGTAATCTAATCTGTGATCGAGCAATATGAGGAGCAGCAACATTCTCCTCAGACGGAAGGACAGACTCCAAGCAGTCACAATCGTTATGAGCCAATGACAGAGTTGAGTCCTCGAACCATGCGTGCATTGTTTGGAGAACTCACACAAGACGTCGTTGAACAGGTAAATTTACGAAACGTCCATAATATGGAAAAATTTACCCAGAGTGGAAATGTTCACTATGATAACATGGCCAAACAATTAAGTGCGTTAAATGATCTCATGAGCAAATTAGTAGGCCAAGTATGTCAACCAACTGTAGGAAGTCATTTCCAGACCAGAGCGATTGTGGGACATGCTTCACCACACAATTCCTCTGGTTTGAACCTAGGTCCAGGTTTAGAAATATTTTTCGGCCCTTCCACCTCAAATCAAGGGGTTAATGGAGCGCCAAATTTGAATGGCGATAACATGACTACCAACCTGGGGGTAATCCAAATGTAAGGGATAATGTCCTGAATGGTGAACATAATTTACCTCGTGTTAATGAGGGAATAAATACTCAACATAATGGATATAATGGTCTGAACAATGGTGCTTTCCCTGCCAATCAAGGACCAAACATCAGGCCGCCTCAAATAAACCAACAAGTGAATCAACCCATAGGAGTCCCATATGATCCAAATGCTTTACTAAGGAATCAGATTGCAGAGATAGTACAAGATCAAATGGCTATTGGGGTACGTCCTGTTATTAGGCCGACTTACACTAAACCATATCCTGATTGGGTAGATCAAGCGTACCCATGGCCTAGAGAGTATAAAGTGCCCGAATTCTCATTGTTCACCGGTTTAGGAGAAGTATCTACTCTAGAACATATAGGGCGATTCACATTACAGAGTGGTGAGGTGACCGGTTACCATAAAATGAGACTATTCCCTTGTTCATTAACAGGAGTAGCCTTTTCGTGGTTCATTAACTTGCCAGCAAATTCCGTTCAGACATGGCAACAAATGGAACAATTATTTCATGCTCAATTTTATAAAACAGAATCTGAGGTCACACTGGCTGATCTGGCGAACTTACGTCAAATGTCATACGAATGGGCAGAAGGTTTCCTTCAAAGGTTTAAAACAGCTAGGAGTAAATACTTTGTACCCCTGCCTGAAAAAGAATTTGTCAAAATCGCTCAAAGCTGTTTAAGTTTTGATTTAAAGAAGAAGTTCCAGGATAGGGAATTCCCTGACATGTTTCAACTTAGTGCAAACGTGATCAGGTACGAACGTTTGATAAGAGAAGAAGAGCAAGTAAAAAATTCTAGCAAAGGGACTTATTATAAAGACCCACACTTTGGCGTTCATGCTGTAAACGATGAATTTTATGATCAAACTGAAATATGTTTTTCCGAATTGACCAAGGGGGATGCATATACTTGTCCCATAATGGCTAAACCTAGAGATGTAGCCAGAGATAAACCTGTAAAAGGAGAAAACAAAAAGAGCAGAACGTTCTCGTTCGATGTGACGAAAGCTGACCTTATATTCGATAAATTATATAAGGATAAGCAAATAAAACTGAGCGATAAACATAAGTTGCCAAGCCCTGAGCAGATTAAGGGTAAAAAGTATTGTAAATGGCATAATGCATGGTCATATATGACTAATTATTGCTTGGTTTTCCATCATGTTTTACAGGACGCTATTGAGTCAGGACGAATCACGTTCGAAGACAAAAAGAAAATGGCAGTGGATGAAAATCCTTTCCCACAACCACTTGAGGTGAATATGGTGACGACCAATGTTACAAATAGATTACCAAGGTTTAAGTTGGTCATCCATGATGAGGAAGACCCTGAGAAACATGCCAGTGTGTTCGAACGTATCAGGGGAAAAGAACCTATGAAGAATGAAGAAGTCTTGTGTGCCAGATGTAAAGGAGAAATGAGAGCAAATACTGAAAGACCAGAAGTATGGCAGAATCACCATTACCCTGAGTTCGCTCCAAATAGAAGGCAGGGTACGTCGTTTTATAAGGGGCCGCCTTTGGAAAGGCAGTTCAGGCCAACACGGCATGAGAAATCGTTCAGACCACAACCTCGCCAACCTAATGTGTGGCACTCATATCAGTATAACGCAAGACGTGTTGTGCCCTTTAATGAAATGACCAGGACTCAGCAAAGACGATTTCAATTGAATTATGGACGAATGATGAGGCAGCAACCAGAAAAGCCGCGTCCTAAAGCACCAAGAATACTGGAAATAGTTAATCAAAATGCTCTCGAAGATAGTAAAGGGACTGGCATTGGAGAATCAATGAGGGAAATGCCAGAAAGTTCTTCTGGGAGGTCGAAGTTTGATCGAAGCAAAAGAGAAGAAGACGATACGGAACCACCTCTTACTATCCAGTTCGGCACCTTACCTCCCGTCATGGCTAATAATTATTTGTTGGCCAACGAATTCAAGAATAAAGAGGGAGAAGGAGGAGATGAAGAAGAAGCGTGTGTGTTGGAATGTGAAGGTGGTCAGACATCCTAAGAAGTACAAGGCGAAGAGGATGATTGCATGACTGATATTGAGGAAGAGATCGATCTTGAAGAAGAAAGGAGAAAGAGAGGAGTATCGCGTAATACCTTACTGAAACAATTGCATCGGGAAGGAGTTCGTGAAGTAAATTTGTTGGGAGAACCATCTGGGCGTTCTTTCGATTTCTATGTACTATATGGGACACCCAAAAGGAAGAAAAGGGTACCTCGTTCTGAGAAATACGGATCTCCTCCAAGGATACTGCCTCCCCCAACAGGTTGGATAGCTACTGGAGAAATACTAAAAGATAGAGATGATGCCCCCACAGACGGATATTCAGCCCGAGGTATTGCAAGTTGATTTATCACAAAGGGATAAGTCGACAGGAGACAAACATGAAGTAGAAATCGATGCAGCAGAAAAGGTTGTCTTCAAAAAACCCACTATGAAATTGATCAAGCATTTAAGACCACTTTATGTGAAGGCCTTGGTCAATGGCATACCCGTGGTGAAGGTGCTTATTGACAATGGGGCTGCCATAAACACTATCCCACTAAGGATGATGAGGAAGTTCGCAAAAACGGAGGATGACATGATCCCAACAGAAGTCATTCTCACGAGCTTCAATGGGGGAGCCACTTCAGCCAAGGGAGTAATGCCATTAGATATAACTGTGGGTACGACTACTAGGACGACTGTATTCTTTGTTATTGATGGTCATACCAGTTACAATATACTGCTAGGGCGAGATTGGATTCATGGAAGTCGCTGTATACCATCATCGCTCCATCAATGCTTGGTTTTTTGGAATGACCAAGGTAAGGCAGAGGTGGTACAGACAGATCATAGGCATTTTGTTGCAGAAACTAATTCGGTAGAAAGGTTCATGTATGAAGGGAACTACGGACCTGTCCAAGATGGAGAAGAAACTCAGGTCGTCGCACAGAGTGAAGAGCCATTTTCGGTAGAAGCACGCGCTGAAATGTTCAGTCAAATGAGACCAAACATAGTGGCCCTAGAAGAGCCAGTTATTAGCAAAAGAACGCTCAGAGAATATTAATGACTTGGCAACCAAAAGAGCATGTGGCCGAGATCCAGACCTTTAAAACCATATTAGTGGCTTTCAATAAAGAATGTCAGGAGAAAATCAAAAAAGAGGTAGCATTGAAAACGCTAGAAGACAAATTAGCAGTATTCAAATTGGAACAAAGTATCGACCAGGAAGTTAACAAGGTGGATTGCCTAGAAGAAGAAGTACCTATAGGGGACATGGACGATGAAGTAATGAGGATCCACAAATCTGGAAACGCTCAAGCACAAGACCCGTTGATCAAAGTAAACATTGGCAGTGTAGGAGAGGATCGCCCAACATTTATCAGCCAGATGCTTAGTCAAGAGGGCGAACAATAGCTTTTTCGCCTCTCCTAAAGTTGAAAAATCAGGACGAACTCGTCTATAAAGAAGAACATCGAAAGGCCTTTGACAGCCTAAAGACGTATTTGGAAAATCCGCCAGTGTTGGTGTCACCTATCCAAGGACGGCCAATGAAGGTGTATATATCGGCTGAACAAGAATCGATAGCTGGAATGGTCGCGCAGGAAGACCAGTTTGGTGAAGAAAGGGCAATATACTATTTAAGTAGACGTTTGACGAAATGCGAATGTAATTATTCTGTTATCAAGAAACTATGTCTCGCTTTATATTTCACATGTACTAAATTAAGGGCCTATTTACGGCCTGTAACAGTTTATCTGATTTCTAAAGTTAATTTAGTGAAGTACATGTTTTCTCGCCCTGTTTTACACCAAAGGATAGGCCTTTGGACTTTGGCATTGTCCGAGTTTGAAATACAATATATACCACAGAAGGCGGTAAAAAATCAAGCATTGGCTAATTTCTTGGCCGATCACCCGTGCCTTGATATGCCTGAAGAAATTAAATTGGAAATAGACTCATTCGAGTTCAAGCCATGGATCCTATACTTTGATGGATCAAAAACTTCCAAATTTGCAGGAGTAGGAATAGCTTTGATAAATCCGCTAGGAATTTGTTATAAATTCGCCTTCACATTGGACAGAATGTGCACCAATAACCAGGCCGAATATGAGGCATTGATTGTCGGCCTAGAGTTATTAATTGAAATGGAAGTAAAAAACGTGATTATTAGAGGCGATTCCCAGTTGGTGATTTACCAACTCACTGGTGATTTCAAATGTCAGAGCGAATCTGTTATAAGCCAGTATGAAGTCGCCCAAGAATTACTAGAAGAGTTTGACCAAGTAGAACTCCAATATGTCAACAGAATGTACAACGACATAGCAAACGAACTGCCCAAATGGCCTCAGGTTACTTAAAAGCTTTAGACATGGAGCACGCTTGTGAATATGGAACAATTTTGCCTGTTATACAAAGGAGGGCAAATATGATTGGAATTCATTGTATACAAGAAGGAGACGCAATTGATTGGAGGGTAGAGATAAAAGAGTTCTTAGAAAAACCAAATGAAAAGAACAATAGAAAGATAAAGCTACGATCGTTGAATTCTACATTAATTGAAGGTGAATTACTTAAAAAACGCCCAGATGGGGTGTTGTTAAAGTGTGTGAGTTTACAAGAAGCCAATGTGATTATGGCTGAAATACACGAAGGAATTTGTGGAGCCCACCAAGCTGGTCAAATGATGAGGTGGTTAATTATTAGGAATTGATATTTTTGGCCTAAAATGGGAGAAATGTGTATCCAATATGCGAAAGGTTGTCTGGCATGTCAAAAGCATGGGCCAATTCAGAGAGCACCAGCTAGGGAAATGGTCCCTATCATTAAGTCATGGCCATTTAGAGGCTGGGCGATAGACCTAATAGGGAAGATTTATCCGCCATCGTCCAAACAACATACATTCATTATAGTGGCAACAGATTTCTTCACTAAGTGGGTAGAGGCCATACCTCTAAAAGAGATATCTCAAAAAAGTTTTATAGAATTCATTCGCAACCATATCATCTATAGGTTTGGAATCCCACAAACCCTGATGGTGGATCATGGAACTTCCTTGAATGGGGATCAAGTGAAGGAATTTTTGAGCGAATTTGGGGTCAAATTGGTAAATTCCACACCTTATTACGCACAATCCAACGGTCAGGCCGAGTCATCTAACAAAATCCTGAAGAACATCGTAAGCAAGATGATAAGTGAAAACGCCAGAAATTGGCACGAGTGTTTGAATCAAGCTCTGTGGGCCTATAGAACGTCGCCACGCACAAGCACTAAAGTTACCCCTTTTCAACTGACATACGGGCAAGACGCAGTGTTATCTGTGGAAATCAACGTGCAGTCAATGAGAGTACGTTCAGAAAACAACCTGGGCGACAACGAACGCGCAGAATTGCTCGTCCAAAATTTGTTGGAATTGGACGAATTAAGGTTAGATGTTCTGGATAGGTTGCAAGTCCAGAAATAGAAAATGGCTAAGTTTTACAACAAGAACGTCATAGCCAAATCCTTCAATTTGGGCGATTTAGTTTGGAAGATAATACTCCCTTTGGATAGTAAAGATCCAAAGTACGGTAAATGGTCACCAAATTGAGAAGGACCATACAAAGTGAAAAGTATTTTGCCTAATGGAGCCTATCATTTAGAGGATCTAGATGGTACTAATCACGTGAGGTTCATCAATAGAAAATACTTGAAAAAATATGTTCCTTCCTTATGGGAAGACGAACAAATACAAACTTAAAAATGAAAGTTATAATGAGCGATGATAGCCAAATAAAATAAAGGACGAAATACGTCTAAATAAAACTTTTTATTAATCAAATATTGGTTACATCAACAGAATATGAAAAGTACAAAGCCTCCTATGAACAAGAATTTGAAATCTCCTATAAGTTACAACTGAGGATAAATAATTGTAGGCCTTTGGCAGCAACGGTGAAAGTTGTGGATTGGGACCAGCCACATCCCCAAGAGCATTGCTGCAATGGCGAGCGAACGGGCCAGAAACATTTCTTCCCTCCATCGATAAATGGGAAGAATTTTGCCGCTGGCCAAGAAACTTTTCCTATATCTCCCATATCAACAAACGTGTCAAGTTGGACCACACACAGGATGGATCAACTGATCCATTTCTACGGAAAGTTGAAACTGGAGAAAATGTCGAGATATTGGACAATGGCAGTAGAATAATTCTTGGAGAAGGATTACAAATGGGAGTGATAAGTGTTGAAGGCACAAATGTATTTATAAAGGAATGAATAGGAAGAGTCAGGATATGAAAGGCCACGTACATTAAATGGCCTAAAATCTGAAGGGTAAGGAAATTGATATGCATGAATCTTAGCATATAATTAAGTGCTTGGGGGGTTGACGATTAAAAAGACAAACGTTAATTAATATTCAAACATGCAAAATAATTGTTCATTAAAGGCGAAAACTTCTGTAACAGTTAAAAAGTGACTATGATGAATAGTTCACGAATTTACAAAGAGTAGGACATAAAAATGTCTCAATTACAGTTCACCCCAAACAGACTACTGTTCCCTAAGCTTCGCCCAATCCTCATCTTGCCTTTGAGAAGCAGTATCTATATCGGTCACCACCTCTTCATCCACTTTTAGCTCCTGGTAACGCTCAACTAATGGTTTGGTTTGTTCTACCATTTGGGAAGCGTTACGCTTTTTAGCAGCCATCCTGGCCTTGCAATCATCCATCTTTACTTGAAACTCCTTCATCTCTGCAGTCAAAGTCATCATTAAAGAATCTTCGGCCTTAATTTCAGAAGAGAGTTCATTCAATTCAGTTTTAGCCTTGTTGATCTCCTGGAGTAAAGATTCTTTTTCAGAAGAAGCACGAAGATACTGAGCACTTTTGGCCTTCAATTCGGCACATCTAGCCAACAGAGAAAGGACTTCAGAATGAATGGCCCTCAACGTCGCCTTGAATTTCGGGGAAACATTGAGCGATGGAAGCGCAAGTGCTTGTACCAACTTTGTGCTCAAGAGATCAAATTTATCCTTCTGAGCAGCAGCACTGGCCATGCAAACATCCATGTCCATGAAGGCAACATACTCAAGCATTGATTGTCTAAGAACCTCCATGTTTGCCTCAGAGGAGTTTGAAGGATGACTGAAAGAAAGGCAAGATGTTTCCAATTGTTCCCAAAAGGAAAGCAAATCTCGAATGGAGTGCACAACGGGACTAGTGCACTGAAAGAGAATGCCAACGTTAAAATATCACTACAACAGATCAATTAAGCAAAGCCAAAAGGGTGAAGGAGAAACATGAGATACCTCATCAGCAACTTTCGGGTGTCCAGGATCATCATCAATTGGCCCCATCATTCGTGAAGATTTCCCTTTCTCTAAATAGGACGAACTTGCTGCAACGGGCAGGTCTGTGGGAACATATGCACACAGAGGAAAATAGGTCAGAGACTGCTGAGTCAACAAATAGAGCGAAAGTGTCATGAAACAGCCAACCTACTGGCACAAAAATTGGGGGATGAATGTCCTGAGAAGTCTGCGATGCTTCAAGGGATTGTGATGAAGTTTCTGACACTAGAGGTCGTTCTGTGGGAGGAACCCCTTCATCAGATGACCCTGTCGAAACAATTGCAATAGCTAGAGCTGGAGCAGGAGAGTCCGTGACTAAAGCTTCTAAGCGAGAAGATGAACTTTTCTGGAACTATCAAATGGAATAGTCAAATGAAACATCAGTCCATAAAGATTAACAAGTCATGTTTAAACAAAGCCATTACCTTTCTTTTGTGAATGAGGGGGACATCAACATCATCACTACCATCATCACCAGTGTCATCATGCAAGATCGGAGAAGCTGCAGCTGGCTGTTTCCGGCTAGAAGCACCTTTGGTAGCAACAGCCGGGGAAGTCGAAGAAGCAGAAGGAAGATTTGAACGTTTGTGGGAAGCTGATGGTGATTTGGAAGGGCCCTTGATGGATAGAGGAGTAGCAAGGATAGGGGAAGAAGGGAGAGTCTCTGAACGATCCAATGAATGAAAGGCACGATTAGCGTTGACTGAAAAGAGCCTACGCTTCACAGATGGCCACAGTTGGTCAAAAAGAGGATGTGTGACAGCATTAGGATTAAAAGGAACAAAAGAAAAGCCTTCAGCCAAGCTTTTATTGCGAGCATCTATAGCCCCAGTCTCAGCCTTACTAATAAGGTGAAAACGCTCTGTGATATTTTTGGAGTAACAAGGAGGAACATGCCAAATTTGGCCGAAACCAAGCTGACGGGCAAAGAAATGAGGAGCATATATCTCAACACCAGCCTTAGCATTTGTTCCTGTCATGATATTATGAAACAACTCCCTCCCAACCAAAAATTCAACCCATATAGACAAAGATGCAGTTGCTTCATTCATAGTGGAAGGAGGACGAACAAAAGTGGGGATTTGATGAACGGGAAAAGGAAAGAATGAAGGAATGGAATTCAGTGTATAAAAGAATGTGAAAATTTCTCTGGCAGACATATTTACAGGGTCTAACTGATGAATAAACAACCCATAGCAGACAACTGATTTAGGAGGGGAAGGTACAGCACCAAGTTGTGGGAAATATGCCCTCAACCATAATTGGGCCAACTTGAAATTGAAGGGAGACATTATTCTTCAATTGAAATTGAAGGGACGCCATGCCTCTATAAAGGGCGGCCAAAAGGAATGAACATAAATTCAAGGGTCGACCACGTGCTAGTTCGTGTGATATGGGCAAATAACTCGTAGAAGGCTTCAGACTAGGGACGCAGAGGATATATGTACACAGCCAAACGTGGACAAAAGCTACACGCTCAGCATGGTTAGGTTCAGAAATGGAAGCAGTGTAAAGGCTTTGCATGCTCGAATAAGACTTGGTAATTTTCTTGTCGAACTTCGGAGCAGCACTAGTAACCAAGATGCCAGGAAATATGGTATCGCCTAAAGGTGGGAGGTTGACTAAATCCCTACGTCCCTCAGGGTAATAGACATCGGGCCAAGAGGAAAAACAAAAGTGTTATACTCTGAGGACCAAAAACTTAGCGCGATTGGGAAAAGTACTGAATCATAAATTGGAGGATTGAGGGTAATCTCAAACAAATCAGAAATCCGTGCACGATTAAAAAGTGCTTTTGTGGGACCATGTTTTACCAGACGTGCATGCCAAAAACGAAAAGAAGAATCAGCTTTAGGCCAAGTACGAATACCTCGCTCCTGGATGGGCTTTAACGGTAATGAGTTCAGAAAAGGGAGATTTTCCGTGCAAGGGAATACTTGACCCGCCGCCACTTTCTCTATTGATGCAGCATCATTGAACAATAGGCCAAGATAAAACTCATTCCGGTCTGGATTGGCCGGTGCAAGACGAGAAGGGTTTACATACGGCCTGGTGAGGAGGTTCAGGAAGTCTTCGAAACTAAAAGGGGAATCCGAACGAGTTTGAGAGGTTGCCATTGAACGCAAAATACAAGTTTGTCTGAATTTGCTTAAGAAACGTAGAGGAGAAGCAAGACGATGAACAGTAAAATAAGGGGGAAAAGATGCGAAGTATGAAGACGTAGTTTAGTGGTGCAACGAAGTGGCACGATGTTTGGGTTTAGAGGGGTTGTAACGTCACACTGTTTCAGACAATTAGAAGAAAGTGATGATTGAAAAACCTTGGGAATTTCAAACGTTGCTGGATGACACATAAATGAATATGGTGAGAATTAAAATTAATTCCACCATATTGGGGGGTAATTGTTGACACACAAAACAGGCAGCCCAAGTCAAATGGCCCAAGAGAGGAAATGGCTCAAAAGAAGAAGCCCATATAGAAAGATCAGGGTAAAAGCCCAACCAGAAATATTATTAAATATGATGAAAGCCCAAAAAGACAAAGGTACGACGTCACCCAAGCTTGCAGGACGCCCAGATATTGAGCGAACGAAACACTCTATAATCGCCCAGAGCAGAAGATCAATTGTCGCCCAAGAATGTTGAGTCGTCCAAAGTCCCAGAAATGACTAAAGTTTGTTGTTATCCAAAATCACGATCTAAGACGGTTTGAGCACATCATAATTACACCCTACGATTTGAGAAAGTTGATGGCAAGCAGTTATGAAGAGAGCGTAGTGATAGGAATTGCACACGGTAGTTATTAGCCAGCCGACCATGATGAAAGAAGTGGGTAGTTACAAGCAGTTGTTAAATGATCAAAACTGTCCAGGCCGTATAAAAGAAGGAAGAAGACAACGAAGAGAGGCCCCGACAAAATTCACTCTCAAAACAAAGAACATGTAATTTACTTTTCTTAGATTAACTTTTAATTACTTCAATTCCCTTGTACTTGTGTGCTTGCGCCCCTTGGAGGCATCTTGTTCGTGTCCAAACTGTAATCTTCATATTCGATAAACACCCCTTTTTGGGACTTTGTTTCAAGAGGTTTGTCCCTTACACAATCGTCTGATTCTCTTTTTAATTGTTAGCTAGCGAAAACGCGAGAAACAGAGCCATTCTGATTTTATATCAGAACTTTATCCAACATCAGAAGTATCAGAGATTAGCAGATCAAGCCCAGCCCTGGAGGTAGGGGTGTAAGCGGTCCGATTTTTACGGTTTTTGACAAATTTTCAAATCAAACCATTTTGACCGGTTTGAGAAAAACTCAAACCTAAATCAAACCGTTTTGACCGGTTTGAAAAAAACTCAAACCTAAACCTAACGGTTTGGTCCGATTTTAAACCGCCGATTTCGCGTATATTTTTTTCTGTCTAGTATCTACTTTTATATATTTATATCTTACTAGAAATAAATCTAAAACAAACTAAATATATTTACTATAAATTTAAATAACAACAAAATAAAAGTAAAATCACAATAAAGTAAAGCATAGTTTTTTGTTCGTCCTTTTGACGTTTTAGGATAATACTTTACGATAAAGATACAATACAAGTCCACTAAAATAAATATAAGGTCCAAAAAATTATAATAATGTCCATTTTCAACTAGCAAAAGGAATAAACGAATTAATTTTGTCACAGGACTCAAGAAATATCAAATTTTGTCACAGAATTAGCGAAAGGAAGAAACATTCACATACTCAAGAAACCACATAACTCATAATCAATTTTATCCTTCATACACAAAAAAAATTTTAATTAGCAAATTGGAAAAAAAAAAAGAATTAAGACACGGATCCATCTAATAATGGCTTCCAAAAGACAAGCTGCAAATATTTTTTCTCCCATATTCCACTATATATACCCACCTTCATCTTCTGCAATTTAACACGGAATTATACATATTCTCTCATATGTAAACAAATGTCTTTTGTGCACCTGATAGCCCGAATTTCAACTTTAAACCTTACTCACGATCAATAAATATGTAAACAAATTTCAACTAGAAAGTGACAAAATTTCAATTTTAAGCCTTACTCACGATCAAATAAATATGCAAGAACCTGAAATAGTCTAAGAATACCCGCGAACGTACACTACCGGCGACTGGGAGGTTTGAGATTTCGAGGGCGTTGACGATTTGAGGGAAACCGAAGGCACCGCAGGGAGCGAGGCTGCGACCAGCGAGTTGCGAGTGAGAGAAATGGAAATTGGAAGATTAGGGTTGTGACTTGTGAGTATATGGACCTGGGTTGAGCTGTTTAGTGCTACTTCTTTCAAATTTGGGCCTTTTTTTATATATAATTAGGTTTGGGCGGGTCGTAAATCTTAATAATTAATAGGAAATTAGAAATTAACAAAAAATACCTACAAAATGACAAAATTATTCAATTTTACAAAATTGAAAATTTGGATAATTTTTCAAAAAAAAATCAATTTTTTATTTTTTTATTTTATATATTTTTCGCCGGTCCGGTTTGGTTTCAAACCATAATTAAAATTTTCAAACCTAAACCAAACCGTTTTTGACCGGTTTGGTTTGGTTCAAAACCATTTCGTTGACGGGTCCACGTGGCACCAAACCGTCGATTTCGAAATTGCGGTTTCGATTCGATTTTCCGGTTTAGCGATTTTTGCTTACAGCCCTACCTGGAGGCCTAGGGCCTCATAAATTAAATCAAGGGAACAATAGATAAGTAAGAGGTTTAGTTTTATCAATTTCAAATTTAAGAACTTAAGTTTAAAATTTCAAATTTCAGATATTTTTAAATTTTATTTTTAAATTAATTAATTAAACATATATTTTATTAATTAAATATATTAAGATCACAATTTCATATAATTTGATCACAAATTCTATATAATTGGTCTTATATTATTAATTTGTCACAAATCACAAATTTTACACGTCACAAATTATTTTACGATCACGATTCAAAAATTTTATATGTCACAATTTGTTCATCGATCACAAATCAAAAAATTTATAAGTCACAAATTATTTTACGGTCACAATTCAGAAATTTTATAAGTCACAATTCGTTCATCGGTCACAAATAAAAAAATTTATATGTCACAACTTATATATCGGTCACAAACCACAAATATTATAGGTTACAAGTTAGTAGGCAGTCACAAATTAACATTTTTTTAGCTCACACATTAGTTTTTGGTCACAGTTTATCTTTTTCATTAGTTGAATATTATTTATCGGTCACAGATTAATGAATTTAATGGTCACAAACAACCAAATAATATGTGACCAGCAACCGCACTGGTGACCAGCACCTCACCACTGCCACCAACAGCATGACAACCGAAACCCCGTCGCAGGAACCACCACCACCACTACCTCCCGACAGCAAACTGTCACCGTTACTGTCGCCGTCACCTCCGACCACCACCACCACCGCAGTCAATATCACAAGGAACACTACCCAAACACCATTAAAAAATCAAATCCAAAATAATTAGTCATTGCCACGATCGCCACAACCACTACTTCACTAGCACCGCCACTGCTAGCACCACCACAACTACAAACAACGCGACCATCTACACACCACCACTAACTACCCCAAAAACCACGACACCAAAAGTTTAGATTTTTCACACATTTTCCACCAATAGCAACGGCTCTCACTCCCAAAACTATTGCAGCCCAAAATCGACACCACTAATGCCGCCTAAAAATTGCACAACCAGGATCGTGACCATCACAGGCTCCACCATCACCACAACCACTAGATGCCCACCACCAACAACTTCACGCAACCAACAAAACTACTGCAAATTTTTTGGCTCCAGATCGCGACCAAATATTCCCAAATCGAGACCATCAAAACTCACAAAACCAAACAAATCTCTGGCGGCGGCAATTCTAGCCCATCATTCGCCGCTGTAGCAGTGATGCTCAAGCATTTCGCGGCAACATCTTCGTTGAGCGCATTGCACAATAGTCGCTGTTGAAGTGTCTCACATCGGCAATACGTCGGTGACAACATCGCACTGCAGCGACGGCAGAGTCATCGTAGCGACGACATATGTGGTGGTCTCTGGCCAAAGTTTATGGTGGTTGCGATACATGGATGGATGAGAGAAAGAAGAAGTTAGAGAGAGAAGATGTAAGGTTGAGAGAGAGAGAGAGAGAGAGAGAGCATATGTGAAAATTATTAGGGTTTTGAATGTATGGTTTGATTGGGTGGTTATTAATTTGATTTTGTAATATAATTATTAATACTAAAATTTTGAATTAATATCTAATTTTTGAATAAACAAACTTTAAATCTGATTTTTGAAATTGAATTTTAAAAATTTTGGATGGTTGTAATTTCCACTTAAATCCAGCCTGAAATCTGTCCAAAGCCTCAAAAATCCATCTGTATTATTTGTACCTAGGTTTAGAGGAAGAGGCAATGAGTACTTTTAAAATTGAGTTGATCAAACCCCCTAATTTGTACTTTAATTTTTCAAAAATTGCATATTTCCACATTGGCCTTTTTGATGTTAAAAGACAAATATGCCCTTAAATATGTTATACAATTACAAAATATTATTTTATTTAAAAGACAATACTACCCTTTTAGTTAACAAGTAAAAATCAAATACTTCACACTTAAAATTTCAAAACCAAGTAACATTTCTTATCTTTTTATTCCAACACAGACAAAAAAAATTTCAGACGAGATTCATAGCAATATACTATTCCAGCCATCCTTGATAGCTGCTTGTTTACAACCGTAGGCAATCGGCTGTTAACAGCTAGCTGGTTGGGCCAATTGTTAACAATTGGTTCGACTTTTTTTTTTTAAAATAAAATTCTGTTGCCTAGTGGTTGAACCGATTTTTCAACTATTTTTTATTATAATTAAAAATTTTGTTTCGTCATGAAAATATAGTTATAATTCCGATTTGTTACTTTAGTGATTTCGATTGGATGAAAAATATCGATGTGTACGAAAATAGGCGAGTGATATATGCGATAGTATTCCAATTTCCATAACATCAAATACATCATATGCGGAAATGTACTATAATTTACAAAATAAGCTAAAAGTCAATCTCTCTCAATACGATATGGAACTAAAATTTCAATACAACGAGCATTCATCCATTCTGATTCTACATTTGAAGGTTATTTCAAATGTTGAAGTGAATTATATATTGCAATTGAACAAAATGCACACTAATCCTTTTTGCACGACTTTAGTGAGGAAGAGTGTCCTCGAAGATGAACATGAAGATTTGGATGAATGAGATTACAATGCCAATAATTTTTGGAACATAGTGAAGATAGTTCATAAGTATACACGGGAACATACTTGTTAAGTGAAAATTTGTCAAAATGATCACAGGAAAGCCCGAGCATGATTTATTGGTCGATAGATAATTCACAAGTATCAAGACCCACAGACGATCTACAAATCTTTGAACATCATTAATGACTCCCATCGAGAATACTGAGTGGTCATGAGCTGCCGAAGCCTGGAAGGCCAAAGAATGCACATTTGAGGATTTAATGGGCTCGACCGAGGAGAGTTGTGCTAAATTGGTCAGGTGTTGCCATAAAATGGGGAAAACTAATCCTGACTCGACATTTTTTATTGAAACGGTGGGGGCGATAATTGCTTTAAGTTTTTATTCATGATTCTTGAACAATGCATTCGGAGATTTCAAAATTCTATGCGATCCCTAATTCTAGTTGATGGCACAACTCTGAAAGTTAGATACGAAGGCAAGTTGATTATTGCTACATGTCAAAATACCAACATCCAAATTTACCCTCTTGCATTCAGCATAGTTGATAGCGAGAATGATATGTCGATGCGTTAGTTCTTCACAAAGTTGAGGGGAGTAATTAGGGAAGTTGATGACATTGCCTTTGTAATTGATCGGGGACTGTCTATAATAAATGGTATCGCTGAAATTTTTCTCGAGACACATCATAGGTATTACATGTATCATGTACAAAGCAACCTGAAAACTAGGTATTGGGGCAAAGATATCATTTCATTGTTCAGAAAAGCGGCAGAACCTTATAGTGTTGAAAAATGTAATGAGTTCATGGTTGAAATAGGAAATAAATTATATTGGAGAGACTTTGTAGCGAGAACCTTATACTCTTCTTATTACATGGCTGATTATTGAAGATCAGCGTATACTGAGACCATATTTCCTTTACTGAATGAAGTCGAGTGGGAAGTTCCCTGATAAGTGTGTAAAAACACACTTATTCGGCACTTTTCTGAAATTAATTAGAATTGATATTGAGTATATTTCTATTCATAATTGTGTAATTTTCATGTTTTTAGGCTAAAACCCCGAGAAGAAGAATGACGCTAAAATGGAAGAAAAGGGACTAAAAATGGACAAAAAGCTGAAGTTGGGGACTGAAATGCACAAGCCCAAAAGTTGGAGGACTTGAAGTGTAATGTATAAAGGGCCTAACTGAAATGAAGGTCAAAAGTCAAGGACCAAATTGTACTAAATTAAAGTTGAGGGACCATTTTGCCACTTTCATAAAAGTTTAGGGACTTGGTTGCAATTTTTTTCCTAGGATATTTTGGTTTACTTAATTACTAAGTAAAGCAAAATATCTCATCTTTATATAGGACAAGTGCTGGCACCTTTTTTTTCTCATAAAATAGGATTAGTTTAGTTGTTTTTTTTAAGTTTTTATTTTTATTAACTTAGGCTTAGTTTTTCTCTCTAGGTTTTTTTTCTTCTTCATTTTCTTCTCTCTTTCTTTTCTTTTCTTGGTTGATCTTGGCTTGTTTTGAGGGATCAAAAGTTGAGAGCAAGGAGATCACGCCTCGAGGAATACTTGGAGATCCATTGAAGGAGTTCAAACTACACAAAAAAGGGTTATATCTTCATTTTTGTACTCTTTTCATTATTTTCCAAGTTTGTAATGTATTATAAGTTGAATCTCCTTTGTTTTCATAGATATAAAATGAGCTAGACTTTGTGTTGGAATTTATGAATTGAACTTAACCTAGTTGTTTCATTGATTATCGATATATCTACATGTTTAGTGATAAATGCAGTTGTTATCAAAATCATAGTGTATCGATCATCATGTTTAAGATGATTTCATTTTTGTGACGACAAGGTGAAATTATTAGGTTTTACATCATTTTTGGTGACGCTTAAATGATTGTAATTAATTTTAATGTGATTGTTGCAAGATAGTTGCATTTAATAGACCAAAGTGTTCGATTCATCTAATTGACAACTAGATGAAATTATTAGGTAATTATTTGTGACTGTTGAACAATGATTGCATTAATTAGACCGAAATGATTGATATCTCGGATTTGCATTAGTATATCTTTTGCGCGTTTAGGTGATATAGAAATATACACCTACTCTGAGTGACCCATTGAGCTATTTTCACAGATATTCATGCAATTGGTCAACTTTGTATCGACATAGAAATATGTGGTATGAATTGACTAATTAGGGTTAATATTCGCTCGAAAGAGGGTATTAGCTAAAATAGGAGAATCGGGTCTAACTATCGCATTTTGATAATATGCATCGGCACATAATTGGTTCGAGATCAATGAAACAATAGGTTAAGCGACATCGTAAATTCCAACCACACTCTTCCCTCCGAAATTTGTCAAGACACCTTTATTTTCTTATTTTGTAGGTTGTTAGTTTTTATCTTATATTTTTAAATCTGTGTGTTTCCTTTTGTTGTTAGAATTAAAATTGATTAGAGTGCGTAATCCAAAGTATACATTCCTCGTGGGATCGACAATCCGGACTCTTAAGGTCCACTTTATTACTTGAACGCGACCCGTGCGCTTGCGGTACGATTTTCAGCGAACATTCCCGACCATATTCTCCCATCTAATAGTTTGTTGACACCCGAAGTTGAACCTTGTGGTCTTGGACATTCACGTACGATTAGAATATCACTCATCGGAGAGTTTCCTCCACTACATAAGTGCTATATACTCATCAATTTTGTACAAGTCAATTTCCCTTAAATAACAATTAGACGGATGTGTAATCGTATCGCTGTTAAATGTGAACAATATATACATTTTTTTTACAATTAAATGAACAATTTACGGATCACAATTAAATGAACAATTTACATTAATTTACAATTATTTCTCAATTAATTAAACATATAAATGACCAATATTTACATTTTTTTGCAATATTTATAATTATTTCACAATTAAATATACAATATTTACGGATCACAATTGAATACATACAAATCGCACGCAAACGTATTTATGTTGTGTTTGCTTCGTGATTTTATTTTTCATTATTTTTTTCAGTTTTTTATTGGCAGGTTTGTTGTTGAGAATTGAGATGGAAGAGATTAGTAATATATTTTTTTCCCGTATTTATGTTTTTTGTACGGTTCATGATTTCATTTTTGACCTGCCCATGTTTAGAATTTAGAATTCAGATTACTACGTTTTATTTATGTAGAAGACATAGAGTACATATATCTTTTGTAGTATCCCACAAAGGGCAACGCACTGTTAAAAAATTAGTCATGCCTCTTTACCTTTTAGAACTTCGATATTTAGCCATAATTAAATTTGGTTTGATATTAGAATTAAAAACAATCAAGCAAACATTCATATTGAGGGACATGGCTTACTTGAATTTATATATTATTTACACAAATCACTAATTTTTCCCAAATATATCACCTACCTAGGTTATATTCAAGGAACTGGTAATAACTAAGCCATTTCCCATATTTTCAAGCACTCGACTCATTATTTGGGTATGCTTTAATACGAGTTTTAAATGGATTTGTATAATCAAGTTTAGCTGCTTCGCTTCACCATTGTCAAGATTTATACTGCAATTTGGTAGCGCCTACGTTAAATCACACAAATACAATGAGGTTATCACATCAGATGAAACATTAAGAAAATTAAGGTTGAGGCATTATATAAGACATTAACTTTAGACAACATTGTAAAGCAAATTTATGATCACGTCTATTAATGAATCAAAAAACAAGAATTAAAACGTGATAGCGCAAAGAAGAAGCCTACAACAATTAGAGATTCAAGCCACCAGCCATGATCGAAAGACCTCCTATTTTCTACGAGGGGAGAAGAACTGAGAGGAACGTAAAGGGAGGGTATAATAATGGTTGGCAGACTATATATCCTCGCTCGCACCTATTGCTGATCATAATATGGAGCAGGCCTTTTGAGCCATTCCTTTCTTTTTTTTCTGCTTGGGTGGCTGGAGCACAACTTTAATGGCAGCATCAAAAACTCCTTTCACATTCTGCAGTAAGGAAATATTTCAGTAAGAATCTTGACAAAAAGTCATCAAGAGAAAAAAGGGGGGAAATGATATACACCTCCTGTGATTTCGAACTACATTCAATGTAAGCAGGAGAGCCAATCAATTTTCTCAGCTCCTCCCCCTGGAAGTTGCAAAACGGAAGTAAAAAGTCGACAACTTTGGGGGAATGAAAATTCGATAAGTATAAACCGAACTCTGTTATTATTGAATGAAATGAACAAATTATGCAGTATTCACCTGAGCTGTAGTGATTGGTACAGCACCTGGATGGTCGACGGAAAACTGTTTGTCATCCCGAAGATCTGAATCCACGATTATCGTAAATTATGGATAACTGGATCCTTCTAATTAACAAATCATGAATAATATGCACACCAAAACTTTAAGAGCTGGGGAAGGGTGATATCAAAGGTAGTTGGGAAGTTAATCTACTTGTCTCACACACGACAAGATTTAGCCTTTACATTAAGTTTCATGAGCCAGTTTACGTGACTGCTTGTTGTTAAATCCTATGAAACTAGATTGGGATAATAAGGCCACCATTATATTGCTCATAACCCTGCTCAGCTTGACCAAAGAAAGCATCAATAGATATTTTATCAAATGGTAGCATGAAGGAGGTATTATTTGCACCATGAAACTTGAGCAGATAGAGTGAGAAGATTAGTTTTTATTCCATTCGTTCAAATTTATATTATTATTCATTTTGTTGTTTTTGTCATCGTTTGAGATGTTCGGTACATCTAATTTTCACCATATAAGAATGGGTCACTTCAGTACTGAATAATATGATATGCAGAAGCAGTCTCGTAAACAAATCATGTAGAGATAAGAATCTGGTTTACAGAAAGCATGAAAAGAAATTCAATCAAATATCTCACCAAGTTTTGTGCCAACAAGAACTATAGGAACGCCAGGGGCATAATGCTTCAATTCAGGGATCCACTGGGAAAATGAGCCAAAGCAGAAATAATTTATCAAGCCAAAAGAAACAGTTGTAGATAATCCTAGAAAGTCCAATGTATACAAAGAAAAACACATTATTATATGAGTAGTCAAAGTCACACCTTTTTGGAAACATTTTCATAGCTTGCCTTGCTGATGAGAGAAAATGCCAAAATGAAAACATCAGCCCCGCGATAGCTCAAAGGTCTTAATCTATTATAGTCCTCCTGCCCTGTTCCAAAAAAACAAGTGCAGAATCATAGAGAAATTCATGCCATCTGGGGCTGTGTTTGTGTAAAGCTTCAAAATTACTAATGTCATGAAAGATTTTTCTAGTGTTTACCAGCAGTATCCCACAGGCCAAGATTAACAGTGGCTCCATTGACCACCACATTCGCACTGAAATTATCGAACACAGTAGGCACATAGTCCTGATTCATTTGATAAAGGAAAATAAAACAATAAAACATGTAATCAATTTGAGAAAGAAAAGAACAAATTGTATCCAACATGCATCAAATTATAAATAACAGGTTCAGAGCATGATAAATGGCATATGGCAGAAACAACAAATCTGCACCTAATTCTTACAATGTGGGTGATAATAATTCCATCTTAACCATACATACAGTAAACTGCAACATTTGGTGTCTGTTCCGACATAAATTCTCAAAAAAAAAATAATCTTAAATATAAGAGGGCTTTAAGGATACATCACAGGAAGAGGTATATAATATTGTGTGTGCATTTTCAAAGACAGTTTCCTTTTCTGGTGATACCATTCAGTAACTGATCCACGAAAAAAACTCGAGTGGTGTAATATCCTCGAGATAAATAACCCTTCAATCATTTTCAAAGAAAAAAAAAAACAAAATCCAAACTTTGCAATTAATTTCAATAAACCAATTATGAAAATTCATCCTATGAATAGAGAAATAGAATCACAACAAATAAAAAAATAGGACAGACCGTGGGAAAGGTATTACTGGTATAAGAAATCAAGAGACACGTCTTGCCAACTGCACCATCACCCACAGTGACACACTTTATGAATCTGGAAGCGCTCATTGTTTGCAAGTTCCCCTTCTCTGCCCGAATGTTCAGATCTTCTCCATAACAGCTAATGATATAACGATACTAATTCAGTATATGTAAATATATGTACTTACTAATAAATCTGTCACAATCAGAGAACTCTAACCCTAATTTGAAAAGGGAAATCTGGAGAATGGGAATGAACAGACAGAGATTCGCGAGGGGAAATTGTATTATTCACCCGGGAAATAATGCTGTTGAACAGTTCTTTCACTAATAAAACGGTTCTAATACTAATTCTATTATTTTCCTATTTTTTCTCCACAATTAGGATGAAAAAGAAATAGGAAAAATATCAACACAGGTCCCCAATGTTATACTAATATAGCATAAGGATCTCCAATCTTCTATAATGAGCGTTTAAGTCTTTAATCTTTCCATTTGATAGCACTTAAGTCCTCAATAAACAATTAAGAACCCATCTTCAATATATATTTTTTTCAAAAAAATAAGTAACAAAAGGAAGACAAATGAAAAGAAATCAGGAGAAAAAAAATATTATTTCATATTGCACAAAAACTTTATACATCTAGTAACGAATTAGGAAATTGATATGAACAATTTGACTTTGAACGCTAAATATCGAATTATAGAGATGTTCAAAGAGTTGAAACTCATATTAATTTTGGTTCATATGAAATTCGTTAAATTTCATTTAAAGAATAAAGTTAATAAACTAATTCATCGAATTTGTTGCCAAACATATTTTAAAATTTCTTAAGAAGTTAAGGGAATTTAATGAAAAATACAAAAACTTTTAAGAAACCATATTTTTAGCACTTGTTCGATGGCGAATTAAGATCAAATTTATAGTAAATTTTGATAAACGTTGTGGAACCCATAATGTATCAAATAAAGAAGCTAATGAAAGGAATTTCAGGTGTCACATGGCTAAATTTGATGCAAGAATTTTCACTAAGAGATGGCACTGTTCATCACCCAATGTGTGGTTGAAAAATAATAGAAAGTTTTAAATTTGTGTTTAATATTATTTTATTTGGAGAATATATGGTTAAAATTTAAAAAAAGAAAATTTTGAAAAAATTAACGGGGGACAAACACTAGCTTAATATTTTGACACGAAGTAAGATCATACATATGTAAAATGGCTACTATATTTTTCATTCTTCACACGGACGCGTGCGCTGTTAGGGATTGCGTTGGACTTGCTTATAACCGAGAGCAAATTATGGTTTATGTTAGAGGGAACGGGGATTACTTGGCTTGTATATACATTGGAAGTATTTTATGTGCCTACTTTTAGAAAATAAAAGGTCAACAGATGTTCGATTAACATAAGGAACCATCAGAAGACCAAGAAATGCAATATCTCTTCTATATATAAAGTGGCTATCTAACGGAATTTTGTTGGTTTAACGGAAAATCTAACGGTTTTTTATTGTTTTAACGGCAAAACGTCAAATTTAACGGAATGAAATGAAAGAAAAGAGAGCGAAGAGAGAGAAACTTTGGACCGAACCCTAGAAGCGATTCATTCTCCCCAATCGGTAGTCTGAATCCCTAGAAGCGATTCATTCACGAACTCCGGCCGGCGACGAACAGTGGGTGGCGCTTGGAATCCGTCTCCGCCCGAAGCTACCATGAATCCCCTGTTCATCGATTTGAAACGGTTCAAACGCTGGATGCCCCGAAGCAGCAAGTAGGCGACAATCACCCAAATCTCCATATCGTGTCACCACCGCCAGCAACTAGGCTCCCTTCCGCTTTTCACCAACTGCCATTAACCCGGTTTTGTTTTTCTGATTTCAAATTTTCTGTTAACTGTTATTGTTCATATGAACTGAATTAGAAAGTTGGGCTACTTCATTTTTTTCGGCTTAATTTGAAGTATATCGACAATAATATATGAGGAAATCTGGAATTTACCTATCGTCAAGATTTAATATTTCCATCTACTGATTTTTTCCCTAGGGCCTTATGAGGATGGGAAGCCTGATGCTACCTTTTCGTTTACTGACGATGATTTTGATAAGGTTGCCTCTGGGAAGATGAATCCTCAATTTGCATTCATGAGGTGCCTTTTTAGTTCGTTTTCTACTTCAATTTGTAAATTTGGCTGAATTGATTTGTCTGAGTGAATGAAAATTAATAGTTTTTGAATTTTAAATGTGTTGGATGGATGCAGGGATGCTATCAAGATAAAAGGGAGCATAAGTGCTGCCCAAACATTTACGCCATATGTTTTCTCCAATACTGGGCTTACGGCTTGTGTTTCTTATTTCAGTCCAGCAATTTGAGGCTTCCATTGCGGAGGCGGGGCTGAGAGAGGTGGAGAGAGAGATTGAACCGTCGCGGGCATGGCCCAGGCTGAGGATTGACTTAGAGAATTTCATGGAGGATGAAGATGTTAACCCAGAAGCAAAGCAAATGAGAAGCTCACTTGTAGAGTTTATGCTTGCACTGCGAAAATGAGGTCTATCCAAGTCCATTTTTTCTTATTTGGATTGATTTTTACTGCTATGTTTTTTAGCCTTGGATGAGTGTAGTAAAGGTTAACAATGGTGTTTAAGGAGTGGTGGGGTGGGGTGGGGTACTGATATATGCAGTGAATGGATTCTTTAGTTTTTTTTCTTGCTGGTTTGGTATTTTAGTAATTTATATTTGATATTTTCTTAAATTGAATCCGACTGTCCCTAATTTTTTCTTGCTGCTTTGTTCATCGGGTTATCGGTATTATCAAATTCTGAGGATGACTTTCTTATTGTTTGTATAATAAAATGTAAGATAATGATTATCAGCCACCATCCATGGTTGTGCATCTATATGCAAGCAACATAGAGCGGCCGCTGGTGGTTTTTGGTTGTAGATTTGGTCTCTTCATGATTGTACATAGCCTTAATGCGAAGTCATGAACAAAAAAGATTGTGAGGTAAATTTAGTGCAAGTTGAAGCTGTAGTCTCAATAAAGCGAGTCGTTCGTGAATTGGTAGTTCCATTTCACGGTAATGCAGGCGTTGTTCTTGCTTTTCAATTTGGAATCCTGTACTGTTTTCTGTACATTCAACTTTATTTTTGTTGTACACATTTTTGGTGGATCAACAGCTCCATGACTTCTCATCCTTGTAACAATGATTGCCATCTATTTTTCATACAAATCCAGGTCAAAATATGGTGCACAAAGCAAGAAGCTAGCGTCCTTAACATTGATATGAAGGCTAATATATGCTGTGTAAAATATAATCCTGAGTCTAGCCTATATGTTGCGGTAAAAAACTATTTGTTGCTCCCTGTTTAACCCCCTTTTTTTTGGGGTGAGTGCGGAATTGGAAAGGAGTTATGATAGATATAATGGCTGTTCAGATAGACATAGTAACCGTTCAACATTGTGGAATATTTTCTTAATTTTCTTGTGAAGGCATATAAGTAGGTGATCGAAATGATCTATAGTAGTGATCTGTACATATATGTACATGCTCATGAATCTTGTTGCATCCATTTCTTAGCTATGGGCGTTGTCTGTCCAATCTTGTGGATAAATTGGGATAGAGGTCTATGAGACCTGCAGTGAATTCTCGATATTTTTTGGAAGAGCAATTGCTATGCTATCAAACTGATTGTCACCTTTAAATTTTAATTTGGATGCATATTTATATGATAGGAGCAATTGCATTAGTGTCATGTAATTGAATAAAATATTTTATGGCAAATAGATTGATATAATTATTGCCACGATTTTATTCATTAATTGACAAAAGATAAAGGACGAGGCAAAAGAAATAACATGGAAAAGCAAGAGCAGTAGACTAATATAGACATGAGGTATCATCCTTGAAGTACATCCATTATGAAACTACTGCTTCAGGTATCCACAACTTATTTATCTGTCATTTTTATTTTCTTTGAAATAAGATATGATTGGGAGCATACGTTATAATATATTATGCAGGTTGGCTCCGCAGACCATCACATCCACTATTATGATTTAAGAAACACCTGCCATCCAATTCACGTGTTTAGTGGCCATAAAAAAGTCGTTTCGTATGTAAAATTTTTGTCCAACAATGAGCTTGCTTCTGCATCGACCGACAGCACTCTTCAATTATGGGATGTCAAAGTAAATTTGCTTGTAAGATTCACGACTACAGATATTCTTCATTAAGCACTTCAATACGAACTGCAATAACCATCAATGGAAGCAAATATTCATTGTCAATTACATTCTTTTTAGATGTTTATCATTTTTGGTAATATATTGGAGATTAATGTTTTCAGGTTTGTACATTTAGAGGGCACACAAACGAGAAGAATTTTGTTGGTCTTACAGTAACGCATATGTAGATGGAGAGGTGACAAAGGATATGTTGATAGTGGACTCGTTCAGATTTAAAAGTCGACAAAATTCATTCAAGCTAACTTGTTATGATTTAAGGTGTTATATTAATTGCACATTATTGCTATATTTGATGTCGTAAGGCACATTATTTATAGGGAGTGATGGTCACTTATAGTGATGGAGCATCAAAAAATATGATGTTCAAATGGAGGGCCCAAAGATCACGTCAAACCTATAAAGGTGTAGTTATCGATTTCAATTTTCCAAGGCAAAAGATGAGCCGTCACTGAGAAGAAAAATGGGCTAATTGACCAAACCGAACCCTAATTTTGGTTTTGATTTCTTTATTACGAAGTCAGGCATTGATTTCATGGAGTCCCCTACACCCGTTTCTCGATACATCCCCCAGAATTCCAAGTATTTTTTTTTTCGGCATATGATTTTCTATATGTATTTGTATGAAGTATTTATATGCGGTGAATTTTTTATAGGTGCAGGAAAAGGGTATTTCAGTGTGGGAGTTCTAGCGGGTGTCAAGAAGCGGATGTGGTCAAAATCCCGACGCCGATTAATCGGTCTTCCAAAGCCAAATTATTGAAGCAAAAAGAGGTGTTTGATTTTTATTTTTTTTATCTTTATTTTTTTGTATGTTTTTTCATGAAACCTTGTGTCTTTTGTACACTGGATTCTGGTAGCAAGTGATTATAGGTTTTCTTCTATTTTTCCTTTTAGGAGTGGGTATAGATTTTCTTCTATTTCACCTATTTAGGCATTGGATTGTTGTTCTTTCTTTGGGGATTTTTTTCTTCAATCCTAGAGGTTTTGCGATTGAAATCAAAATTGCATTGAGCAGAATAGAATTAGGCCTTCGAAATACAATGAAGAGTTTTTTTTAGCTGAAACCATTTCGTTTTAAGGTTTCAATGTAGTGATGCATTGCTGAGTTTTTTAACTGTTTTTCTTTTTCTTTTTCTTCTTCTTTGTCCTTTTTTTTTCCCAGTTACCACATCTTAATATAGATTTTTTGTAGTTGATTGATTTTGATGGTGATGTAAACATAAATATGGGAATCTGTGCCTAAAATTTCTGTATTAGGGAAGGAGGGATTCACTGTCAAGAAATATTGAAGAGTTCCCTACCTGATGATTTTGGAAGTTATAACGGTTTTGCATGTTGACAATTTTGCAGCCAAGATGTCAGCATACTATTGTATGAGAACATGCTTTGACTCTTGTTTTATTTTTAAGCAGATTGTGTGAATTTGTATCTTGATATTCTTGGCCATCATAATCAATGTTTGCTCTTACATGTTTGCACCTATTGCATTTATTTGCACTGGAAGATTTGAAATGAAAGAACAAACATAAAAATAGTAATGAGTAATAAGATTGCATGTATTTCAGGTCACAACATTAGAAACTCTGAGGATGACAAGAAGACAAGGCTTGGATCTTTCAAGAAGAAGGCAATTGATGCCTCTTCAATATTCAAAAAATCTAAGACCAGGAGGAGGAGAAGCAACAAAGTTATGTCCATTATGTTGGAAGATGAACATGACCAGGAGGAATTAAAGTCCGTGGATGCCTTGCGTCAAGCACTTATTCTGGAAAAATTATTGCCTGGAAAACACGATGACTATCATATGATAGTAAGGCAACATTCTTTTTATTTTTACGGTCTCCAAGATCCTTTATTTGATTTTTGAGATGAATGCAATGTACACACCTTTTTGGTCCAATAGCAGCAATTTGAATTGCACGAGGGATGCAAATTTTTCATTATCCATTGTTTGATGAATGCCTTCAGATTTTCTGTTTAAGAAACTGAATTTTTTTTTCCCTTGAGCTCGTAAACATTATAATTTTATCTATTTTAAGGTTCAGCACCATTGATACAGAAAACTTCTTGAAATGGGTGATATAGATTATGATTTGCTCGTGATGCAGAGTTTGTATTTAATGAAGAAACTTCTGATGTAGAATATCGGTTTCATTTTAAATTATATTCTTCACAATAAGGCCAAAGATTTTAGTTCTTAAACGATAAGAGAACAGCAGTAAGGTTTAAATAGTTTTTGCGTGATGATAACAAATTAATTCTTAAACAAAACTATTAAACATAAACTAAGCAAACGTGCATTGCACGTTGCTTACACCTAGTAGATAATGAAATGAAAGAAAAAAAAAGATTCTGTAAAAGAGCAAAATACAAAATACGGACTTCATTAATACTTTCTTAAGCTTATAATTCATATCCACGTATTTTTGCATCACGGAGAAAGTTGAATGCCTTTCACGACTAACTTTAATTTCTTCCTTGTATCATTCATAGATACATCATAGAAGCACACGCGTACTAGAAAATATATATATATATATATATATATATATATATATATATATATTTATATATATATATATATATATATATATATATATCAATGCAATTGAATGGTAAACTGGAAATAAACATAAAACTGTATATCTCATTATTAATATTTCGACAAAGAGTAAGATCGTATATATATGTAAAATCGCCATTTAACTGGATCCACACGCTCTCAGAGCTTGCGTTGGACTCGCTTTTAATCGAGAGCAAATTATGGATTTTGTTAGAGGGAACATGGTAAAAATCATGACATTAGCATGACATCAATAGCGATGTCATATGAACAGTGACGTGGGATGAACAATAGATGTGCAGCTGTCTCTTTTAGTCCATGTTTGACAACCTTTAATTTAAGGGTAATTAGCACAAAACGTCCATACATTTCAAGTTCATTGTGGAAAACGTACTTACATTTCATTTTTTGACATTTTCGCCCTTATTTCCAAATTTCTTTGCTAAGAATGTTCTTCCGTCAACTATTCATTAGTTCCTCATTTAATTAAATACAAAAATGTTGTTTTCATTTAAATAAACATGGGTAAAATAGTCGTAATTCATTCAACCTCTTCATCCCACCTCCAACATTGAATCCTCCATATCTGTCACCACATTGAAAGCATCACCAGAAGCCTTCCTTCTTGAAGTTTTATTGTCTTCATCTTCACTATGAATGCTTCGTAAATCATCGGTGTCCCCATAGTCGGTATCCGAATCCCTAACCTTCTGCTCATCTAATACACCAAAACTAAATCAAAATTAACCATTTCACTCCCAACTTCAACAGTAGCTATAGGCACATTTTCCATCTCATAATCGAATTCCACCAAACATTCGACTTTCTCTTCCCCCCTTAGTTCTTCGTTTTGATCTTCAACCACAACTTGTTCTTCTTCCGCACTCAAGTCACCGACATTTGTATCTTCCTCATTCTCGTATTGTAAGGTTTACTTGTATTATGATCACAACTCGTCAGCATTCTCTCGCAAAAATTGATCTGACCAATTACCTTCAAGCTCCCATCCTTCATTTTCTGCAACTGAAGGTACATAACGACCTTTAAATGTTTGGTCTTCATCAACTTGCCTTCAGGCTCCCATCCTTCATTTCCTGCAACTGAAGGTACGTGACAACCTTTAAATGTTTGGTCTTCATCAACTTGTGAAGACCAATGATGCAACAGCAATGCATATGATTGCATTCGGGCTACAACATATATTTTCACATTGGATGTCCATCACTGTCCCTAAACATTTTCTTTATATTCTCTTCACTCTCTAATCTCGTCAACCCCTTCCCTAAACTCATTTTTTTATTCTTAGGCTCCGTTTGATAACACACATTTTTCATGGAAAATGGGAAAATTTTTTCCGTTTTCCAAATTTTGTAGTGTTTGATAGACAATTTTTCAAGAAATTTTTTTTTCACCTTTCCAAATTTTCCATCTTTTTGAGGAAAATAAATTCTTAATGTTTTGGTGGGTAAATATTTTCCATTTTTTTTTTGGCAATTGGAAAAAATTTTAGACAATGGTAAAAAAAAAAAAAATCAATTTTATTGACAATTTCCTAGCAAAACAAAGCCTAACGAATGGTATTCGGTATGATTTTTTTTTTTCAATTTTTTTTTTGGCAATTGGAACAAATTTTAGACCAAATGGTAGAAAATATTATCACTTTAATAGAAAATTTTCATAAAAAATGAAGCCAAACAGACACCAAACTTTCAACATTTTCCATGAAAAATTATATCAATCAAACACAATTAATTACAATTCTCAGTAAAATAATTTCTAGGCAAATCAATTCCCTGTAAAACATTTTCTTTCCACCCATTTTTCACAT
This sequence comes from Fraxinus americana, assembly GCA_035079005.1. Classification (NCBI taxonomy): domain Eukaryota; kingdom Viridiplantae; phylum Streptophyta; class Magnoliopsida; order Lamiales; family Oleaceae; genus Fraxinus; species Fraxinus americana. Next base: position 34,232,774 of record CM068717.1, on the reverse strand, counting down.
TTGCAATCAAACAGACCCTTATAGTAAAACGCCAACACCCTTTCATCATAAGTTCCGTATAAGAATTTACGCAAATTCTCTCTAGTGCACCATTTACCATAAAGAAGTCGACGAAAAGAACAAATCCCCCGTCGTACGCTACATTGTTTGGCTTATCATAAAATTGGCCTCAATATTGTACTTCGATAGTGAAATATTGAGAATTACCACCCGCATGCAATAGTAAAAAGTTCACATCAAAATCGACCAACGAATTGGGGATTTTCAAGCATTGAGAATGACATCGACATGGACATTGAGAAAATTCACATCAACACTGAAATGAACACAAAATTCACGCCAAAGTGAAATATTTACAGTGACATAGAAACATCGAGTGCACCATACTAAAGTGGACATAAATTGGGGAATTGTACAATGAAATTGTGCGAATGCACAGTGGAATTAGACGAGTTCACATAAAATTTAGTGAATGAACACATACCAATACTGGGTCAATCATCGCCAGGATTGTAATACCCAGATCAGGAAAGTTTAAAAGATTTGATAGGTACTACTCATACCAATAAGGTGCACCTTCTTTTCTGGAAGTCCATCGTTAGAAACTCCACAGTTAAGCGTGCTTGGCTTGGAGTATTTTTATGATGGGTGACCCCCTGTGAAGTTTTCTCGGGGAGCGTGCGAGTGAGGACAAAGCATGCTGAAAAGACCCAAGTTGGTACAGTGAGGACAGTACGTCGTCGATCTAACGGCCGGGACAGCCCGTTAAGTGGGACCCGGGTCATTACAAATGGTATCAGAGCCCGGTTGCCAGCCGGAAATCGGGAACTAAGTGCTATGCGGGACAAAGTGCTACGCCATAGGGCGGGAGCCACCTCTTGAACCTGTAGGAGCCACCTCTAGAATCCCAACGCATGGCAACGGATCCTCAAATGGATCAAGCGCGACGAGGACGCCGCGAGTCTAACGGGGGGTGATTGTAATACCCAGATCAGGAAAGTTTAAAAGATTTGATAGGTACTACTCATACCAATAAGGTGCACCTTCTTTTCCGGAAGTCCATCGTTAGAAACTCCACAGTTAAGCGTGCTTGGCTTGGAGTAATTCTATGATGGGTGACCCCCTGGGAAGTTTTCTCGGGGAGCATGCGAGTGAGGATAAAGCATGCTGAAAAGACCCAAGTTGGTACAGTGAGGACAGTACGTCGTCGATCTAACGGCCGGGACAGCCCGTTAAGTGGGACCCGGGTTGTTACAAGGATTCTTAAAAACGGAAGAAACATGTTGCTCCTCGAAGGTCTGCGTAACAATAGACCGTATCAAAACTCCACGCAGACTCTCAATCATGCCAAAAACCAAAATACGAAATGGAAAACAAAATACCTAACATGTAATGTTTCTTACCTTCACTCGATAAAAAAACCCTCAATGCGTGCTTCCATTGTGCACCCACGAGATGAGATGAGAGCATATGGGAGGAGAAAGGAGGAACGGTTGTAGAAATGGAAGAAAGATGGGAATTTTTGAAGAAGAAAATCATAATAGAATGTTCGCGCGTAAGAGGAGATGAAGGGGTTAGGACTATTTTACCCTTATTGATTGAAAAGAAAAAACATTTTTTTATTTAATTAACAGAGGAACTGACAGATAGTGGACGGAAAAACGTTCTTTGCAAAGAAGGGAAAATAATGGCGAAAATGTCAAAAAAAATGAAAGGTAATGACATTTTTTCACGATGAACTTGAAAGGTAGGAACGTTTTGTGCTACTTACACTTAATTTAATTTAGCCCTTGTTTGATCCCATTTTTTTAAAATTCATTTTTCAAAACTCTTTTTTAACCATACATTTTTCAATAAAATAATATTACACATAAATTCAAAATTTTTCTTTCATTTTTAACCACATATTCTCCATCAATCTACTATTCCAAAATACATTATTTCTTCCAAAATGGAGCTCCAACAAGGGCTTAATTTTTGCTACATAATCATTTTCAATCACATTCGTGCAGTAAAATATTCTACAAGTAAATCCCTAACTTTTTCCTCATTTTCAACCACATGTTCTCCAAAACATACTATTCAAAATTATGTTTTTAATTTAAAGCCACCTAACAGGGGCTTAATATTTGTAGGAAATAATTTTGAAGTGAAGAACTTGAGCAAAGTACAAAGAACTTAGGGTCCGTTTGATTGAAATAGTGTAAAATGGGTAGAAAGAAAATGAATTCAAGGGAAAGTAATTGCCTAGAAATTGTTTTCCAGGGAATTGTTAATTTAGTGTGTTTGATTAGTATAATTTTCAACCCCGAAAATTTTTAAATTTTGTATTCGTTTGGCCTTCGTTTGCATCAAAATTGTCCGTTAAAATGATAATTTTTTCTACACTTGGTTATAAAATTTGTTTCCATTGCCAAAAAGTAAAAAAAAAAACGAAAAAAAAATTGTTTCCTAAAAAATCATTTTTTTAATCAAAGTTTAGTATTAGTTTGGCCTTCGTTTGCATCAAAATAGTTTATGAAAGTGAATTTTTTTTTACACTTGGTTATGAAATTTGTTTCCAAAAAAAAAAAAAAAAAATGTCCATGGAAAAGCTTTTCCCACCAAAATGGTGGAAAAAACTTTTCACCATATTTAAGGAAAAATGGCGCGTGAAGGGATGGCTAGGAAAAGATTTTCTTGGCAATTGTTTCCTCATCAAACAGCCAATTGTAGAAAAAATGGAATTTGTTTTCCATTTTACTTGGAAAAACTACCCAATCGAACACAACCTTATTAGAAATAGAAATAGAAATAGACATAGACAGACAATATTTACGAGTTTCAACTCAAAAAAAAAAAAAAAAAGATAAATACGAAGGCACGTGGTTCACAACAACTTTGATTTTGTGCACAATGAGAAAGTATATGAAAAAGGCTGAAAGAACAGGAAAAAATACAAATTTTCTATAGAAATTTTGAATTCCACTCACATAGAGTGGCGAGGCCCACATGAATTAAGCCCCTGTTTGGACAACATTATTCCAAGAATGAAAAAAATAAACTGTGCCGCTGGAGCTCTAATTTCCCAAAAGTGTGAGATGCAAGTCAACAAAAGGGGCCAAGTGGGGCCCTTCAATGGTACAATTTTTTCTACAAATGGAGGAATAATGCCGTCCAAACAGGTGCTAAATATTGCTAAAAAAATCGAGACCCAACTATTGTGTGTATTTTGTCCATTTTCTATGGATAATTTCCTGTACTCATAGCATTGCTCAAAGTATAAATATGCAAAATTCGAGTGCAATATTATTTTATTTAAAATGCTAACTAATTTATTGGTGGTGGTAGTAGTAAAATGAGTTAGCAGTGAAATGGTGGTAACAGTAGTGGAGGCAAAATGGAGAATCCTAAAATTAATTCCGAATAAACGATAAATTGCGGTTCAAAGTTAGAAGAAAAATAAGAAGGAAAAGAGGTAACACTGTCGCTCGAATGGCAGACTAGTACCTAGCTAGAGGCGAAGCATCGCTCGAGCGACATACTAGCTACAGGCGGGCGAAAAGTTTTTGTTGACAATGTGTCACTGACGCTCGAGCGAGAGACCGAACATCAAGTGATGCTTTTTTCGTGAATGTTGCTGAATTTTGTAGCGTGTCTCCTCTCTTACAATCTCTCTTCTTCTATGAATATGACCATTTGGACGTCTATTATCTATCATATATCATTTTGCATTGAGTTTGCATCAAAATCTCTTGCAAAACCTTTCCAAAATTCATTCTAAAAATTGTTTTTTGTTGAGAGAAAGAATTGTTTGAGTTCACTGTTACTCGTGGTTTGAAGCGTTTCTACCACAAGCTGTTTCTGTTGTATTTGGGAGACAAGTGTCATAATCCATTCACAACGTTGTGAGGCAATTTTATTTCAAGGAGAAAGTGTTTTAGCACTTGCCTCAAATTTTTTGTTCGTCTATCCTTTCTTTCTTTTCATTTTCTATTCCATAAAGTTTAATTACGCTAATGTGAATTAAATTTTACTATTCACTTTATCAATTACAAAAAAACATTTCACTGCACAATTAACTCACAATTTCTCCATAAACATTCCATTTGATTACTCCATATTTCTACAGTTGTTGGTAAACTAGATTCAGAAAAATCATACATTATGCATCAAAATTCGATGTGAGCCTTTTCTCTTAGGGTCCGTTTGATTGCAAATGTGAAAAATTGTTGGAAAGAAAATGAATTCCAGAGAATTGAATTACCTAGAAATTATTTTATTGAAAATTGTAATTAATTGTGTTTTATTGATATAATTTTTCACTTGAAAAATGTTAAAAGTTTGGTGTCCGTTTGACTTTATTTTTCATAGAAGTTATCCATGAAAGTGATAATTTTTTCTACCATTGGGTTTAGAATTTGTTTTAATTGCAAATAAAAAAATAAAATTAAAAAATTACATTTTTTTAAAAAAAAATTACCATACCGAATACCATTCGTTTGATTTTGTTTTACATGGAAATTATTAATAAAAGTGATAATTTTTTTACCATTGTGTCTAGAATGTTTTTCAATTGCCAAAAAAAAAAAAAAAAAAAACCTGAAAAATGGATTCTCACCAAAACCTCAAGAAAACAATTTCCAGCGAATCCCAGAAAAGTTGGCGCGTGAGGCAAGTTCAAGAAAATATTTTCTTGGCAAAATTTGTCCAATCAAACACACCAAAACTTGGAAAATGAAAAAAAATTTCCTACTTCACTAGAAAATGTGTGCTATCAAACATACCCTTAAGGTAATCGGTAATCATAAACAATAGATCGTTACAATTTGTAATTTAATTACCTAATTACAAATCAAAATTAATCGAGAAATTAACAAAAGATCAAAAAAATTTCAGACCCAATATTATTTATTTTTCATTCGGTTAATAAATTGTGGTTTATTTTTTTAAAAAAAAAATTAATTGTTACATGTTTAGTGTGTGGTATAATAAATAAAAATCGTGGTGTCAATTAAAGATAAAAGATAAGGTGGTTATACTGACACCATATTTTTTTATTTGTTACCCCACATTTAAGTTGCATTGAAGGTTTTGAACATTTGTTAATCGTCGTACTTACCCTTTTTTTTTTTTTATCATCCATTTTTTTATTAATTTTATATAAACCATTATGTAAAATCATTATGTAAATGTAACACAATCGTTGTTAACAATGATGGTTTCCATCCAAAAAATTCATTGGGAGGGTTTTAAAAAACTTATTTTCTCATCATATATTTACGCCTTGTATGGGAGAGATTAAAATCGGATTAAAATTGAAAATATAGCCGTTATTGTTGACTTTTATTAGACGAGTGGGACCTAATAACGGCCATATTTTCAATTTTAATTGGCTTTTAATCCCTCCCGAACGGGGCCTTAAACGAGAAAAAATAACAAATATAAAATTTCAACAAATAATTTGCCTATTGTTTCAAAACACGCCAGAAGAATATCTGTACAGTAACCTTCAACAAGGTCAAAATGTGCTAACTAAAAGAAGAGTGATGATAAGAATGCAACGAAAAAAGATGTGTCATAAGTGCGACAATGAGCAAATATTAGGCCCTGTTCGGGAGGGCTTAAAATTCAATTAAAATTGAAAATATGGTCGTTATTGGGTCCCACCCGTCTAATAAAAGTCAACAATAACGGCTATATTTTCAATTTTAATCTGATTTTAATTCCTCCCAAACAAGCTCTTAGAGACTTTTGATACTATTAAAATGTGGTGCAAAAACACGAACAAATATGGTGTAAATATATAATTACACTTAAAAATGCCATTTAGTGAGAATTTTGGAGGTGCAAAAATGAAAGGTAAAATTGTGGTCATCAAAGAATAAAAAGTGAAGATTGATAACCTAATTACTACCTTCTATTAGTTTGGGATTTTACCTGTAATATAAAACCAAAAGTCGTCAATCCACGCGTGATTGTGGACTTCAATCACACCTAACCAAGTTTCATTGGATAATAAAAATATTTTTTCTGCCAAAAGTCCCAAACCACGCTTACCATGGACTTAACCACACCTAACCAAATAAAACAACTCCAACTACCCAAAAACCATGTCCTGTTTGTTGGAGATTCTTATTTCTTTTCCTTAAAGAAATCTATTTTTTTTTATTACTATATCGGAAATATATGCTTACATGTTGATTTCTTCAATCAAATTGTTACATCGTACAAAAGATAACACTTGTGAATAGACAAAAAGTGAGTTAAAAGATGTAAGTCACAGTTCTCGTGTGATGATCATTTGCTGATCAATTAAAATTTAAAGCACACGTCTTACCATTTTGTTAAAACGAAAATTAAATAATTTCCATAAAAACTTGGATGGAATTATGTGGTGAGTTTCCTCAATTTACTTTAGATATATGATATTCACTTTTTGAAATTTTTGATCAATTCTTTCAAATAATACCACTATTCTTTTAAAAAACGTTACAAAAATTTCAGACTATTTAGACATTTTCTTTACATAAAAGCAAAAATGACGAGTTATAGTTCATTTACACATTCATTGACAACAATAAGGGTGTGTCTGGAGAAAATTAACATCAGAATTCTGACCGTTATAATGACAATTTTTTAACCGTTTGGAGGAAAACTGGGACCCACTTGTGAGATAGCTGGTCAAAATCTGCGGCTGCAAGTGGGTGTGCAACGATCACAAAATTGATACTAATTTCCTCCAAACACACCTAAATCTTTACTATCGAAAATTTCTTCAATTTTATTTAGATGAAACTTTTAAAGAAAATCATTATAGTCTTTAGAATAATTATATTTTGCACTAGTGATGCTAGAGCAGAAGTGTATGTGTCATTATGTGATATGTTCAATTAAAAGTGAAATTATATGATTTGTTTAATTGTACCTTCTAGATACTTAAGTTGTTTTTGATTGACTTTATTTTTCATGAAAAATGTCTTTTTTTTTTTTTTTTTACCAAAATTCTTACTTTTGGAATGTTTGATTGACACTTTTTCAATGAAAAATATTTCAAAAGTTAATCAGATGACAATATTTTCCTAAAAACTAAGGAAAAAAGATTTTCGTTGCAAAATTATGGTTTTTTTTATTTTCTAAGCAATTCACTCACACTCTCTCATCTACTTATCAATAAAAGATGAATAAATATAATATTTTCTAAATTGAAAACTCCACAAATCAAATACATTTAATTAATAATTTTCATGAAAATAAGTTCTAAAAAATTTCCATGTAAATTTCATTATTGTAATCAAACACACCCTTAAGGCGTGTTCGGTAGAGATTAAAATCGGATTAAAATTGAAAAATTAGCCATTATTGTTGACTTTTATTAGACGAGTGTGACCAACAATGATTAAATTTTCAATTTTAATTGAATTTTAATTTTTACCAAACGAGCACTTAGTCTATTTTTTTTTTTTTAATAAGACTGGATAACCATATTATTAAATTTTAGGAAAAACCGAAAATCGAGACTTCCATTGTTTCTACTTTCTACATCCCAAGTAGAGACGCGTGAAGTAGAGACACGTGTATATATAAGTTATATACTATCATAATTTATTTATACGTACATATATACATACATACATGAGTAGTAGATATTTGTTTTGTTTATATAGATGTTTCCATAATGGCTAAGCTGATCCATCCTCTTTTGTAATATTAAAAAGGAGAAACCTGCAATTATTTCCAAAATAGAGATTAAGAATTCATGGAATTTTACACATATCCATCTAATCCTTTGCCCTCATCTTCATCTTCTTTGTTATCATTCGGGTATTTCATCGACAAAATTAAACAATGTTTCAGCTTCGCTCTGTCTGCAATTGTCGGAAATGTATTCTCTGCAATTTTCACCTTTTTCTTTGCCATAGGTGAGTTTGTTTTAATTTTTTGTTAATGTTTTCAAAGTAAATGGGTTTTAATTGGTTATCGATATTGCAACTGTTCAATAAAATGGCTGTGGTTCTTGATTCATTTACGTGCTTTCTGATTCTGATTTAGGTTACCACGTATGTGATATTTTGAATTAGGACTTTTCCCCCAATTTCGTAAAGTAATAAGAAATTGTAAAATGAATGGTTTTCCCCCAAGAGTATGCGTGATTATGTTTAAATAACTTGTGTGTAGGGAGGCTCATTTGAAAGGGGTATTTTCTCTGTTTCTCTGGTATTCGTTATTGAAGCTAAAGAAGGAATTTTGGTTTGTTCCTCCACTGCAGTTGGTACTTTATTAGGTGCAATGACCGGAGCTCTAATCGGGCAAGAGACCGAAAGTGGGTTTGTTAGGGGGGCTGCCGTTGGTGCCATCTCTGGTGCTGTTTTCTCAATCGAGGTCTTCGAGTCTTCACTGCTTTTATGGCAATCAGATGAATCTGGCGTTGGATGTATACTGTATTTGGTGAGCTACGGGCTTTACCCGAAAGATCATCCCATTTTAGATTAGTTGTATTGTCTAATTATCATTGAACTGCTTAATTGAAACTTTTTATACACATTAATGATTAATATTCTGAAATTGTGTAGATTGATGTGATTGTGAGCCTTTTAAGCGGTAGACTCGTCCGCGAACGCATTGGTCCAGCTATGCTTAGTGCTGTGCAAAGTCAAGTATGATTCTATTTGATTGACAAAATATAGGGATTAAACAGAAATTTATTTTAGAGATGTTCTAAACAATTTTCCTTTTTCTTGAATCAGATGGGGGCCATGGAAACAATGACCTTTGAAGAGGACGCGAACATTTTTGACACAGGTGGATCAAAGGGTCTGGCTGGAGACACAGTTGAAAAGATCCCAAAGATTACAATTGGTAAAGATGGAAATGTTGATGCTTCTGGGGAGAGAATCTCTTGTTCAGTCTGTCTTCAGGTACTACTAATCACAAACTTTTTTGATCAGTTGAATTGATTGCTAAGAAATCTCATGGCATCGTCTTCTGAACATTCAGGACTTCCAGGTCGGGGAAATTGTTCGAAGTTTGCCTCACTGCCACCACATGTTTCACCTCCCTTGCATTGATACCTGGCTGCTTAGACATGGATCTTGCCCAATGTGCAGGAGGGACCTGTAATCTTCTCTTCTCTGTAAATTATAATTTACTTGTTAATTTCATCATACCTACATCTAGGGTTTCTTTATTTGTTAGATAAACCCTCAATTACACAAATTTTCCACATAGCTATATGTAATTTAGGTTTGAGATTGAGTAATTGAGTTTATTCATTGTACTTGGATCACATTCTGTATAGTGAATTTTGGGATATTAGAGGGATTTGCTGATTATGTCAGTAAAATAATTTTATTTCTTATAAGAATTTCAAGATATTAGTACTACTTAATTTTGTTTCCTTCATAATCATAGAAAGCAATTTGAACGATATCTGAGCAAGATTTTGTGAGATTTCGATCAGAGAGTGGCTTTAGAATGCAGCACTTGCGTATTGAGCGACTGTCCTGGATCAGCCAGGATGTAATCTGTGATGGTTTGAGATTATAAATTGAAAAAAGCAAATGGGGTTTTTAGGTGTTTAAATATTAGAGGCTGGAAAAAGAGTTTTTGGTTGTTTTTATTGCAGGTAGAAGGCCCTCCGTTGAATTCATCAGAGACAAGTTCAAACTGACATAGAACCCAAATATAGAGACAATTTCAAATCTACATAGAGGACCTAGTTCAAGAATAGATAAATGTTCACATTTATTTCACAAGAACAAGCATGAGTCTCAAAAAATGGCAGCCGATGATGGATTTATAGATGAGTATGCATCAGAGCTGTTGAAATTCATATACAGTGATAGGTTCAAACACACAATGGAACCTAACACGAACATATTCAATACTACGTTGTGAAAAATTCATATATGATAATGAGGTTCGGTTTTGAGGGCCTGGTGAGAGTTTGGATAAATGGTCGCATTTCGTTCTTGGGTTTATTGACGAGTATTCATCAGAGCTGTTGAAACTCATTTTTGGGGATAGGTTCAAACAGAATTGGAACCTAATACAAACTTATTCATTACTACATTATGAAAACTTCATGTGTGATAATAAGGTTCGATTTTGAGGATGACCTGGTGAGAGTATGGATAAATGGTCACTTTTTGTTCTTGGGTTTATTGATGAGTATGCATCAGAGCTGTTGGAACTCATATTTAGAGATAGGTTCAAACAGAATTGGAACCTAATACAAACTTATTCATTTCTACATTATGAAAATTTCATGTGTGATAATAAGGTTCGATTTTGAGGATGACCTGGTGAGAGTTTGGATAAATGGTCACTTTTTGTTCTTGGGTTTATTGATGAGTATGCATCAGAGCTGTTGGAACTCATATTTAGAGATAGGTTCAAACAAAATTGGAACCTAATACAAACTTATTCATTACTACATTATGAAAATTTCATGTGTGATAATAAGGTTCGATTTTGAGGATGACCTGGTGAGAGTTTGAATAAATGGTCACATTTCTTTCGAAAGAACATACATGATTCTAACAAAATGGCCACCGATTATGCAATACTTATGCTTGTATGAATTGAACTGTTATTTACTCAAGGACAAGGTCTCATGTTTACAGGAATTATGCAAACTTTTATATCCCATCCACAAGTTATTTACATGTAGATGACATTTTGTGCAAGGAAGGGACGGTGAAGGCGCATCATACTATTAAAGTCGGAAACAATAATGTTCACACAAAAATGAGCAAAGCGTAATAGAAAATTCAAGGACTAACTTTTTTTAGTGGAAAAAAAGCTAGAAATATCGTATACGCGGAGGGAGAAAAGTCAAGTTGACATGCACCTCTGGTTTTTATGTAGTGTGCGAAGTAAACAAGTTGAAAAGAAATGGTTTTCATGGGAAAATTGAAACGTTCTTCTTCATCTCTTGAACCAGCCTTTGAAGTTTGAACAAAGAAAATCTGTGTGATAAATAAAGGATTAATTACTTTGAAGTTTACTGAAATTTCACCATACTTGTTGGTAGATTACTGAACTTTGATTTGTTGTGCAATTAAGCCCTTGTTTTAAGAAAATAGAGTTTTGAATAATGATTTTTCGAAGAATGTTTGGTTAAAATGTAGAGAGAAGTTTTGGGTTTACGTGTAAAATATTTTATTGTGTAAATGTGGTTGAAAATAAGTATGAGATTTAAAGAGTTTTGAAATAATGGTTGTCAATTAGGGGCCAAGTGTCTTTCTTTGGATTGTGTCAATGAACGTACAAGAATTAGTTGACACGTTCATCAAAATTAAAGTTGTGTCAATGTGTCAGGTCATTTTTCACGTGTCTTCGAATATAAGTTGATTGCACTAGAGGTCATTGGACTTTCATCGTAGTTGCAATTTGGAAGAATAAGGCAACTAAATCAGTAAACTGGCTGGGACCATCCCAGGCCCGGACCGACTTTATACATTGAGCCGTGTGTAAAAAAAGAAAAGAAAAGAAAAAACACAACAAATTGTGGTAGAGTTGGATAACGAGTGGCTCTAAGTATAGACAAATTCGAGTATACCAATTTATTTTAGTTTATTGATTGTGTTACACTGAAATCAATAAACTCAAACATGTGATTTCAATGGTATGACTATCTTCCAGGTTAAGTATAAAGATTCAAACAATTAGAACCATCGCAGAAATATCATAGACACGGAGGAAGATGAGTCAATTTTGGTTCAACCCACATTTGAACAAAGAAAAGTATGGAATTAACTTCAGAGTTTGTGCAAAATTTCAAATTGGTCCTTAAAGTATTCTTTTATCCTATTAGCCACTGAGATTATTTTACTGAATCTGCTACTATGATATAAACTAATCCAACTTTAACCAGTCATCGACAGTTTAAGACATAGTCATCAAATGGAGACAGATTGCTTCATTTTAGATGGTTTAAGTCGTAGTTATTACACTTAATCGATCCAGCTCACAAATCCATTGTGTGGAACTATGAAGGCTCAGCTCGATCATCGGACAACAGTTAAACAGTCAAAGTTGTTCAATCTGATCAAAACTTCAAATCAAATAGTAATTTTATCAGCATGAAGCAACCAATTTTACTAAATAATAGACGAGTAATCTATGAACCCTGATGCTTTGATCGAGTCAACTGCGTCATTTATTTTGACCATTTGATGTGTTAATTATTAGAAACAAAATAGAAACTTTTTAATTCTTGTTACGAAAATTAAGGTCAGGCTCATCAAGCTTAATTTCAGGTAGTATGATTTTGGTTCCCAATCTATTAAAAAAGTTGTGAGTCGGATTCGTACATGATGGAAGTTTTCAATGTCCCAACAATCGACTATATCTTTTTTAAATAAATTTTTTTTCCTTTGTCCTTTTAATATTTTACTTTACGGTGGTAAATAGTTAATTATGGTGTTTAAATTTTAATTATTAAGTTGAAAAGTTACAGAGAAAATCATCGTATTTGCATGGTTATACAATCAAATTACTAGGCAAATAATACTAAAAAGTGATAAATTACCATAAATAATAGTTGTACAATTGTTTCTATATTTATCTAAGTTGAATATTATTGACATGGACATTGACATGGACATGAACATTTGAACTGTACAGAAAGATGTAGAATTCCTTTTTTTTTTTTTTTTTTTGGTTGAACCCCAACCTTGATGCCCCCCCCACCCCACCCAGCCCTCTAGAGTATTATGAAGGAGGTAAATCGCGGGATGTAGAATTCTTGTTTTTATTTGAAGTGGTGTGATTGATATAAAAAATGATGGTCTATTCTAAATTTTTGAATTTGTTGGATTTAATTTCACATAACAACAACGACGACGAAAATCATGAATTTGCTAATTTTTTATTAGATTTATGATATTATTTGTAGGTTGATTTTATATTTATAATATTTTTACTTGTTTAATCAATTGTATTTTTATTCTACGCTTTACATTTTAAAGTCTTCATTTTATATTGTTTTTTTCTTCTTCTAATATTTTATATTCATGATTCACACCTTAAATTTGCCGGTCGCTTAAATTGCGAACTCAATTCCACGCTGCTACACAATTAGTGAGTATTTCGTTTGCGACAACGTCACTAATTTTTTCATTTTTTTGCTAACTACAATTGATAATGGTTTATGTTTAATGAAGTTATTAAATTGTTTTAGGCTTATCGACTCATTTATATATAAATTTTACTTGTTGGGAAAATATTGGAGAATCAAAGTATATTAATCAAACCGAAGCCCATGTTTACACGGTTTCCTTAAATTGAATTCGCCGCCTCATCGGAGTGCAAGAGGTTTGATCGGTGTTCGATTCTCAGGATACAATTGGTTGTCGGTTCACGCTGCACTACGTTAACCGCCTACGAACTAGCTGTGTTTATCTCTGAAGGAACTTTAGCAAATGAAGGAAATGAACAACACCGGAAAGAAGAAATGTGATGCTAGAAGTTTAGAAGGAAAGCAAGTATTTTTTTTTCCCCTTGTTGTGTTTTTCTCTATTGAGAGCTCTTCTATTTATACACATAGAAGATGAGCCATCTCTTTAATGCATTGAGTGATGAGTTACTTGAATGAAGAGTTAATCATTGAAGAGATGAGTTTCTTGAATGAGGAGTAAAGCATTGAAGAGAGAAAGAGAGTAAAACGAATAATGAATAATGAGAGAAAGAGAGCAAAACGAATCAATCCTGCATAGGATAGGTAGCATTTAGCTTTGAACCTTCCCTTGTAAAAATCTATCGAGTATTACTAGCAAACCAGTGGATCTGATGCCTTGAACTGTTTCGCCATTTGTGTAAACTAAAACAATAGACCTCACACAGGACCATTCTAGACACAGCGTAGTTCTCAAAGTTGTGTTCGTTTTGGCCATAAACACGTCGCCTGGTTTTGCAAGTGTTTATTCAAGGATGTAGCCTTCCCAATCCTTATAGAAGCGGCCCCACTTCACACTCACATAGGTGACCTCTTAACTCAACATTTCACAACAAACGCTTAAGGGTCATTAAAAGCATAGCTTAACCTGCATCTTCTAATCACTGTGAGCACCATAGGAATGAGTAGAAGGAGAAATTTCTCAGTGATTTACACAGATATACATGGTTTAGTTGTCCCTTTGAACCTAGATTCTGGGAGGTCCATTCAGCTAGGTTGGGTTTCCACCATGATACCTTTCAACGTCATAGGCTGCAAGCCCATTCCCCTCGATGTTTTTTCAACTAGCTCTCGAGTTAACCCTTTGGTTAGCGGATCTGCAATATTATCTTTTGACTTCACGTAGTCCAGAGTGATAATACCTTGTGAGAGTAGTTGTCGAATGGTATTATGTTGTCTTCAAATAACTCGAGACTTACCATTATACATATTGCTCTGTGCCCTACCAGTTGCTGATTGATTATCGCAATAAAAACAAATTGTAGGCACATGCTTTAACCATCTTGGAATATCCTCAACAAACTGGCGAATCCACTCTGCTTCTTCAGTTGCTTTGTCCAAAGTGATGAACTCTGATTCCATTGTAGATCTTGCGATACAAGTTTGTTTGGACGATTTTCAAGAGACAACTGCACCACCAAGAGTGAAGACATATCCACTAATAGATTTTGAATCCGACATATCTGATATCCAATTTGCATCAGCATACCCTTCGAGAATAATGTAGTCCAAACTCACGAGTGTACCTCAAATAATGTAACACCCTGAAAATGGCTCTCCAGTGGGTAGCACCTGGGTTACTCGTGTAGCGACTCAATCTGCTAACTGAGTATGCGATATCCGGTCTCGTACAAGTCATTAAATACATTAGACTCCCAATTATTCGAGAATATTCTAACTGTGACACACCATCACCAGTGTTCTTGGATAAGTGGAGACTTAAATCCACTGGAGTCCTGGCCACAGTGGTATCTGACTTGTTGAACTTGTCTAGTATCTTATCAATGTAATGAGATTGAGATAACACAAGTCCATTTGGTGTTCGAGTGATCTTTACTCCCAAAATGACATCCATGAGACCCATATATTTCATGTCAAATTTTGAGTTTAACATATTCTTAGTGGCTTTGATAATCTTATCAGAGCTGCCGACAATGAGCATGTCATCAACGTACAGACACAATATGACATATCCATCATTAGTGTCCATGACATATACACACTTGTCGCACTCGTTGATTCTAAAACCACTAGAAATCATAGCATTATCAAATTTCTCATGCCGTTGCTTCGGTGCTTGCTTTAAACCATAAAACGATTTAACCAGTTTACTGACTTTCCTTTCTTGACCTGGAGCCGAAAACCCCTCTGGTTGCTCCATGTAGATTTCTTCATTCAAATCTCCATTTAAGAAAGCTGTTTTTACATCCATCTGATGTATTTCCAGATTTCGTAAGGCTGCAATAGCAATTACCTTCCGGATAGAAGTTATTCTCGACATATGTGAATAAGTATCAAAGTAATCTAAACTTTCTTTTTGCTTATAACCTTTGATTACTAGCTGAGCTTTATATTTATCAATAGAACCATCTGCTTTCATCTTCTTCTTGAAGATCCACTTATAGCTCAAAGGCTTACATTCAGGTGGAAGATCTACTAATTCCCAGGTATGATTCTGTAGGATAGAATCGATTTCACTCTTGATGGCTTCTTTCCACAAATGACCATCTGGAGAAGATATAGCTTCTTTATAGCTTTGAGGATCATTCTCCATCAAATATGTGAGAAAATCAGGGCCAAACGTCTTAGAAGTTTTGGTCATTTTGCTCCGTCTAGGCTCATCCTCACCTTTTTCAACTGGATCTTTACTGCTGCCAGAAGCAGAAGATTCCATAGTCCGTTTAATAGGAGTTAACTGTTTAGGAGATTTACAAGGAAATATATTCTCAAAGAATTGTGCATTCCTAGACTCCATAATCGTGTTCGGATGAATATCGGGTACATTCGAATAATGCACAAGGAACCTATATGCACTACTATTTTGTACATAACCAATGAACACACAGTCAAATGTCTTAGGTCCAATCTTGACCTTCTTAGGAGGAGGTACCGCGACCTTCGCAAGACACCCCCACATTCGTAAGTATTTATACGAAGGTGTACGACCTGTCCAAAGTTCATACGGAGTCTTATCCATATTCTTTCTTAACACTTTATTCAAAATGTAATTCGCAGAAAGAATAGCTTCTCCCCATATGTTCTGTGGTAATCCAGAACTAATCAACATAACATTCATCATTTATTTTAACGTTCGATTCTTATGCTCAGCAATTCCGTTCTGCTGAGGTGAATAAGGTGCAGTAGTTTGGTGAATTATTCCATATTTAGCACAAAATTCACCAAATGGTGATTCATATTCACCACCACGATCACTTCGTAGCACCTTTATTTTCTTATTAAGTTGATTTTCAATTTCATTCTTATAATGAATGAATTTTTCGATAGCTTCGTCTTTGCTTTTAAGCAAGTACACATAACAATATCTCGTGCTATCGTCGAAAAAAGTAATAAAGTACTTATGTCGCCTCTTGTTTGGACAAATTTTAAGTCACATATATCACTGTGGACTAGTCCCAATGGCTCGGTACTTCTTTCAATACTATGAAATGAAGACCTAGTAAGCTTAGCCTCAACGCAGGTTTCACATTTATGTTTTGAATCAATTTGAAACCTAGGCAAGTAGTTTAGTTTGCTTAGTTTACGTAATGCATTATAATTTACGTAACCTAATCTACCATGCCACAGATTAGGAGACCCAAGCAAGTAAACAGAAGGAGTTTTCTCATTATTCATAACAGCTGGGGTTACAGCAATTACATTCAGTTTAAACAGGCCATCAGTCATATAGCATTTCCCAACATAAACTCCTATTTTGGTAATCACCAACTTATCCGCCTTAAAGACCATACGGAAACCATTCTTGCTCAGAAGAGACCCAGAAACCAGATTCTTGCGAATCTCTGGCACGTACAACACATTAGTCAGAGTAAGCTCTCTGCCAGATGTCATCTTCAGAATTACATTGCCTTTACCAAGCACTTCAGAAGTTGCAGAGTTTCCCATAAACAACTTTTCACAATTTGTAACTGGTGTGAAAGAAGTGAACATGCTCATGTTGGAGCAGACACGACAAGTGGCCCCAGTGTCCAGTCACCACTCCTTAGGGTTAGACCCCACCAGGTTAACCTCACTAACCACCGCCGTAAGGTTTAGGTCAGACATGTCATCTGGGAGATGATCTCGCTCATTTCCAACCATATTAGCATGAGGGCGCATCTTGTTATCTCTCCTAGGCTGACGGCAGTCTGCTGATCGATGCCCAACTTTGTCACAATTGAAGCACTTTCCATTGAACTGGAACTTAGACTTCTTTCCTACCCCACCGGTAGACTTCAACTGAGACCCTTTCGTGGTTTTCTTTTTGTCTTTCCAATTTCCGTTACCCTACTTGGCTTTAAAGGAATGACTTTTCTTGGTACCAGAACTCTGGCCGTGCTCCAATAAATTAGCCTTCTCAGAGTAAGAATTCCCCGACTTACGTTCAACTTTTTTGTTATCCTCCTCAATGCGCAGCTTGATAATTAAATCCTCGAAAGACATCTCTTTCCTCTTATGCTGCAAATAGCTTTTGAAAGCCTTCCACTGAGGAGGTAGCTTGTGAATAGCAGTAGCCACCTGTAGAGATTCTGACATGATCAGACCCTCAGCATGCATTTCTTGCAAGAGAACTTGATACTCCTGCACTTGGCTCACCACTGAACGTGAATCAACCATTTCGAAGTCCATGCACCGACTGGCCAAGAATTTCTTAGACCCAGCATCCTCGGACTTATACTTCTTTTCTAAGGACTCCCAAAACTCCTTAGCAAACTTCTTTACCACATACACGTGATACAGAGAATTCTGTAGTCCATCCAAGACATAGTTGTGACACAAAAAATCAGCACTTTTCCATGCATCCCAAGCTGCACGCCTATGCATATCAGTGTCGTTTTCAGCCACGATAGGGGCATCCTCGGTGAGGAAACGTGCAAGGCCCAAATTAGTAAGATAAAAAATCATCTTATTCTGCCATGTCTTAAAATCAGTGCCAGCAAACTTATCCGGTCGAATTGCATGATTCACCGAAAATGGAGCCGGAAATGATGGTAAAGGTACCGAGGCCACAACCCTAGGTACTGGCAAAGGTATTGTGCCAAATTGGATTGCCGAAGCCGTAGGCAAAGTGGGGTTCACTCCAACATGAGGAATCCCGCCTCCAATTATCCCATCAACTGGAGGAATGCCAGTCGAGGTCTCCACAGGGTTAACAGCGGTCCCAACAGTGTTGCTTCCATTATTCACATCGTCATTTCCGTGTGACGCCATTTAACTAGAGAACAAGCAACAAATAATTTAGTATAATTTGTAAAGTTGTACATATAAATTCAAATTCCGAATAATCTGATCGAAAAAATTTCGAAATTGAAGAACAAATTTATTTTTGGCAAATTATTAGCAACTTGGCAATAATTTTTTTAAAAAAAATTATAAATAATTAACAATGATTAAAATCAATCATTAAAGAAAGAATAGACAATTATATCCTAATGATGAGGAAATCATGCTAATCATTGTGCAATAATTAAATAATCATGCAACTAATAATTGTCAAATAATTCAAATAATTATTACCAATGATTGTAAAACCATGTAAAACCATGCAAAACCACTACATGCAAAACTAAATAACGCAGGTAGTGTAGGAAACTTCCTCTAACAAAAAAAAAATTTCTTCGAACTTACAAACCTAATAAACTTACTGCGCGTAATTAAATAGATAGATTATGTAAACAACAAACAAAATGAAGGTGGGGAAAAAAACAGTAACCAAACTAGAAAAAAAAATCGATTCTCAAACTTTCCCGAAATGAGGAATTCGATTTAAGTTTGTTGGGAAAATATTGGAGAATCAAAGTATATTAATCAAACCGAAGGCCCATGTTTACACGGTTTCCTTAAATCGAATTCGCCGCCTCACCGGAGTGCAAGAGGTTTGATCGGTGTTCGATTCCCAGGATACAATCGGTTGTCGGTTCACGCTGCACTACGTTAACCGCCTACAAACTAGCTGTGTTTATCTCTGAAGGAACTTTAGCAAATGAAGGAATGGAACAAAACCGGAAAGAAGAAATGTGATGCTAGAAGTTTAGAAGGAAAGCAAGTATTTTTTTTTTCCCTTGTTGTTTTTTTCTCTATTGAGAGCTCTTCTATTTATACACATAGAAGAGGAGTCATCTCTTTAATGCATTGAGTGAGAAGTTACTTGAATGAAGAGTTAAGCATTGAAGAGATGAGTTACTTGAATGGGGAGTTAAGCATTGAAGAGAGGAGTTAAGCATTGAAGAGATATTTGTAACTCATATTTTCATTCAATACTTTCATTCAACAATATTATTATTTTCCAACATTACTGTATTGATTTTTAAATATATTAGCCATCCCTCCCTGATGGCAAGGAGATTGGACTTTCTGCATATTTGACAAGGACCTTTGTTATTGTTAAGTAGTTGCTTGGGCATTGTTGTTGCTGCCCGACCATCCTTCTTAGGGACATGTTGTCTCGCTGCAGAGAATTGCAACCTCATCCTCGCTGCCTGAAGAAGGTTTGGGTGAGATCCACAAACACATTTACTTATTCCTTTCTTGCATTTAGAGTTCGCTCATGGCTTTAGAGTGCTAAGATAGTCTTGGTCCTTTAATTCTAAGGGTCTTCACTTGGTTCATTTGGAGTTGGCAAAATAAGAGAAATAGAGGGAATAACTAAGTGGGAGAGGTTTGTTCTTCGATGAATATTCTTGGTTATCTCCGGCGAGTTTTCTTTGTTAATTCCATTGCCTTTCCCCGACAGTGATTTGATCCGGCAACATCAAAGACTCCATTGGTGGTGGTGTTGACGAAGCTTTGGGTCGGTTTTTCACCACTTTGGAGAGATATCATTCCGCATTGTAGTTGTAATAATCTTTGTAATCTACATTATATCTCTACAGTGATCAACAGATTCCTCAAGTATCCTTCCTCCTCTGTGATTGGGTGTTGTTACCATTGAAGAGAGGTTGAAAGGAAATGACACAATGATGCAAATGGCTATTGGGCTTAAACTATTTGGCCTAGCTGGAATTGACGTCCAGCCCAACAATCTGTTTTAGCTTAAATTGGTGCAAGAAACGTGTTTTGTGGAAAAAAGCCTGAAACTGTGTTTTACCCTTACCTGATGAAATGGACGCCAATGGAGTCACCACGTGTCACCTCCAACACCATTGGATGTGTGACTGTTGAGTGACCCATTTAAAAGGGTCTTTCTAGGGTTTGAGATCCTAACACTGGCTTCGAGAGTCTTCTATTTCTCTTACTCTCTCTGCGCCGTTCTTCGAGTTCTCTCTTCTCCTTGCTGTTGAAATCAAATCCCGTCATTTGATTTCTAATTTCTTCACTCATTGTTGTAATCTTTAGTGATTTCATTGGTTTTGAGTGTGGGTTCTTGTGTGAACCGTGTATAGTGAAGAGATCCCTTATTTTATGTAATAATTGGCCTTGACTGAGTGCTATCCTTTTTGTAATATTTACTTTGGAGTCTGATTCAAGTTCTGACTGAGGTTGTTCTTGAGATTGAGGCACTAATATGAGTAGTGCAGCTTGTGGGCGTCGACCTTGAATAAATGCTACGGTTTCTTTTCATTTTAGCAGTCTTCCGTTCTTTTATTTCAGCTTCAATAGTGTTCAGTTATTGCAGTTTTCTTTCTTGTAGTTTGTGTTGTATTTGTTCAGATTTATTACAGATTCTTGAGTTCATATTTTCAGTTCAGTTTTCTTTTCTGTTAGCACATATTTTCTGTTGATTCGTGAGCTAATTGATTGATCTCCTCCCAACAGAGGTCCACAGTTTCCAAGCAGTTACAGCATCATGAACCAAGCTTAACGTGCCTTCTTATATGGCGCCAAAAGACCATGAAAGAAGTAGGCCATTTCCTTTATCATCTTTAGTTTTTGCAGCCAGTTTTTCATCGTTTTAAAGATTATTAAACACACACAAGTTATGGATTAACGGAGTAATTTGAGAAATAACTCTAGTGCTTAATTTTACTAAGATCATGATGGTGTATTCGTGGAATAATTGAAAGTAGTTCAGGCTTATTATCAAGCCGTTTCAGTATCACGACTGCTCCATTAATCAATCAATCGCTGTGATGTGACTCTAGGATAGGAATTGCATTGATGTTGAAAATAGGCCGGCTTATTTACATATGAAAGCAAAGCAAAGAAATTAAGTCAGAAGACAATCGTCATGTCAAACACAAGGAACGAAATTCTCTACTCAAGTCCTAGTGGTGTGGTCTCAAGGCTGGCAGCTCTGCTCAGCACTTTCTGCTGATTATCAGCCTGTTCAGTTGGTATCTCAGGATTCATTCCATGGCGTCTACAGAAGGAAGGAACTTTTGGGGTCATACGAAACCTAAGAGGTGGCGGATCCCTTTCCCCGTCTCCCCACAGGGCATAGGCTTCCTCCCCGTGTACTGCATCGTCCCCTATCTCAAGATCATCTTCATCCATTCTCAGCTTAATTATACGGCTTATCAAAATGCATATTAAGCTCGTCACCACCACGTTCCAAACTGTTATGAAAAGTGCTCCTAAGAGCTGGTAACCCAATTGGCGTAGTCCACGCTGGAACTTTTCTCCACCGTTAACTATTCCATACACAAAGCCCAGGCCCGGAAAACGTTTGCCAGAACTATAGAGAATATCAAGAAGGTCAGGCTTGGCAAAGAGGCCAGAGAGAATCCCTCCTAATAAACCAGCTACAGCGTGAGTATGAAAAACTCCCAAGGTATCATCAACCTGCTGGAAGAATGCCGATTTCTTGTGCAAAACCATCATGGTGTACCATGGTATCGACCCAGACAATGCTCCCATCATTATTGCCGCCCACGTATCCACAATTCCTGCCATTAATACAATTTTGATCTTTTTAGTATGAGAAAAGTTCTCTAATCTGGTTTTTATGCAAAACATAAAAGAGACAAAAAAAGAGTAGGAATAAACTACCTGCTGCAGGTGTAATGCAAACAAGGCCAGTGATCATTCCCTGAACAGCACCAATGACAGAGCTTTTGAAGTAGAAAATGATGTCAAGGGAAAGCCATACCAAAAGGCTCATAGCAGTGCAAATATGCGTGTTTAGTATAGCAAGTGATGTAATTTGGTTTGCTGCTAGTGGTGACCCCCCATTGAAACCACTCCACCCCATCCATAGAAACCCTGCACCTCCCAGCATGTGTATTATGTTGTTTGGTGGAAAATGTTGTCTATCGTGCGAATGCCTCGGTCCAACCTACGAAATATATACGAATCAATATCCAATTTTTCTGATTTCTAAGCACAAAATATAACATGGATGAATAACCAAATTAGACCAGTCGAGGTGAGAGGTGTGGTCATGTCAAATTACCCAATAAGCAGCAGTGAAACCAGCAACTCCAGAAGACAGATGAATAACATAACCACCAGAGAAATCAATAAGCAAGTAATTGAGAAAACCTGAACCCCAAATAGTATATGCACCAACAGTGTAGGAGAAAGTGAGCCAGAGTGGAACAAACAACATCCAAGCATAAAAGTTCATTCTTCCAAGCAATGAACCAGCCAAAAGTATAACAGTGATGGCAGCAAAAGCAAATTGGTAGAAAACATAATCAACTGTGGGAAGAAAGTAAGGTTGATATTGCCTAAGCAGAAACCTTTCAGTCATGGCTTGATCAGGCTTGCCCAATATAGAAATCATAGGAGTTCCAAAAGACATATGGTAGCCCCACAGGACCCAACAAATCAAAACTGCAGCAAAGGCATAAAGGGCCATGAAAGCAGAATTCACTGCCCATTTTTTCTTAACCATGCTGCCGTATAGTATTACGAGGCCTGGAACACTTTGTAGTCCGACCATGGTCGCCGCCGTTAGTTGCCATGCGTTATCTCCTTTGTTTAGCCAATACCGTGACCCCTCGTCGAAGGCTAGACCGACTGGGAGGGATGGAGAGTTGTCATTCATTGGAGTGGATTGGAGGATGAACTTGTTTTTATGATGTTGGAGATTGAAAATTCTTGGCTAGAATTGTGATGTTTGCAATATATAGATGGCGTTGTGTAGTAATCGGGCATTGGAATAATCTACAAATTTGGTTGCATAAATGATACAAGTTTTTTTGTCTTTGGAGGTTGACAGACATATAGATTCATTATCAAGGATTTTAGTTGTAATCGATGCTAGTACAGTACATAGAAATAGCTAGATTCTTGTAAAGGTCGATCCTATTTTCAAGTACTACCAAAATAGTGAATGAATCTATTAATTTCGTGTAACAAAAACATAGATTGGTACAAGTGGCTTTGGTAACTTATTAGTTATCTCAACCAATACAAAATACACATCAAGTTGAAGTGACTTGCCACTGGATTTCGGGTTGAATAAAATCATATATGTAAAATTTTCAAAATATAAAGATTTATTTTTTATGACAAATTTGAAGTTTTAAATTGCTTATCAATATTTTACATTATCATTTAAAACTAATTTTGTTACCATAATGTTTATATTTTTTGCTGAAGTTTTATCTCCATACATATAACAAATTCAAAAAGGAGTTTTTTGATAACTAAAATGCAAGTAGAATAGCGCCCCGCCCCCCCTGTAGAATGCATTTTGGAATAATATATTGATAGAAAATGTGTGAATAAAAATGAAGGAAAATTTTTTGGATTGCGTGTAATATTATTTTATTAAAAAATATGTGATTCGGAGTGTGTTTGATGCACATTTTTTAGGAGAGAATACATTTTTTTTTGTGATGTGTTGGTGAATATGTGGTTGAAAATGAAGGAAAAGTTATTGATATGATAGAAAATATTATTTTATTGAAAAATGTGTGGTTGAAAATGAGTAGAAGAATGAGAATGAAAATGAAAATGAGAATATGGCTCAAACAGGGGCTGAAAAGAAGAGAAAAATATATTTAAAAAAAATGGGGATCAAACAAGGGTTTAATTTGAATAAATAGAAAAATGTTAGATGATTTCATAGAAATATCAGGTATTCAAGACTGTCACATTTCAGTTTAATTTAAAAAAAATGGGCCAATCGGATTTTGATCGATCCCGTTGCTATCCGGTCATTATTGTCGGATCGTACTGGTTGGCCATTCGATTAGCCAATTTTTCGATTGGACCCACCGATCTAGTTGGATTTTAATAACTATGCAAATACCTCCCATTAACACCATAAATTTTTTACACAAGATGAGAGATCTAAAGCAAACTTGACATCTCTTTGAAAAACATAACATGAGTAGCATTTTCTGGCATGTTGGACTGATTCGTCTAAAATATCATGATCATTACAAGCGCAACTGTTGTCAAGTATTCCTCCACGCCATCGGGTCTAAGACTTTTTTCCTCATTTAGATTATTTTCTTAAGAAACAAAAGAAAAAAAAAATGCCAATAACAAGTCAGGTCAACTTTGTTATTAAAGTTCGTAGTCTTCAACGTTCATAATATGAAATTCATCGAAAATACAAAACGATATTATTGTCACTATCATAAGACTAAGGTTGTGCAATAAATTATACATATAAATGGTTTAGTACTGCTAAATATATATTTCAATCTTAAGAATCCAAATATATCAGTCCATGAGCCATGAATAAAGTCGAAACTTACATTGTTGTTCATTTCATATTATTGGAATTGTCGTCTTCTAAGCACTTGCATTTGAAATGCATTGGACTCGAGCAAGTGAGAATTTAATTTACTCTAAGAATCACGAATAAATTTAATCGGTCGGACGACCTATCTTAATTGTAAGTTGATAAAGAACATTTTCTTCATAACTCTATCAAGCAATCAAGATAGGTATTTATTTAATTTATTTTTTATTACCAACAGTACTTAAAGATGTAAGATATATATAAGAAAATAGATCCATGTTTTCATTTCACACCCATTTGAAGATATATAAAACACAATTTTGAAAAAATAAATAGGGAAGAGGTAGAAGACAAATAGATCATTCATCAGTTGCAGAGAAGTTGGCGAGCTCGAATGGTGATCTGTAAGCGAGCGAGTGTGTGCATGCAGTGCAAAGCTATACGTGCTTGTCTTCGAACACACATCCCTCGAACAAGTGCTTGTAGCTTTATAAGGCTTTTCAGTGCTCGAAATGCTTGTCTTGCCTGACAAAGAGATGTTAAGGGTAAGTCTCATATGAAAACACTAATAAAGTATGGACTACTTCTCTGAACAATGACTTTTAAATGTAATGCTTAGTCTTAATATAATATCATAGCACAATAAGTCCAAACAAGTGTCTAAAACTCAAACACGCAGTTGAGTTTCAAGATTAGTTTGCTTAAACGAGATACCGGATTGTAGGGCATGTTAATGTTAAAATTTATGTCCATCAGATACGAGAACCCTAACAGATATATAAGAGTTTGACTATTATCTTAACAAAATTAACATTTTAAGAAGGAACGTCGAAACTAATTAATTAGTTTATATATCCCCGTTTGAACCCCCATTTTTTCGGTGAAAATGTATTTTGGAATAGTATTTTAATAAAAAATGTGCGGTTAAAAAATAAGAAAAAGTTTTGAATTTGCATGTAATATTATTTTATTAAAAAATGTGGTTGAAAAGAAGAGAGAAAAAAATGTATTTTAGAAATAATGAGGATCAAACAAGAGCATAATAAGAAAAATGGAGTGTAGAAGAGGAAGAAAAAATATGCAAAGAGAAATATTGTTGAGGGTATACAAGATGACCCCTGAAATATGCTTGGATTGTGATGGCTGCAAATTCTTCTCTGGAGAGAGATTCCGAAACGGCATTCATGGTGCATTCGCTGCTGGATCCCCTTTTTGCTTCGCCAAAGCTTCCAGTACTAGAGGTGTTATTTGTGTAGAGAACGATGCTGCTTTCATGATGAGACGAAACAAATAGTTTTCGTCGGAAAACACGAAAGCCGAACCAGTTATTCCTGGATATTCCCATTTTTGTGTAGCTATTTAGCTTATATTGGCTTGAGCCAATTCGATCAAGATTGATCTGGGAATGAATATTAAAGCAATTACACAACAATATAAGAAGTGGTATTAGAATCTGTATGTGGGGAACATGTTTAATTTAGAACGTGCAGGGATGGAAGTTCTAACAATTTGTTTAATTGATATATATATATATATATATATATATATATATATATATATATATATATATATATATATATATATATATATATACAGAAATGATCTAATGAGCACCAGTGCTCATCTTATCCTAAGCACCGATGAATGGCACATTAATTCATTGGTGAATAAAGATTTTGTGAGTTCCAATCCACCAAGAGTTGGCACATTAATTCATTGGTGGATAAGGATTTTGTGAGTTCCAATCCACCAATGAATTAATGTGCCAACTCATCGGTGCTTAGGATAAGATGAGCACCGGTGCTCATTAGATCATTTCTGTATATATATTAACCATTAGGACCTTGCACTAGGGAAAACTATACTTGAGATCAGTTGGGTAATTTAAGTTATATTTTTCATCTTTGTAGCCAGTACATGGAAATAATCTGTTTGACCGTCAGAAATTCAAATTTTGTGTTAAAATACATTCAAGCATCATCAATAGACTTTTTAGGATTAATAGCAGAAAACCTCCCTAAAAATGTTTTCATATGCGATATACCTTCTGTCTATTGAAAATCGCAGAAAATTCTCATATTTGAAACTTTTTGTGTGAAAAATTTCCCTGCTGTCAAGTTGTGTCAAATTTTTTGTTAAAAAAAGTAAAAAAAAAATGTCAAAATTAAAAAGGAATAATTGCAATTTCATTACTCAAATTTTTTATTTTTCACAAATTAAATCCAAATTTTTTATATGCTCACCTACAATCCCAAATTTTAAAACTTTATTTTTCATCCCGCCCCACCCCACTTCATTTTCTCTCCCCCCCTCCCCAAATAAAAAAAAAATAAAAATTATCTCCTTCAAACACCCCAAGATTTTCTGGTCCCATAAGTCTAATTACACTCAACTCAAACCATTTTCAAATTAACTTTAGAATTCCTCTTAGGCCCTTATCTTGTTTTGTACAAAAAATGGAAATCTCTTGGTATATCAATCAAAAATAATAGCTCATCTTTTTTCTCTTTTTTATTTTGATGATTTCCATCTGAAAACTGGCTCATCAAAAACCTAAATGATTATATATCGATGGTTTTATAATTTTTTTGATTTAAGATCATCTTGTCTATTGTTCCTTCTTTTCTTGTCCTTGTCCAATTTTCATACGAATTTGAAACCCTATAATATGAAACTGGTACAACAGTTTCATATCAAAAAATATTATGTTGATTTAAGACTACCTTGTCTATTATTCCTTTAGATATTAGAGACATCTACATTTATGGATTCTTTCTCGAAAGTGGAGATTTCGAACTCATTGAACATCAACATCAGTACAGGGATCCAGACATCTTCTTCAGCTGGAACATCATCTTCTAGGGGTTTGACTTAAGCCGATGTGAAAACTAAAAACGTCAGGATTGGAACACTTGTGGTAGTACCTGAAAATCCACATGCCTCCGCTTTTCGCTTGCACAGTACAAATATTGAATTAAGTCCCGAGATTTAAGATTCAGAATAAAACTCATGATATCATGAAAGATCAAAAAAATTAAAGGAAAAAAAGAGAAAAAAAGTGAATTTACCGAATGTTTTCTTCAAGATTGGAATTGAAGAATTTATAGTGTTGGGGAAGAAGATGAAGTGGGGTGAGGTGAAGCACATATAAAAAAATTGGATTTAATTTGTGAAAAAATAAAAATTTTGAGTATTGAAATTAAAATTATTCCTTTTTAATTATGGCATTTTTACTGCTTTTTAATAAAAAAAATTGACGGAACTTAACGGTAGGGGTGGTTTTCTACGTCCAAATAGATATTAGGATATATCGCAAATGGAAACATTTTTAGAGAGATTTTCTGTTATTAATCCAGCTTTTTAAAAGTAAGATATTCTTTATTTCTGAAGAGTCGAACCTTAAAATTAAACTACAAAAAACTCTTTATATTAACCATATGAAATAGAAAGTGATTTCAACTCTTTACATTTGGAGAACCAAACTCATTTTCTACATGTATTGTATCAAGAGTGCATTTAATAATATTCCAAATTTCAATACTTTATTACTTAAATCATTTAAATTATAATCAATATTTTAGCTATTAACAGTCCTTTTGATTCCCATTATTTTTAAAATAAATTTTTTTTTCTATTTTCAACCACACATTCTTCATAAAAAAAAATGCATTTTCATTAAAAAAAAAAAAAAAGGGGGCTCAAACAAGCTCCTTATAACATTAATTGAAACATGAAGGAAAAACAATAAAAATGAACGTTGAAAAGAGTCAAATCTTTAGGAAAAAAATTAAAAGTTAGTTGGAGTATATAAAAAGTTTGCTTTTTAAATCTGTTGACGCTCTCTATTTCCTATTTTCCTCTTTTTTTTTCTTATTTTGTTTACTTTATTCTTTTCATTTTATTTTTCTTAAAATAAAATTTACAATGAAAAATTTAATTAAAAACTTACTTATTAAGTCAAGCGAACACCGTGTGTCCATTATCTATAATATATAACCCTACTGCAATTCAATTATTTCAACAATATCTTATTTTTTGTTTTTCAATATGTATTTAATTTACAAACTGTAATAAATACTATAATTAATTCTCGATTCATTAACATTCACATTCATTTAGTTAATATTAATTAGAATTTCACATTCAATAATGCATTCATTATTCACGTCCGTATATGTTAATTAGCATCAAGATTCACTTAATAAAAAATTAAATTATATTCATTTAATATAAATGATTAAACATTTATTGTTACGTATTTAGTCCTTGCTATTAATTTTAAATTAATTAACATTCACGTTAATTTATTTATCGTATTTGCCATCCAACTTCATTTATGTATTTAGTTGTAATTCTAATACTCACATTCAAGTATGTATTTCACTATTTATGTGCATATATAACAATTAATATTTACTTTCAGAAGCTTGCATTTCTCATATATTTAAATGAAAATGGTAAATGGAAGGTTAAATGTTACTTTTATATAAAGTATTTCAGAATAACGTGCAATGCACGTTCAACTCTGATTAGTATACTCAACTGTTACTAGGGAAAGTTGGACAGTCATATGCTACAAATGGAAAGACCGAAAATTAAACTTCAATTGTACAAAAGATGAGGACCTTAGTAAAATTGCTTGTGAAGAGGATCTCTGAGTTAACCTAATCGCTATTTCGTAGCTGCATTATAAATTCTAAGAGAAATGCTATAAGTACAAGGAAATTTATTGTCTTCCTATGCAAAATTTGTGCAAATTTCATGTACCTACAGATTTATTCAAATTCTAATACACTTACAAGGCCATAAAAGTTCACAAGCTGTCACGTCAATCCTATTATGTCCGATCATCTCATGACAACTATCACATTCAAGCTCTTGAGATAAGTCTGTTAGCCTAAGAATTACTAACCAAGAGGGGTGAATTGGTTATTAAAACTTTTTTCGAAGAATTAATCTAAATTCAAGCAAGTAAAGACTAAATAGATTAATTCAAATAATAAGCACAAATATAAAAGCGATAATTAAAAAGGATAGAGAGTGCAAACGATATGTTATGGAGATTCGATTCAATGCAATGATCTACGTCCCCCATTACCAAGCTATCCGTCACGAACAATGCCAATTTTACTATAATGGTAACTTACAACAAGGAGTACCGATCATTTACAGTGTTGAGCTTTCCGAGACCTCAACACGACCCACATTATTGAGCTTTATGAGATCTCAATATGACCCACACGGTAACTTACAACAAGGCGCACCAATCCTTATACAATGTTGATCTTTAAGGGATTTCAGCACGACCCACAATTTAAATGAATTTTACAATTGAAATCTTCTCTTCTTAATGAATGATAAATTCAAAGTTGAGAACAAGAAGAGAAGAAGGCAAACACTTCCATAGATAGCAAATGATAAAGCTCAAGCGATGATATTGTAAACTTTGATAAATGATAGATGATGAAATAGTTTGTATTGTTGTATCAAAGTTTTCAACCAATGATCTCTCTTAACAAATAAAACAAGTTTAGAATAAAGTGAGATTTACACTTTTATATAAATGTTGGCAAATAAAACTTTTATCAAGAATTTGAAAGTATATGAGATTGAGAAGTTTCTTTGCAAAATAAAATTCTTGATGAAATAGATAAAACTAGTTTTGATCAATCAAGAAATTTTTTGTAAATGAGATAGAATATAAAATCAATTTAAGTTCAAGGATTTTCAATAATTTGCTCTCTTAATTTTCTCTCCAAAGTTGTTCAAATTGAGTGCAAAGAGAGTTGGTATTTATAGATGAAAATCTGTCAAAACTCTGCCGTACCAGACGACCCTTACCGGACGTCCGGTAAATACAGGTTGGTCAACTTAGCCGTTATTTTTTGTCATAAAATCAGATCGTTTGAAATATGACCGTTCAAGCCAAATCAGACGTACCGGACGTCCGGTAAAACCAGTTTTAGCCCAGAACGTCCTCCTTTTAATATTTATCAAATTTAGGTACTTTCGAGACGTTTAAAAATATTTTTCAAAGTATTTGTCATATTTAAAATGCTTGTTTCGTTTTTTACCTTTGAAAACATATTTTACGAGTAAAACGTTTTGTTGTGATTTTTCGATTGTGAAATCAAAACTTGAGCTCGTCACGAATCATTGTCATGTATTGAAACGTGCATTGCTTGACGGTACTTCGACTTTTATCTCGATTATTTTTGAGACATCTTTTTGCGAGTTTTGCAATATCATTCTTCATAGCCTCGTTTGATCAATTTTGTTTCCTCGTCCACGTTGTATGCAAATTTCTTGGCCTTTTACTTCGTGTCTTCAATTATATTGATTTACAATAATCACTATAGACACTCGAAATCAATTTGTTAGAAATAAACGTAATTTGTTTGTGATAATCAAAACGAGACATCAACCATAGGTCAACAAAGTCTTCGCATCAAATGTGGGGATTTCTGCCTCAAAAAAATGTATGAGGCCTCAATATTTCAAAGGTATTTCAAACCTTATTTAATTTTGTGAGTTTTGGAAAATATTGTCATCATAAATAATTTGGGAACATTGTTCATTTATTTGGCTTGATCCTGGGTTTTGAGATTTTTTCTTGCTTGATTATGCTTTTTCTTTTTCCTTTTGTGTTGGATTCCACCAAGAGTCTGCATGTAGTTTATTTACTTTACAAATTTTTCTATTTCTTTTTCAAGAAATGATTTTTCCTTTTTTACGCTACGGTCCAAACTGTCAACAAGTTTTTCTGCAATTTTCATTTGTTTTTTCCTTAGCTGGCATCCTTCTGGAGTCTTTTATGAAAATTTTGATGTTTTACCGAGACTTTATGTGGGTCTTCCCTGATACAGTTGTCTAAATTGATAATCAAATGCATAGTCATATTCTGGATCTCCCATAGTGCGAAATCTTTGAAGATGTGTTTCTTGATAAACCTGATTGTCATGTTGGATCTTTTGAGTGTATTCCACTGGTAAAGCCTTTCATGGTGCGTCATCTTCATAATTTGGCCGAATTTGTAGAGGAATTGTCTGATTGATTTCTGCCATATGCCTTTGGAACTCTCGAAATTCTTTTGGATAGTGCTTTCAATTTTGATGCATGTTGAATGGTTGAACCGCATACTCTTTAACATGGGAAAAATGAGCATACGTACCTGCTTCAGTGAAATAACCTTGTCTTTAAAATATTAAAGTCACATAAACATTGTTTTTAGAAGTTCTGGGATCTTTAAATTTTAAAGAAAATGTTTGAAACATTTTTATCTAATGCAAAATTGGATAAAACCATTCAAAAAACCTTTTTGCAAAATGATCAACTGTTGTGTACAAAAAATCAAGATTCATTTGGAAGAATGAATCAAGTGCATTAGTGACATGGAAAAAATTCCAATTTGCCAAAACTCTAAAAGGTACCAAAGAAAACAAAGAGTTTCTTTTGAAAATCCTAGTGCTATATGCTTTGGATCAAAACGAAAAGTGTAAAAAAAAAATGGTTTGGATGGAATCCAAGACCACCAAGTGTGCCAATTCCAGTCTTTCTTATCACAATGGATTGATATTTGAGCATGAGATCTTTAGACTTGGATTTGAGAGTTTTGGGTTTTATGAGTTCATTGAGTTTAGGAGGGAAATTTTCAATGTGAGGGAAGGGATTTGAAGATTTTGGATCCATCATGTAAATGATTGGATGAGATTGAGGAAGAATGGAAAAAAAATTTTGGTCTGGAAAGAAGATCTTGTAACAAGTTATGCTTTCCTTTGATATGTTTGACGTCAAAGTCAAAGTTTGAAAACCATTCTACCCACCTAAAAAGTTGAGAATTTGGAATCTGTTTTATCTTAAAAGAGAGCATTTTTGGAAAAGCTGACATATCCATTTCTACCAAGAATTTATGTTCAATGAGATGGAACTGGAATTTTTCAATTCCTCTTTTTATTGCAAGAATTTCTTTGAAGGTAGAATGATAGTGCTTCTCAAATTTTGTGAATGGGCTACTTTTATATCCACAAATTCTTCTATTTCCACCTTTTTCTTCAAGTAAAACTGATGCCCAAAAATATTCACTTGCATCTATTTCAAGGATGCGTTTTCCATCTATAGGGATTTACAAAGCGGAAGATCATTGACTTTTTATTTAATGGTACTGGTTGCTTAGGTTTGAGCTAATAACTAAGGAGGTGAATTCTGTTTAAGCATGAGTTGTGGGGATCGAATAATTGATGAAAGATGATCAATAAAATTTGCCATGTAATTAACAACCCCAAGAAACTATTGAACTTTCTTTTTTGTCAAATTTTCATTTAGGAACTTAAGAAGTTTCTGGCCAACATGAGGCATGAGTGAATACTGACCATCTTTAATATGCATACCTAAGAAATCATCTTCTCTAACACCAATCACCATTTTCTTCTGAGAAAGCATAATACCATAATACTTAAAAAGATTTGTAAATCTAGAGAGTAGATTGATGTGGGATTCTTCATCTTCAAAAAATAACAAGATATTATCAATATAAACCAAAGCCGTGTCCAGTAATGGATCAAAAATTCTTGTCATTGCTTTCTGAAAAAGAGAAGGGGCAGTTTTTAGACCAAATGGCATAACCGTCCACTGGTGATGATGCTTTGGAATGCAGAACGCTATTTTGTGTCTTTTTCAGATTTGATTCCCAACTGCCAAAATCCTGCTTTAAGATCAAATTTTGAAAAAATCCTTGCCCGAGACAGATTTGCAAACATCGTTTTTCTGTCCAGAATAGGAAATTTATTATCTGCAAGGAAAGCATTTAACGGCTTGTAATCAATGACCAATCTGAGTTTTCTTCGAACTTGTTCACTTTTTTTGTTAATATAAAATGCCTGACACGCCCATTGCGAAGTTGTTGGTTCAATAAGCTTGGCAAGTTCTTTGGTGGCTAATTGAAGATGTTCCAGGTTCATTCCAAGATGACTGGATTTTATAGGATTGACATCTTCATTTTTCTTGAATGGAAGAGAAATGAAAAAGTCTACATTTTTCCAAAGCGGGCTTGTACATTTAGTAAGAAAATCTGAATGAGATTTTGCACAACAATCTCGAATAATGTTTTTGTAATATTTGGAATGGTCATGGTAAAGTATGTGGTCATTTGTATGTAAGCCTGAAAATATGACTAATATCTGAGACCACTTGGGCGAGGAATAATACTCTTTTCCCAGAATTGTTTGATAATATCTCATGCAATGATAATATCTTTACCAGGTAAAGAAGATCCTAGTAGCTTGTGACAAATACCAAGTTCAGGAAAAAACTGGATTATGACAGGCTTGCTGATTACTCAGTTGAAAAATTGTCTCCATTTGCTGCTTGGAAAATTTGCCGATGATTCTTCCACATGTGATCAAGAAGAATACCAGGATCGAGAATTGAGGATGATGCACAAGTGTCAAACAGTGCGGCAACTGTTATGGGCCTTTCATATTTTCTTGTAAAGAGTTTTACTTCGATCATTGGCACCGAAATAGATAAAATGGTTGGATTAACAATTTGCATGCCATAACATTCTTCTACATCATCAGATTCATTAGAAAGGCTTTCATCAGAATCATATTTCCCGTGTTTGTTCATCTTCTTCAGGAAACAAAGATTCAAGATCAATATCACCATAGTCAATTTTTGTGGCCGTGAAAATTTGGTGAAGAATTTTCTCCTTCTTTTTGTTGGAACAGGTTTTTGCAAAGTGATCTTTCTTTCCACGGTTGATAAAACATTTGTTTCCTTTCTTCTTTGAGAATTTGCACCGGAAAATTCTTTTCTTTCTTCGAAAAGGATTAAGAGGAACTTCTCTGCTAGAAAAATTCATTCTCCTTTTATGAAATTTTTTCTTTCCCCTACAATCGCAATCTTTCATAGAATGGCTGCACTTAATTTACAAACAATGCTTATCACAAGCCTTCTCCAATTTTTTTACCTGTGGCATTGATATCTTTGAGGAAAGCGTATTAATTACAAAGCTTCTTTGGTGTCTTCATGATCCAGTTATGGAGTTCACCAAAAGATGTAGCATTTAAAGACTGTCCTCTCATTTCCATTGGCCTTAATGTTTCTTAACCAAGAGGTGGAGGTATTGATTCTAGATAAGCTTGTTTGATGTTGGTATCATCCATGCCACCGATAAGATAATACCGTTGTGCAGCATTCTTGAAGTGCTTTTCAAGGTCTTTTGAATTGTATGAACAACACTTTAATTTGAAATTTTTTTCTCTGGCAATCTTTTTGTCATGATCAGATTTTCCACAAAATTCCCAATATAAGGAATTTATATAAGAATCTGTGGTATTTGACTCCTGGGTAAATTGAAGTTGTTTGTATTCACCCATTGAATCATACTAATCTCTAAGAAATCTGTAATCCTTACCAAAAAAAGCTTTTATGACCTTTGTATGAGTCATGTTTGGCTTTTGAAGTTCTGCAGTACACCAGGCTTTCATTTCTTGTAGTCTGTATTTCCATTTGAAAAATAATAATTGTTAGTCACATGAGTTTCAATCATGTCTTCATCAAGTACTTCTGGTTCTTCAATAGTATGTTTACCTGGAGGCTGAGAGCCTGTTTGGTAGGGATTTTTGGGGGAAGAATTGATTTTTGAATAGTGATATGATAGGAAATGTGTGGTTGAAAAAGAAGAAAAAATTATTGATGTGATGGAAAATATTATTTTATTGAAGAATGTGTGGTTGAAAATGAGAATTGATTTACTGTAGAAAATCAAAATCCATACCAAACAGGCCCTGAGTTTGAGATTGACCTGTTTGTGCTTGATCAGCCATATATAAAGGAGGATTATCATTTGTAGATTCATTAGAGAATTCTTTAGATGATTCAACAGTCTCAGACTCAGAACTGGTGTCATTTGTTATAGAGTGAACAAGAAGGAAGTGATTAGTTTAGTTATGAGTTTATTGAAGGAAAGTAGAAATAGGATTTTTGATCATCATTTAAGGTTATTTTGAAGGATCTGGTGGTGAAAATTTTTGAGAAGAAGAGGATTGTGTTTGACGGACAGCAGTAGGTTTAATCTTTTTTGAGGGCATAAATGATTTTTTCTTTTGTTCACATTCTTCAGGAGTGAAAAGAGTAAAAGTAGATCCTGGGTAAGTTGAGGAATATAAGGTCCTAATTGTGAAGATTGTATGTTAGAGAAGGATGAAGGGTAATATGGTGTTGATGGTGGGATCATTGGATTTGACTCAAGAGAAGCAATTTGGATTTTCAGGTTTTCAATTTCTCTTTCTTGAGCATCAAATGGCAGTTGTTTTGTAGTCGGTTCAATATATCATTGTGTAAAATTTTGATTCTTTGTCTATGAGCTTGAAGAAGGGTGAGGAGAGTCCGAGTCTACTGTTGTAGAGTCCATTCAATTCTCAGTTGACTTTGGTCAATCTTTTTCAACAAAGCATTTTGTTGTACTATATTTTCTGAATGCCAGTTTAAGGTTGCTTCTACTGCTAAAAGAGGTTGCACTGATCCATTTAACCTCCTAGTGCTTAAATTCTTGATTTTCCAAGAATGAGTAGAATGATCCTTTTCAAAAGTTTCTAAAGGAG
This sequence comes from Fraxinus americana, assembly GCA_035079005.1. Classification (NCBI taxonomy): domain Eukaryota; kingdom Viridiplantae; phylum Streptophyta; class Magnoliopsida; order Lamiales; family Oleaceae; genus Fraxinus; species Fraxinus americana. Next base: position 34,196,434 of record CM068717.1, on the reverse strand, counting down.
GAAACTCTTCATGGATAGGAGGATGAAACATCGCCATAGGAAAATGAGATGGGGGTGGATTATTATTCCAATCCCATTCATTATTATATCTGTTGCAATCATCATCCCATCCAGTAGGAATTATGGGATCATCATTTTTGGGTGGTGCAGTGTATTTGACATAGTAATCAAATTTGCCTAATGGCTTTCCGAGTAATCCAACTTCTAGATCATTATCATAGAAAGCTTTATGTAACTTTCTTTGACTGCTTCGCTTAGATTTCCTTTTTTGGTGAGGAGAATTATCATCAATATCTACTGCTAGACAACTGGGGTAAGAGCAAATATCCCAAAAATATGTCCTATATCATCTGTTCTGTTGTATACTGGCCTTCTATTCGCATCAAAAGCGTAAATAGGAATTTCTTCTCATACATATGCAAATTGTGTGGGAAAACAAGAGGGTCTTTTTGAGACAACATCCCTTTTGAAGGCGATCTCAGCATCTCCATTGGACATTTTCCTGAAAAAAGGTTCTGTGGATTGTATTGGAGTAGAATTTTTGTTTTCCTTGTGAGTTTGTTCATAGCTTGTGATCCATGTCTCAGGGATCAGTTTAAGCAACTCTGAGTGAGGAATTTGCCTGGGAACATAGGTACAATTGGGAACATGATCTGGCTCTACATAAAGAAGTAGTGTATCGTCTGTTCCTTGAGATTGTACAAAGTCAAGGGAATGATTATGTATTCTGTACACCATCTGATAATGAAGAGTAGCTGCCTATGTAACAGAAGATGGTACAACTCCCAACGATTTGAACTTGGACTTTAAGGCAGTAAGTAACTGTGGATCAGATATGGCATATTGAAGTTCGGAAACATTTTGACTAAAGCAGTTCCAGTACTGAAAGTTGTTTCTACAGTTCCTATGCAAGCATACTGATATTCAGAGAAATGAGATTCTAACAGAGCAATTATTGAAACTGTAGGAAGACATTTTCTTCCATGGCGATTCAAAGCAAATCTAACAGCTCCAAAGTGGAGATGAGTATTATCCTTCAGATAACCAGACTCGTGGAAGATGAGAAGATAATTATAGTGTAACAAACTGTTCTTTTTCTATTGCGGTAGAAGATGTTGATCAAACTTTGAGGCTTGAACAAATTCTTTGGCTTGGGATTTTTGAGGAGAAATAAGGCTACAGACAGTTTTAGTAATAGACTGGCGAGGTTTTGTGTAAAGGAGATACAGATTTACAAGAGGTAAGTCTGTGAGTGGAACTTTCTTAGATTCAGGAAGATAGGATATCTCATAGAGATATTCCATTTTAGAAGCATCAAATTTTCTAAAGGAAGTAGTAGAAGAAGAAGATATAGAAGACGATTTAGGCAAAGAAAAAGGATTAGAGTTTTCTGAAGAAGACATAATTAAAAGATGTTCTTCCTTAATTTCTTTCAGCACATAGTAACATAAATAATCATGATATGAGTAAGAAAATAATATGGCTCTGATACCAAACGGGCTGAGTGACAGCAAACCTACAACAAATCACGATATTCTAGCCCACACAACACCTCAACAAGTTCAACAAAGGGCCTGACTTTTGGATTTGCTGTGAATCACTGCAACCCCGAACTAATCAAATAGTTAGTAGAGCACTTTCTTATGCAAAGGTTCACCATGAAGGTGCAACTGCAGAGCATACTTATGTTTCTACTCAGACCTTACTCCATATCACTCAAATCTATAATTACTATGTACCTTCAGAAACTAAGTAGGAACTGGAAGGGTTTAGGAGAACATGTTATATAAAGCACACTGAATATTATTTTCTAAACTCTTGATAACTTCGAATGAATTACAAAGAGGTAGAGCTCTCCTTATATAGAGGAGAAAATCATCTAAAAGTACATACGAGACTCACGCATTTTCTGACATAATAAACACGAGTCATTATTTTAAAGATATAGTACAAACTTTCTGACTCACCTTATCACATAGTACAATAAAGCAATAAATTATTATACAAATGGACAAACAAACTTTAATAAAACAGTTATTGCTTTAATAAAGTAGATATAGTGATGTCTTTGTCTAGTCATGGTGTCGAGATTTATAGAGTCTTCTGGACATGATGACAGACCATGTTGATTTAATTAAGGTATATTAACATCTTGAGTTTAACTTGGCCATGAATCCACTGAGTCTTGGAAAATACTGTCACGTGAGCCAATTGTAATCCTTGGTGATTCGAGGCATCTGCAAACCCTCATAGATGCTGCTTAGGTAGTCTACAAGCCTTCTAGGCCATCGCCCATAAGTTTCAAATGTCGAGGCTAGCTCTAAGTAGTTGGGGGCAAGCTTGGGATTATCCTGTGTTGGGGCTACATTCATTGTTTATTAGACTCCTACATAAGTCCTTTGGTCCTTGGTCTCATGACTAGCTCTCGAAGATTTTATTAAGGATAATTGCAGCAAAAGTCTTAAATCTTTGAAACACCAGCAGACTTTCCTCAAATCTTTGATTTGTTTCAGCCATCATCCCTAACATTTCCTAGCATTGCAAGTGAAGCCCTTCTAAACAGTTTCCATCCACAATTTCGTCAGTTGATCAAATAATTAATTTTGATCACATTATAATCAATTTCAATGAGGGTAAAATGATACTTTTATATTTACCACATTTTTTTAAATTTCTTATTCTTATTTTTTTAATTTAATTAGTTTAATTATTTAATATGATAAATATAAAGTTACTCTTTTACCAATTTCTAAAATATTAAAAATGTGGTTAAAGTTAAATTTTTGGTTAATTGACAGAACTGTGGACGAAATCTGTTCAGAAAGGCTTCACCTGCAACGTTTGGAAATGTTAGAAGTGCCGACTGCAACAAATCAAATATTTGGAGAAAGTCTGTTTGTGTTTCAAAGATTTGAGACTTTTGCTGCAATTATCACATTTTATGTTTGAAGGCCTGCTTTAGCTTGTAATTTTATTTTAGGAGGCAAGGCTAGCTCCAAGGAGTTGAGGCTAGGTTGTGTTGGGGCTCCGTTGCTGCACGCTCCTTGTAAGCTAAAATGAAGTTTATCTAGATAAATTAAAAATGTGGAAATTACACTCACCCCTACATTTGGAGATTGAAATTCTAAAATCAGATTTCATACTTTAATTTTCAAAAATCAAATTTTTTATATATAGATACAGATTTTTTAGATTTAATTAAATATTAATAATAATATTATAAAAAATAATTTATACACACCCAACCCCCCTTCCCTAAATCAATTCTAAATCATCAATTCTTCTCTGATTCCCGTCCCCTCTCCCTCTCCACGCCGCCGCTGCCGGCGATTCTCTCCACGCTGCTGCGACTCCTCCCTCCCCTTCTCCTCCCTTATCCACGCTGCTGTCGGCGATTTAACTCTTCCCTAATTAGCAGCAGCGTCGCGACGCTGCCTTAATCCTCAGCCACGGTCGCTGCCACGGTCTTCTTCTTCACTCTCCCCTCAGCCCTAATTTGCAACAGTGTTATCACCCTCACTGTTCCGAACGCCCTCGTTCCCAACATCCGGTGGCGTCCACTCCAAGACTGGATGCAGTGGTTGTCGCTGCTGCAAATGGACCAGCGAGGCTTCGAAAAATCAGTCAGCTGCCTCATTTTTTTGGGATTTTTTTATTCGATCTATCAGTTAGCTTCGAAAAATCAGGCTACTTTTGAATGAATCTGGGGTTTCTGGCTTTTGTGCGTGATATGTGGTTGATTGTTGGGTGGACTGTTGGTTGGTTGTGGAGATGTGGAGACGACGACTGTGGTGACAGAGGCGGAGTATGGTTAGGGTATGTAAGACGGTGGTGGTGGTGAGGTGGTGCTATATAGTCTATGTGACCAATGCTGTGACATTAAAATTCTACAATTTGTGACTAAATATTCATCTGAGCCAAGTGTAAAAATATTTTATAACCTGTGCTGTGATCATTTGAAAATAACGCGTGACTATGAACAAAATTTTGATTTGTGACATGGACCGTGACTTGTGACCTGAGCTGTAACTTGTGAATTGGACTGTGACCTGAGTTGTAACCTGAGCTGTGATTTGGAACATGAGTCGTCGAAATCGGAGTAATCGCCGAAACGGTCATCGGAATCGGAACGGTGGCCGGAGCGGTCGCCGAAACGGTAAGAGTGGGGGTAGTGGAGGTGGGGTGGGTTTATTTATTTATATCTTTTTATATATTTATATATATAAATAAATATTTATATATATATGTGTATACATATGTTAAAATATCTGATTTTTGAAATGTGAAAATTGTTTTGTTATTTTTGAAATATGGTAAAGATAAAGTAGGAGAAATGAATTTTTCCCATTTAAAATTTAGTGAGTAGACCCATGTTTGAGCCACATTTTTATTTTTATTTTTCTATTCATTTTCAACCACACATTTTTCAATAAAATAATATTTTCCGTCACATCAATAATTTTTTCTTATTTTTCAAATAAATATTCACCAACACATTACAAAAAATAAAAATAAAAAAATACATTCTTTCAATTTTAATGTACATCAAACACACTTTGGATTAAAATTTACTGAAAGTTTAGTCACCTTAGATGAAATTTATGGGTTTCAAATTACCCGTTGACTCGAGGAAATTCTCAAAGGTTATGCTACATATACACCCAATTTATTTACACTAGTGTGGATTGTGCGTTGCACGATACCCGTTATAATTTTTGTAATTCCAGAATTGAATAATAGCAAAAATTCAAGTGATACTGATATGAGAAAGAAAACGAAAAGTGCATGCAACACAATACACAACATACATCAAATGAATGACACACTATTAATTAGTCCAACCAAGCCATGGTTTTCCACTATCATTGGCTATCTTTAAAAAAAAAAAAGCTTCTTGTAGATCTTGCACAACATATTTTACATCATATCCCTTGCTGAAATCCTACTCAATATTCGGTGCACGATATCTTCCATGGTTTATACACTATGACTTGCACTATTTGCTCCAAATAAAAGCATCGGGACAATACCAAGCAATATAATGTGGAGTCAATCAACTAATTCCTTCCATTTGTTCTTATAATTTCTGTCAGTTTGCAAATGATTCCTGTCAAATAAACCAGTGAACTTACATAAAATCAACTGTCCGGAAGGAAAAAAAATCGAAGGCAAATTAAGATATAAATACGTGAGGTAGTATAAAGAGAGAGAATCATCTAGAAAAACTTCAAAATTATAAGTATTATTCTGCATTTCAACTCCAATTAAATGATCGTTCAACTGTAGCACAGCAAGAAAAGCAACAAGGTCCCATAAGTAGTCATAGAATAAGAAAAAACTTGTTGATGAAATCTCGTTATTGACCAAAAGTGAACACTAATTTCACAAACTACCAACTGAAGCTTGGTAAGATTTATTCCACCCACAAATTGTCTCTCTAATTCTGAATAAAAATCGTAACATAGTTCAGTTGTACTCCCAAGAAAATAGAACAACAGAAAAGGCATGGCCTCATGTCATTGATGACGGAATGTACATTCATTCGTCAACATGTTTGCAATTCATCAATTATCAGCAAATAAAAGGTAGATAAGTTGAGCAAAAACCAGTCTTGAAAACACATGCTTAAAATCAAGGTTACAAGGCTTCCTATCTGCATAAAGGCTGAGCTACTAACCATAACATTAAGGTGAGATAAATGAGTCAAACATAGCTAACTAAACCACAAACTACCAGCAATTAAAGTCTTCTTTGTATTCATTTATGAAACTGAGAAGATGCCCTTGATATCATTTATGACCCACTTTCCCCGACCAACACAAGTCCAACAAATGACATTTTATTCATTTTGTCCTACACCTTTAATTGTTTGGAGAAGTCTAAAAATACAAGAGGTTGGGTAATAAGAAAATAAAAATGATGAATCTATGGAAGAGGGGGAAAAAATCAGACGGGCCATGAAGACTGGTAACTTGAAAAAATACATTTTAGGCAGTCGAAAACCATGACCCTTGGTGTTTTTTTTCCCCCAGTTGAAAAATTATCTATGTAGAAAGGCATAAAAGGGTAAAGAATAATACATAAAATCTAAATTACACTCTAGGACACATACATGTTTTTTGCAGGGAAGATTATATAATGAACACGTAACACAACAATATAAACTCCTGTAGAGGTACCATATGCCATAATAATTTCAGATAATTTATCTTCTTATATTACACGAAAATCTCATATCACATCCATATACAACCATTCATTCATACAAACGCGAGTGGTCATGGAGATAAAAAGCTCATTCATCATATTCCTATAATGAATGGGCTTATTTTACATTAATACAGCTAATCATAAAGAATCGCGAATATTAACTAACTAAAGAGAAAGATTTATGAATACAACCAAATAAAGTTTAACAAGAAAAAGGATTAAAAATATACTATGTTTTGCCCAATAGTAGCCATTATTCCAATAGTAAACAATCATACCCATTCTCAAAACAAGCCAAAGAATTTTTGAGAAAATAATCCAAAAAGAGTGAATATCACCTGAAATTTAGCCATCTCAGTTTCGACAAGATTCTGGGCAGTGAACATAGGAACGGTGTTCTATAGTACTCCACCTAGGTCAGGGAAGCAGCAGAAAGTTGGGGAATAAGTTTTAAAAAATTGGGGTCAGACAAGGGTTAATTCTAAACATTGTTTTGATTGGTAGAATTTGTTGCTAGAAAAATAAGATTGTAAATATCAACATATTGATCAAACAAGCATACCAGGTCAACAACATTTCCTACACATTCTCCCTTGGTAGTCACATCTCCAATATTTTCTCCTTTAGCAAAGGCCTTCGAGTTGAGGTAGATGTGACAACAGCAACATTCTACAAGCACGTGAAGATGAATGTGTGAAGGTGGTTTTCCATTGCAAAACATTGAGAAATGAGAAGGACAATAATAGACAAACCTTGGTGACGTTGGCAACACAAGCTAATGGAAGAAATAGATGTGGAACAGGTGCAGTTTCTAACTCTATCCCAGCTCCCAACTTCATTAAAAGGTCACCAGCAATCCGAAGCTAAGTGACGTCAAATCATCAGAAGATAAGGAGTTATATTTGTAGTGTTTCCAGCAACAATAAATACATTGGCTAATCGTAAATCATCCTTCCTCTTCGACATCCAAGCCCAAGGAATAGAATACATGCTTTAGATCATAATCAAATTTCCTTCCCTGCCTTGCAAAAAGCATCTTCCCAATCCGTCCAGCACCATCCTATAATTAGCCATACCACAGAATATTATTATTTTCTTTAAAAAGAAAAAGAAATCCTTTTCTCCTCACGATCAAAATTCAAAAGGAACTCAATCCTGAGTTTCAGTTGGTTCAATGACAAACAAAAGTCATGAGGAACATAAATAGCGGAGATTCATAAATTCCACATATCCCCTTATGAAACATTATATGATACATTTTTACTTTCAACTTTGTCCTAGCCCAGCCCTTGAAGCCTTAATTTCTAAGTTATAATAAGAATTATGTGAAAACAAAGATTGATTTTTTTATAACATGCCCAAAAAAACTCTAATCTTCTTTCACAACTTTTAGTTTCTTTGGTATGCAATCTTGAAGTTGTCATATAGTTGCAGATAATATATACCATCAAAGTTCAAACAATGGTCTTATAATCATTTAGGATTAAATATTATATATTTGTGCAAAGTTGATGCATGGGACCTTGCCCATAGCTCGTATCAATAACCTTTGGATAATTTTCAGATCCATTACAACAAAACATCATAGCGAATAGACAAGATAAAACTCATTAATTTGAGATTTTCGACGTGTTAGCACTACATCTTTCAACAGAAGTCTGTATAATAATGCTTTAACCGCCTTTTTGCTTCCTCAAGCAGGAAAATTCCACCAGCTTATTTTAATAAAATATAGCAGTGTAAAAGTGTAGAAATAATGAAAAAAATTCACGCTCTTAAATTTCGTAAACTATTCTTTAAAGTTTAACTGAAAATTGCGATTTAGGTTTAAGCACCTGCACGTTGCTCCAGCAGCATAAATTTGTAACAGAAAACAATCAATAAAACCCAAAAAAATAAAATCCTTTCATCAATTACTGATACATGAATCCCCTTTTATTGATGAATTTCATCCTATGACAGAAGTACATATTAAATCATTACAAGATTGATAGGAGTGTGCATAGATTTTGAATCTCAATCATCTCTATGACATATAACAATCACCAAAGATGGATACCACAAGGATCCAGAGAGGTCAACCATCCTAGTATTTAAAAATATCAAGATGATACTTGAACATGTTGGCCTCCTCCGTATAAAACAACAAAGTATGCAAGAATGGATCATATCATATATGTTTGCTAAAATATATGTATTTGGTTTCTAAACTAAAGTAATATGAACATGTATTTTTGATATAATTTGTTCGCCGTAACTTCTATAGACACACATGAAACGAAGAAACGAAGACAAAATTTACCTTTGAAAGATAAAACATCCAGCTTTAAATATTGGACAAGCAAGTTGTTTTGTAAAATTTAGTACTCGGGAATATCAAGATCTGAAATTCAAATTTACATATTTTTTGTCAGATCAGGGGAGACATTATCATTTCTTATACTACATCATGAAAATATTAAAATAATCCTATATAATGGTAGATTATTCACAAGTCCTACATATGAATAACAGGAAAAAGTTATGGGGTAAACAAAACTTCTCGAGTACATGAACACAATTTAAAGCTAAACTCAAACACCAATCTATGAGAGAAAGATAAAGAAGGTTTAGAAACAAATAAATATTAAATTAATTGATTAATATGATAGTACTTGACCAATCATGTTGTGCTTAATACAACAGTACCTGGAGTTGATATTAAAGTCTAAAAAAAAAAACCAAAATGTCACAAAGTAAGCAAATTTCAATGCACTACACAAAAGGAAACCTTAAAATAATATTTGTTTTCAAACATACAATCACAGCACTAATGATTTTAGAATAACAGTACCCATCATCACGGCAAACCAAAATTATTCATTCAGTACTCACGTTCTCACCTTTTCATTTCACTCGCTCTTTCAAGAATCATTTCACAGACAAAATCACTCCACTTTTTACTGTATAATCTTATTCATAACTACACATTCCCAACCATTCAAACTCCTCAAACACACACACTCTTCTCAGAAGACTTCTGTTTTCTAATTTCTTGTCTACCGTGATCGTTTAATCAAATTGTGGAATGAACTTTGAGAGTCTATAATCAAGGTAAGGACCCAAATTTCTTGTGGGATGAGATTAAGCTAACATTTTGGGAAAATGGATGCAGTAACCTAATATGCAAATCATTGTTTTAAACATCTATTTGAGGCTTACGCTTTCAAGCTAGCAAACTAAATATTGTTGTTATCTAGGCTGTTACCTTAGCCGAGCTTACCTCAAGTTTCTCCTGGTGTTTTAGAAGTTTATCTTTTGCTTGTGCAGCGGCAGTGGAAGCATCCTAGAACAATTAACATGGTCAGACAGAAAAATCCCAATAATAAATCAAAGTCATTTATAGGCAATCTGAAAGGAAAAGGTTACCCCCGTGTTCCTATATTTAGCAATAATTTCTTCACGCGTCCGGACCCTTGGTTTAGTATCTGTGGTACCACCATCTAATAACATTTCCCTCTCAGTTTCCTTTCCTAAAAATTAGCAGAAGAAAATGTTCAGGTCCATCAAGGTAAAAACACAATCTATGATTAGAAAGAAATTAGTAACTTTTACCTTTTCTGTCATTATTAGCGATAAGAGATGATGATACAGTAGGAACAGGTTCATCTATTAGTATAACTCTGGCATCCGATGTATTATCCAGTGGGCAAGCAAGTAGTTCAGGTGATGTCGACTTTGGGCTCTCTGCAGGTGATGTCGAATCCGACCGGTGCTTCCCATTTCTACTCCTATGAAACAGCAATCCTGCATGGGAACAAAGACAGAGATAGAGAAAAAGGTCAAACACAAAAGCAATAGGGCTAAAGAAAATGGAACAACCATACACAGAAAGAGGAAAACGAAGGTTTGAGGATTCTAAGTGCATGTACAACTCTCAATTTTTTTGCGATTTTTCTTCTAGGTTCTTTTGATCTGAATTCGAAAAGGAACGAAAAGGAAGACTGTGGAAAGATTGAAGAGAAATCTTACGTGTGTCAGATGGAAAATTGAAGAAGTGGGAGAGCACAGAAACCAAGAAGTAGGTTGCCGTGTTTGAGAAGAGAAGGAAAAGGCAGGAACTGAGGAAAGTAAAAAAATCTCCTCTTATATGGCTCGGCTGGCTCGGCTTATATGACTGGAAAATGGCTGGCTTACTTGGCCATTTGGCTTAGGAACAGTGGCAAAGAAGTTGTCTCTTTTAATATTGTAAGGGATAATCTCTTACCTACACTTACAATATGGTGTAGGGACCACACATTTGAGGGTTTTTTATTTATTCGGATCCCACGCGCACGTGAGAGGGTGTCACATTTTCGGTAATCCACGTTCGGTACAAATAGAATTATCCAATTCACTATTAGGGGGTGTTTGAAACCCATTTTAGTAGAAAAATGTGTTTTTGAATAGTGATTGATGAAAGAATGTGTGGTTAAAAAGTAAGAAGATTTTTTAGGTTTATGTGTAATATTATTTTATTGATAGAATGTGTGGTTGAAATGAAGAGAGAGAAAAAGAATGAGAATAAGAATGTGAAAAAAATGGGTGCCAAACGAGGGCTAAATTAAGGAGTGATGGGAAAAAACAGGATACACGGTTACAAATCGAGTGAAGCGTGTGAAATACGGAATGAACGTGGCACCGCGACTCGTGAATTGTGAATCAGAGAGACCTTCGATCTCTTCTTCCTCCCCACGCCCACGCTCCTCAAACACATCGATTATCCTGTACTACAGCTCGACTTGCATTTGATCCACTTTTCGCTTTTCCAATTCTTTAAGTTACTTGCGCAATCCGATCCTAATAGATCTGGAACAACGCAGGTTAGTCATCTATTTCATCTCAATCCCTCAATCTCTTAATTAGAATTCTATTGTTGAAGTTATTTCTGATTTTTTCTTCAATTGATGTAAATCATGGCATCATTGAATTTAACTGCTTAGAAATTGAAATAAAATCAAATAGAGGAACCCACCATGTTAAAGAAAATGTGGGAAAGTACTATAATTTTCTACTATGACTTAATTGAGTGTTAATGTCAATGTGGTATCTTATTGACTCTAGTTTATGTTTGTCCTATACTGATCATGTCATTTTCTAATTTCCAGCTTTTCGGTAAAGCTCGGCAACAATGTCTGAAGAAGGGGTTTATAATGGTGAGGCACTGGCTAATCGTGTGGAAGAGGGCAATGAACTGCATAATGTAAAAGACTATAGTGGTGGGAATCTCATCAAGGAGAATGGATTACATGATGGAAATAAACATACTGATTACAGCCATGATCAACTTGAAGAGACTGTGGTAGAACTTAGTTTCCAGAATGAATATTTGAAGTCTCAGTTTGTGGATATGAAGAATCACTTTCTTGATTCTGGCGAGCCTGAAGAACGAAATAAAGCTATGGAGCTAGACCATTTGGGTTCCGATGGTGATGTCAGAGAGGTTCATGAAAAATTAGAATCTTTGAAAAGAGAACTTCTAGAGGAAAGACAAACTCGGAGTGCTGCAGAGAAAGCTCTAGAGCATCTTGGAGCAGCACACTCAGAGGCAGATACAAAGGTTCAAGAGCTTTCTGCCAAACTTGCTGAAGGTTGTAATATTTTTTGTTGATTTCCATGCTATCTCTATTGATTGGATTTGGTAACATATTTTGGAATTAGATCCATTTATGATTCTTGATGATGGTAATTGATGTATTAGTTAAATGTGGCCTTTGGATAGAGTTCTTGGGAATAAGAGATTTGTTATGTTATTTTACCATTATCGTGCTAAACTGGTTTAATGGTTTCTTCGGGTAGCTCAACAGAAGATGGATCAAGAAATAAAAGATCGTGATGAGAAGTATTCTGAGCTTGATACCAAGTTCAACAGGCTTCACAAAAGAGCTAAGCAACGTATTCAAGAGGTGCAGAAGGTATTTTGTTACCTTTTCCTTATGTTACTTTTCATTTATATCACTATCTAACATTTTCATATTGCTTCCACTTTTCCATTAAGTATTTCCGTCTTTTGTCAGGATTTGTTGCGCTAGATTTATTATTATAGACTGTTGATCTCTTCAACACATAAAACACTTATTTATTGTTTTTTACAGACATCCTCGTAAGAACTGAATATTCTTTATGTTTGGACTGCTATTATTGTGAAGCAAAGGCTTGAAGAAAATTGTTTACTGCAATCACTTACTTGAAATTAATATTTTTATATGTTATTAAATGACTCAACATTGTCAATTTCATTTATCACATACTTCCTGTGCACTATTATTTTGCATAATTGCTCAAGTTATAGGTGGAATGGTTTCACCATCAAGTTGATGGTTGCTTTAATCATCTAAAATCTCAGCGTCTTGATGTAATTTGATTTACCACTTGGTGAGAGACGCTGCAAGCTGGTAGATTCGAGGGAAAGGGAGAGTGTGTTTTAACAATAAGAACTTGAAGGTATGGGTTACATGTACACCAAATCTAGAAGGTACTTGAAAGAGGTTATGTTAAGCAGGATTTGAAGAGGGTTGATGCTTGTTACAATTAGACTTGACAATTGAATAAACAAAGAAATTCTCTCTTAATTATCTCTTTTCTCCTCCCTCCTCCTCCTCCTCCTCCTCCTCTTCCTTCTATATCCTCTTTCTCTTACAATCACACAGTTTGTTACAAGCGTACATCATCATATGAGCCCAGGCAAGCTTTTGGTGGTGAAGTCCTATAGTTCAATTTGGTTCACTTCCCTATCTGTTTATTTGCAGGTCTTAATTTAAAGAAACTAAAATATGTGAAACAAAATTTAGCAGTGACAAGTATAGGGCTGTTAGCATCTTTCTTTTCTGAAGCACAAATCACTAACGGGTTTAACAAAATGCAATGAACATTGGAAACATTGGCTTTAAGACATCATTATATGAATTTTAGTAGAAAACGACATGCTTTATGTCCTTGCCCACTATTTGTTGGGAATTTTGACTACCATGTTGAAAATGATTTTTTTACTTCTTTGTAATGTGTTCAATTATTGAAAGGAGATTCTCTCTTTCAGGAAAAAGATGATTTTGAGACCCAGTTTCGCGAAGTTAACGAGAAAGCTGACCGCGCATCATCACAGCTGTCAGCATTGCAGCAAGAGCTGGAGCGTACACGGCAGAATGCTAATGAAGCTCTGAAAGCAATGGATGTAGAAAGGCAACAATTGCGAAGTGCAAACAATAAGTACAGTCTCCAGAACGCTCTTTTAAACAGATCAAATCATACAGCATTATAGTTCATTATGAATGAGATGAATTCTGCTGCTGCTGCCGTGGCAAATTTTAAATTTATCTATAATATCATTATGCTTTATGTACGTTTGAATTTTCAGATTATCTTTTTTTTTTTTTTGATAATTATGTGAAAGTAATCAAATGATGGTTGTAGCACATCTATTCTTCAACATGTTTTGGTGCTCATAAAAGGTTCTGCCAATATGGTTTAAGATTTCTGTTTCTATCAAGTGAAAAAAGTAACAAAAATGTTGTTGGTTAGATATCTGGACTTCCGAAATTCCTTTTTTACTCTTAATCACATAAAAATGCTATTGTTATGTAGACTTCGGGACAACATTGAAGAGCTGCGTCGTTCCTTGGTACCCAAAGAAAATGCTTTGGAGACATTACAGCAGTCACTTTTAGAAAAAGATCAGGTATATTTTGAGAAATCTTCTGGCTTATTTATTTATTTTTTGATTTTTTTTGGTTTTGACTGAATTTTCATTAGTTGTGTTATCTCCAAAAGCTTGTTGTTATTCCCAACTTATGCAACTTCACATAATCTTGTACTTTGAATGATTATATTTGGGAAGTTGTCTTTTGTTGCTGTAGTGAGAGAGGGCTCCTTTTGGCGTGCAAGGAGAGAGACTTGCATGTGCTTGCTTATGCTTGATATGCATGAAATATATAATTATAATCTTGTAAGGTGACTTGTGACCTTGTGGCATTTATGAGGGATAGTTAAATCTGTCTGACAGTGGAGACTGAGAAAATGATTGAAAAGAGAAAAAGCGAAAGAGGTTTGACAATAACTCAATAAGTACTAATTTTGGAAGCTGGTAACGTATATCACATTTTGTCGCTTATATATAGTTGTCTTCATTGGTTCCTTCCCTATTTTTACCAGCCATGAATCTTAAGTTTTTGCAATGTAAAAGCTAGGCATATAGATGTTCTTCAGGAAACCTCTCTTCCAGTAAAATAATATTTTCTTGATATTAAAGAGGTATGTTAATTACCTTAGGCTCAGGATATTGATTCAGAAAGTAACACTTCGAATTCATCGTAATGTATGGTCTTTCCCTAAGATGATTCAGTGTATGGTTCATGGCAGAGCCACATTTCTCGATTGTACAATACATCACATTTTATGGATATTGAATGAAGAATTAGATTCATATCTGGAGCTATATTCGTAATCATAAGTGAAAAGAGTAAAACAATAGATTGGTTTATTTGGGATTTTCTTGTAACGACCCGAGTCCCACTTAACGGGCTGCCCCGACCGTTAGATCGATGACGTACTGTCCCCACTGTACCAACATGGGTCTTTTCAGCATGCTTTGTCCTCACTCGCACGCTCCTCGGGAAAACTTCCCAGGGGGTCACCCATCATAGAATTGCTCCAAGTCAAGCACGCTTAACTATAGAGTTTCTAACGATGGATTTCCGGAAAAGAAGGTGCACCTTGTTGGTATGAGTAGTACTTATCAAATCTTTCAACTTTCCTAGTCTGGGTATTACATTCACCCCCCGTTAGACTCGCGACGTCCCCGTCGCGCTTGATCCATCTGAGGATCCATTGCCAGGCGTTTGGATTCTAGATGTGGCTCCTAAGGGTTCAAGCGGTGGCTCCCGCCCTATATCGTAGCACTTTGTCCCGTATAGTACTTAGTTCTCGATTTCCGACTGGCAACCTGGCTCTGATATCATTTGTAACGACCCGGGTCCCGTTTAACGGGCTTTCCCGGTCTTTAGATTGACGACGTACTGTCCCCATGTACCAACATGAGTCTTTTTAGCATGCTTTGTCCTCACTCGCACGCTCCCCGGGAAAACTTCCCTAGGGTCACCCATCATAGAATTGCTCCAAACCAAGCACGCTTAACGGTAGAGTTTTTAACGATGGACTTCCGAAAAAGCAGGTGCACCTTGTTGGTATGAGTAATACCTATCAAATCTTTTAACTTTCCTGGTCTGGGTATTACATTTCTAGTGCCAAAAAAATATATTTTCACATTTGAGAATGTTTGTTGAGTGGAATCTAATATAATATACAATTTTTCCTCCACCGCAGTAAGGCCGTTGATGTGGGTCCAAGTAGCAGTAGGCTTCTTGGTGGCGAAAATTTTAAAGATTTATAAGTGTACTTTGTTAAATTTGAACATGTATTTGGTCACCCTAATTTAGGGTGAGCCTTCTTTTTTCTGTACAGAGAAAAACATTGAGGGTAGTGGCTCAAGTCTAGAAATGCATTGTAATCCTCTTATTTGATATAGTGCAATTGGACATAGCTCTTGCATTGAGAGTGGACCATTTAAATTGTGTGTTTTTCTTCTTTTTGTTATCCAAGAAATGTTAAGTCAAAAACTAGAAGCAGAGACTAATACCTTACAAAGTTAAAAACTAGAAGCAGAAACTAATACCTTACAAAGTTAACTTTATATAAAAGAAGATTACGTGGGTATCTCTCGAATTAAGGAGTCTCCTAACTCTTTCCTGGAGTAGAATGTAAAATTAAGAAATTGCAGTTCAGACTGAAAATAGAGCTTAGACATCATAAATCAAGTCATAAAGTTGACCATTCACTCCACCTTCACATTATGGATATTTTCTTGATTCCAAAATCAAGAAAGACAATAGGCCTCAAAAACTTTCATACCGAAAATCAAGAAAGACAATACCTTACTAATAGGGCCTTGTTAACTCAAGGGACCTAATGTAAAGGCCCTATTAGTCAACAAGTATAACTTTCATACCGAAAATCTTCATTTGTTGCCGAGGGTACAATTATTGTTCGTACTTCATAGGTTTCGGACAGTTTACAAGTTGCATCAGATAATTGTCATTGCATCACCATGATCTGACATTCAGGGAACCAATGGAGAAGGTTTGCTAGTTACTGAGATCTTATTTCACATTATGACGATTTTGAAATTATAAAATTCTACGAACATTGAACTCAGAAGGAATTTGCACTCTCAGATAGGTCTGAGTTGCTGAAAATAGTCAGTTTGTGTAGAAGTTTAGCTGCAATATATATGAATGATCAACAAGTTGAACTCTGGATCAATATATAGAGGTGATGATGGCTTATATTGTTAGGTCATTATATTCTATTGCTGAACCATTGGTCCATGTTGCTTAAATATAAATTTCATGTGGTGTGGCCTTTCCATATACTTGAAACTTCAGAAGGTGGGTTGGCGGAAAGGACAGGATTCGGAGTGACAGTATTGTGTTTGGTTAAAGAACCTTTATTCTGCTGTTTAGAGTGTCCAATTGGCGTAACACAATTAACAGTCTTCATGTCTTGAGATAAAAATAACATTGATAATTGTTGGGGGCAAATAAATAACCCTTTGACCATCCCAAATTTTCAGAGATCTGTGAAATCTGTTTCACCTAGTTGAGAATACTTATCTGACCTGCTGACATCTAAGATGTCTTCTTTTTAAATGCTCTCATTGGCCTGGTCCCACAGAGGAAGTAATAAATTATCAGGAAGGTGATGAAATAAATTTACAGCCAGGAAAATATGTGATCCAGCAAAATTTTCAGGGTAATATTTGGTTTGGACGTTTCTAATTAATTCTAATGTTATATTTAACTGATTTATAATGAATAATTTGTGAATAATTAGGTTAACAGGCCTAAAATATTAATTTCTGGTTTAGATTTGAGTATTTCATGTAGGACTAAATTACAGAAATGGTCAAACAATAACTGATAATGATTCACTCAATTTTTTAATATTGATTATTAGCCAAGTCTAAGCCCGATGTACTCTTAATAATTGCTCAAAGTATTTCGATGGAATCTAGTCGAGTTCGAAGTTTGTTCTTATATATCTATATATATCTAACTAAATGTAAAAGAGGGGGTTTTAAGTTACTGTTCATAAGCCGTTCAAGCCGAGCCGTTTTCGTTAGCCGAGCCGTGTTCATATTCTATCTAACTTAAATATAAAAGAGGGAGTTTTGAGTTACTGTTCATAAGCCATTCAAGCCGAGCCGTTTTCGTTAGCCGAGCCCTGTTCCTATTCTAATTTCTAGAAAGAGGGAGTTTTGAGTTACTGTTCATAAGCCATTCAAGCCGAGCCGTTTTCGTTTGCCAAGCCGTGTTCATATTCTAATTTCCAGAATTACCCTTGTATTTATTTACTGCACATACATTTCCTTCTTTGTTGTAATTGAGGGTAAGTTGGGTATACTTCAATATCTTGAGACTAATTTATCCGAATTAACTTTTTCTCGAGCCTAATTTACATGACTAATTACGAGCTATCCAACAAGTACCATATTGATATATTTATCATCACTTTATCAAAATTCAAATATTTGACCCAAAAACATAAGAATTTAAAACGTACTTCGCTTTCGTCCCTCAACTTTCAAAATAATAAAATATAATATATAGAATAAATAAATTTTTATTCTAAAACAATTCTGTCGTTATCATTATCATTACACTGCAAAAGTAAAAAGAAGACGATTCCTTGCTCCACTTATCGATATCAGCATTCAGTGCACATTTATGCTTATGCATATATGCATTGTCCAGATTTTTAAATTGTTGACGGGCTTTGAACTTTTTTCTCAAACACTAATGATCTAAGATGAGTGATAGAATGTTCTCTAAATAAATGTACTATATAATTAGTATAAGAAGTTACAGAAGAGAAGGAAAGGGGAATTCAAAGCTATCACATCTATGTTCCATCTTAAAAGTTTGGTTTTGATGAATGATTTCTGCTATAGTGATTCTTCTTACGAAAGTAATTTTTTATTCAAATTTTGGGTTTATTATTCATCCAAATAATTTGATCATAACATCTATATTTGGTCATAATTTGTTTGCTTGAGTCTTAACATGAAAAATAGATTTCATAGGTTATGAGAATGAGGTAATTGTTTATGTTCTCAGTCCACCACACCCGACTTCCAACAACTCTATTTGTCGTATTAGCTTTTGTTTATTGTACGTATAAACATGTGAAAATTCATGTATCCAAGTATGGCATGAAACAACTCCGTTGATTACTTTAGATTATCACCAACAATATAAATACCTGTGGACACACAATTTTTATAGTCAAATACAATATTTGTTCAAAGCAAGTTTCATTTTTCAATGAAATCCGACAAAACCAAAATTCAACATTATTATTTACATTACATAACTCATTACATGTGCAACGCACATGCATTCACTAGTGTGTATATACACACACACACACACACACACACACATATATGAAGACATACAAAACATTAACCTTTTCAAATTCCATTGTTATATGATAAAGACTGACAAACTCGTCTCTCAACTTTTTGTTGGCAAGTAAGAGAAATCTTGTTCAAATCTAAAGCTTGTACCTTACAGTATATGTTACTCTGCGTTGCCTCTCTAGCACTTTATGATGTAATTCTTTGAACAGTTGTTCAAAAAAACTCACTTAAGCTTCACCAAGGTGCAAAGCTTGGCCTTGCCTATGCTTTACACTTTTAGAACACTGCTTTGACAAATTAACTTCGCTTCAAATGAATATCTGCTTGCATTTCTGTAGATGTTGGAAGACATGCGGGGGTTAGTTCAGGCAGCTGATGAAAAAAGACAATCTTCTATTGCTGAACTCTCTCTGAAGCACCAGAAGGTAAAATACATGCAGATGTCTCGGCTAAACCTCATCTTAATATCTAGAATTTCAGATCCTTCCTTAGTTGTCGTGTTCCAATCACAACTTTTCAAGGTTTAGTTTCTCCCAACCATATGTCATGCTGCAGCAATTAGAAGACATGCAAGCCCAAATTGCAGATGCATTAAATGATCGAAGCAAAGCAACTGAAACAATCTCGTCTCTGAGGGTAAGAGCTAATTGTACCCCTTCTTTCCCCAATTTTTTAAAATTTTCATTTCTGCCAAAAAGAAATGAAGTAGCAATATCTTTCTATATTTATAAATCCTTCACTGTATTTTGCTTTATGTATAAATATCTTATGAGTAATTGCTGCACTTAATTAATTTCCATGCTAAAATAAACCAAGGGAGTACTTGTTTCATTATACCAGGCTCTGGTAGCAGAGAGGGAGTCCAAAATTGCAGAGATGGATGCGGCTTCAAGTGGTGAAGCAGCACGACTTAGAGCAGCTTTGGAGACGTTAAAAGGCGAGCTTAGTCACCTGAAAAATGAGCATGTATGATGCTTTCTTAGCCTATGTTTAGTTCTCATTATTTCAAAACTCATTTTTCCCCAACTTATTTTCAACCACAAATTCTTTAAATAAAATATTTTGCACGTAAATCCAAAACTTTTATTACTTTTTAACCACCCATTCTCCATCAATTCACTATTGCAAAACTCATTTTATCAAATAATGTTCATCAAACAGGGCCTTAGTATAATTTGAATCCGTCTATGCTATTTATTAAGCTTGATTGAGAGTTTTGCGCAACTCATCCCTTGAAATCTGACACTTTGGTTTCAAAATTTACCTTGGATTATAGCTTGCTAAGTAACTACCAACTTACTATTAGAGATGAAGAGTAAAATGGACTACATATCATCGTACTCCCAACTAACAATTGTAACTCAAACTTTGCTGTCAGTTTCCATTATTTTTACAATTTCTTCTGCCGACACTGTCATCACTTTCTATGAGGTTGTCAAAGTCTTACATTGTTCTTCCATGATTGTCTATTGGTCACTGAAACCACCACTTCTCCTTATTTCTTTTGCCAACTAATTAACTTTTTACTCTAGCAGACTTGATTTTGGAGAATTTGAATGTGAAAAGCATATGACTACAATAAAATATATTAGTTGTATGTAAATCTACCAATCATATGTATAACATGTTTATAGATTCATATATAATATTTATACTACATATGAATGTATTTACCTTTTATATGCTGCAGGTTTTGAAGCTACTATTATGCTTATATTGAACATGGACAGATACCTCAATATAGTTTTAACAAATTAACTTCCTTATAACCTTTGAGACAAGCAATAATTCTCATTAGACACGATTTTTTCCTTTTGTTCTGTTGTGTACTTACTCTCAGGAAGCAGGTTTGAAGTGCTTGTAAATGATTTGTAGGTTTATTTTGTTGTTGCCTCAAGTTTGGGCTATTAAGCTAATAAGAACTAAGTTCCATGTAAACTAAAAAAAGAAACTCGAGTTCGGTTTTGATTTAACCAGTATATTTTAAATTATTGGGTGATGCAGGTTACAATACCATTGCAATTTAAACAATTTCCACCCTTTTCTGCCCATCTCTTTTCCACTATTGCAATTTTATTTATTTGATTGTGTTTATGATCTGATTGATCTTTTAGCAATGATCTGTATTCTTTTTTAGATGGCTAGATATTTGCCCACCTCCCATCATAACCTTTTTGTTTGTCTTGTGGTAAATATTATCATTCAAGTCGGTAATCTTCATCTAGGCAGGGTTTGAAAAGCGGAGAAGTTATGCAGGGAGTGGTTTTAATGAAAAGTGAAGCAATAGAAGCTTCCTTTATGTGTTTGGATGAGTTGAACTTCTGAAAAATTGTTATGAAAGTGACAAAAGTTGGCGTTTTATATTTTAGACTGTTTTTTGCTGGACATAAAATTCAGGAAAGTTTCCACAACATTTTTGCTGACCAACCATAGAACAAGTATAGAACAACCAACTTTTTGACACTTCTCTTTCCTGTCTCGAAATGAATTGAAAGGCAAAACGTTGGCTCAACTACTTATCTTGATAGACATGCAAAATGTTTTTGCTGCATTCAGGAGAAAGAAAGAGAGAGTTGGGAAGCTTCTTCTCAGTCTTTGAGAATGAAACTGGAGACTGCAGAGAGTACTCGTGTCCATGCAGAAGTTGAAGTAGCGAAGATGAGAAGTATTTCTTTACTTCTATTGTAGTTGTTATAATTGATTTGAGATTTAGATTTACATTCATATATTTTCAAATCAGGTCAACTGGAATCAGAATTGTCTGTGCAAGCTCAGCGTTTAAACAGTAAGGATGCTGAACTAGATGCAGCCAAAGAAAAGGTACTTTTTCCCTTTTTCTTTTTTCATTTGTACGATACAAACTGACCTGAAACAGAAAATACTTAGCCATGGAATCTTTTCTTTGATTATTGAAAATCATTGCCAATCTACTTTTACCAGATGATTAGTATTATGGATTGGAGTTTGGCCTATAATTTTGTGGCATAAGACTTTAACAGCATGATTTCTGCATATTGACTTGGATGTAGGTGATTGTCTGATAGCCAGCAAGAAGTATGTAGTGGACCCTCTATTTGAGTGGTATCACCTGCTCTTCATGTACCGGATTCGAATATTATCTAGAGATCCTCTATTTGGAGATTTGGAGGGAGAGAGATTTTCTCAAGGAAGAAATAAAACCTCACAATGCACAACTTAATGCAATTCTGAAATTCCAGTACTACATATATTCAACTGAACTCAATTTAGACAGGAAGTTTACTTGATAAAGATGCAACAACTAGTTTAATGGGAAAAAAATAAGTCAAGTTTTGACTCCTTGAATTATATCAATCTTAAATGAATACAATACAGTTTATCACCACGACTGTACTAATAAATAAGACATTCGATTTCAAAGGATCCCAAAATTGAAAACCTGTAATTATTAACTCTTGAGCTTTTGTTGATTACAAATCAGGTTTTTATTGAAGCTTGCAATTTCTTTATTAAGAAATTTTCACACTTGTTATCTGCCAAGTAACTGCTTTCTGACTGATTTCATTATGCTGTTTTTTTTTTCCATGTTACTGCCTCTTATAATCTGATCTTTCTATTGTTACAAATTGCAGATCAACCGCATAGAAAGTGAATTTTCTTCTTATAAAGTTCGCGCTCATGCACTTCTTCAGAAAAAGGATGCAGAGCTAGCTGCTGCTAAGGACAATGAGCAACTCAAGGCTCATGAGGAAGCTCTTAAGGTGGACATTAATCAGTCTTCTATTACCTGATAGGACAAATTCTTGAAATAACATTAGTATAAAAGATTTGTTTCCTCATAAAATCTCAACTTCTTTTGTTCTTTAGGAGGCTGAGAAAGAAATATCATTAGTGTCTGCAGAAAGGGATAAGGCTCTCCAAGATCTGAAGGATGTTTTGACTAATCATGAGAAGGAAATTGCATCAAGGTGATATATTTCAAAATACACATGTTAATATTCAAACAATACACATGTTAATATTCAAACAATCATGTACATTTTTTATATTATAGATGTAATAGATCCTTTGAGTGATTTTCTGTTCATGCACTAGTTCATACTTGTTTCTATCAGGGTTGCATTGCCATGGTGCTTCATGAATATATAACACTTAAAAAGAAAATATTATTAATCATCTCCATCTTTTAAAATGGGGATGTGGTATTGGATCAAACAAAGTGGGGTGGGGAAAAAGGATTTATGTAGCTAACCCCAAGTTTATTGGAAATGAGTCTTAGCTTTCTATTGTTGTATCCATCTTCTGATAAAAAAAAAAGAAAAAAAAGCTCTTTCTAACATTTTGTTGAAGACATAATCTAAATAAATGACTTTGTGCCCTCTTAAAAAGCTCAAGCTATTTAACAAGGTGGTTCAATATAGTATCAAAATGGACAAGTTTCTCAAGTATCTCCACCTTGCACGACATGCCTTCAATGAGAAAATGAAACTGGCTAGCACGAGAGAAGACCTAGTTAAAGACATAATCTAGATATAAATAAATTTGTCGCTTAAGTTTTTAATAGGTGGTTCAGCACAGTTGTCTGTTTTCATTTTTCTGAAATCTTCTTATAAATTGCTTAGCAATACTCAAAAGGTTTCTTGACTATAGAGAAACTTTGATCTGATATATTGATTTCAATTCATATTCTCAAATTTCATGTTTTGTTCTTCAGAGATGCAGATATTCGCAATGCAGAGCAACAGATTAAGAGCTTGGAAATGAAGTTGAGCTCTGCTCTTTCTGCTCACCAATCTGCAAAAGAAATGTGGGAGACAAATCTTCAAAATGTGGAAGAAACATGGCGATGTACTTAACCCTTTTTTTCGTTTGTTATTCTTATATAGTTTGGTGAATGTACAAATTTTGGGGAACTTACTGTTGAATTACCATTGTTTTACGTTACCATACCACTTCAATTTGAATATTAATTTTGCAGTGAGATGTGAAGCCCTAAAGGAGCAAAATGAGGTGTCTACTAGTCAAGATTTGCAAAACGAAGTAGATAAGCTTGATCTACACTGTAAAAAATTAAAGGTCTGAGCAATAAGTTGTGTGCATGCTACATTGCGTACATTGGTTTTTTTCTTAGTATTGAATTTTTGTATCTTGTAGGAAGAGCAAGTTTCATTTCGTGATCTTGCTGATAAAATGATCGAGGAGAAGGACAGAGAAATTAGTAGACTTTTAGATGACAATAAGAATCTACGCCTGATGCTGGACTCGAGGCCACCCGTATGTCTCTTTTACCCTACATAAATAAGATTGTTGATCCATCTAGTCTGCCTTCGTCCATTTATGTTGTTCAGTCTCTTCACATAGATACTCCTGTCTTTCACCCTTGCTTAAATTTTTCATTACTTTGATACCCTATCATTATAATTTCAGGTTGATTACAGTAATAATCACTCAGGTACCAGAATTTTTTTTCTGTCTTTAAGAAGATGCTCTAGCCATAAATGTTGCCAGTATGGTGCTTAAAGATACTGTGAAATGGACCTTAAGTCTTAACTTTTTCTTCTGGAAATGATGAATGTAGACAATCAGAAACTGGAAGCCTCAAATTCAAGTGCGTTCGGTGCCGAACAACAAATTTTGGTAAAAATCTCAATGTTTCTTGTACTTAGATATTTTTGAAGCTGTTACGAGACATGAAATTATATTGCTATTTTGTAATGTATATCTAAATATATGCATGTCGGAGGAACTGTTATTTCGCCAGGTGGTTTTTGTGATCACATAATGCAAATAATCTTAGAGGTTTGCATTGCCACATTCTTGATTGATTTATTATAAAAAAAGATCATCAATCGCCAATTTTGTTTTTATAGCTTTATCTAATAAAGGAAAAAGAAACTAAAGGAAAGTCATTTCAACTTGTCTCTTTAAGTTTTACGAAACAAGAGCACAATATTAAAAACAGAACAGAGTTCCTGGAGTGAGAGGACCTTTGAGTTTATGCTCATAAACAACACCATTGAAATAAAACATCCTTTCTGGTCTACTTCTTTCTCCCTGAAGATTTATGACCTTTTCCACTCTAATTCAAAACAGAAAAATCTTTATTTAAGCTCTAAATTAAACTTTTAACTTGAATAGCAATATCTGATTTAGTTCTGTTCTATTTAGATTTTGGCAAGACAACAAGCTCAGAGAGAGGAGGAGCTTGCTCAGTCACAGCGGCATATTCTTGCACTTCAGGCAAGTTTTTTCTTTGGAACTGTGAATTGTAGTTAGTGTTATTCTGTTTTCTGATGTCTTTTGATGCAGGAGGAAATTGAGGAACTTGAACATGAAAATCGCCTCCACAGCCAGCAGGTACTTCAAAGTGCTCGTGGTTATACAATTTGAATCGGTCTTCACCTAACGTGCTTAATTTTTGGTGTCCTTAGTTTATTTGAACAAAGTAAACAGAGTTCTGCCATACACCATACATGTGGTTATAGAGATGTAAGGAAAACACTAGTTAAATTCTGGCTATAAGAAACATTTTATAGGAAGTGGGTCTGAAAAGAAGACAATAGGATCAGACTAGTCAAAAATCTTTGAAGTGATGCAGTGATGAAAGTTATCTCTTTCCATATGCACCATCATAAACACATTGGAGCTTCTTGTGTTGCCTCCCTGGCCTTTTCTAGTTCTGTCTTGATGGTCTAGTTTTTAGCAGTTGCATTAGTATAGGCAAGCACAACCTATGCGATTAATCCAACAAGAGAAAACATGATGTCCGCATCCTAGTCACTAAGCAATGAAGTATTTGAAGGAGTAGTATTCTTACTGACATGGATTCGAGGCCCATAAAGGAATAGTTTTATACACTATTGCCCAACTCTCTATATAGTTTACTTTCTCAATGTTCTCCACCCTGATTTTTCGTTGTGGGATAAAAAAAATTAGCGGACTACCACCTATTTTTCAATTTTTTTATACAAGCCTAAATAATATCATG
Source organism: Fraxinus americana (assembly GCA_035079005.1). Lineage (NCBI taxonomy): Eukaryota > Viridiplantae > Streptophyta > Magnoliopsida > Lamiales > Oleaceae > Fraxinus > Fraxinus americana. The sequence continues at coordinate 34,170,767 of CM068717.1, read as the reverse complement.
ACTGTTACATATATATTACGCATTTATCATCGTATTTCTTAACTTAATTTTTTTTTTAATTCCAGTTCACTCTATATTTCTCATTTAATTTTATTTTAAGAACACTATAAAATGCTGTATGAATATTTAAGCGATTCATGATGTGTTAAAATTTTATGACTGTTAAAATTTTATATTATTATCTCGTTAAATAAAATGTATTCGAGTTTAATAAGTGCTTCCGTCTACACAGTCTAAATAATTTTAAAAACTAACTTATTTTTGTCGATTTATAGTGGTATATTCATTTTTTTATTATAACCAGTCCAACCTGGTTCTAGTCAAGTTTAATAACTGCTTCCATCTACATATAACAATTAATTTGAAAAGTAACTTATTTTTGTCAATTTGTTGTGGTAGTTTTTTTTTATTTCTTAATTTATAACCTGTTCAACCCGGTTTAACCTTTTGACCCTTCGCTCTTTTCTGGGTCAATATCTGGTCCAGATTTGAAAAGATAGGATCAAAAAAATGAAGAGGATTCAATACTTTTCTTTGCTTTTTCTTTGTTCTAACTGGTAACTTAGGTTAGGGGATAATTTTTGGGGTAGGGATGGGGGAAGTTAATGTCAGGAATGTGAGTTGGTAATTTTCATTGAGCCACATTATAACCACAATTCTAACTCTGATGATCATGTCTGCAGGAAGCCATGCTGAAGGAAGAATTTCGGAACATGGAAAGGATGCAGAAGAGGGAAGGAGTGGATTTGACATATCTTAAAAATGTAATTTTAAAGCTTCTGGAGACAGGTACCTTCGTAATGTATTGGCTGCACAAATGCAGTCAAACTGCCTTATTATAATACCTTTTACAGATTAAAAATAGCATAATTAATAGAGATAATAATTATAATGTTACTACTTGTTATAATGAGATATTTTATGTAGTTCATTTTATATTTTTGCAAGAAAGAACTGTACTTTCTTTTTACTTGGGCTTTATAATTCAGAACTTGCAAAATTACACATACAGCCTAAATGATGTTGTCATCATGCTTGAATTACTGATGGTAATTAGGTACTAAGATAAGTACCATATATATTCACTATTACTCCTAGCCCTTGTCTGGTTTAGATAAAAATAAGATTTCTAGTAGATTTTAATAAAAGTTGATTAAATGTGGTTTAAAAGTTGTGGGTCCCATAAAATGTGTGGTTATAATTAATTGTTGACTTTAATCGAATTTTTAAGCGGAAACAAATAGGGGCCTAATATCTTTTTGAGTTGTGTCATTCGACAATGGAAGGTCATTTGACTAACCTGCACAGTTCATTCTGCACTATTTTTATTTTTAAGGTACAGGTCTTGTTAGAAATGTATCTGAATACTTTTTAAACTTATTAAAAGTGCATGATGTCAAGTATCATGATTTTAGAGCAAGTGTTGCTAAATTGGGCTAATTAGTAAATACAGCATGCACACACTTAAAATAACTAAATTTATATACTTGATTTGGGAAACATTACTTATTTTAAAACAAAAAAGTCGGTTGCTCTGTATTATATTAGTCACTAGAGAATAGAGATTATTAACTTTTAGAATTAATTGTAAGATTATCAGTGGTATGTAATATTCCTTCCTTCCTTCCCCACCCCCCCCCCCCCCCGCTCTCTCCCTCTCTCCCCATCAAAGGTAAGTTTCTACTGAGCAAGTTATATTCTTCTGATGGCGGTTGTGAATTTTAGGTGAAGTGGAGAGACTGCTACCTGTTGTTGCGATGCTCCTTCAATTCAGCCCCGAAGAGGTGAATTTCTCTCTTTAGTTTCTCTATTGATGTAATATGTTGCAATAGATGAGTACTACGTTTGTTAACTGTCGATGCATTCCAAATATATTTCCCTCTTTGAGAAATTCACCCTGCATAACTGTTGTCTTCTGAACTTGCATCACTTGAAAGCTCGTGAGAAATATAGTCTCCTAATCTCCATTTACTTTCTTTGCCTCTTTTTTCTAGCTTTCCCCTGTGATAAAAACTTTCTCCACTCTTTCCATCTACACCCTCATTTGCAAGTCGTTACATCTTGGCCAACTACAGGCAATCTTCTTGTGGAACTGTCTCCTCCCACAACTTTCTTTATGGACTGATTCTTAGATAAACCCTCTTGCTGAATAATCCATCATGTTAGCTTTCTGGTTTATGCCAACTTTAAATACTTATTCATGAACCTCATTGCTATCACGTCATACCTTGTGGGCTTTGATATATGTGGAGTTGACTAGAGAATCTCCTCTAAATAATTCCTTATCATCATTTTTGATCGGTGCCGTTAACTTATTATCTTACATCACCTAGTAAATATCTTTTTGTGGTGTGATTTTATGAGTTGCGACTTTCTATCTTGAGTTTCTGCTTTTGTGCCAATTTCATTGATAGCTTGATGTATATGATAAACTCTCCGCTGAAGATAAATGATTTTCCAACTTTAAAGCCAAGCTCAATATAGAGAATATTCCATGTTTAAAACTCCCAACTCAAAACTTGGGTTTTAACTCCGTTTATCTTCTGTTTTCGTCTTTCTTTTGGTTTTTGGACATAAATAACTCAAATCGAGTTTGTATATTAACCTGCTTCCATTTAGCTGAAAAATCTGAAGGCATGGTTCAGTGTGATTTGGTTCCACTGCGGCAGTAGTTGCATATCAAAATATCAATTGGAAATTTATTTATTTATTTTTTAAATATGCTTACAATGCAGCTGCAGAAGTGTCAAGCCGCCTACCGAGCAACGACTGAAATTCCACCTAGCCCTGCAAGTGATTCTTCAGGATCTTCACGGTCTCTTTTCTCTAGGTTCGCATTTTCATAACAAGAAAAATCATTGCCGGAAATTTTGAGATAAAATTTGAAATCCAGATGTAACTGGATTCATCATTTCTAAGGGGAGTTGGGTCAGGAATTCTTTTAGCAGCAACGCTAAATGTATATGCAATGAAACAGGCATTATAATATTTAGAGAATCGATAGAAGAAAATGAGATACAACTTATATGAAGAAATGGAGAGATTTTTATGCCTTCTATAATTCTTTTAACATTGTTCCATTCTTGTTCTGTGTGTTTTTTCTTGTGAAGAGCTAAGGAATGGTTTCGTTCTCTGTAACCTTAACCTTAATTTGTCATGGAAACTGGAAGGCATCTCTATTTCCGTCTTGCTTGCCGTGGTTACACTCTTTCGATCAATCCATATTATTATAGGATTGGTGTTTCTATTTGAATGGTTATAGAATTAGTTTTTGCATTTAAATGGGAGAGGTGAAGGCAGAAACTGTGTGAAAACCGTTGATGAAATTTTACTAAAATTGGAGGGTTCAAAAATTTAAAATTACATGAAGAAATTGTGGAACTTAAATAAAACTTAAGGCATGTGATTCAGTCAACTTGTGAAGCAAGAAAAATATTTTGAACTAAAATTTAAGTTTTGTGCAATTGTATAAAGGTTTATTATTAGGAAAACAAAGCTTATTTGGTCGTTATCTGTACTTTTTTTTTTTCTTGAAGAAATGTATAGAAGCAGAATTTAAAAATGATTACTTATAATAGCAGTTGCATTAAAATTCAATCATTTTTTTGCCAGAATTTCGTAAATATATGATTCGTAAGAACGAACTAGACTTGCAAGTTGCAACTATTTCCTTCAGTTAAAGGTCATAAAGTACAAGGGACCACAATTGCATTTTAAAATAGTCAACAATACCAATATCCTTTTCTGCTCGAAAAAGATAAATATTTCTCATCAAATTAGGTAATATTTAGGAGAAGTTTTTTGGCTAAGATTAAAATCGGATTAAAATTGAAAAATTAGTCGTTATTGTTGAGTTTTATTGGATTTTAATCTTAGCCAAAATTCTTGTACCTACAGAACAGGCACAACCAAAGGCGGGAGCAACATTTTTTTTTTTCCAATATTTAATACATAGGGCCCGCACCATGTGACTGAAAATTCAAATTTCTATATAAATTTTCCTGTACTTTCATCAGTTTTCTTGAAAAATTTGGCGAAAGACAAAATTTACTTTAGGCAAAAAAGGAGCTAGTTAGAAAAGCTTCCGAAATTATTTTGCCGTCAGAAAAGCATTCAATTGGCCCCAAGGATACTTCAACCCGCCCGTTACAAAAAAAATATAAGAGAATTGCGGAGAACTTGTTTAATTTTATTAGCCATTGAATGAACAATTTGAAATGTTGTAATCTATGTTTTAAAGGCCATGGCTTTTTGCACATTAAAAGCCATGATATGAATCACTAATTTTGTATCAAGAATCAGCACAATTAATGCACAAGTTAGTAACTGTACATCCTCCCTCTGCTTGTTATGGGACATTTTGTGCAAGAAAATTTGCCGGTTCACATTTTGCTGCATATCCCAACTTAGAAGTGTTGTATTTTCTGTAAACCCCAGTAAGTTTCCCGGTTGCTGCCTTCTGGTGGAACCCGACGATCAGTCTTGAGCATTCCCTGGTTGGTTAAAATTACAAACAATTAGCCTGAAAATTCTTTTCGACTTTAATCAGTATATATGCATTTCGACATGGTAAGAACGACTCACGATAGTTCATCTTCTGAATAGTTTGTATGCCATTCGCACGTCTTACACCATTGTCCAACGCCATAAAGCGTACATTGAGCTGTATATATTGCAGCAGCAGCCAAAAACGAAGGCGAATAGTTGAGCATTTCATACTCCACCAAGCAAAGCTCAATCAAGTAGAAAGAGAGTAGCTCAAGCTGACAGAAAAACGAACACATTAATGACATGTTTGGTACACAGTGCTATACGATGATGATAGGCGTGGATTTGTACAACCAACCTTCCTATCCGACTGAGCAGCCTTGAGAAATCTTCTCATAAAAACGTGTGCAGTCGGAAGAGACATTGTAAACTGCAATGTATGGAGCATCAACCACTCCATTTGGAGGACTTCTTTTCTTGAGTAAGCTTTGTCCGAAATAAATATCAAATCATTGACAACTGGAACTAAAACTTCCTCATATTTCGAAGCCAAGAGCATAGCAACCAAACCAACAAGCTGCAGCTTCTTTCTTTCGACAGTTTGCTTTGCTAAAAATCTGTCTATTAGGTTTACAGTTAGAAACAATGTCTCGTCCCTAAGGTCGAATTTGTGGTGTACCTGTTGAATATGACTTGATTTTAGTCCGGTGAAAAACGCCAAATTATAAAGAACATTGTGTATTCCATAATACCTCAATAAGCCAGTCAATTAGAATAGCCCTCATCCTTTCATTTATGTCAAGTTGTTGTACCATATAGCCCGGCGAAACACAGCTACAATTCTGCAGAATGAATAAGTTTTCGTCATTAGAACAAGGACGAAATTTCTGAAGTATTCAGTCCAATTAAACTTCAAATTTTGAAAATGGATAAAATTTATATTCTTGTTAATATTTATTTCAATATAACCTTACCTAAAACCAAAAATTAGTATGTTTTTGTTGAATCTAAATGCATATGAGATCTTACCTCCATTTTCTTGTAGTAGGCATATAGATCTTCAACATAGTCAACAACTGCAAGGGGATTTTTCGCATCACAACTGTCAATATCCATAATGGTCTCTTCAAATATGTCCTCCATTTCAACTTCGTCCTACACATTGTATTACCAATTTCATCATCATTATTTTTGAATAAACCTATCGAAAAAAAAGGCAGAAAACCAATATATACCATTTGATCTTTTTCGGTAATTTCAGTTTCTGTTTGTTCCAAAGACATGGACACAGATGATCCCTCTACATCTGATAGAGGGATATCCTCCCATATAGTGAATTCATCAACCGATGTCTTTGGTTTCTTTGTGTCCTGTTCAAAATAGACCGAACAATACCACTTAAATCTTCGACTTTGTAGATAACAACACATTTAAATTTTCTGGGAAAAGGTACCTCCGGACACGTTTTCTGGGAGAGTGCCATTTGTGAGGCATTTTTCCTTTATAGATCAAGAAACTGACATTAGCAAAAGTTGAAGATAGGAATTTAAAAGCAAGAACTTCTTACAGAAAATGAAAAGTTAAGGGCGGGCCATAATCTGACCTTGGAATTGGAGGGTTTGTGTCAGAAATCCCGGTTATTCTGAGTTTCAAATAGTGATTACGCATCAAATTCTTATTCAAAAAGATTCGAAAATATACACGAAAAATGTTTAAATGGGAGAGATGGGACTTACTCTGATAAAACTCTCTTGTTAACAACACAAGGAAATGGATTAGCTCCCACTAAATTCTGATTCAGCACACTTAGAGCTCTTCTATTAGGTCTCAAATCCATTCTGAATTTTCTTGCACCCATCATTTCTGCCCCTACAACCACCAATTAAACCATTTTAGAAATTGCATTTTGAACTCAAAAACCACGAAGAAAAACTAATAGTTACCTTGTGCATTTGTGGGTTTAAACTGAGCAGAAGTGTTCTGGTTAGATAAAACCATTTTCAATTTGTTTTTATCAGAAGAACAAATCAGAAGCCCTGATTGAGTAAATTAAAAAAAAAAAAAAAAACCTCCTCAAAAGAACCCTGTAATGCAGATGAGCATCTACAGAAGTGGGTATTTTTCTAGTGAAAGCACTGATTGTGTATTTGTTGATTTGTTTTTGTGTATATTTGAAATACAACGGCTAGTACAAACATGGCAATTGTAATAACTTTTACAACGGTCACACAACGTATCTTGTACCCATGTGATTTCGCTTTCAAACTTCTATTAATTAAAGTTATTATAGTTGGCATTTGCTCTTTTTCAGTGCTCACACAGCGCTCTAGTCCACTCTCGTCGAGTGACAAAATGAAAGATCTGAAGGTCTTCTTGTTTGTTAAAAAAAGATATGTATTGAAGTGTCAAAAATATATTGCGAGAATAATTAATAGGACGGCAAATTTGAGACAATAGATTTAAACTCGACCTTTACTAGTGTGGACATGGTCAAAGTGTTCAATTTGAGTTGTTATCACAGAATTGCTAGACCATTTGGTCCAATTTTCTTTCCGGCATGTTCAATCGTAGACACGTGAAAAAGATGAAAAAACATCAAGATATATTGATGTCTTCCTATTTATTACGATGCGATATGCTTAGATCACCATGTAATGTTAGGACAATCATTGCAACAAAAGATCCATACTAGTTTGGACACGCTCAAATTTTTCAATAAACCATGTGTATATCATGGGTGACAGCCCTCTCACATAGGGGGTGGGGCTCCCAATTTTAAAAATCGTGGGCCCCATCCCATGTGAGGCTCTGTCAAACTGAATGTACATGTGTACATTCAGTATTATTCTTGTTCAATTTGAGTTGGTATCACAAAATTGTAAAGCACGCACTCTCATACCGGTTATCGTTGAAAAGAAGAGATTTTCGAGGTTCTATAAGCACAATCAAATAATGTAGTGTAGTGTAGTGTAGTGTAGTGTAGTGTAGTGTAGTAGTAATAATAATAATAATACCACAAGTAGCTTATATTTCTTTATTATGAAGTGAGCTAAGAACAATGATAAAAGCTTAAGATTATCAAGATTTGGCTCACGGTTTAGATAAAAATCAAATTTTGATTAAATGTGTAATTTAAAATTGATAAAAGTAATGGATCTCGTTGAATGTGTGGATAAAAAGAATTTGAGAAAAACGAGTTTTATAAATGAAAACAAACATAGGCTCAATAATATCCACGCTGGATGAATTAAATCGCTTTAGACAAAGTCAGGAGTTGGATTATTATTGTTATAACATATCATGCATGGCAAAAGTGGCAATGTGAGAATAAACCTCTCCTAGTGCATGTATACGTGCGATTGAGATTACTTCCCTTAAAGGAAAGGTCGTGCTAAAATAATCTTTGCAATTGTAACGGAAACAATCAAGATTACATGCATTGTTAGGTTACCAACCAATCAAGGATTTCGATAAAAAACAACAGTAAGTTCAGAGGTGACGACAATGCCCACAATTAACCTAACAGACCTCCCATGCTAACCAATAAGAACAAAAGGTAAGTACGAGTGTGATACAAATTAAAGCGAAGTCAAATCTGATTGAGGTACTAGGGCGGCATTGGGCCCCCCACTTCCTATATACGGCCTACATATCCGCATATTCCACTTATCCAATTTACTCCAATTTACATTTGCTCATTTTTCACCCCACTAACTTTAATATTAGATAGTCTTGTTGATTGCACCTCTCTTTACAATGATCAAATAAGATTAATTGATTGTTGTTTTGTAGATATAACTATCAAAGTAGAAAGTAGGAGACTACCACATCATTTCTTACATCAACAATTTAATATTAAAGGAAGGCTCTTTCTTTTGAAATGTCCTGATAAATAGTTTGGTGATTGGGCCTCTCTTTGCAACGACCAAATAAGATTTAAGAGGAAATTACACCAGATGTCATTTTGTCATAATGTAATTACCAAAATGTCACATTTTAAAACTAGTTGCAAGAATGTCACAATTTGACATTTTTACCTCTCTGCATAATTTAAATACCTTACATGTCTTGCATTGATTGAGATTTGACTATTTGTACAATTTGTCATAACCAAAAGGTCAAAACAAGGAAAAAGAAAGGGGGGAAATTATTTTAATTTATAAAATCTTTCACAACCCTCCTCTGGCCATAGAAAGAGAACGAGAAAGATGAAGACAACCTTCACCACTCACCGTGAACCACCCACTACCGGCCAAAGCGAAAGACAGAGAAAGAGAGAGAGAAAGATGAAGAGAGAACTCCACCTCCCAACGAAGAAGAAACCGACTGTCCACTCACTCCTCACTCAATCGACTCACCGGAAAAGGTTGATTGTGTAAGTCAATGTTTTGACATTTTTTCCCTAACTTCCTGAAATTTTGTGATATGCATTTTTTCATTTGCATTTGGGTTTGTTGTGAAATAATGACTTTGGTGATTTTGTGTAATTTTCTGAATTTTTGGCTCTCTCTATATCGATTTTTACATCTGAGTTTTTTGAATTATTGGAGAAAACGGTTGTGGAGGAAATTAGAGGAAAAACTGGGTGTGAGAACGAAAATTATGACAATTTCCCAATGGGTATGTGTGTTCTTGCGGTTCATGATGATCCAACTTACTTGAGGGTATTGGTTTGGAGAATTGTTGATTGGTAATATAGATTTATGAAGAATTGTTTGACCTACTTTTTTTTCTCCAAATTTTAAGGGATTTCTGAATGTTGCTGACTGTTCACCCATACATGGCTTAATTGAAATTATTCAAAAATGTGATTTCATTCATTTCGAGATTTTATTTCTAATTTAATTGTTCTGTTGCTTCAAGAGATCTTAGATTTTAAATTTGGGGTTTTTGAATGTAAATGTCACCAGCTTGTGAACCTTCTACCATCTTAGTATGTGTCACCACTTCGTGTGCAATGGTTTACCTCAACAAATTATCTGCAAATGAGTGACTTGTGAACATGTGTTCTGTCGTTTTCGACAGTTAGCTGTAGTCGATGGGGAAAATACGGATAGGCAAACTGCCGTTCCTGACAGTTAGCATCAGACATTCTCTGCAGTTGAGTAAATTTGGTACAGGTAAACTGTCGATCCCGACAGTTAGATGCAGAAATTCTCGACAGATGAACTGCCTTATGAAATAATGTGAAGCACATATGTTCCATTTTTCATTACATCTTCGTTACATGTCCTTTTACAGATTGTTCATGTTGCATTGGGTCAGTAGTTTCACGTCGTTATATGGTTAACGTATATATGTTGATTGCTATTTGTTTGCGTCCGTGTGTATTGGCTTCAACATTGATGACGTGTGATTAGCTGACCCTTTTTCGCCTTCTTATTCATTGCAGAGTCCATGGAGTTCGAATTCTTGGTTCCGGAAGATGCAAGGTTGCGTGCACGTATATCCCAGCGAAGTAACCTCAAGTACGTGCAAAGGGTGTTTGAGCACTTTGACGAACGACAGCGCCACAACTACTAAATTGTTTTGTGAACGTCTATGTAATGTGACTTAGATTTTCTGGTTTTGTGAACGTTTCATTTAATTTCATTCTTCACGAATTTGAGTTCAAGATTGTTTTGTAATGTTGATCCTGGTTAATGGCACCTTAAATTTTGTGTTTAAGTAAATTTTGTGGTAGGATGTGTTACAAATATGTCTTAAACGACGACCTCGAATTTTGTATGTTTTATTCGTGGAGCTCTTATTTATGTTAATATTACATTCGTCCAAGTATTTTGTGCATATTTAGTAATGATCATTAATCAAATCCGAAGGCAACAATGTCCCTTCTGTACTGTGTTTGCCTCGTGAAAATTTGATGTCTTGTTCAAACTGTTGAGAAATACAGAGAACATTTGTCGGGATCGACAGATTAAGCGTCGGAGTGTGCTGCAAACTATGTATGTCATGTCGGTTGAAGCACGCACAACCATAATTCAAAATGAGGACAGAGATGATCACATGCTATACGTTAGAACAATAATGAAACTAAAATGCACATATATGATGAGGGGATGCCATTGAAATGGTTAGGTGGCCATTAATTAACAGATAAAACAACGTAATTACATTGTTAATTCCCCAATACATTAAAAGACAAAACTACGTAATTACACATGGTAGGTGGTCAGTACATTAGCAGATAAAACAATGTTATTATATATAAAAAGTTAACTGGGTTGCGTTACATTAGTGTTCGTGCATGTGGTTCGATTATAATCAAATCTGCCACAGCGAGTGCAGCGCCGTAGTCATTGCCATGCCAAGACTTGAGGGCTCGACTTCTAAAATAGTAACGCAAATTGTAGTTTCCTTATGAACCGATATGTACCAACTAAGGTCTTCGTCTTCGCGTATTTCAGCCAGAGGTATATTCAAGTTCAGGATTCTGAACTTCAATTCAATTTCACTGTAGGGATCAACAATACCGAGTTTTTCCTTCAACCGTAAAGTAAGTTCGGCTACCGTAATATTTGTCGGCACTAAAATGGAAGTGGTTTGGTTGTTCCCTCTCCATTTCCATTCGTTGTCCACATTTGTGAAATTTCCTCCGTAAGAGACGATAAATCTCAAATCATCACTTATACCTGAAATGTTGGGATTGCAATTGTAAGAAGTCTGCACTATCAAATAAATGTACATTGAATACCAAATAAATGTGGAAAACTACTAATCAAGATTTTCAACAATTCTCAAGTGTCAAAATCGACAGTTAAATTGTGTATCCTAACAGTTTGTAAACTGTCAAATTCGACAGTTTAACTGTCGGGGCCCGGCGGTTTGAAACACTATATTCGACCAGTTAAAGTATAAACAGACGGCTGTAGGCTTCAAAACAGTTACTGTAGAAATTTCTAGGAGGACATTAATGTAGAACATTAATGGTGATAATCAATTCTCATTCAACAACACAATATCTTTTCAAAATAAATACGTCAATGCTCCATTAAATATCACCATGTTTTATTTAATATTTACAAAATAATGAGTTAAGAGATGAAATTACAAAAAATTTGTAATACTTAACCTCTTCAAATGGATGATCAATTAAATAGTCATGTGTTCTTGAAAAATGAATGAAAAAGATGAAGTTCTTGAAAGAAATTATGTGTTAATGAAGGAGGATGTAGGACTTAGGGTTTGTGAGCATTAATATGTTTTGAATTTCTTTTATATATTTTTTGAAAGAAAATACATTTTTTTAGCTAAATATACATATATAAAATGAATAAAATAATCAAAATGTAATCATCACATCAAACAATTAATGACATTTCAATCAAGCATTAATTGCTCTTACAAATGTGACATTAAGGGTAGTTTGGACCTTTGACAACAAAAAAGTGACATTTTTGAACAAATTTAGTGCACATGAATTTTTTTTGTGCATTTATCATTTTTTAAGTCAACAGTTTGATATTAAAGGAAGGCTCCTTTTGAAATGTCCTAATCTCCCAAAAAAAATTATTGAACTTTTATTCCCATAACATTAAAATTGCCAAAAATAGCTAACCTAACACAAATGCTTATCAAAGTATCCAAGTAATTCATGAAACTAATCTTGAAATAACCTCAAATGGTTGAGTTACAATTCCCTAAGAAATGCTAGAACATTGAGAAACTACTCAAATAGATATTATGAGTGAGGTCATTGTGGATTTTACCAATATACTCGAGTTTTTGATGATCATTATCACAATATATGTGTGGATCAAAACTAAATTGAATTTGAGTAGGATAATTATAATTAAAACTTGATAAATGTAATATCCTGGACTTGTTATGAAAAAATAAAATCTTCCTTTGCTTCAACATAATTAACTCTCTCTTCATTATTGGTGGTGTCACTCCTACATTCGGAAGCATAGTGACCATATTTATGATAAGTGTAACATTGAACATTGGACTTGTCATACCTTATACAGCCACCTCTCTTGGAGCCATAGCTCCAACGGCCTTGTCCTCTCGATTGATTGCTTGATCCTTCATTATTCAAATTTTATTTTCCATCATTTTTTTAATTACCACGACCATAATTTCCTCCGCGACTATGACCACGAATTTGACCTCTTCCTTGAGATTGTCCTTGCTTTTTCTCTTGATCTTCCAAAGAAACCTTCGTTTGGAGAACTTGAGCCACCAACTCACCTTTCTTCTTCAATCTTTCTTCATATGCTTGCAAGGACCCCATGAGTTGATCAAGGGTCATGTTTTCCATGTCATTTGACTCTTCAATGACAATACTAACGAACTTAGTTTTGAGTCAAGCGATCTAAGAATTTTCTCAATTATACGACTTTCTTCAATATTCTCTCTATACCGCTTCATATGATTGACAATGGAGGACACTCTAGTGAAATAGTCAAAAACTGATTCAGACTCTTTCATGTGCAGAGATTCGAACTCCCCACGAAGGATTTGAAGGCGAACCTTCTTTCCTTTTCAATTCTCTTGAAATTATTCTCGAGATTTTGTTGAGGAAACAACTTTCTCGAACATGGCTTCATCTAAGCCCATGTGAATAATACAGAGAGAGTGTTGATCTGACTTGAGATTCCTTTGCAAGACATTCATTTGAGCTTGACTTAAAGCTCCTTCATTCTCTAGTTCATCATAGCCTTTCTAACTTCTCATGCATCCTGTGAACCAAACAACGCCTTCATGCGTATGCTCCAATGTCCATAATTTTCATTGGTAAGTTTGGGAACAACAAAAGGAAATGAAGTATTCATCTTTTCAAGATACTCTGATACCATTTTGTTGGAAATAAATAATTATGGAAAGAAATGATAGAGAGAAAACACAAGAATTTCTCCAAAAAATATTTGTATTCCATGGCTTGGCTCCATAAAATGTTTCAAGCACAAGGCCTTTTATATGTACAAAGGGTCCCCAAATACACTGTATAAATTCAAGAGACTGATTAATGACTTCTCCTTCATACTATGAATAGAAGGATACAAAGAACCATATGGATACATGAATAAAACAAATACATAAATATTAAATAAGTTAATTCATGTATCAAAATTAATTTCCAACATTCATGAATCAAGTTTTAATTTCCAACAATTTCAGCAGATCCCTTCACAGGCTGTGTTGCAGAATTCACAATCTTAATTTTCGTAGTTACCTGGGTCATGCTTAAACCCAGCTTTTCCACTATCCTCGAACTTACAAAGTTGTTGGTAGCACCCGTGATCATCATTGCCAATACTTCCTTACCATCAACAGTAACCCGAGCGTACTTCAAGCCACGCAACAGTGTAGTGATGGCATTCATGAGTTGTAACGAATTACCTCTAGAAGGGGCATCCTCCGAGTTATCATCACTGCCTTCCAACCTTAAGGCATTCAATTTCTCTCTCTTTGGACTGTCCTTTGCACGATGGGGATCGTTGCAAATGAAACATCCACTGAAACTCTTTGACTTGAGTTAGGACTGAACACCATCTTTAGTTTTAAGGCCCTAGAATTTTTTCTTCTTATCCCCTTTCTTCAAATCTTTCAATGGGTCAGCCTTCTTCTCATTGCTCTTCCTTTGAGCAAAAGAGTTATTGCCCATCTTGTAGTCAACAAGATAATTCGCTGCAATCATTGCGGAATAAAGGTCCTAACTTTGTAATCTCGACATAAAGTTAAAAAGCTTATCCTCATCGGACATATTCTGAATATCTAGCATGTGACTACTAAATTCTTTCACGTATTCCCGAACACTATCGACTGTCTTAACCTTTTGAGAGATTCCTTGTAACCCAAGCCGTATTGCAGGGCAGAAACTGATCCTTCAATTCCTTTTGCAACATTTCCCAAGTCACAACTAGTAAACGGCCTGTAGCTTCGTCATCATTCACCCAGTTCACCACCAAAACTTTGCATCACCAAAGAGATATATTGAAGTGATATTTAGCCACTTATCCTCTGGAATACGAGTAACTTTGAAGTACTGCTCCATATCCTACAAGAAATTCACCAATTCTTTGGCATTACGAGCACCGTTGAACTGTTTTGGTTCAGGAACACGAATTTTTGAAGCACCCACTGTAACCCTCACAGTAGTACTATTTAGGGCCAATTTCAACAAAGAAATTTCGCTCTTAAGGGCATCAAATCGAGCCTTTGTGTTATCAGTAAGATCCAACAAATCTTTCATGAACGACTCTTGTCTTTCATCTACCTCGCTGGCATACTCTTCGAACTGAGCCCTCAATTATGTGTTCACATCATTATGCACATGGATTTGTGCAGCCAAACTGACTGCATTGTCGGTCATAGGAGTACCAACAAAATCTTTCAACGTATTAACCCAATCCTTAAGATTCTGACTTGCGGCAATGCCTGCAAACGAAACCCAGTAATGGCAACCTGGGAGCTCTGATATCAATTATCACAATGACGAATTCTTGGTAAAATACTTAGCCAAATTTTCGCCTATGATGACACTGAGGTTCCACTCAGGCATCCCACGAATTTGCACAATGCACAAAAAAAAAAAAATAATAAAGGCAGCAATGTAAAGAAACACAGAATTTACATGTAAAACCCAACTTGTTTATTACTCCACAATAATACAAGAATACGAAGGAATGCTGAAGGAACACAACACACTCTGTGTCTCATCAGTCCAACCTTCAAAATATATAAGTCAAAATTCGTGTGTTGTTAATACCCTTAACTGCCAAAGGGATGAACCAACCTAGCATGATTAGAACTACCAGAAATTCCTTCCCACAATCTTTCCCAGCAACTGTCCATACTTTTCACCTTTATGGACCATAAAAACTGCCCAACACGTGTCAAACATGTACTTAATTTGGACACCTAAATTTGTGGACTAAAGCACACTAAAAAAAAGCTAGATCTGTCAATTCCTTGCCAATTTTTGCCAATACGTAACACTTGGACACCAACCAAATTGAAGCTTCACGACCATGAATTGAAACTCACATTTTCCTTCCTCCGAAATCCAAAGTTTTTATCGTCAACACACCTGTCCACAAAATTATGGAATGAATGCAAGACGTGTCCATGTCATTGCGCATGTCAACCTTTAAGGGGTCGCTGGTAACTCACCTAGTCGATAAGTCTACTCAACTCGATCTCGACTTTATAATACAAGATTTTTCTTTGTGTATCAAGTTGTAATTGTTCGCTTCTTTTTATTTAATGTCTAACATATTATAAATTCGTACCCACTAGGGATGGTAACTGATAAGTGTGTTTTTGCACACTTATTTAATACTTAAATATACTTATTATTAATAAAAATGAGCGAATTTCTATTCACAATTATGTAATATTTGCTTTTGTAGGCCAAAAATCACCAAAGGAAAGAGAACAAGGCAAAATGAGAAAAAAGGACTAAAAGTGTACAAGATTGTGAAGTTGGGGACCAAGTTGCACAAGTGCCGAAAGTTTAAGGACATTGGGATGCAATTTATGGAGGGCAATATTGAAATGAAAATCCAAATCCGAGGACCAAAATGTACAACATAAAAGTTGAGGGACAAACTATGCAATTTATCCTGAGGACCTCATGTGCAATTTTTGATTTCACCAAGAGTGCGCACCCACGCACTTGGCTTCTGTAATTGTGTGCACCTGCGCACTTTTAGTGCGCACCTGTGCGTTAAAAATTTTCAAAAATCAGATATTTTGAGGGCATTTTGGGCTTTTGTTTATGCTCGGTTTTGGGAGTACTTAAACACCAAAACTCATAACTCAAACCCTAGAAAAAGTTTTTGAGAGTTTTCTCTCTTGTAGGTTTTCCTTCTTCTTTCTTTTTCTTTCTCTTCTTTCTTTCTTCTTTCATTTTTCTCTTCCTTTTTCTTTTGTTTTATTTGATATTTTGGAGCAATCAAAAGCATGAAAAGGGAAATATATCAAAGTGGTGAAGAAGGATTTGGGGAAATCGAGCAAAGCGTCAAATAGGGTTTTATCTACACCTTTGATTTTTCTCAATTTTTCTTCCATATTTGTAATGTAGGATATATATTTTCCTTTGTTATCATATATATAAAATGGGCTAATTGATTGTGTTGGGATTTGTGGAATTAGTTTGACTTAGCCTTGATTAATTTCTATATTTGCCATTTGATTTTAAGTTGCTTATTTTCATGTGTCTCTACTATTGTTTTCCATGCATTTTCATTTATATGGCCAATAGATGATTGTATTTTGTGATTTGTACATCGTTCGAGAGAAGATTGTGCATTTTAGACCAAACAGTAGAAACCCTAGGTTTGTGTAATGGATAGAGATATACCATTAGCCCTAGGTAACCCAATGAGCTATTTTCAAAGGTGGGAGTATAACCCACTCGATGGAGTTAATAGGAAAGACTTGCCATTGCCCGTTGAGTTTGATTGTGGACCAATCATTCAACCCGATGAGAGTTCAACCATTGAAGAAGAGCCTAAAATGAGTGAAAATTTAATCACAACGGAGATAAATGAGGAAGTGGCAATCAATGAGGAGAAAATCAATTTACACTCTTCCAACTTAGTTGATTGCCAAGATATTGATTTTTTGGTTAAGCCCAATGAGGAAGTAGAAATCTTCATAGTTGAATTTGAATTAGATGGAATAGGCGAGTCATATTATATGGAAATGGGCAATGTTGAGTTTTGGAGATCCAATAAAGAGTGGAATAAAGCCAAACGAAGAAAAATGGGCAAGGCATCCAAAGCCTTCTTTAGATGCCCATGAGTCAATTGTCAAAGTCGAGCTAAAGACTATAAAAAAGCGCTCATTGGGAGGCAACCCAATTTCTAACTTTTAGTCTTTTATTTAATTTTATGCATTTTTCTTATTTTTATTTGATTAGCTAACATCTTTTGTAGGTAATTTTTGAAGTCCCACATATCTGTTGTTCCTTACAAGTTTGGGGGTAGATTGGTGTACAAGAAGGTCACTTGCCCAAGTGTAAAAGCATCACGAGTCCAAGTAGAGCATTGGTACCTCTTTACCAAATCGGGGAAGTTTCGTTCCCCCACTCTCTTTTATTTTATCTTATTCTTTTACACATTGAGGACAATGTGTGATTTAAGTTTGGAGGTGATTGTGCTTAAATTGATGATCTTGTGTTGACATATTAGATAGTTTTGCCGGCTTAGCATGGTTTGATGTTTAAAATTGTTGTTGATTCATGAGCTATGACCAAATATGCCATTTGTGCCTAAATTTTTCAAAATTTGCTTCTCCATGTGAGATCCTAAGTAATTTGAGCACAATAGTCATGATTAACTGTTATCTAAATGTGGAGATTTTTTATTGATGGAGAGATTTTTGAATTGGTAAGAACTAGGTTATAAGTTGTGTTTAAATTTATCAATCTTACATTCTCTTCTCTTTCACTTAACTATATTGTGAGATAAGTTTGGGGGTGGTCGAGCCGGTGAATGATATTTTCTAGAAGTGTGTTGATTCCATGCATGTTGAAAAAAAAAAAATATTTGGAGTGTCTTTGCTAAGTATAAGCTAGGTAATGACCATATGCTAGGGATCTAAGCCCCCATTTATTTTGTAATGCTAAAAAGGGACATTGCACTTGTTGATTCTTACCTCACTTCGTAGCCTTTTTGACTCGAGTTATTAAGTCCATTGGGGTCTCTCAAAACCCAATACTCTTTGGTCTAAACAATCAGGGAGTTATCGACCTAAAACTCGCTACAGAGGTCAATAAGAAAGCTTAAGGGAGTGGGGTCAATCATGAGCTTATATTAAAATTTTTTTGATGAAATTGTGCAATTGTATTTGATGTTTGGGTTTAGATAACTAGTGGGTTTGAATTACCTAGTATGAGCTTAAATGTCAAAACACTCATCTAGTGGAGAATCATCACTTGACTAGAGGTTCATATAGCCGGTTAGACCCAACCGGACAAGAGCGAAAAAAGAAATGAGTGAATTGAGAGCAACCTTTAGATTTACACCCGGGAAAAGAAAAAAATAAATCTATTTGAGGAGTGTAAATCTCACGAGCGGGAAATGACATATTT
The DNA here is from genome assembly GCA_035079005.1 of Fraxinus americana. Lineage (NCBI taxonomy): Eukaryota > Viridiplantae > Streptophyta > Magnoliopsida > Lamiales > Oleaceae > Fraxinus > Fraxinus americana. The sequence goes on along the minus strand of CM068717.1, from coordinate 34,152,235 downwards.
GACCACAAAGGGTTAGATTGAAGTCAATTTAAAAAAATTTCCATCTTGGTAACATTTTCCTAATTTAGAAGATGATTGAAAGTGACTATACACCCACACACCGATCGAATATTGGATAAGCTAAAATGATTTTTGTTAGCATTATTTGGAGCATATTTGTGAATTGATTATACAATTTTATACTCATAGATATTTTTGACAAGCTGTCTAATGTGTTAGCCATTATCACATGTTACTTGATTGTGTTATAGATAATCTTGCTCGGGAAGAGCAAGAGTTTAAGTTTGGGGTATTTGATAAGTGTGTTTTTGCACACTTATTTAATACTTAAATATACTTATTATTGATAAAAATGAGCGAATTTCTATTCACAATTATATAATATTTGCTTTTGTAGGCCAAAAATCACCCAAGGAAAGAGAACAAGGCAAAATGAGAAAAAATGGACTAAAAGTGTACAAGATTGTGAAGTTGGGGACCAAGTTGCACAAGTGCCGAAAGTTTGAGGACATTGGGATGCAATTTATGGAGGGCAATATTGCAATGAAAATCCAAATTCGAGGACCAAAATGTACAACATAAAAGTTGAGGGACAAACTATGCAATTTATCTTGAGAACCTCATGTGCAATTTTTTATTTCACCAAGAGTGCGCACCCGCGCACTTGGCTTCTGGAATTGTGCGCACCTGCGCACTTTTAGAGCGCACCTATGTGTTAAAAATTCTCGAAAATCAGATATTTTGAGGGTATTTTGGGCTTTTGTTTGTGCTCGATTTTGGGAGTATTTAAACACCAAAACTCATAACTCAAACCCTAAAAAACGTTTTTGAGAGTTTTCTCTCTTGTGGGTTTTCCTTCTTCTTTCTTTTTCTTTCTCTTCTTTCTTTCTTCTTTCATTTTTCTCTTCCTTTTTCTTTTGTTTTATTTGATATTTTGGAGCAATCAAGAGCATGAAAAGGGAAATACATCAAAGTGATGAAGAGGGATTTGGGGAAATCAAGCAAAGCTTCAAATAGAGTTTTATCTACACCTTTGATTTTTCTCAATTTTTCTTCCATATTTGTAATGTATTGGATATATATTTTCCTTTGTTATCATATATATAAAATGGGCTAATTGATTGTGTTGGGATTTGTGGAATTAGTTTGACCTAGCCTTGATTAATTTCTATATTTGCCATTTGATTTTAAGTTGCTTATTTTCATGTGTTTCTACTATTGTTTTCCATGCATTTTCATTTATATGGCCAATAGATGATTGTATTTAGTGATTTGTACATCGTTCGAGAGAAGATTGTGCATTTCAGACCAAACAGTAGAAACCCTATGTTTGTGTAATAGATAGAGATATACCATTAGCCATAGGTGACCCAATGAGCTATTTTCACAATGATTGAATGCGATTGTTTGGTTGTAATTGACATAGAGATATAGTAAGTTAAATCAATCAATTAGAGTTAATTTCACTCGATAGAGGTAATTAACTAAAATTGGAAGATCGGGTCTAATATAGTAAATGAGTAATTCATTAATTGACTTGTAGAGAAATTAATTAGGCGATGGTTAAGCGTAACCACGAATCCCAACCACGTTCTTTCTCCGAAATTTTCAAGTATTTGTGTTTTTCTTATTTTGTAGATTTTTAATTTATTTACCGCTTTCCAAATCTCATGTTTAAGTGTGTGTGTTTCATTTGATTGTTAGAATTAAATTGATTAAAGTCGTGTAATCTAAAGTAACATTCCTCAAGGAATCGACAATCCGAACTCAAAAAGTCCACTTTATGACTTGTACGCGACCCGTGCATTTGCGGTATATTTTCAGGCGAATAGTAACGGAATTGGTCGGAACAATTGCCAGTTTACTATACAATTATATATTTAATTTATTTAATTTTACTCTTTACAGAATAACTAGTGTTGGTCCATGCGATGCATGGAATTTCTAATTTTGAAGGTTTCGTTAGCGTTGGATATAGAATCTTTATTGAATAATGTAGAAAGTTTAAATATGAGAGAACATTGAATAATTAAGAGGAATTTGGAGCAACATATTGTGTCAATAATATGAAGACTTATTTTATATTATTGTAAGATAGAAGAAAAAATATTTCTGTTAAATATAGGCAAAGGAAAATGTTGTAACATGTGATTAAGGGTAAATGACAATAAATTTGTATGTACCTTTGTACATGCAATTATAAGATTTGTTTCTCAGTTTAAAAAGTATCGATCGAAACAAATATCAGTTGTAATTTTTCGTCTATATATAGTCATCCTATCTGTCGAAACTGACTCTATTGGATATCCATGCACGAAGCATTCTATGTACTTGAGCACAGAAGCACCGCAGTTTGGCCTGTGGAAAGAAATTGGTTTATGTTAAACGAGATTAGTGTGATAAATAGATATTTGGGAGTGAAATGTTAGAAAGAATAAGAAATAATTAAACAGCTTATCCATTATTTACACAGGGTTGATATAGTATAATGTCAACGTCTATAGATGTGGTTGCAGTTTTCTTCACGTATCGTCTGTAAGCAAAAAATTATAGTGCATTTAACATGAGTACAGTTAAGTCTTTGACTGCATTTGAATGGGCTATGATTAGGTCTGGTGTATGGACGTCGTTGCTGCAGTCGTAGATTTCGAATTTCCATTCGGGGATATATATGTGATAGAGGTACCAATTGTTGCCCGGTAATGAAGATGGAATTAATAGATGTTTGTATCGTATTCATGGACGAACGTCAATTGGAAGAATACCATTTACATACTTTTGTAAAGTGGCTAGATTCCCTGAAAATTCTAATAGTGTCTTCTTTGTGGACTTTAGCGTGCAACAACATAAGATTATTACATTCATAATCGTAGTTGAAGTCTAGAATTGCATAATCTTTTGATACATGAGAAGAGTTGTCGTTGATGAGTCGGTGTAACAATTTCAATTCCAATTCAAGACTCTAAGGAAAAAAAAAGACGTAAATTAAATGTACGAGAATAATATATTATGATGAATGAATTTTACTTATCAGAACGCTGATATTTTGTGTTACGTCCATCGTGGATTTTATGAATTCTCTTCCTTAGAAATTATTGGGTCGAACTTCCCAAATTGCATTGCAGAAAATAATATAATTTAGTTTGCAAAAAATGGAAGTAAAATAATAATATTTAAGGTAATGGAATAGAGGTCGATTAATTACTCTTGTGGATTGTGCAGCACCCAATCTCTAATTGTTTGATATTCGTCGATATAGTAGTCTTCTAAATGATAGTTTGTTGAAGGTTGTGTCTTTTTTCCTTTAATTTTCCGTTCTTTTGACAATCTTGTAATATCTTCAGTTTGGTGAGATGTCGAGGTATGTGCTGCAATGGGGCTTGTACGAACATGAACATCTTGCTGAAGGGCACCTATAGCAGCTTCCATATTCGATTTCCAATCGGATAGTTCGTTTAGTACGTTGTTATTTTGTTCGTTGATGTGAGATTGTACTGAATTGAAACTGTAGTCGACATAATGTTGCATATTAGATTGTATGACTCGATAATGTTCTTCTTGCCATTGTTGTTGTTTTTGGAAGAACTGTTGTTGGTTGTCAAGAAGTGTTTGATACTGCATTTCTTGTAGAGCGACGGAAGGAATTTTGATTTTCTTGTATGTACGTAATTGCATATTTTCTAACGTTTTTGAATTAAATTATTAATAAGTGAAGTTGAAGTTATAGTTTATGTGAAATGTGAATAAGTAGATTTTTTGATAAAAGAAGGAAATAAAAAGAAATGGCGCAAGTGCAGAGCGACGGATTGAATTTTGATTTTCATATGTGTACATAATTGGAGATTTTCTAATGTTTTTGAATTAAATTATTAATAAGTGAATTTGAAGTTATAGTTTATGCAAAATGTAAATAAGTAGAATTTTTGGCAAAAGAAGGAAATAAAAAGAAAAGGCGCAAGTGCGGAGCGACGGAAGGAATTTTGATTTTCATATATGTACGTAACTGAATATTTTCTAATGTTTTTTAACTGAATTATTAATAAGTGAAATTGAAGTTATAGTTTATGTAAAATGTAAAGAAGTAGAATATCTGGAAAAAAAAACGGAGAAAAGAAAAGGGGCAAAAAAGGAAATAAGAAGAAATTCTGATTTTATGTATGTTTGAAATGAAGCAAAAAATTGTAAAAAAAAAAAAAATTACGCCAATTATGTATATTTTTCTCCTCATTGTGATTTTTAATCTACTAATTGAGGTAAGTAATTATTGTTTATTATATTATAATTGTGTTAAATCGGCGATACGCAAGGAAAAATGACTTAAATTGAAGATTTGGAATGGAAAATGACGGATTTTGGCATCGAGAACGACTCCCACCCAGCTAAGTTTGGTGGCCACGACGTGCGCACCGAGTAGACGTTTCTAAATCGGGGTCATGAGCACGATTTTGATAACCGTATCAAAAGTTATGGTTGAAATACTAAAAAAAGCATCAAAGTTGCATAAAAATATGACTTCAGGGATCGAATTGTACAAGTGTCAAAAGTTTAAGGATCTAGAGTTGTAATTTTTGAAGGATGAAATTGATAGAAAATAGAAAATATAAGGACTAAAAAGTATAAGATTAAAGTTTAAGGACTTTACGCTCAATTACCTCGAGAACTTAACTGCAAGAAATAAATAGCAATTTTTTTTTTTTAATTTGAAGTCTTCGCAGAGTGCAGAGCAAATGCTCCAAACTCTTTGGAGCAAAGTTTTGTTTTTTTTTTTTTTTTATTTATCTTCCTTTCCAAAGTAGATGGGTTTTTTTTTTTTTTTTTTTTTTGTTCCTTTGTAGTATATCAATAACTACAACAAATAAAACTAAAAATTGATTCTAAACAAATACAAATAAAAATTCATACTCAAAATTTCAAAACTCTCACTTGAGAAATATGTAGATGCAGATACATACATATACCTGGAAAACATTAGAATATACCAAACCCATACATATATGAAAATCATAATAATTTTAAGTTGGAAAACAAAAAACATAGCAGGAACTTACATTTATTCTAACTGACTTGCGTCGTTCAGTCTCAATTATTTTTTTCTTTTTTACGTTTACGACTTAAAAATGAATTATATTTTTCTACCTTAATAGTTAATAAAATATCAAAATAACTCAAAAATTCATATTGAAATAATTTTTTCCATTTAAAATTCTTTTTAAATATTTTCTTTTTATTATAAAAACTTAATTTTACACTTATCGTATTTAACCTTGGCGATTGTTTACTAAAATTTAAATTTATACTTGCCGTATTCAATTACGAGGCTATGTGCAACATATATGATTAATATTCATGTACATATACCCATTAATATTGACTTTACATCCCTATCCTAAAAGGAAGCCAAAATACAAACAACTTCTTGTACACGTTTTGCCCAACAAATATCAAATTCAAATTTGTTATGCCAATTCTCCACCCCCTTCAATTATGTTAATTATGTATATTTTTTTCCTAATTGTGATTTTTAATCTCCTAATTGAGGTAAGTAATTATTTTTTATTATATTATAATTGTGTTAAATCAGCGATACGCAAGGAAAAATGACTTAAATTGAATATTTGGAAGGGAAAATGACGGATTTTGGCATTGAGAACGACTCCCACCCAGCTAAGTTTGGTGGCCACGACGTGCGCACCGAGTAGACGTTTCTGAATTGGGGTCATGAGCGCGATTCTGATAACCGTATCAAAAGTTATGGTTGAAATTACTAAAAAAAGCACCAAAATTGCATAAAATATGACTCCGGGGATCGAATTGTACAAGTGTCAAAAGTTTAAGGACCTAAGATTGCAATTTTTGAAGGATGAAATTGATAGAGAAGAGAAAATATAAGGACTAAAAAGTACAAGATTAAAGTTTAAGAATTTTACGCGCAATTACCTCGAGGACTTAACTGCAAGAAACAAAAAGCAAAAAAAATTTTTTAAAAAAATTTAAAGTCTTTTCAGAGTGCGGAGCAAATGCTCCGCACTGTTTGGAGCAAATTTTGCTCCACACAGTGCGGAGCAAAGTTTTTTTTTTTTTTGTTTTTTTGCTTCTCTTCCTTTCCAAAGTAGATGCGTTTTTTTTTTTATTCCTTTGCAGTATATCAATAACTGCAACAAATAAAACTAAAAATTCATACTAAACAAATACAAATAAAAATTCATACTCAAAAATTCAAAACTCTCACCCGAGAATATATATAGATGCAGATACACATATATACCTGAAAAATATTAGAATATACCAAATCCATAGATACATGAAAATCATAATAATTTTAAGCTGGAAAACAAAAAACACAGCAGAAACTTACATTTATTCTAATCGACGCACGTCGTTTAGTCTCAAATTCCGTTTCTTCTCTTTGATTTTTGGGTTGATCAAGCTAATAATTTATTTGATGGTTGAAATGAAATTAGATATTGGCTTCTTGCAAATAAAATAAGATATTGGCTTATTGCAATTGGTTTTAATATACTTGCATGTATATCTTGGCAAGTCGGTTTAATCAAAATTGAAAAGTCAATTTATATATGCATGGAACACATGATATTTTATAGTCGGTTGATAATCACTGCAATACCTTAGCATGGAAGAAACACAATATTTTATAGTAGATTGGACTGTACAGAAGCCAATTATACTTTAGAATAATCAGTTGTATTATAAAGTAAAAACTCACGTAAAAAAAAAAAGAACAGTGATGCTCCGCACAGTGTGGAGCATTCACTCCGTATAGTGCGAAGTGTCAACTCCAGTTTTTTTTTAGAAAAGTCAACAATTGTAGGCATGCGGAGGGAAGAAGTCCAAATCACCCTTGAACCTTATATGAATAGTAGAGGATGGATAGGGATGAATTGAGATTTTAAAAAAATCCAAAAAATCAACAGTAAATAATGGGAGATAAAATGGCAAAAAATTAATTAGTGGGGATATAATGGAAATGGAAAATGCTTCAAAATGAACAGTAATCGGTGGATTGGCTCTTACAGGGTGGGTGTAATTGGAGAAACTAAAATGCTTCAAAAATGAATAGCAGTCAGCAGGTGGGGGATAATTATGGAAACCAAAAGTCAACAAATGTGGGTGAAGAATGCTCCAAAGTCTACGAAACAATCAATTTTTTTTTTTTTTGAGGAAAATGTTTCACAAATAAACATTTAATAATGGGGATAAATTGGGAAACAAATTAATTGGTGGGGATAAAATGAGAATGTAAAATACTTCAAAAATGAATAGTACCCGACGGATTGACTCTTTTATTATGGTAGGGATTTAAGAATTTAATGTGCTTGTGTATAAAAAAGGTAGATCAAAGTATTTTTCATTGTTCTAAAAAGGGGGAAAATGCGCTGCTTAGGCGCGACGCGCGACCAAAACGCGTCGAATTCGGGAAATGCGGGAAATATGCATTTTCCAACTAAAAGGTGCGCCTAATGCGCGCCTAACGGAATTTCTTGTTTTAACGGACTATGTAACGAAATTTCTTGTTTTAAACAGGCAGCTGTACCTTCTTTCAGTGTTTTTATCATAACTTTGTATTCCGATATCCGATTGAAGCGATTCAAAATGCGTTGGAAAGCTAACTCATCTGGCTACAACTTTGATTCAGACATCATTCTCCAATTCGATCACTTTCTATGCCAAAAATAGGTCTCAATATGAGACTAAAACATTGGAGCATAACTTTTCGGTTGGAAATTGATTTGTGATCATCTTTTGACTAAATTTGATTCCATTGACGTCTTCATTTATCCAATTGACTCCGAGCATTCTCAAATCTTCATCGTAAGGTTCGGCACAACTTTTAAATATTTATATTTTAGTCCCCGAACTTGAATTCCTTACAATTTAACTCTTTCTCCAAATTTGTCAACTTTTGCTTATTTTCTTCCATCTCACCAACTTACATCATAATATCAAAATCACACATTTAATTATTTATCAATTGCATAAACATTACATCATTAATTATTTAATTAACTAAAAAAATTACATATTTATTAATAATAAATTAATTATTAAACAAAACTATTAAATATAAACTACGCATGCATTGCACGTTGTTTGCACATAGTATATATTTGATTGCAATGTTCATTTCTCATTTATTTATAGTATAGCCACCCAGAGAAGAAAATCGAACAGCGACAAGCAAGGGTTTTGGATATCTCCGTCAGTCCACCAATATTTTCTTTTGTTGTGGTGTTTCGGCTTAATTGGAGTCGAATGGGTGGTGGCGATGCCAACGATGGAGGCGATTCAAATGAAAATGCCGGCAGCAAAGGAGGAGGAGAAGTCATGGTGAACATTCGATGCTCCAACGGCTCGAAATTCTCGGTGCACGTGAATTTGGACTCCACAGTCGAGTCCTTCAAGTCAATTCTCGCTCAGAACTGCGAAATTCCACCGCAGCAGCAGCGTCTCATCTACAAAGGTCGCATCTTGAAGGACGATCAAACGCTTCAGAGCTATGGTATATAACAATTGTTCAATCTATTACAATTGTTTTAGAGGAATTTAATAGGATTCTTTATTTTCAGGGTTTAATTTTTGAACCTGAACATGCTGGAAGTATTGATAGGTTGTTTTTTTTTCCCCGGCAGAGATTAGGTTATTACGGGTTTATCTGATGATATTGAAAAACGAATAATAAAGTGAAAGTATTGATTGAGAGATGTTATATTTGCGTCATTCATGTTGGAGTCCTGGAAATGCAATCTTGTTAGCAAATAAGGGTGTCAGAGAGTAGTTGGTAGACTTGAGATTTGAGGAATATGAAACTATTAATGCTCTGCTTTGCGGATAGAATAAGATTTGTGGTTTTACCAGGCAAATCTGTCCAAATAGCATCGCGTTTCAATGGAAATTGGATAATAGAGAAGCAGAAAAGGAGAACATTAAGAAATCTGTTCTCCTACCTATTTAGAATTGAAAAAGAATTGAATTTTAAGGTTTATTTCTTCGTATCTGTATTTGAACCAAACTCAAGAAAAGCTTTTCTGTAATGTTATTCTTGCTGAAATGGAAGCCCATGGTCCAGTGGAGTTTTAATTTTTAATCGAAGATAGATTTGAACTTAAAAGAACTACCAAGTAGTCAGCAAAACCCCATTGCAGATCTCTTGCTCTCTCATATCTTTCCAAGAAAGTTGGTTTTCCCAAAAGAGCTAACTGGTCTCTCATTATTATATATATTTTGTTGGCTGCCTTTTCTCTTGTTCTGATTAACCACCTTATTATTTTCTTTTCCTGTAGTAATCATTGGTAGATATTGCAACCTTGGAATTTGTTTTCTGCAGGGGCAACTATTGATTTATCTCGTAGTATGACATTGAATGCATGGAAGAATTGATTTATGGGGCCTTCTTTGGGAGTTTTTTATCATTTGACCTTATAAATATTTAATGATATACTACTTTTGTCATTTATTTTTCTACCGTGGGTTGCCTTTAATCATCTATTTCTGTGGTTGCTTTTTTATATGCACGTGTGATTAAAAGTCAAACCAATTCTAAAAATTTAAGCTAGCTGTCGAAACTACGTATAATTAAGTCATTTTTATTGGTGGTGTACAGGTCTGGAGGCAGATCACACTGTCCACTTGGTCCGTGGTTTTGCAACTAATGCCTCTGCCAATAGTACTGGTGCAACTGATGCTGGAAGTCCACATTCTAATCCCACTGTGACAGCAGATGCTGGTTCCAATGAAGGTGGAGCATTTGGAGGGTCTGGTTTTGGAGCTTCATTGTTTCCCGGGCTTGACTTGAATGGATTGGGAAGTGGGGGTGGATTATTTGGAGCCGGACTTCCAGATATGGAACATGTGCAGGCACAGTTGACTCAAAACCCTAGCATGATGAGAGATATATTGAATATGCCTCTTGCTCAGAATATAATGAATAATCCTGAAATCATCCGCAACATAATCATGAACAATCCGCAGATGCGTGAGATCATGGATCGCAACCCGGAGCTTGCTCACGTACTTAGTGATCCTGCAACTCTTCATCAGACAATGGAGGCTGCACGAAATCCTGAACTCATGCGTGAGATGATGCGAAATACAGACAGGGCAATGAGCAATATAGAATCTTCTCCAGAGGGTTTTAACATGCTCAGGCGCATGTATGAGAATGTGCAAGAACCATTCCTTAATGCTACAACTTTGGAAGGTGGCACTAGAACTGATTTGGGGTCAAACCCATTTGCTGCTCTTTCGGGAGCTCAAGGTGGGGGGGTAGCCAGAGAACAGGTAACTAATACTAGAACCACCGGTTCTGAAACTTTGACTGATTCTCCTGCTCCAAATACGAACCCGCTTCCCAATCCTTGGGCATCTACTGGCAGTAAGTTTTTATTTTGCTCTAACCATTTCTTATTTTGGTTGTTTAGCTAGTAATCAACAGTTCCTTGCTGCCTTTCCAGAGTTACAAAATCAACTGTAGCCCCCTATTTTAAATAAAGTGAACATTATGTTTGTTTTTTATTTCTGTTCTGGTGTTCATGTCATGTATATGGTAGCACTAAATCCCAGAGTTTACATTGATGGTAAAGTTGTTCTTCTCTGTAAGAGTCTATATATCCATTAGAGATTTCAACTACTGTGCGCTCTAAATCGGCATAAATATTATTTTTCTTCTATTTCTCTTGACTTGGTTTTACTGTCTATTTCCATTTGTGCTTTCTGTTGTCTTTTTTTGGTGGAAATTATCAATATTCTTTAAAATTCACCCGTTGCAATTAGTTCATAGTTGGACCATTTCAACTAAATATAAATCTTAGATAGGAAAAACTGTGAAAGCCTCGGTATGTAGATTTAATGGACACGCTAGACTTCTTAAGAGGCTGTTAAAATATTGACATATAGGACTTTTTGCTATTATTTATTGCACTATCTTGAGGCACAAACTATTGAGACCAATTACAGACCTTGTAGTACTGGCTCTGTTTTTTACGATTGTTTGATAAGTGTAATTAGTGCATCGTTACTGATTGGCATTCTTGAACTAAATTTTGCAGCTGAAGGTGTGCAAATGAACTCGACTGCAGAGTCAAATCCCAGCGGGGATGTGAGGACTCCGCCTCTTGGTGTCTCTGGTGGACTTGGTTTCCCAGATTTTTCACAATTGCTAGGTTCTATGCCAGATCCCAATTCCCTGAATCAGTTGATGCAAAATCCCGCCATATCCCAGATGATGCAGAGTCTTTTATCCAATCCTCAGTACATTAATCAGGTATCTACTGAGTTTCTTTTGACTAAAAGATCGTTTTTATTCTTTTTCTTTCCCTGTACTTTTCTTCTTCTATATTACCCTTTAAAATTACTCCGTCCTTACTCTCCACCTATTTCGTCTATAGATTATTGGTTTCAATCCAGAGCTGCGGAACATGCTCGATTCCAATCCTCAGTTTAGGGATATGATGCAAAATCCTGAATTTATTCGTCAATTATTTTCTCCTGGGATGATGCAGGTAAACAACCCCCAATACACTTCCTTTACGTGGAACATCCTTTCTTGTGAATTTGGTAAACATGAAAACCACAAGGATATTTTTCCTGAAAAATTTAGAGGATTGTTAAGTGTTTATTTGCCAGAGAAAAGAAGCTTGCACAAAAGATAAGGGGCCGAGGTCCTGAGGCTGGGATTTTTTATTTTTTATTTTTGGGGCTGGGGTTTATCACATACTGTTATAGAATGGCTTCTTTACCCAACTTAGAAGTGCTGAGTATCACTGTAAAATTATTTTCTACCTCTGTGGTTTGAGACCGAGAAATCTTCGTCGATCTCCCTCTTACCCCAAAAGAAAACTTGTTTCTTGGCTAGCATCGTAATTGTCAACAATCACATGCACAAAACTTCGCATTTGTCTTTCTGCTACTTCTGTTTGTAATTTATCTTCTGAACTGTTGTCAGCTTACTCGTGACTAGTAGGTTGCAACTTCCATCTATTTTTTCCCATGGAGATTTTCATTGTATTTTTCATTTTGGAGAAAAGAGGGAAGACTTCTTTTATACATGTTGGTCTTGTGGAGGGGCTGAAAAATTTTATATACCTATTTTGCCCAAGAAGCATAGTTTGTGGTTGAAAGTCTGTAAAATATACATTCTTGAACAAGGGGAAGTGAAAGTAGAAGTTGGTCATTATAGCTACCTTTTAAAGATGGAAATAAATTCTATCCTCCGCATTAGCGTACACACTCAATCAATATATGGTATATGAACACAAAAGCTTACATCAGGGCTGCTTATTTGGTTCTATTTTTTATTTTTATTTTTGTCCTTTTTTCTTTCATTTTAATATTTTTGGGAGCAGGAACTTTGTGTGTAAAAAAGGACATTCCAAGATCTATGCTAATTATATTTATTTCCTTTATCAGATCTATGTTAATTATATTTATTTCATTTGTCATTGCTTTCCCCATTTTCACTGAATTCTATTGCCTTTTTCTCGTCTTAGCAACTCCTGACTTTTCAGCAAGCTCTTTTGTCTCAACTTGGTCGCCAGCAGACATCTCGGTGAGTTTGTTCCTCCAATGTCCAAGTAGTTGGCTATAGTACTTGATAATTGTGGAGTAATGCATAATATAATTTTAGTACTGTAACCTGCATTATCACATATTCACATCCGGTTTATATTATTTAGCTGACTTAATTGTTATGTATTTGCAGAGAACCAGGTCAAATTGATGGTGGAACAGGTACATTTTTTAACATTCTTGTACTTCTCTCTCGCTTTCTTCTTTTAATAGGAAGAACCCTCCCTCCCTCCCTCTTTTTTTTTTGGATTCCAAGTTCCTGCTTTATTCAGAATATGTTTTGGCACATTTACGGTTCATCACATTTGTTTCTAATCTATTAATTATTCAGAACATGATCCTAAATTCTGTTGGTTTAGTACTGTGGCTAATAACCATATTGAAGGGTTGCCTAATTTCATGTCGTTTCTGTACTGTTTGAACTGATAATACATTTCCCATGTATTATCTACTGTTTTTAATATATTCTTCGATTACTTATCAAAAAAAAAAATTCTGTTGGGCTTGGAAACAACAGTAACTGAAAAAATAGTTTCTGGCAAGTAGAAGATATTATATGATTCCAACAGAAGGAACAACAATATTGTGCAATTGGTTTCTGGTGCGGAAGCGTTTAGAAATTCTTGTTGAAGTTTTGGACTAAAATATAATTATATACACAAATTTCTCGTATGTTCTTAACTCTTCGTACATTCCAAAAGTTCCCAGATAACTTTCATTGTAATTTTTCTTTGTTATCTCACATATTGTGTGTTTATGCTGAACAATAGCAGGAGCTCTTGGCAACTTAAGCTTGGATATGTTGATGAACATGTTTGGTGGACTTGGAACCGGTGGCTTGACTGTTCCCAACAGATCTAATGGTTACTGCTCTCTTTCTCTCTCTCTCACCCCCCCCCCCCCCCTCCCTCCCTCACTCCCTCTCTCTGTGTATGTTTGTGTGCTTGGGAGTCCATCTGATGTGTTGTTTCGTCATGTTTTATTGTAGTGCCCCCTGAAGAACTATATGTTACTTAACTGAGATCCCTCCCTCCGTATGTGTGTGTGTGCACACGCGCTTGGGCGTCTATCTAATGTGTCATTTCGTATGTTTCCTCATGTTTTATTGCAGTGCCCCCTGAAGAACTATACGCCACTCAACTATCTCAGTTACAGGAAATGGGTTTCTTTGATACTCAAGAAAACATCAGGGCACTAATTGCCTCTGCTGGCAATGTTCATGCTGCGGTGGAACGACTGTTGGGAAATCCTGGTCAATAGAAGTTGGATGTTGATATTGTTTTGTTTATATCACTACATATACTCTGTTGGGATTGCATCTGGCACATGTGGATATAAGGCAAATAAATATCTTTGAAGGGAATAAAAACGACTGATTGTTGAGACACCCTATCTTCTTCCCCTCATTTCCTTCATGGGAGAAAGAGCACAGAAATATCTGAGTGCCATATTTATTCATACAAAAGTTAGATTGTATATATGGAAGTGGGATCAAATACGAACAGACCAGTTTTTTTTTGTGCTATATGTGAGAAATTGAGATGAAATGGGAGTTAAATTTTGTGTTGTTTTAGTCATTCTATCTTCCTTTCCCACCATGAACTAACATCAACTTGCAAATCAAAATGTTTGTTTTTGCTGCTTTTATTTTACGAGTATGTTTTAAGTTGAAGTCGAGTTGGTCATGTCAAAATGTGAAATGGCTTGATACAAGGACTCATTTGATTCACCTGGTTGATTTTTCATTCGTAGTATCGACCATCTGGCGATTTGGATAAAATAGGGTTCATCCATTATTACTAAACTATACAGGGAAATGTTTTTGTCATTTGGATTATAAGCTGAAAGTATCAATTCAGTTGCAATTATGGGTTTCAAGTTAAGGTATGTTATTAATTTGGCATTTTGACATGTAATGCTGAAGAGACTTGTGTTTCGTGCTATAGAGATAACAAATAAGCTAGTTGCAATTGGTGAATTAGACGATACGGGGTGATGAAAAAGAACAGACATAACAATCTAAATACTAAGATAAGTTAGATATGAGATGATATTCACAATCTACATACTATCAAATTGGTGAATTTCATTGAGAGAGTATGAGATGACAATTTGTATTTTGTCTTGAAGTTATATGGTAAAAATGATTGTTTTGTCCCTACAAGCCTGATTGAGCATCCTTTTCTTCCATTGTCTTTGAATTGAACCCACCTCTCACCAACCACACCTGGTCTAGCGCCGTCCAGTCTAACAAATACTAAATTTTACTTTTACTTTCCCTTCAAGAAAATGCATCCCAACATTTGACCGACATTAAAATGTATTCGTTTGATTTAAGTACTAACTACGTTTGCAGGACAAGTCCAATGAAATCAATCTCGACTTTTGCAGAGTCAAGCTTGTTTGGTATCTCTAACTAGTACCTACAGCCTCTATTGTGACTCTTCCTGCTATTCTCACTGGAGAAAGTAAGGGGATTATTAAATGTATTGGACATAATTAAAGGAATTAAAATAAACCAATGGGACAATAAAATGCTTGCACATTAGCATTAATTCTTCGAAGTCGGAGTAAATCATGGCATTGTCGACTTCGTCGAGGGAAATTCAATCGCAAAATTTTGAGAGCATGCCATATCCATTTGGTATCCACCAACAATAGAAATCAGTATTCGATGTATAGGTAATTTTTATACTTTCTTAGTTCTGTTAAATAAAGTAATTTTCAACAAAAAATACAAACGTTAAGTACCAATGCTATAAAAATAACAAATTGAAAAGTTCGATATCATTTTCCTAAAAAATAGATTAGTTCCAAACTAAAATTATTTTTGTACACAATATCATGGATATTGCTTCATGGTTGTGCCATCGTAATTTCAACGTTGTGTTAATGTGGAATCTAAAATATGAATAGACATATCCATCATCTATCTAAAAATCCCCAAGTTCGTCTTCTAGTTCTTCATGGCAATCGTCTTCAGATGTGCAAGGTTGTGGAATTTCGGCATCCGAATCCTCTTCTGGTGGATAGGGCGACATTATCAAGACCTCCAAATTTTCTCCCACGTCCATGTTTACCTACCATCTTCGGTGTCACCCCTCATAACTTCCGACTCTGTGTCGCGATAATTATCTAAACAAGATGAAGAATGCATGGTCTCAGTTTTGGATTCTTTTGGTTTTCCAATAGCTGCAATTTTTTCCAACACTTCCACAACTTCTTTCATTGAAGGCCGCTTTCTTAAAATGAGCTAAGCGGCCTATAATGCCGCCTTTGAAGAATATTGACCTTTCATCCGTGGATCCATAATGGTCATTAGCTTCCTTTCTGAGACAGAAGGGGTTTAGCATAATCTGTTGTAATTTGACAATAATCACGCTAAGAACAAGAATCACATATTCTAAATTGAAAGGGTTGAAATCCATACATGCGGAAGACATTTTTGTGTATGAATATTACCAGCTAGATCTTCCTCTCTTTTCTTCTTAAAAGTATTAGCGTCAATGGGGCAAGCCAATAATAACGATATGGAGAGGAGAATAGACTTATAGGAAATTATTAAGCCGTCTCATTAATGACTCTAATCCTAACTAGAGTTTACATATTCCGGCTCACATACTTAAAGTTACCACATTATAAAAATATAACCCGTAAGGTGTACAACGACCCAAGTGATCACTTAACATATTGGGCCTAATCAAATTATCATTGCAAGCCATACACCTAACCCGTGAAAGTCGCAATCAAATGGAAGCCCACATTATAGAACTATTCTAACATTCTCCGACTTGGGCAAACATTTGATTGCTATAGAACAAAACTTTTAACCTCCGGATCAGACTACATAGATGGCCACACAAGTATAGCTTCAATTATAACACCTTACACAACATGATCCGGTCTGACAAAGATGTTAAATGGAAGTCGTTACACCAATCAAACGATGTAAGACCATTCCATAGCTACAAACGCCAACATTCTTATCGACATGTATTCTCATCCTCCAACCAATGTGATAGTATGTAGTATGAACTTAGCACTAAATGTGAGAAAAAAACTGTGTTAATTCATATTGGTCATCACAATGCTTCTAATCAAAATGAAGTCACGTCTCTAAAAGAGACCCATCTTATGTCTTTATTTGTCATATCTCAAGATCAAAATAATATCATAATAAAGACATAAGTCAAATACATGCTCAAAATAATCTATGGATATTGAAAAATATATTTTATTATTGGAAGGGGCAGTACCCGAAAAACATATGGGTTGCCTACGTACCCCGTGAAGGGATCAAGCCAAAATGTAGTTCTCTTACATAAATAACTATCACTAACCAAAAATATCAAAGGTTTCCACAATACCCATATTAGTAACACGTGTCTTAAAAACTTTAGGAACGAGTTCCTTAATCAAATGATCTGCAATCATCGCCTCTGTATTAATATGCTCTATTTTCCTCAACCTTTCCTTGACTCTGTCTCTGACCATCAAATATTTGATGTCAATGTGTTTTGATCTACTAGAACTTTTATTATTTCTTGAAAAGAACACCGCTGCGCTGTTATTACAATAAATAGTGATTGGCCTTGAGATGGAGTCAACAACTTTCAGTCCAAAAATAAAATTTCTTAACCAAACGGCTTGAATTGTAGCTCCATAGCATGCCACAAATTTAGCCTACATAGTAGAAGAAGCCACCAGAGTCTACTTAAAACTTTTCCACGAGATAACACCACCAGCCAACATGAAAATATAACCTGAGGTTGATTTCAAATCGTCTTGACATCCAGCAATATCTGAGTCTAAGTAGCCTACCACATCAAGGTGACTTGAACGCTGGAAAGTGAGTATGTAACTTTCTGTTTTCTTTAAGTATCTCATAACTTTCTTAGCCGCTTTCTAATGCTCTTGCCCTGGATTCGACTGAAACCTATTGAGAACACTGACTGCATAAGCAATATACGATCTAGTGCAAACTTGAGCATATATCAAACTCCCCACATCACTAGCATACGATATCATCTTCATAGATTCTCTTTGTAGCTTAGCTTTGTGTTTCCGCCCAAGATGTTTGGGGTTTAAGTTCATGAAAATTACAGAAAGTGTCCTTCATGCCAATGCACTTTAAAGACCTAGTATGCCATTTGTTCAGCAATCTACCCGAAGAAGAAATGGAGACCTTTACAGCTACAATTTACCTGATATGGAAGAGGTGAAACTCCTTTGTATTTGAGAACAAATTTGATAGTCCAGCAACTGTCTCATGCACGGCTCGTCAGAATGCTTTGGATTTTAGAATGGTGAACTCCCTTCCGGTATTTTGCAGACAGCTCGAACTGAGGTCGACTATTCTAGAAGGAGATGCTATGAATGTCGTGAAGGGACTAAATGGTGAATTGGAATTTTGGAACTATCCCTGCTTACTAATCCAGGATACGAAGAACATGCTTGATTTTTTTCACTTTTGGTCTGTTTGTCATGTACCTAGAAAGGGTAATTTGGTTGCTCATATTTTAGCAAATGAAGCACTTAAAACTCTCTTGAGGAGAGAATTGTGCTGCAAGAAACTCCTCCTTGTATTCAACACTTGCTATATTGATGTTTCAATGAAATGTTCTCTTTTCGCAAAAAATTTTCAAGATTGCACATTGTTGGAAAAATAATCATTACAAAAAAGTAATGAATAGGATACCGAAATTTCTATGCAATCAACGTCAATTACGTCACCAAGGAGAATTCATTCCAATTTGTTCAATACACAGGAGGTATTTACGTAACTTCAAATTACAATATGAAAAATTTGAGTGCAGAAAAAAGGCGCAGATTTTTTGGCCACTAAATTTTTTTTTCTAAGAAAAAATAATTAAATAAAAGCGTATGTACTGATAACATGTTATAAATTAAAGAGAGAGAGAGAGAAGCCAATGAATGTGTATTTTATTAAGAATCAAAATTTTAGGAAAACTTTGGGATAAAATGATAATAAAAATTAGGACTGCAAAAGTATAATTGTAATTCACTAATAATCATATTATTTACAAAAAGAAGGAAATTTTTTTTTCCCAAACAAATATGTGAAGATATCTTGTAATTTTTTAAACTAGATTAGGTGTTTGAGATACATTCAGGGATATCTATCATTTGCTCATTGGAATAATAACAACTTTTACTCTCTCTATTTGCGTCCCTCTTTCAAAATAACAACCTTCATGCAAAAACTCTCTAAATAAAGTTAAATTACTCTTGGTCATAATTGTATTGCGCACGTTTTCTAATTCTTAATATAAAACATTTTTTATGCCTTATGAAATACATATTACGACACAAACTAGATAAAAAAAATTTAACTAACAAAATTTCTCTCCTTATTAAATAATATAAAGTTCATGCAATTACATAAATATTTTCATTAAATTACATTAACATTAAATAATACAAAATGTTCCAAAATCCATAAAACATCATCATATCCTATAGGCAACAACATTCCATCCTAGATCTCTACAAGCTGCTGGGAATTATGAGCTACAAGTTGGTAAGTAAGACTTGAAGCCTAAATAGTAAATATCCTTCCTTGTATTTATACAAATTATTTCCCATACATATGCCATTGTATACAATTATGATATGAATAAAAATAAACGTTTTATACAAATTATTCCATACATGGTGCATAGAATGCAACTGTAAAATGAAAAAAACTGTGAATTCAGAACAATTCTAATGATGACAAACAATTTTAGAATCATTACTCATTTTGCAAACAATAACACATTCACTTCATGTAAATTTTCCAAAGGAATTGGCATTTGTTAAAACTAAATAATTTTAATAAAATTGAAGTTAAAACAAATTATGACGTGAGAACTTACATATTAATTTGGCATCGCTCATCTTATCTTCCAGATGCTACTCTATCTCCATGGTGATGGTGATGGTGATTGTGATGGCGATGAGATGAAGAAGGCATGGACTTACTTTTGGATTCTTTTGGTTTTCCAATAGCTGATATTTGTTCCAACGTCTCTCCAACTTCTTTCATTGAAGGCCGCTTTCTGGGTTCTGATTCAAGGCATCTTAAACTGAGTTGAGCAGCCTGTAAAGCTGCCTTCGAAGAATACTGGCCTTCCATCCGTGCATCCATAATGCTCATTAGCTTCCTTCTCTGACAGAGAAAGGGTTTAGCATAATCAACCAAATTCTTCTGGCCACTAGGTCGTTTGTTATCAAGTGCACGTAAGCCTGTCAAAATCTCAAGCAGCACCACGCCAAATCCATACACATCACTCTTTACATAGAGATGACCTGTTTTCAAAAATAGAATATGTTTAACATGGAATGGAGCATGAAGGGAAAGTTCAACGCATTGTGAGCTTAAGTTTCCAAATGTTGAACTAGTTATCTTTATTCACCAATTCTTCCTTTCTTTTACCATATAATAATTTGATTGGTGGGTTTCCTTCGTTCTTTTTCTTTTTCCTTCTTGGGAATTGGGATGGTAGTTCTATGACTGCACTATTTGCCCAGACCAAATGGAATCCAGCATGAAGCAATGACAATGCTTATCAGGGTTGGTATCTGTTCAATTAGTCTGAAATGGAAACCCGGTATATAAATTCTAGAACAATAATATACAAGAATGTCATAACCCAAGGCCAACCAGAGTCCAGCTTGAAAGGTGTGCTTGTATTGTGGGAATGAATTGGGGAAAGCATGATTTACATATAGTTATTGGTAGAGGTATAAATGGGCCGGGTGTATCTAGTGTTGGATCGAATTGAAGAAATGATACAAACTTTTTTCCTTCACTCAATTTGATCCAACACTTTGTATATTGAAAGGTCTAGTAAAACTAAGTGATGGATCAAACTTGGTACAACGCTAGTATTAGGTGTAATCCTGACTAAAAACCCTTCAATACACATGGTTACATCTCTCATATTAGCATCTTCACACTGAAGAAAGTAAAAATTGGAGTCCAATTATCAGACCGATAATGAAACTACAGAAGACATGACGGCCAGAAGCCTTTTCTCAGGAGAAATCCAACCATAATTCTAGATGTACTGTGGCAATTACGCAACGTTTATGATGCTCTTGTGAGACCCTTTCAGACAATTTGTTTTCTTTTTCCTTTTATTTTTTAAGATAACACTGCCCGGGATCCTCATATTATCTGGCTCTTTATTTTTGTACCGGTCAAATGCCAAACTAATAGTTCCTCCAATGCGTGTCTAAAACATTGCATCCTACAACAGAAACTTATTGCCCCTTCCGTAATGGAGCTTCAGAGAAGATTCCAGTTTCTTCTTAGACCATCGACTAAGCCCCCTGTTTTCTAATGGAGTTTCTAAGAGGCCCGGGGAGAACTCCTTTGTTCCAAAATGATATGGAAAAGAAATCCCGGAAAAAGGGAACAAAACTGTAAATTCAATTCAAGTTAGAAAAAAAGCATTAAGAATATCAGATATACCACTCATATTTGAAATATCATATTTCCGTACCTCGAAAAGATAAATTTAATTTCAAAGCTGGATTTTTCAGCAAATCAAATTCAGTTTAAAATGCCAAATCTTATCCATTACTGATCAGATCTAACAAGAAACAGAAGTAGTTCAAGATGCTAAGAAAGGTATATCATACACTCAAATAGACACTCACCTGTTGCAACATATTCAGGAGCCGCATAACCATATGTTCCCATAACTCGGGTTGTTACGTGTGAATTCCCCTCTGCGGGCCCTAATTTTGCCAAGCCAAAGTCTGATATTTTTGCATTATAATTCTGCAACACAAGAAAACATCATTAGAGAGCTAAACTATAAGCAAAAACATTTATGTAACATTCCACTAATTTACTTCAACCAGCACAAAGTTACATTAGAGATGAAAGGAAAATCTTGAAACAAATGGACAGTATAATAAATACTAAGATCTAGTTGGCACGTCATCTTGGCATTTATGGACAAGATGTTAAAATATAAGAGTTTGCATGAATCCCTTTAATTCGAGGTATAAACGTTTGACAATAATTAGAATCATTATTTCATATAATCTCCATTAAATGCAAATCATTCAGTAATCTGTGAGCTGCATATGGATGTCCCGAAGCCCCCACTCCCTCCCCCTCCAGGCCAGGAGTTCTAACCACAACTCTAAATTCCTTATACCTCGACACCATATAATCGAAGATGCAGGATCTGCTTCTTTAAAAATTATATCTCTAGTTTTAGATGTTTGCTTAGCACCTGAATAGCAATGGTAAGGATGAAAAGAGAAGATTTGAGTAAAAGGGAATCTTAAAATTGGCACCACCGTTAGAATTTGAGTGTGACCCGAATTCTTTGTTGAAGATAATTGAGAGTTCTAATTAAAGTGATATTAAGAAGAATTTTATTTGGAATGCTATTGTGGAATCCTATTCAAGTTTATTTAGCGATTTCTAGTTGAAGTTCTACTTTGAAGTCCAATTGGGAGTATGAATTTGTATTGGACTTGAAGAGGATATTAGGATGAAAGAAATTTTGAAATAAAGAACCTAAAAGTGGGCGCCGCGGCGTCATGTGGATATTTTTGCCCTGTGTGATTTTTTGTTCTCTACTCTGTTTCTTGCATTCTACTTCAACAACTTTACTATGAGGGTTTGGACGCTCCTATTTGTTCTCTATTTATAGTTAGCTTTTCATTATGATTTAATAAGAAGTTAGATTCTTGAAAACACAATTTTTTTTATTATTATTATTTCTCCATATTATAATAAAATCTCCATTTTTTTGCAAATTATTTGTTCTTGTGTTCCTGTGATCATTTCATATCGTGGCTATAATTTCTTATTTTCTCCAACAATTTGGTATCGGATAAATTCGGTATCATTTCCGCTTTTCATGACAATTGGTATTAGAGGTGAAGATTTTTTGGTGGGTTCTTGGGAGGTCCAAGTTGGTTATTAAAGCGAGGTTTGAACAATATCAATTGTTTCTGAGATGATAACTATGAAATTTGAGATTCCGCTTTGGGATCGCAACGGTAGATTCTCTGTGTAGATCAAGATGCGAGTGGTTCTTGCTCAATTGATTCTTGATGATACTTTGTTGGGGATAGATAAAATGCCCGCAACAATGACTGCAGAGGAAAAGCAATGCAAGGATAAAAAAAACCCTATCACAAATACACCTTCATTTTTCTAATCAAATTCTTTAGGACGTGATAAAGGAGAAAAGTGGAGCTGGGTTGTGGTTGAAATTGGAGCAACTTTGTATGACAAAGAGCTTGATCAGTAAGTTCACTTGAAGCAGCACGATTGTGTAGCATACTGCAGCCCAATTTCAGTGGTTATTTGTTTCTTATTCGTTGTGTGCGCATATTTTTTATTTTTATTGTGTAGAATGGTTTAAAACGTATTAAGAATGAAATTCAAAGAATTAGGGATGCACTAGTGTATATCACGATTTCACCTAATAGAAAACAAGCATTTGATAAATTTTGTGCCGAATTCAGGGTGACGAATACGAAAACATTTGTTAGTGACATAGGGCATAGATGGAACTCCACTTATTATTAAAATCATGCGAAGGTTTTGAACATTTAATAATTGAATTTTATAACAATAGGCATATTAGAAACGACGATAAAACTATTTTGACTGAATTCGATTGGCTTTTAGCTTGTAAAATTTTAAAGAAAAAATTGACAAGTTTTTATGACTCTACAAATATTTTATCTGGAATTTACTATCACACTAGTTGTATGATACTTGAACGTCTTTATATAATTGCAAGGGCTTTTTATAAATACAAAAATGACCCTGATTTTAGTGCAATTATATATTCTATAAAATTAAAGTTTAGAAAATATTGAGAATACTTACCTATGTTATTTCCTTTAGTATGCATCATGGACCTTTGATACAATTTATCAGGTACTAAATACATTTGATCAGATTTCAAGAGTTTTAACTTTAAATACATCTATCACTTATAGAAATTTAGAATAAACTTTATGTGAAATGTATGAATTATATGCGGAGCAAATGGGTGCAAATATTAGTTGGGTACCCTATGCACCTATTCCTCCCACTGATATTGAAGAAAACAACGCTAAAATATTAGCTTTATTCAAAAACATTAACACGTATAGATATGATGCAAATGCAATAGGTTACTCTAGTAATAGTTTGTCTACTGTATGTAATCAAACATCAGACCCAAGTCCAAATACATTGTCTGCTGAATTAATTGATTATTTTAATCATAATACGCCTAATAACAAAACAATTAAAAAAATTTCAGATGAAGTCATTGAATCTGGCGAAAGTACAAACGACGATAGGTAGTAGTTTCCGCGATTGCAAAAGACTTACAACTCCGATCAGTACTGTAGCTTCGAAATTGCATTAATGTGCGTGAAGGATTGGCAAGATGCTCATTTTCGACTGTAAGATAAATATGCCGAAATGGCATGTCAAGTAAATGATATTTAATTTAACCATATTAATCAAAATTTGTTATTTTATAATACTGTTTTTAATTTTTTTAAAAAAAATTGTACATGTACATGTACAAGTTGTTCGTGTACAATTTTTAACTCCGTTTACTTGAAATTTAAGTAGCTAATCTCAAGTTTGGATAAAGAAAGAGGGTTTATCTATTATATAAAATAAAAAAGGGAAATAAACGAGCTCATGAACCGAACCTCAATCAGCACATAAGCTACGAGCTCAAGGGTCTAGTCAAGCTCACCCCTTAAATAACGAGCCATGAGCTTGGCTCATGCTCGTGGCATGAGCCGACTAGGCCCATTGCCACCACTAGGGATTGCTATGAGTAGCGGAACAGATTTGCTACTACAAATCAGAAGGAACAACCAGAAAATTCCGTTAATATCAATCTTGCAAAAGAAAACAGTGATGGAGATCTTTTGGTGATTATTGATGGTGACTCCAAATCTGACAAAGATAGAATTCTTGAATCAACTTGTACTTTTCATATGTGTTCAAACCGGGATTGATTTTCTTCAAATGAGGAAGTTACAAAAGGTTCCGTGATGATGAGAAATAATGAGCCTTATAAAATAGTTGGGATTAGTAATGACAAAATCAAGATTTTCGATGGGAAGTTAGAACACATGACCAAGTTCAACATGTTCCAAGTATAAATAGGAATTTAATCTCGTTAAGTACTCTTGATTCAGAAGAGTACAGGCATACCGATGGAGGTGGAGTTTTGAAAGTTAGCAGTGATGCCAGGGTTGTGTTAAAGGGATGGAGAAAGTCCCGGTTATATGAATTCAAAGGTTCGACGGTCATTGTGGAAGCTGATGCAGCTTATGGTTTGATAAGCAGTAACTCAGGTAGAATTGGTTGTAATCGGGTTGCTCGTGGTGATTCGAGCAGTTTTGGTGACTTGACTAGAGTTGGAAGTGAACAAGATGCTTCAAGCAAGGTTTGCAGGCAAGGTAGTTATGCTCGTAAGTAGGGCTTGGATTTAGTTCACAGTTGTTCAGTATGCCCAATAGTAATATGGTGGAAGAGTTGGAGAATGACTTGAAGAGTGAAGACTTAATTCATGGCTATGGAATTTGTTTTAAGGTAGAGTTTGTTATATTCGTGACTAAAATTTTGTGTGATTTAGAAGTTTGATTCATGGAGAAAGCCTAGATAATGTTGGTTTGAAAGCCCAGTCTGATAATGGATCAAATTAGTGATGGCAAAAAAATCCACTCCTAATGGGACGAAAAAAACCGTCCCGACGGGTTGGCGGGACGAGGCAAAGCGGGGACCTCCGCCCAGTCTCGGGTCTCGGGGCAGAGATGCCCCACCCCGTAAAGAATAAAGAAAAAATTCATTAACTGTAACAAAAGCCCCCGCCCCGCCCCACCCCACCCCACCCCACCCCACCCAAGAGTCCATAGAAAACCTAAATTCCCAATTTTTTTCTCTCAGCCAGTCAACCTTCAGCCTTTCACCTCTCACTCTTGCCCTCGACGTCACCTTCCAAGTTCCAATCTCCGAGGACACTTTGAATTCTGAGGTAGTGAGGTTTGTTTGTTTCTAAATACATATAATTTTCTTGATTACATTATGTTTATTGTAGTTGTTAAGTAAGAGAAGAAACAGATAAAATCAAGAAATTATTTTTTAAAGCCACTGTAAAAATCGCAAAAATACTAGTCGATTTGTAGTTTGCAATCATCTGTTGTTCAGTAAGTCAATGTGATCTAACCATATTTGTCCACTTGTGCTAAAAATTATTGTGCAATATAGGTCTAAATGATAAAATAATAGGAATTTTTCTTGTACTTATAAACGTGAATTGTGGGTGCTTTTTGTTTTTTGTTCATTCTTAATATTTAATTATTTAAAGCATAATTTATATATTCTCTATGAAATTGGCAATTTTTCTTGTATCATTGAATTCCACTTTTCCTAGTTGCCCATCTTGGTCAGTTTTCTTTCATTGCTTAAAATTCTGAATTCATCATTATGTAGGAATAGGTTAAGTGTTGGTTTTCATAAAAATGTAAGTGATTTAACTATAATTGTCCTTTTTGGTTTCTCAACATACTTCGGGAAGCAACTCAGGAATAGAGAATGCTAAATTAACATATTTCATCAACTTATTGATTCTTTTCTTTTTTCAAAAATTTCCACTTCCTACTCACTCTGTGACCTTTATGATCTTGGCTTATGATTCAATTACCATGTATTTACCTATTGAGTGTCAAAGTTTATTCTTTTTATGCGATTGTAGTATGTTCTTTATGAATCCTTTCTGAAGTAAAATACAGTGTGATGTATAGTATTTTCTTCCATACTTGTTCTTTCACTTTAGTCGGCAGAGTTCATATGCATAAATTACAGATATGTAGAAGTGAGGACTGTGTACATTATATTGCTTTTGAGGAGCATAATGTATTATCACTTCATTGAGTATGATTTGAAGTTTTTATTTATTTTATCCTTGTTACTTGCACAGATGTCTTGCCCAAGTAGTATAGCTAGTGCTGGAAGTATTGGATTAGGACCAATACGCGAGGAAGATAGCACGACCAATATACCGGTGAGCGATGTCCAGCAAGATCCCGCTGGACCATTACCAAATGCAAATGAAAGGCAAATAAACCTAAGTGACGAAGAGCGTGATATTGGAGAACCATCTTTCGAAAAGAGGAAATTGACTTCAGCTGTTTGGGAGCACTACAAAAGACAAAAAAAAATGTTGAGAAATGGAAGGTTATATGCAATCATTGCAAGAAACAGTTAGGGGGGTAACACAAAAAATGGTACAAAGCATTTGCATGATCATTTGAAGAGATGTGTATTCCGTCGTCATGATAATACTTGCCAAACAACATTAAATTTGAAAAAGGATGCTGTGAGTGGCAAGGTCACAATGGGTACTTACTCTCTCAATCTAGATAAGTGTAGGTATAGTCTAGCGAAAATGGTGATTTTGCATGAGTATTCTTTGTCTATGGTTGACCACATTGGATTTCGAGAGTTCTTGCACGACCTGCAACCATTGTTTAAGGTTTCTTCTCGCAACACTTTGAAGAGCGACATTTTGAAAATATATGAATACAAGAAAGCAAAAAATATGATTGCACTCGAGAAGATTGAGAGTCGAATTTCAATCACTACCGAATGTGGACCTCTTCTAATAAAAAAGGAGGATTCATGGTTATCACTGCTCATTTCATAGATGATGCTTTGAAACTACAGAGTCGAATCATGAGGTAGAATAAAAAATTACATTCATTTGTTTTAAATCATGAGGTAGAATAAAAAATTGCACCACAAATGATGCTATGATCAATATTGTGTTAAGTCAGCTTTGTACTCGTTCTCTTGTATTGAATGGTGAATTTTTCCATATGAGGTGTAGTGTACATATATTAAATCTTATTGCGAAGGATGGGTTACAGATTATTGGTGGTAGTGTTGAGAAAATCCTTGATAATGTTGCTTATTGGACAGCTACGCCAAAGAGATCCGAAAAATTTGAGCTCTTTGCACGTCAATTGAAAATTAATTGTGAGAAAAAATTGGTGCTTAATTGTAAAAGAAGGTGGAATTCCACATACTTGATGGTTCGTGCTGCTTTGATTTATAAGGATATTTTTCCTCGTTTGAAACAGAGGAGTCGAAGTATAAATGTTTACCTAGTTATGGTGATTGGGATTTGGCAAAAGAAATATGTGAGAAGTTAAAGGTTTTTTTTTAGGTTACTGAATTGTTTTCAGGAATAAAGTATCCAACTGCTAATCTCTTCTTTGCAAATATTTGTGATATCAAACTGTCGTTGTATAAATGGCTTGAATCTCCTTATGTGGAAGTTCAAATGATGGCGACCAGTATGATGGAAAAGTTTAACAAGTATTGGAGCGATATTCATGGAGTTTTGGCTTTAGCGGCAATGTTGGATCTAAGGTATAAGATGTTGTTAGTTAAGTATTATTATCCTCGTATTTTTAATTACAACATTGCAAGTGAGATTGAAAAAATTTATCAAGTTTGTAGTAAGTTGGTGCATGATTATTAGAAAAAGAATGATTCAAGTGGGTCTACAGCTTAGTCTTCTACTTCTTCTTGTCAAACAGAGACATCAAGTTCTAATAATAAATCAGATCGCATGGCTGGTTTTTATAGATTTGTTTCTAATGTTGGAGCTTCTAGCAATGTTAAAACTGAGCTTGAATCTTTCTTGGATGAGCCTATATTGCCTAGGTCGGATGATTTTGATATATTGACATGGTGGAAAGTAAATGCAATCAAATATCCGACTTTTATCTCAAATTGCAAAAGATATTTTGGCCATCCCGGTATCTATAGTGGTGTCCGAATCTTCCTTCAGTATTAGTGGTAGATTTATTAATCCACACAGAAATAGGCTTCACTCGAAAACTTTGGAGGCTTTAATGTGTACTCAGGATTGGTAACGGGCCGATATTCACGGTACGATGTATATAAAGTTATGAAGATGGAAAATATTAAATTTTGGATAAAAAAATGAAATTTAGTTACATTGTAATTCTACTTGCAAATATTTAATTTTGGACATTATTTGTTTCGAGTGTTTGTTTTGGATATTGATGTAGTTAGGTTGAGTATTATTTGCTTTGGATTTTAAAATTTTGAATTTGTATTTTAACTGGACATTTTTGAAAAGAAAAAAAAGAAAATGGGTTGGTTCGCGGCCCGCACCGCCCCGCACTGCTGTCGTCCCTAAATCAAATTTCATCATGGATTGGGAGTTTCACTAGGAAAAGACTTTGGAATTGATGAAGAAGTATTTTGGAAACACAAGGACAGAGCCGAAGCGCTAGGGCGCCAGCAACTCACAAGGGAGACAAGGCGTGGGTGCCAAAGCACCGGACATGGGCACTACGACAGGTAAGGCCATGCCAGCTGTGTGGGGCCATCGATACGGGGAAGAATTCCATTCCCAGTTGGTTTCTAACGTGATTTTTGTACTCTACTTCATCTATAACACCAAAATTGAGCCCCTATAAATACTCCATGAGGTATAAGCTCTTGATAGGCTCAAATAACAATTAGATCATTATTGTATACATTAAAAACTTGACAGAATTGTTTAAATTTAGATTGAGAGCGTCAAATCTTGTAAAACACTTTTTAGTTTCTTGGTATAATAAATTATCCTTTTTTTCCACAAAATCTTGATTGTTGTGTAATCCATTATTTTCATATTGCTCGTATAATTCTCGTCTTTATTATTTGGTCCGATTCTCAACAAGTGGTATTAGAACAATTATGGTATCTTATTTGTTTCATAACAACCACAGCCTGCAAACAATGTAAATTTATAATATATTCCTTCAATTTCTTTAATCAAGTTTTCAACCAATGAAGCTCAAATTTGAATTCTCTGCAAGTTCTCTATAGCAAATAATTATGAGGACAACAACCTATAGAGTCATAGTACAAGTGTCGAATTTTTTGGGAGGCATAGAACTGTCCAGCCTAAGTAAGTTGCCAACTTAAACAACTGAACTATTCATCCAGGTTATAACTAATAGTAAGGACTCAAAAGAAAAACTTCAGCTAATAACGAATTATTCAATGAATTATGAAATCATACCGCGTCAAGCAGGATGTTGGAGGCCTTAAAGTCTCTGTATATGACTTGCTTATCTGAAGCGTGCAAAAAAGCTAGGCCCCGAGCAGCTCCTATAGCTATTTTAAGTCGTATGTCCCATGATAAGGGTTCAATTGCAACACTTCCTGCATAAACAACCAAACCAAAAATAAGCATAAGAAAATCTTTCTTCCCATTCCTTGCTTCTCTCATTTTCAGGCTCAAGTTCTTACTTCTAAAAAGATGGTTTTCCAGGCTTCCCCTCTGCATAAACTCGTATACAAGTAAAAGTTCTTTATCTTCCCAGCAGTATCCATGGAGCTTAACCAAGTTAGGATGTGAAAGCCTTCCTAAAAAGTTGACTTCCGACTGCATTTCCAAATTAAGTGAAAACATTGTAAGTATTAATTAAAGGCATATGATATAAGAAAGAAAGATCATAAGACAGTCACTCGATTAAGACTTCCGAAATGGAAAGTAGCCGTATGATTCATGAGACGGAGACAATAAACATGAAGAGAACTTCAGTCAACAATGTTCCCAAGCACAGATACACACAGCCACAGCTTAAAACTTCTTCCAAATGAAAATCAATCACATAAAAAGACAATCTTGCATCCTGCAATATAACCAGAATGATATAAAAGCCTCAAGTTACAATGATACTGATCCATCTTCTAACAATTTGAGAACTCAAATCTCTATCATTCAGAAGTAAAAGAATCATTGTGGAGAAGAATTTGGTAGTCATTTCCACATTATTACTAGAAAATAGTCAATTGGACATGTAGAGAATTAGGAGTAGCAACAACGCCAAGTAGTCAACAAAAAAAATTACTTCATTATCTTGTTTCTTCTAAAATGGATAATCTTGGTCAGTTGATATGCATATCTCAATACAAACCATGGGTAACAAGCTTGTTACAATGAAAGTTGCCACCCCCTTATCAGATAAAGCCATATCGAACGTTTGATTCTCATCCATAAATTTGCTTAGGGGCGTGCTTTGGTTTGAGATGTCATTTCTCTTTTGGTAACAAACTCATTTCACTATCAATTCATCAATCTCAAAATCGTATTGTGGTTGTAAATATTCAGTTAGGAAGTTGGCCATATATTGTGTTAGAAATCTTGAAGATTGCATGATATTGAAATTACCATATTTCCACATTGCCTTATTTAGACTTACTGTAATTAGGATTGTTAATTTAGGATTAATTTTCCTTCTCCTAATTTAGGAGATTCTTTTCCTTTTTTCTCTCTCTATTGTATTGTATATTGAGGGCTTTAATATTACTTTGATGTACACAGAAATACAGATTTTATTTCTGCTTTCAATTGACAAATAAGTTAAATCATTTTGTTCTTGTTACTGAAATGGTGAAACATAATTACTTAAGTTCATCATATTCCTTCACTAATTGCAATAATACGATGTTTGGGATTTTCTGGGTAGTCAAATTAATACATAAATATAGGTTCCACTAAAGCTATCGATATTATCCTTCACTAATCTAATTCCCAATATATCCAAACAAACTTCCTTACTGTTGTCATCATTATAAATGCTTCAAATTAGGTGCAAAATTTACCTTTTGGCCTGGTCCTTTACAAAGTCCCAACATGGGAAAATTTTGATTAATATTAAGCCATCAAATTAGTTAAATAATTCAAACCAAGCAATTTCAGTAATATCACCTGCCATTCTTCAAACCCTTGTGTGCTCTCAGGGCTCAATTTCTTAATAGCTACCATCATTCCAGTACCAACTTTAGACGGTGAAAGTGTCTTTGAATCTACCCATCCCTTAAATACAGTTCCAAAGCCTCCAACCCCCAAAACCATATCAGACTTGAAGTTCTTTGTGGCAATCTTCAAATCAGCAAAAGTAAAAATCTTCAAATTTGATGTCGGCAATATTTCTCCAGACGCACACGTATCATCACTTGCAGCAGCAGAAAACCGGCTAAGCCCCGCACTGCTGCTCGTTGCAGAAAGACCTCCTCCATTGCTGAAATTACGCGACGTCACTAAAATATGGATAGCACAACCATATTAAATGTAAGCAAAAGAGAATTTTGTTCTTTCTGCTCAATCAAGAAAATAATTTTTCACAAAAATGGCAATTCATACATCTAATCGAAATGGATACGTCTACAAAATAGTGGGACAAACAAAGAAAGAAAACCCCTCAAGGCTAGTAATAAAGTTCCTTCACTTTTCTAAAGCAAAAATCAAGATACTCGTGAATTCTCAAAGACCCACAAAAGGAAACAGCATATATTCTAATATAAATGCAAAGCGAACAAACAAACAAAAGAAAACCCTCAAGATACACTTGAATTCTCAAAGACCCATAAAAGGAAACAGCATATATTCTGGTATTCACACAAAGTGAAGTAACAAAAAATACCCCCTACCTGGTGTAGAAGTGGACGCTCTAGTGGAGCTAGAGAGATTAGGGTCAGTTGAAGGTTGAGATCCAAAGCAATTCCCCATAAAAATTTTTACTATCAAAATCTTGTTAAGCTAAATCTTCAATAATAATTATAAAAGAGCTAGCAAGTATAATTTAGTTGAAGAATCTGTCTTGTTTTTTTTTTTCCAGCAGAGAAGAAGGTGGAGAGTGGCTGGAAAGGGAAAGAGCTTTGTGTATATATTCCAATTATTTTTCAAATATATTTTTAATTCTTATTATGCGTTTTTTAATAAAATAATATTATATAGAAATTTTTATTTTTTAATCACACACTTTCCATCAAAGAGAGTGTTTGGTGAAAATTAAAATTAGATTTTTAGTAAATTGTGATAAAAGTGTTTGAAATGTATGTTTGAAAAATTGTGGGACCAATGAAATTAATATTTATTATTTGACTTTAACTTAGTTTAAAATCAAATTTTAATCGGAATCAAACAGTTGCAAAATAATATTTCAAATTACTTGAAGAAAAAATAGGACTCAAAATGCTCATAATTAAAAAATGATGTGTTAGAAATTGCGGTGGGGTCATTTTCTTATTGGAAACATTGGGATGTAACAACATCCACCGTCATTACTTGGAAATTCCTACGTCGTTTCCATAATTTTATGTTCTCACTTTTTCTGACTGCTTATGTTTCTTTTTCTATTTTTTCTGTATATATATATATTGTTTGTAAAATGGGAAGACATGATGAAGTCAACGGTCTAATGAAATTGTGCAATTAAAAGGTAGAGTGATAACGAAGAATCAAATTTAAATTAGAAAGATTTCAATATTGAAGAGGATCTAGGATGGCAGTGGGACGGATCAAGGTCGAGATCGAGACAACCTCTCCCATCCTGTTACCGATTTAACGATGGGCAGATCGGGGAGGGGAGGGATCATTGCCCTGTTTACTTCCGATTTAATTTTTTTTAAAAAAAGTTTTTGATAATTCAGTTTACTGTCCTCTTTCATTAAAGTGATACAATAATATATTTTATTTATTTATTTTTAAAAGTTAAATTATTCAAATATATTTGATAAATTAAGACTTTTAATATTAGTCATATTTTTTAAATAATTTTAGTTGTTATTTTCTATTAGAATTAATGAAATTTAGTGAAATTTTCCATTTAAAGTTTTGAATTCTTAAAAAAAATTTAAAAATTAAACGGGACGGGACGGGAAGGGAAGGGGTACTTGTTACCCATGCCTCGGGACGAAGTCACCCTCCCCGTCCCCGACCTGAATATCCGATTAAAAGGTAATTTTCGCCTCATTCGGGACGGGGCTTCGCGGTATCGGGTTTGACTGATTTTTTACCATCTCTAAGAGGACCTTCAATGACTATGTAAAATAGATTTGAATTTAGAGCTTCAAATTGGACGAAAATATTTTCAATGAAAAGATGTAAATTACATTTTTCGACAAAATATAAATGAATATGTAAATTTACATATTTTTTTCACTCCACAAGAAGCAAAAAGTAGATTTAGATGTTCTCACTAAAACAAGTTTTGAATTTGAATTCATTGGTATGTAAACGAGGATGCAAAAGTGATTTTAAAAATATCAATTTACATCCAATTTTAAACCACAATCGAAAGTGCTCTGAGTTTTAAATTTTTTTAAAAAAATAAAATAATTGCTGGCGAAAGGAAATACATAATTAATTTGAGATATGACATTTTCATAAGTTGTGTCATTGTCAACGAATATATTTTTATTACACAAGACAAATTTAAGGGTCTAAACTTTGAGAGTGCCTTGAAAGACCGTATTCTTGTAAATCATATTGTTTTTGTGTTTCTCTTTAAAAAGGTATTTGGACTCATTTAATTTTTCCCTAATGATATCTTTGAAATTTAGATTTATCATCAAAAATGTGTTTCTTAGTCCATGTTTGATACAAATTATTTTAAACTAATTTTAAACTCAAATTTTTTTTTATAAATTTATTTTATACGCGAATTCATAATTTATTTTATTTTTTAATTATACATTTTTTAAAAAATTATTTTTCTAAAAAATTGCATTATTCTTATTGCGCACGTGGTAGCGTTCATTCCACTACATTCCTTTTATTGGTTGCAACACGTTGCAAACCATTTTATACACTTCTTCCTTTATAATTGGACCCCACATTAAGGGAAAAATTTTATTAATCACAAAAGAAAATTTGTCCAATTGGAAGGCAAATGTTTCGTTTGGATTAAAATCAAATTAAAATTTCAAATCAAAGTTAATAATTAATTTTTAACTATACATTTCATGGAATCCACAACTTTTCAACCACAAATTTTATCAACTTTTATGAAAATTTACT
Organism: Fraxinus americana; assembly: GCA_035079005.1. Lineage (NCBI taxonomy): Eukaryota > Viridiplantae > Streptophyta > Magnoliopsida > Lamiales > Oleaceae > Fraxinus > Fraxinus americana. The sequence continues at coordinate 34,117,760 of CM068717.1, read as the reverse complement.
AAAAATCTGATCTTAATCTCTACTAAACAAGAGAAGTCATAAAAAAATTGATTTAAAAGTTTAAATAATTAAATAAAATTGTGTTGAGGTAAAAAATTGTAAGGATAATTTCTGGGCCAACTCTAAGATAAAATTGTGTTTTTATTAATAACAATTTTCAAATATAAGCTACCAAGAAAAGAAGTGAGAATGACATTGTTTGTATCGAAGTTGTAAAGTAATCCGAGCTTTGCCTTTGGAGTGGACCATCTTTCTCTATTTATAGGGAAAATGGCTTCTCATTGTCTAGACTCGTGTCTTGTAAATCAAATTTGCTATAGTGCCGAAGTTGGAAGGTGTGTCAATGATTTTAACCTTGATTGGTTGATGAGGTCGGCTCCCATCAAATTATCATGATGTCATTTCCTATTGTGTTACCAGAAAATGATGAGTTGATTATGGATAAGAAGTCATGGAAATAGGGAGGCGTTGACGTCATTCTCTTCAAGTGTTACTGGTTGATTGGGGAGACTGAGTGGTTTGATAGCGTAGAAGGAGCCTGTAATCATTATGTCTCTTATAATTATGACGGTCTTAGGTACGAGATAACCTTAGTGAGCTGATCTGAATTTTATACGAGCTAAGTACTCATAATACACATTTTGATTAGGTCGAACTTCAGAGGCCAGCAGTTACCCCCCAGGTTTGTGCTCACCTAGGTAATGGACCCACCTTGAACATAGGTGGCTTGTTTTCCTATATTTGTCATTATTACCACATTAATTTGTTTGACAAGTGTCATTGTTTCATTTGGCGAGCTGTCCAACACTTTCATTAGCTTCCCTTTGAAGCTTGGTGTTAAAACTACGTAGTTTTGATTCATCAATTACTATGAGCTGGAATGGGAGGGAGCATCAATTCCTTACTGAGTGCCAATAGGCGAGGCTATAATCTTTGCTCAGCTCCACAGCCATGAATCCATTCTGTATATGATGTATGTGGCGGATAAGGTACGTCATTCGAGCTCGTGTACTTTGAAACTTTTTGCTTCTTTGATTTTATAACTCAGATTGCCCTCTCTCTTTTTTTTTTTTTTAGGTAATGGCCGAACTAGACAAAATGCTAGAGGTCAAAAGTCAAGCTTTAGGCCTTTTGGAAAACATGTAGGATGATAGGGCGAGGTTTGCTGAAAAGGAGAGTGAGTATGAAGATCGCCTTAACAGGATGAGGGTAGAACTGGAGGCGAAGTCAGCCTTGGAGCTAAACCTTATGGATGACAATAAGGCCCTACAAATTTGGGGGGAAAAGGCTTGTCAGAGGGCCTCTGATAAGAAAAAAAGAGCTGAGGAGAAGAGAACCAAAGCTGATGAGGAGTGAGCTCGAGCTAATGGGCAGTGAAGAAGGCTGAAAAAGCCACCAAGAAGGCAGAAGAGGTTAAGGCTAAAGCAACCAACGCAGTGGATATTAAGAGGGCCTCTCCTAAGTTCGACGCTCTAGCTCAAGTTACCTATGTGGTAGCCTTAGAAGAGCTTGTGAAGCATATTGGCAAAGAAAGGCCAGACTTTGATACTGTCTTCTTGGTGGAAGCTTTAGAGGAGCAAAAGAAAGAGTTGTAGAAGTTGTCGGAGGCAGCAGGGGTTCGCATCTCCCCCGCTGATACAGACATTGACAGCAGTGTCCAAGTTCAGCAAGATCTTCTAACCCTTAGCTTGTTTAATGCTTTTACTGAACATTGTACCTTTTTCCAATTGCTTGTAATCACATTTTGTTATTAAATGAATATGTTATTTGACTGTTACTTGGTTTTCGTTTTGTACAAATTGTTGTGGTTTCCTTAGTGGAAAATCGTTTTGCAGCACATGTAGCCTTAGCTCAACTTGCTAATGAGCAAGATTTCTATAATTTCCCTTGGAGGAAATCTATCTAATTGTTGCAGCATATTTAACTTTAGTTCGGTTTACAAATGAGCAAAATTTCTATAATTTTCCTTTAGAGGAAATTTATCTAAGTGTTACAGTACATGCAACCTTAATTCAACTTACTAATGAGCAAGGTTTCTATAATTTCCCTGAAAGTAAATCTATCTAAGTGTTGCAGCACATGCACCATAGTTCGGCTTGCTAATGAGCAAGATTTCTATTGTTTTTCGTGAGAGGAAATTAATCAAAGTGTTGCACCACTTGCAGCCTTAGTTTGACTTGCTAATGACAAGATTTCTGTTGTTTCCCTTGAGAGGAAATTTATCTAAGTGTTGCAGCACATGCAACATTAATTCAGCTTGCTAATGAGATATTTTTCCTTGAGAAGAAATGTGTCTAAGTGTTGCAGCACACACAACCTTAGTTCGGCTTACTAATGAGTAAAATTTTGGAAATACTTGAAAGTGTAGTATCAAACACACTTTTTTTTTAATTATTATGGGAAGGTGATACAAAGTACATTTTCTTTCTACTGGTAATACTTCTTGATATGTTCGACATTCAAAGGGTGTAGCAGAGGTCTGCCCTCATGTCTTCTAGCTCGTAAGCCCCATTAAGTAGTGCTCTAGTTATTTTGTAGGGTCCTTCCTAATTAAGCCTTGGAGATCCAGAATTGATTTCCATGGTGGCTATGAAACTCTTTCACAACAAAAGAGAACTGACCTCAAATTCCCGTTTCCAGACCTTTTGGTGGTATTACTTCGCATTGTGTTTCTTGTCTATAGCATTTATGATTTCAGCTTCATTCCTCATTTCCTCTAATAGGTTCAATTCTCCACGAAGGGCTTTTACATTTCCAGCCTCATTATATACTGTCGTTCGGAAAGAAGGGATCCCTATCTCTAATGGGATTAGGCCTTCTACCTCAAAAGCTAGAGAAAAATTGGCTTCTCCAGTGCTAATCCAAGACGTGGTGTGATAAGACCATATCATACTAGGGAGTTCATCAGCCGATCCTTCCTTAAGAGAATCAAGTTTTGCCTTTAGTGTATGTTTGATGATTTTACTGATTGCCTCGACTTGGCCATTAGTTTGAGGATGGTTTGGTGTAGAGAAGTTTTTCCTAATACCAAGTCCTTCGCAAAAGCTTGCAAGACGAGCATTGTTGAACTGTTTTTCGTTGTCAGTCACAATGGAATGAGGCATTCCAAACCTACACATGATAAACTTCCATATAAAGTTAGTGGTCTTATGCTATGTGATCTAGGCAAGGGGTTCGACATCAGGCCACTTAGTCAAGTGCAACAATTGTGAACTTGGTTCCACCTTTTCCTGTGGGCATGAGGTCAATTAGATCAAACTTCCACTTGGAAAATGGCCAAAGAGCAATCACAAAACTGAGCTTCTCTGGTGGGGCTTTGGTGATGGGAAAGAGGTCTTGTTTCATCGTGGGCTAGAAGCATCCTTGACTTATGATATTATGGGCCAAGGATTGTCCGTCGAAATGATTTCCACACACCCCTACATGCACTTCCTGTATAGCGTAAAGTGATTCAATTTCATTTAGAAATCTTAACAAAGGGGCCGAATATCCTTGCTTGTATAGGATATAGTTGACTAGTGTATACCTTGTCGATCTCATTCGGGGTCTTCTCGTTTCAATGGGATCTTCAGGATGTAACCCTGCCCTTAGGTAAGATATAATTTCATCTAACCAGGTAGGCTTAGGGTCTACCATGATGGATATCACTTATATCTTTTCGATTGCTGGGTAAGGAATTCTTCCTATAGGAATGTTGTCAAACTATTCTATTCATTTGCTTATAGCCAGTCAAGCTAAAGCATCTGAATGAACATTTTGAGTTCGGGAAATTTGTTTGACATGGACTGTTCGAAAGTTTCTGAATTCCTTCCTTACAATTTGAGGATAGTTGTACATCCTTTCTTCATTTGTTTTGCAGGCCTCATTGATCTGGTTGACTACCAGCTGTGAGTTACTGTTGCCTATTATGTTGGAAATTTTTAACTCTTTGGCCATCCTTACTCCGACTATCAATGCTTCGTATTCGAATTCGTTGTTGGAGCCCTTGAAGTCAAATGGTAGGGCTTCGTAAAATACGTGTCCATCGAAACTGATCAAAACCACTCTTGTTCCTCACCTAGCTTCAGTGGAGGAAACGTCCTGAAAAGTTCCCAATGGGCATCGAATGAGAGTTCTTCCAATGGAGCAACTTTCAAATCCACAACAAAATCAATAAGAGCTTGACCTTTTATAGAGATGCGGGGCTTGTATTTTATGTCAATTTGTCCGAGCTCCACAGATTATTTTTCCATTCATCCTGAGGTATCAAGCTTCTATAAGTTTTGCTTCAATGGATAATTAGTTAAAATGTTAATGAGATGTTCCAGAGAGTATGGTCTCAACTTCATTGCTGGAATGTAACGACATATGCCAGTTTCTGTAGAGGGGAGTTACGAAGTTCAGTTTTATAGAGGGCTTTGCTAACATAGTAAACATGATGTTGTATTCCTTCTTCTTCCCTAGCTAGGACAACACTGATTGCGTGTTCAGACACGGCAAGGTACATCGCTAAAGTTTCGCCTGCTTTAGGTTTCGATAAGACTGGTGGTGAGCTAACTGTTTTTTAGTTCATTAAAGGCAATTTGGCATTTGGTTCATTTGAACTTCTTCCTTCCTTACAAGATATCGAAGAATGGTTTGCACTGATCAGTTGATTTTGACATGAAACGACTAGGAGCAACTATTCTTCCAATTAGACTTTGAACCTCCTTGGGCCGCTTTCATGTTAATGATGGCCCATATTTTTTCCAAATTTTCTTCGAGTACTCTGCGATTTACTAAATAACATAAGAATTTTTCAGAGATTACATCGAAGGCGCACTTGTGCGAGCTTAGCTTCATCTTGTATTTTCTCAAGATTTCAAACATTTCAACAAGGTGTTGGTGATGGTCTCTGGCATCCGTACTTTTAACTAGCATATTGTCATCATATACTTTCATGGTCTTGTCGATTTGTTTGGTAAACATGGAGTTCACTAGACGTTAGTACGTGGCTCCGATATTCTTGAGACCAAAAGGCATCATCTTATAAAAATATAGACCTCGGTCCGTGATAAACGAGGTGTGCTTTTGGTCCGGCTCATACATAGGGATTTGATTATATCATGAGTATGCATCCATAAAGTTAAGTAACTTATGTCCTATCATGGCATCAACCATCTAATCTATCCTTGAAGTGGAATCAAATGCCACGAACTTAGCGGTCAACTTAGCTCGGCATGGAGTTTTGTCGGCCTCAACAGTGAGCTTAATCAACCATTTTACCTTTGTGAGGACTTTGTTTAGTTCTAAAACCATGTTTGAATACAGTTGAAATAAGTGTAGCGGAATAACCATCCATTTCAGTGTGTTGGTATAGATTATGTTGATGAAACTCCTTATATCAACCAGGACCTTGGGGATGGTGACTCCAACTATGGGTATTGAGATTGCCAGAACTCCAAGATAGAGATGTAGGTCTGACTCCTTATCATCGAACGATAGATGGTCGTCCATTGGGTTTTTGCGGCGTTTTTTGATAATACCGATCTCAGAGAGGTCGGCTACTATAGGTTTCTTCAGCCGTGCCTCCTTAGCTCGAACACTTTGCTCATTCCTCAACATGTGGATATGAGGTCTAGGTAGATCAAAGTTGCATGCCCTGGATTCAGCTTAGTCCCTACGTACTATCCCAACTCCACTGGGTGTGGGAAGCTTCATACAATAATGGTAAATTGAAGTGGCTGCCTTTTGTTCGTGCAATATGGGTCTACCCAATATGGCGTTATAGCTGGAAGGCAGATCGACAACTATGAAATTCTCTATGGTTTTTCTTTGGCAAGGAGCCTCGTCTAGCTCCACCATCAAGACAATTTGACATCGGGCTTCGATAGGATCTCCGGAGAATCCTTGCAACCTCTTGGAATATGGATGGACACACCATTCTGTGATTCTCATTTGCTCTAGAGTTCAGGAATACAATAAATTGACCAAACTACATTGTCTACAAGATTTCGACGTATTTGTATTCCTACAGCAGACATGTTAATCACCAAAGTGTCGTTTTGGTTTTGCAAAACGCCTTGATAATTTCCTTCCGAAAATTCAAACCATTCTAAATATAGCATAGCCTTAGGGTTAGACTTGAGTCATCCTATCTCATAGTTCTTCAGATGGGTGCAACCCTAACTACTCTACTATTTTCCCTCATGGACCCTTCAGTGCATTGGTTACCACCTACCAACATTCTGATATCTGCTCGATTAGGGGAATTTTGAGTTGAAAGAACTAGTTGAGCTCGTTGACCTGTCCTTTGTTGGTAAAGTTGTTAGGACGAGCTTGGTTTGTCTCTTCAGGTTTAGCCACAAATTTTTGCAGATGGCCCCGTCGAATTAAAGACTATATTCCCTCTTTCAGGTTTTTATAATCATTTGTATTGTGTCCTGCCAACTTGTGATATCGACAGTATTTACTGTGGTTCTTCCCCCGCTGAATCCTTTTTTTGGGTGGGGCTGCTTCTTTATCTCTTGTTTGCATGAAAACTTCTTCCATGTAGTATTCGATGGATGGTACTCATGAGACCTATCTAGATAAGGTTTTGGTTGGTCTCTGTCTCTCCGGTCTTTTCTTTTTTTGTAAGTGAATCTTTTATCCAATTATTTCTCATATGCCTGGCTTAAGGTATGAGATTTTGTTTTGGCTTCCTCCGTACTTATATGTTTTTCAGCTCGATTAAGGAACTCTTGGTATGTTTGGAGTCCATCTTCATGTACAGACCACCAAAACTTTGTTCTAGGCCTTAGCCTGTAAAGGACAGCCATGAGGGCAGTGTCATCAGAGATCTTCTCAACCTCCATGGATTTTTTTATTGAATCTACTTCGATAAATTTAAAGTGACTTGTTTTTCCCTTGCTTGATGCTCACCAACGTTCTTTGGGTGTGGTTCTAGCTTTGGTGCCCATAAACTGAGATAGGAACTTCATGGGTAGGTCATTCCAGTTTCTTATGGACCTTTGATACAGCCTCCTGAACCACCTTTAAGCTTTGTCTCTCAACATTAATAGGAAAGCGTGGCACACGATGGTGTCACCTGCTCCATGCAGTTCCATCCACGAAGTGTACTTGTCTAGGTAACTAAGGGGATCTCTTTCCCCCTCGTACCTAGTCAACTATGGCATCTTCAATTTTTCAGGTAAAACTTCAACAAGAATGTCTTCCATGAAGACAATGCTCTTCTTTAAGGCGCTCATTTCAAGTTCCACCCGTTCCAATGGAAGTTTCAGATTAAGCTCAGCGAGTTCGCTTCAAGGCGTTAATGAGTGCTGAGAGCCTAATCTGTCAAACACACTGTTGCTTTTCTAGTGACTAGTTTTGTTGTTGGGAGAGGACTTTTGACCTCGTCATTCGTCTTTTGGAAGATTCTTCTATCGAAAAGTCGAGGGCTATCCTAGTGGGACGTCGTCTCGTTCTTTCCCTGGTTGGCGATTCCACCTCGGTTATGTGCAGGAGACTATAAGCCTTATTTCATTCCAATTTGTTGACTGTGTTTGTCAACTTTCCAATAGCTTCTCTCATAATGGTCATTTGAAGATTGCTAGCTTCAGTTTGACCATGTCCCCTTCGAAAATCTTGTGGGGCGTTGATTTTATTTAGATTAGTGTGGGATTGATTCCCTAATACTGAACTATAGCTCATGTTGATATTTTGTCGTGGGTTTTGTAGAGAATTAGGGCTGCCTATATAGGAGGGTCCTCCTTTTAACGCCAAACTGTTGACATGAAAAATTGTTAGGATTATTTCTGGGCCAACTTTAAGATAAAAATGTGTTTTTATTGATGGCAATCTTTCAATACAAGTGCTTAATCACTTTACCAATAAGAGAAGTGAGAATGAAGTGTTTGAATCCAAGTTGTAAAGCAAGTCGAGCTATGCCTTTGGAGGAGACCATTTTTCTCTATTTATAGGGGAAATGGCTTCTCATTGTCAATCAAATCAGCTACAATGCTGAGCTAGGAAGGTGCGCCAATGATCTTACCCTGGGTTGGTTGATGCGATCACTCTCATCAAATCATCATGATGTCATTTCCTATTATGTTGCTTGGAAATAATGAGATGATTATGGATAAGAAGTTATGGCAAAAGGGAGGTGCTGCGTTATTCGCTCCAAGTATTATTGGTTGATTGGGGGGATTGTGTGTTTGATAGTGTGGAAGGAGACTGTAATCATTATGTCTCCTAGAATTACAGCGGTCATAGGTATGAGATGACATTAATGATCTTATCTAAATTTTATACGAGCTAGGTACTCATAATACGCACATTTTGAATTAGGTTGGACTTCGGGAGCCAACAAATTGCATGTCTATCACTTAAGTATTATATATAATACATTCCTTTACGTATAAGGAAAATTTTATTTCTTCTCATCAAAATCTTGCAAATGCACAATTTTATTTAAATGGATGACTTGCTAATTTTATACTCTTTAAACCGTCGTACTTTTTATTTTATTGTATTATTTAAGGGGAACTATTAATAAGGATTTGTTTGAGCTCCATTTTTGAGGAAAATGAGTTATGTAATAGTAATTTTTTTAATAATGTACAGTTAAAAAGTATGAAATTTTTTGCATTTAAGTATAAAATTATTTTATTGAGAAAATGTGATTAAAAATGAATATAAAGAAACTGATTTTTTAAAGAATGGGGCTCAAGAGTTAAATGATGTTTTAAAAAAAAACAATATATATATATATATATATATATATATATATATATATATATATATATATAGAATGCACAAATGAAGATTTATTAGAAATTGATGAATATATTTCAGATAAAGAATCAGTTTACAGTATTGTTTCAATAGAAGATTTTAATAATAATAATAATAATCCAGAAGAACAATCAGATTATGAAAATTTTATACAAGAATTTTCAAATTTAAAAAACCTATCAGATTCAGATGAAGAATTAGAGTTAATGGATATAGAATTAGAGTTAATGGATATAGAATGTAAACATAATTGGTTAACTTTTTCAACTTTCTTTTTGCCTTTATTTTTCTTTTTAAACTGTATCTTCTTTTTCTTTGTAGTGCTTTGTCTAACTTGTTGCTGCAATTCTTCAACCTTATCAAACATTTCTTGAATTCTTCTAATATCTGTTTGAGAAATTTGTTCTGGATCTTGAGATAATTGAAATGAGTCTGAGAAATTTATCGCAAGCTTTTAAGATCTATTGACTAATAAGTCTAGTAAATGTAATTATCGATCACATGTCTCATCTTCAAAAATCTTATTTTTCTGTAATGATTTTGACTGTTGAGTCCGATTAAATTGGAAAGTAGGAGAATCAACGATCTCCCGAGTCTCGCTTGAGCTTTTGGTAAGCTTCCGTAACCATAAACGGATTTGATATGTCTTTACCGACTTCCGTTTGAGCCGGACTAGCTATAGACTTCTTGGGCTCTATAGTACACGATTGTGTCTGAACAATCGGATTTAAAATCTTTAAATTAATAATTTCTTGTTCTAATTCGTAGAAATTTTCTTTTGTAAAGCTAATTTTTCTTGTTGTAAAACCCGATTAGACTCATTTAAAATTTTAAAATTTTTTGTCATACATTCACAATGCTCACAAAATTTTGAAACATAATCTAAAGGTTGATCTGAAACATTCTTTAAAGACGATTGCAACAAAATAATTTATTCCTAAAAATTTTCTACATTCTTCTAATGCTGAAATTGAATAAAATCCTTTATAAAGAGGATTTGGGAAATTTTTAATACAATCGAAACTTCTAACCAAGTATGATAAACACCTGGAAGTCTACCTTGTAAGACAACATAACACTTAAATTTTTTATGATCTTGACTAAAATGTTCTGAAAGTGCATTTAAACATGCTAAAAAATATTTTTGGTCTTTTGGATTCTTATTATAAGAAATCCATAAATTGTCTAAAATACATTTTTCCCGATTTTGTAATGAAATATGAGGAAGTGTCTTAAAACTAATATTACTATTTGGAAAACAAAGTAATTCTATACTACCAAACCTTAACTTATCATGAGTCTGTATTATGTTTGTCTGAGAACTTGAACTGCCAACAATTGGCAATCCTGGTCTTGGTCCTCTCGGATCTAAATACGCAAACAATCGAACATAATCTTTATTTTTAATTATTCTACTTAAAATATCTGCTATCTGATTATTGCTACCTTTAATATGTTCAAAATTAATTATTAATCCAGTATTAGTAATTCTATCTATAAAATTTAACCATCTTCTTCGATTACTTCTTTTATTTTCTAATTTCATTTTATTAACAAAACTTACTATTGCCTCACAATCTGTTCTTAAAGTAATTTCTTTTTTAGAAATAATAAATAATTCAAAAGAATCTGATAATCCAGATGACTGTACTGACGGAGGAGACTCTTTGGACAGCATTGACAGACATAATTATGAAACAAGATAAGAATTTTCCAGATTTTGATGGAAAGGAAGACACTTGGCAAAAATTTGGTGATTCAGAAGACAAGACTCACATCACATACTCGAAGATTTTTCAGAATTTTTGTATTCTACTGTTTTCTTTTTGAAAAATTTGTAACGAATCTTACTATTTGATAAAGTAAGATTTGATTAGGTTACTTTTTACTGTTTTCTTTTTGACGTTTTGAAAAAGCAAATATTCCTTGCTTTTGAAAAACGCGTTTTCTCACTTTTTTCTCCTATATAAGGAGATCATTCCTTCATTTGTAAAAGAAACACACAGAAAGAAGAATACAATACAAGTTTTTATTCTTACAACATGTTCTAATTTCCTTTCTTCCCGAAAGGGAAATTCTTAATCATTCTTTTTCTTAGATATTATAATATCCCACAAAAATATGTTGTTTTAAATTTTTTAAACTACTGACGGATCATTCCAGTAGGTATGTTTTATAGTTCTAAGATATGGTGCTAATAATTAATATTAGTTCCAGATCTTTTAAGAACAATTTATGTTTATAAATTTTTATGATTCTGTAAAAAAGTTTTATGCTTCATGCTGAGTATATGATAAGAGCATGTCTTAACTCCAAGTTAAATTTAAACTGTTTTTAAAATAAGTCCTGAGTGACCTCTCAAAGCGTAAAGCCCAGTGAAGAGGCTAGGAGACGCATAGAAGAGGGAAAGGGATCTCTTTTTTAAGAATTCTTGTTAAGGGAGTGCCAGTGGTGTCCTTACAAGAGTGGAGTTAGGCCAAAGTTCATATATCTCAGATGGCATTTTTTCTTTTGATGAGTTTTAAAAAAAAAAAAAAAAAAAGAGTAAAAATGGGATATTATTTTATCAAAAGAATTAGATATCATGATTAAGAAGAGTACTGAGTAGGATATTTTTAAACAGCAGTTTCCACAACAGCCTTCATAATACCTTCACAAGCGCCCCCCCCCTCTATATATATATATATATATATATATATATATATATATATATATATATATATATATATATATCCATCTTTCTTAATTTTTCTTATTTTTTAAGATGATTTTTTTGTTTTCAACTTATATAGACACTAACGTTGTATTGAGCTTAAACAACACTAATTTTGTTCCCCGAGTTGCACAAAAGTGATTACACATTTCAAAATAATTTATTATTTTAAAAAAGAACATATTTGATCCAAAATTTTGACCCAACATAATATATATAAATTACTTGAACAATCCCTCGTGTTTAGTTCACATTTATTTATTAAACCACTCTAAATGACATGTATTGCCAACGAAAATTATATTGAATACAAACTTAGCCGGGAGCTAGATTGAACCATTAGGATGGGGATTACAATATGCCCTTAGTCATACTATTTATCATCATACTTCAATTCTGACTCCAGTCTCTTGGACTCCTCATCATTTCCGTTGTACAAATGCATTGCCATGCATATTTGGTACGCAATATTGACCAAAACTAAAAATACAATAGCAACTGTTTGGTTTGGATAAAAATTAAATAAATTTTGATAAAATTGGTAAAATGTGCAGTTAAAAAGTTGATAAAAGTTGTGAGTCACGTGTATGGTTGGAAATGAGTTTGAAGAAAACTGGATTTTAAGAAATGAGGGTCAACACGGAAGCTAAATAAATTTTTGATTTTAATTTCTTTAATCTTTTTCAACTATAAAAGAACATGGGAATGCTGCACATGATTGCGCAATATTAAAGCAAGATAATCTTTATGTACTCAAAATTCTTATGAATAACACACATGTACATGAGACTTACCAAAACAAAAATTTGATGTAGTTACAAGTTTCCCTATAAACATTGGTGGCTAAGTTTCATATGCAGACACTCAATTTTCAACAAATTAGCAATTGAGTTATGAACTTTAAATTTATTTACAAATTTACCCACTTTATCACGTCATCTACCAAATTGGTGAAATATGCTTGATTTTGCCATCAGATCACAACACATCTTTTACATCATCGATATGCAGCATGCCAACCTACCAGTACTTCAGAAAGACACTAAAATACGAACATGTTTTGACTTCTTAATCTTAGCATATTTTAACATTTCCATTTCAAGTGTGTCACATATAGTTAAGGAAATTAAGTAATTTCCGTCAGTTTAGAGGACATTCTATTTACCGAATGTGATAGTATGGTGAAATTTGAAACTAAATTGAAGTTTTATTGAAATTGAAACTAGATTAAAGTTCACCGACCCAATTGAGATCTCATTGAAAGTTCTGCAACTGCAGAGAAAATTTACCAGACATTTGTGGCAATTGGTGGTCGGCCACTTGTTAAACTGAAGATAAACAAGGAAAGGTGGTCGTTCCATTTTCTTTACAAATTAGGAAATTTATTCTGTAGATTTCTTGGTCATAAAATCCACTCACAACAAAAGTCAAAGCGTGCATGGAAAAAAGAAATGAATAGCATGGTCCCAATGAAACCAAAAACTCAGCCTTTTGAATTCTATAGCCATTATCAAGAATGTAAGGTGGAGATATAGTCCCTAGTCACATATTCACCAACTGTGGGACTTCCAATTAAATCAAGTGGAAATTTATCATTTTAATTAGGATAAAGATTATGAATTTTGCCGTAACTTTGCTTCTCATTCTTCAGAGGCAGTCTTTCAAAAAAGAAAATGCAGCTGCCTTTAAAAACGGGACTTTCTGTATAAGGAATGTTTGCTAAATCTATATTTGCTAATTTCTCGATTAGATTATTTGTATTTTCACTTACAATTGACTACTAAAAAGATGATGTGCGAACTTTTCCCCAGTGGGGATTAATTGTGATGATGATGCATTTCAATATTTGACATCATCTTATGTTCCACTTATTGTGTCACACTCCAATATATAATCAATAATCATGATGCCACTCGACGCAAATACACGTGATGCACATGGTCATTAGAACTACGATTTCTTTATGAAGAAATTCAAAAAGCTTTCAAGTTCAAGACAATTTTGGTTAATATTTTTGCTATAGCAAATTGATTTACAAAAATTTGCCTTGATCTAATGACTTGCAAAAACTGTTATTCCATTAAGTTTTACTTTATCAATGACTACTCGAACTTCCACAAGACCTGTTAATTATCTAAATACTTTATTTGAAGACGCGTTGGTTGGTTGCATTACTTTTAAAATAAAGTATGTTGGAAATTGGTTTAAAACACGAGAAAGATTGGTTAAGAATCGAAAATCAATCATTGGAAAGTGTGACTTCATGTCAAACTCGGCCAAAACGTACAAAACGTAACCCGTTTATTTGTTCTTTGTCGCTTCAAAATGCACCCGCCCCCCCCGAAAGAATGGGGATCGACCTGCCCGGTCAGGTCGCGGTCGCCGGGGTCGAGGGGGCTCGGGCAACGCCCCCGAAAAAGAATTTTGATTTTCGTGTATAATTAGTGTCTCAAAATCAATTCCGAATGAATGAGAAATTGTGGTCCAAAATTGGAAGGAAAAAATGTGGAAAATCGGATGACACTGTTGCTCGTTCGAGCGAACAGCGAGTGATGGGCTCACTGAAAGTGTCGTTCGAGCGACGTAGCGAGCAAACAGCGGACGAAAATCTGGAAACGAGCGGCTGTTGTGTTTTGGCTCGCACTACTTCGTCCACAACCCTTCAACATCTATAAATAGGACCCTAGGGACGTCTCAATCTTCACACCAATGATATGCAATCATATAGCATTCATTTTCTCTCATTTCTCAACCAAATTCTTGAATTCTCGTTACATAAATTCTTATTTTCTTCACTTTACATATCGGAGTTCGTAAACCAAGTTCTGGTTCGCCATTTCTCGTGTGTTATAATGCTACTCACACAAAAAGATAGTCATCGTATATTGGGAGTTGATTGCCATAAACCTTAGGCATGTTGCAGGGCAAATTCGACTTAATGACAAAGTGTTCAATACTTGTCTCAACTTTGATATTATTGTCGTTATATTGTACATTTTTTAAGATTTATTTCATACTCTGCCGAAATTTCTACAGAATCTTAAATGTAATTTGAAGAATTTCCCGACGTTGTTTATCACTCCATTCACGAAATTTTCCAACAAAGTACGCTCAACAAAATACTCTAAGAAGTTGAAGCTATTAGAGCTGTGTCAAAATAGGCTAATACACGTAGCATGAGTTTGTGAAAGATGTGAAAAGATCCACTAATGTTTTGCATCTATAAATATAAAGTTTTTGGCCCTAAAAAATCTTAGCAAGTAATTCCCCAATTGTTTTAAACTTTTTAAAGGTTTCCTAGGGTTTTAATATGTAATATAACCATATAAGATTAGAAGACTTGAATGTGAAGATGAGAATGAAATGTGTTGAGTTCTAAAGTTATCAAAAAATGAAAACGGAAGAAATGAAAATTGAAAAGTTGAATAAAAAGAGACAAAAATAGGAAAGTTCCTAAAAAAAAAAAAAGAAATAAAACATGTTACGGCTAGAAATCTTATCATAGATATACTATTGTAAATAACTTACTTTTATCATATTTATAATAGAATTGTCTCCTACGTGACATTCACTATAGTTGATTAGTTGTCCAATTGTTGATTTCGTAACAACTAGCCTCAAGCTCAATTGGAGGAAAAATAGTGTAATTTTTAGAAACGTTGAGCGTGTTCGGCAGTGCTTTTTCAAGTATCATATTTATGCATACATTCAGTATGACCAACAGTTTTTATCCACTTTTTATCCTCACATTCTATAGGACACACTTCCAATAATCTACAAAAAGCTTTACCAAACATTTAGCATACCGAATACAGAATAAGTTGGTCGAGGATTAATGTTAAGAAGACGGTTTCGAAAGAACAAAACTGACAGAATTTCAAAATGAAGAGAATTGAGAGGATGCCCATGCTGCTTGGTCCTTAAATAATCACATTGCATATACAGATATGCATTATCATCTAGCAGTTTGGCTTCTCAACCAAGAATATGAAAGAACTAGGACTTCATAATTAATCCAAAACAGATTTTCTTACAAAAAAATTTCACTTGTATATATTTAGTTTCTAACAGTTTCCACCTTGGCACGTATACAATGATTATGCCCAAGTGTCAGAATTTCAACGCCTTCTCTCGGAGTAGAGGCCGTGATTGAAAAGCACTCCAGAATCGAATTCTGATTCCAATTCAACATTGTGTTCACTGTACTTTTGAATAGAAAGAAGATCGAACCGATCAATAAGTGATATTTCTTGCTTGTCAGAAGCTAAGATGTACTATACCATAACACAATTTTCTTACCAAAAACACTACTCGGTAACAGACTCAATTCTTGTTTCTCCAATGTCACTGATCTGAAAAAGGAGGTTCTGAGGGGAAGATGAAGACAGTAGATGATGTAGTTGAGGGTTGAAAACCAGCATTGTATCTCACTGAAGTCACGGTAACTTTAGGAAGCTGTTGATAACCTAAGCCCAAAGGTACAAGCATGTAACTGATAACGTGCTCTGATTTTGGTAGGACAAAAGTCGAGTCGTCATGAGGCCCAGACGACACAAAACTTTGTGAATCGGCCAATGAATACTTGATCTCCTGGAGCAACTCTGTTTGATTTTGAATGGTAACAGAATATGTGAATGGATGCCCAACAATGGCATGAGGCGGACATTTTAAACTGATAACCAATGGAGGTAGCTCAACATTGACATCAGGAAGCCTGTGTTTTGTAACTTGAGATGAAGCAGAGCAAGAATGAAAATCTTCTCGTAACCCAGAATCCCTCTGCCATTTCAGACTAACTGCCCCGGTCTTTAGTGTTGAAAAATTTCCCTTTGGAATGACAGCAAAAACCTTTTTAAAATCCTCTCCGGACACATGAAGAATGGGTTCTCTAAATTTCTCCTCCTTAGGTTGTATGGTTATTGAATCATCATCCTCAACATCAAAAGACATTGACAACAACCGCAGTGGCACTTCTGAACAATTCTTTGCACTAATTATAAGAATACTTGTTTCATTAAGAGCTAGTGATGGTGTATGATCAGAATCATGATTTGCTTTGATGTTTGACAGCAAAAGAGAATCCCGCCGAAATGGAAGCATAAAATGATGGCTAATAGTAACAGCAGTCTTACCTTCAATCTGCAAGCTTTTATGTACATGAACTTTCTGAGAACTAGGTTCGTTGCTGTGATGGTAACCTAACGAGACATAAACCATGATAGGTTTGGGACGATTCCATTTAATTTTCAGTTTGCAGGACCAGGAGTCCCCCACATTTAGAAATGGGACAGAAATCAGTCCAAAAGATGGCTGGATTTTCTGAATGTTATCAATATTAGCTTCAGAATGATCCGCACGTTCTTGCCCAGATATACCAACAAGTTCAACATGTAAATTGTCAGCCAAGAATGGCTCAACTTCTCTTGGACTAAGCAAACCACCACCTTTTGTATCTACCAGATTAATCTTTAACTCACCAGAGTGGATTTCATGGCCTTTAGAGGCAACTGTCACGGGTAAAATAAAGCTCTCTCCAACTAATGCAGGGCCAGATGAATCCAGTTTTAGATCCACTTGTGGTTCCGATTCTTCAACCTGTATGGCCTTCTGACCAGAAAATGCTAGACCTGGATCCTTAGTAGGAATAGTTTCCGTCATGTCTTCAAAATTCCACAATGGTAAATCATTCATCGAGGCAGGACTTTCAGCTCTGCAACATATGGTAAAGTTGGGTCCAATTCTTGCAATTACATATATACATTCCAGCTTTCCACTTTGATCTGCATCATTAATGATTATATAAGTTTGCAAGAAATAATCTCAACTCTTCTTATTATTTGACTAATGGAAAACGCTAGAATATATAGAGAAGCATGACAACAAATCTATTATAGAATAACATAATTCTAGTAACAGATAATCCCTTAAGGGATAAATATGAACTGAACTATAATTCAAGTAGCAAATAATCCTTTAATTTAAGGGATGAATATGAACTAAAAGTTAATGAAGATCGATACGTTCTTCTTTATATATTTTTTTAATATACAGAAAACAAGAAAACAATAAAGCTAGATACTAATCCCTAGAAGTCAGTAACTAATTTCGTGATCTAATTATCCTAACTATTGCAAACTCCATCAGCCATTGATTTGCATTATACTTCTGCACTATTTCGAGCTACCAGACTTTATTTTTTTTGCTTCTTCAAGTCACTAAGTTCCCTCACACAAAAGTACAATAACTTGCTGATTTTTCTATACATGACTGAGTCTGCCCAATCTACGTCTGTATATGCCTCAATGCTGGTGCAGAAGCATATGTTAAATTCTTGTAGTAAGAATTATGCAACAAATAAAAACGATATCTGAATAATAATATCTTGTATATATTGAATAATAATTTATTGTTGTTGAAAAAGTATACAATGTCTTTGTATTTATAGGCAAAAATATTCTCTAATTCTATCAATATAAGGTAACTAAATTCTAAAAGAAAATAAACTAAAATCCTAATCTAAAAGAAATTAAAAATCTTATTCTAATTAATAAAGAAAAGAAATCATATTCTAAACAAGAAATAAGAATAAAAAAATAAAACTTATTACAACAAGACATCTTATAATAAATATCTATCTTATTTACAATAGGATTGTTCTACATCAATCTCTCCCACTTGAAAAAACTTGTCCTCAAGTGTTGTTGAAGAAAAGAAATCTTGATAACTTGTGTATATTCGAAATTGGCAGGACTTGAGGAAATTCTCTAGCCACATGTTATCGTGTTCTATGTTTGTACAAACAACCAACATTCATAGTAGTTAAAGTCTGCAAATTCTTGTCATCTTACTTTTCCATGGGCTCGCAATTCCTTTCAAGACTCAATACAGTCAATATCTGCATGATATTGTGAAGGGTTTCATCGATCCCTCGATTCGTTGTTCGAGTTTGTCTAGCCTCCATTCGTCGTCGACGGTTTGATTGCCATCAGGACTATAGTCAAACATCAGATTGAGGCAATTTCCTTGCTTTGATACCAATTTTGATGCTAAAGCATATGTAAAATTCTTGTAATAAGAATTATGTAATAAATAATAACGATATTTGAACAATCGTATCTTGTATATATTGAACAATAATTGATTGTAAAAGTGTGCAATACCTTCGTATTTATAGACAAAATTATTATCTAGTCCTATTAATGCAAGGGAACTAAAATTTTTTTAAAAAAAGTCATCAAATATTTTATTAATCAATGCATAATACACAGAAAGTGTATTATCAATTTAAATCAGAAAGTAACATAAAATTGGGCAGCCCGTCTATATGCCTAATAGTCGCAGCATTAAACCAAGTATACAATGTCAAATAAAACAATTCTCTAATCTGCTCTGTTGTTCATGTTAGATCTTCAAAATAGCGATTGTTTCTTTCTCTCCACACACCATACGATGCAACCCGGAATAAGGTCTCATACAAGTTTGTTATCCTTATCTAGAAACTTTCTCCTCCATGCCTTTAACATGCCTTCCATGCGTCTCGGCAACACCCAATCCATGTCTTGTGATGCCAGAATATTGTTCAACAATAAACGAGCAGCATCACAATGAAGGAACAAGTGGTCAATCATCTCTCCATCCCTTTTGCACATATAGCACCACTCTGTAATATAAAAACCCCTTGTACGAAGATTATCCACCATTAACACTTGTCCTCTGACCATCATCCATAATAAAAATACCACCCGTAGAGGCAATTTACATTTTCGTACCATCTTCTAGGGGAATGAACTCTCCACAAGTCCCAATAAGGATCTAAAATAAGTGTAAACTGAAAAAATACCATCTCGTGTCGCCTCCACCTGCTACAATCACCCTCTCCTGGCCAGATGAATACCTCGTACAAAGATGTCAAAAATAGCGTATAATCATCCAATTCTCAGTCCTGCAAACCTCGACCAAAAACAATGTTCCAACTGGAACTCCCATTATGTACATCTAAGGCATCATTCACCATGGCAGACGGCACCAACACAATACGATACAAAGATGAAAATCTCACCTTAAGCGGTTGATCTCCACACCAACAATCATCCCAAAAACTGATGGTATTACCATTTCCCACTACAAAAGTCAATCTATCCCGAAAGTCGCTCCACCCTCGCCGGATATACCGCCACAAACTCACCTCATAAAAATCACGACTCTCAACTGAGCACCATCCCCCTCTGTAACACCATATTTTGCCCCTATAATTTCTATCCAAAAACTCTAAATAAGAATGCTCTTCATGAGGAGAATGCATGAACTGACTTACAAGGCTCGCTGCAAATGCAATATTAGGTCGCGTGTGTGACAAGTAAATTAGCTTTTCCACTAGTTTTTGATACCGTGATGTATCCACTTGATCACCTTTGTTGTCCTCAAGCTTCTGATATGGATCGATTGGAGTCTCTATAGGACGACAACCATTTATTCTTGTTTTGTTGAGTAGGTCAGTTGCATTTCCTTCGTGAAATTGCAAATCCCTTCTTTGATTAAGCTATCTCCATACCAAGAAAATATTACAATGATCCCAAGTTTTTAATTCAAAGTCTGATGCAAGGTACCTTTTTAATGGCTCCATATAAGCCGTGTCATCCCTAGACGTGATAATATCGTCCACTAGTACTATAAGAATGGCTATCTTCTCATTTGTTGAGGGCTTAATGAGCAGAGTGTGATCGGCTTGTCCTTGGATGTATCCTTGATTTTTTACTAATTGAGTGAATCTCTCGAACCAGGCTCTTGACGACTGTTTTAATCTGCATAGAAATTTTTTCAATTTACAAACTTTCAATCCAAACTCCTTATCAAAGCGTGTGGAAGATCCATGTAAACTTCTTCCTTTAAGCTACCATTAAAAAACGCATTCTTTACGTCCAGCTACTATAGAGGCTAGAGATTGGCTGCAATTGAGAAAAGCATTCTCAATGTATTTAGTTTTACCATATGTGCAAAGGTTTCAAGATAGTCGATACCATATGTTTGAGTGAAACCTTTAGCCATAAGCGTGGCTTTTATCGCTCAAGTAATATATTTGGTAGAGAATATGCATTTGTATCCAATTGTTTTCTTCTCTCTTAGCAGATGCATTACCTCCCATGTTTTATTTTTCTCAAGACTTCCCATGTTTTATTTCATCTCTTCATGAATAGCCTCCTTCCATGAATTGCCTGCTTCCATTCATAAGAAGGGCATCTTGTAAGAGAATTGTGAAGTAAAAATAGAGAAGGTAGGTGAAAATTTTTTGTAAGAAATAAAATTTGACACTAGGGTGTTTTGTACAAGTTCTAACACCCTTTCAGTTAGCAATGAGGACATTAAGTTCAGGAAAGCCAGACTCGGATTGACTACACTTGGAATTAGTAGAATTGGCTTAGATAGGTTCGATATGAAATTACTTGGAGATTCAATGGTGTTTTGATCAACTATGGGTTTGGACTCTCGATCTACTGAGGGCATTGGTCTCATTGCTTGGAATTTATTTCCTCCACGAGTAAACAAGAACTTTGGTACTCGATGTTTTTCCATTGCTGGTTCTATCAAGATTACGGAATGGCTCTATAGAATCTAGACCTGGGTTTACATTAGTTAAAATACTAATTGTTGTATTTATGATAGAATGAGTTCATCAAAAGTTGATGTGGTGTTTTCTAGTTGAAATACATCTAAGTATCCCAAATCTTCAATAAGTGTCTCTCCCTGAAGATGAGTTTCAAAAAACGTGACACATTTTTTTTGGAAATGAGATCATAACATTTGTATCCCTTTTTATTTAGAGGTGTGTAATTGCAAGCACTTTGATACATCATACCTTTTATAAGAAAAAATTATCTAAAATTTTGTTAAAATATTCTTTAGGGTCATTCCTAAAAAATTTTATTTTTCTAGAAACTGTGTTTCTACCATGGTGTAAAATTTAATGAAATTCTCTTCTACTTCAGGTTTTTCTTTTAGCAAATATACTCAACTTACCCTCGTGTGACCACTAATGAAACTAAAAACTCATTTTTACCAGGAATTGTTGAAATCCTAGATTGTCCCCATATGTGTCTCTGGATTAATGTAAATGATTTTGATGCTTGGTATGGTTTTAAAAGGAAAAAATGAACTGTTGTGTTTGGCTAATTCACAAATCTCACTCTGAAGATGGACTTTTAGTTTTAAACAAACTAAGAAACAAGTGTTTTAAATAATGAAAGTTTCGATGCCCTCATTCCATCTTCGAAGAAATCACTTTTTATAGCACTATCAATCGTCATCCCCGAGACCAGTTCCTAAAACTCACATAGAGGGATAGAAAGTTCGACACTTGAGACCATTAGCTAGCTTTTTGATTGACAAAAGATTACAAAACAATTTCGGCCGATGAAGGACATTATGCAGAGTCAAGGAAGGAGATGTATCAATGGATCCTATCCCAATTGTTGCTAACACAACCATCGGCCTTTTTTTTTTTTTTTTTTTTTTGCTCCTTGCACAAGAATTGTAAGTTGAGAAAAGATTAGAGCAACTTGTCATATGATCAGTTGCACTGGAGTCTATAATCCGAAAGTTAGTTTGACTAGAATTGACACAAATGAAAGCAGTAATAAAGTTACGTTTTTTAGCTAAAGAACAAGAGGGATTTACTGTGAATTGTGGAGATCGGAAAAGTTTGTACAAGTGTTCCAGTTTTTCCTTTGTGAATGAAGACTCTTTTGATTAGACTTGCTGTCCTGGTTCTCTTCATGTGAGGCTTGAAATGCTTGGTTTTCACTTTTGGTTTCTTCTTCCAATTCAGAGGTTTTCCATGTATCTTCCAGCATGTTTTCTTTGAGTGTTGTGGCTTCGTGCAGTGATCACACCATGGTTTCTTCCTCCTTTCACCTTCGCATCCAATGCTTCTTGGAACGAGGGCAGAGTTCTCGACTTCTGTCATGGGCTCGATTTTTCGAACATAATCTTCCTCCTAGTTTCTTCTATTCCAATCTCAGAAAATGCGCAGACATTTTTTCCAATAATTCGAGCTCTGATTTCATCCAAGTCACAATAGAGTCCCGCCAAAAACAAATACACACCGTCACTCTTCCATCTTCATAATCTTCACACTACGATGGGACAATCCCATTCATTATTATAACATTGATCCAATTCTTGCACAATAAAACAATCTCACTATGGTATACAGCAACTTCACGTTTTCTTGTTTGGATTGCCCTATAGTTTTCTTTTCAAATAAAATATCTATGATGAGTTTTCTAAATCGGAATAGGTTTCTCGCACTGCCTCCTGCATATCTTTTGCAGTGGGTAGAAAGAGGTAGGGCTTACCTATGGTTTGTTCCATTGAGTTGATAAGCCAGGCAATAATGAACAAGTTTTCTGACCTCCATGTGCTTAGATTAGGATATGTATTTGCTAGCCTCTTTACTTCACCAGTCAAATGTCCGAGTTTTCCCATGCCATCGATCACCAACTTCACAGATTGAACTCATTCCAGGTAGTTTTTTCCATTTAACTTGTGAGAGATTAACTGGAATGAACAATTCTGGGAAAAATGGTCTGCTCCACAGTTCGTCATGCAGTCCCTAAAGTGGGACTCTCCGTAGTTGCTTCAGAAGAATCTATGGTTCTTCTAGCCCAGTCATGGCCATTTTGACCATTTAAGAATCGGATCAAGAGCCTAGTTGTGATACCATATATTTTAGAAGAAATAATCTCAATTCTTCTTATTATTTGTCTAATGGAAAATGCTAGAATATAAAGAGAAGTTTGACAACAAATCTTGAATTCGATAATTCTAGTAACAGATAATCTCGTAATTTAAGGAATAAATATGAACTAAAAGATAATGGAGATTTTGGATAAATTCTTCTCTCTTTATTCAAAAAAAGGAGAAAACAAGATAACAACAAATAATATAACAATAAAATTAGAAACTAATCCCTAGAAATCAGAAACTAATTTCGTGATCTAATTATCCTAACCCCACAGATTATATCTGTCCACTGTAAAAGAAGAAACAAGGAAAGGTGAAACAAATTGAGAAACTTATTATAGTGGGAAATATCAAGACTCCAGGCACAGATGGTAGGGCAAATCTGACCCAAATCATCAGTTAAACTCAAGCTGATTAATTAACACCAAACTATTTAAAGGGAGCAGAGACAGTTACATTTTGCATCCAAAGTTATAGGATATATGTTGAGAGGTTACAATTTTATTGTAATATAGTTATCATAGTTTTAATTTTATCTTCATTTGAATTTGAATAAATCTGGTTAGATAAGATAAGCCAGTTGGTTAGTTAGGAGTTGTTCCTTTTATAATGTGATCCATGATACGAGAACAAGTCTGGGCAAGAATCTATTCATCATTGAGAAAGGGTCTATAACAATAACTAAGTCGCGAGCGAAGTGGGTCAAAGAAGCAATGTGATTACTTGCTCAAGCCACGATAGATGAAACGTTAATCACGTCAAGCAAAGGAACAAGTTTCATGTTGGGCATAGGAGATGAAATAAAGTAGAGCAACTTGATTCAAACAATAGACGGAGTAGCTAGAAGGACTGCATAGTTGTTCAGCGCATGCCCCTTTACCGAAGCCACAAAGGAGAAGCCCAGTTGATCTATGCGATTGCATAGACCAACACTATGCGGCCACATAGTGTATTTTCCGGCCGCGAATTTTCCAAATTTCACACAACATTCTTTTTTAGTAAAAACTTTGTTTTGTGATATCTTTCATTATTTTCAGAGTTTCATTTCGTTTTTACTAGGGTTTTAGGGATTTCATATAAATAGGGTTATTATTTTCATTGTAAAACACACAATTATTGAGAGATTAATTGCAAGGCATTAATGCTTTCTTTTTGTTTTACATCCAATTAATTCTGAACTTATCAAAATTATTTCTTGTGGCGTTCAAACAAACCGAGCGAAATTCTTGAGTCTTGTAATCGCGGGGTCAACATATTGTCGGTAATTTTGTTGATTCCTTGATTCAATATTTTTTTAATCAAACCTAAACATTGATTCTTGGCTTTCTTGAGATTGAATCAATCTTGTGTGGATTTCGTAGCTACTATTGCTACATGGGTTCGCATCATTTTACCTCTCTACAGTTTATTCAAATCAGATGAGTCCTATTTTTTATGAGATCTGATACCCTCTATTTAATAGAGGTATTCATGTATAAACAATATATTTTTTAGAGTTTATCAAGTTAATAAGGTATCAAATCAGACTCTGTTACTTTTCAAATTTTAATACAAAAAATAGCAAACACTGCCATGACCGGTGCAACTCGCGAAGGTGAATCTGATGTATCTACCGAGTCTTCACAACGAACAACCTCTGGAGAAGGACCAGTGGCTAGCTATGGTAAGTCCCACTCTCTGCAGATCACACAACACAAGCTCAATGGATCCAATTACTTGGATTGGTCTCAATCAGTGCTATTGGTTATTCGAGGCAAAGGAAAAGTTGGTTATCTTATTGGAGGAACAAAGAAACCAGAAGCATAGGATGCTGGGTATCGGATCTGGGAATCAGAAAATTCCATGGTGACTGCATGGTTGGTAAATTCTATGGAACCCAAGATTGGTAGAAATTATTTTCTTATGAATCTACCAAAAAGGTATGGGATCTCGCCCAATCTATGTATTCTGATTTTGGTAACTCATCCCAAATGTTTAAATTATATTTGGTATTAAGAGATATGAGGCAAGGCAAATCTACTGTAACCGATTACTATAATACTTTGGTGGGTCTTTGGCAAAAACTTGACTTATTTGATGATGTAAGCTGGTCATGCCCAGGAGACGATCTGCAGTATGCTTGGAAGCTGGAAAAGGAGAGTTGATTTTCTTCATGAGGTTCAAGGAAGCATTCTTGGTACAAAGCCGCTGCAGTCAATAGACTCAATACAAGATGCTTTTGCAGAAGTTCGGCGTGAAGAGAGTAGGAGAGTCATGTTGAAATCTAGTTGTGTGGTAAACTCTCTGCAGAACTCAGCACTTTCAGCAAAGTGATATTCTAATTAACAGCGACCCAGCTATAACCAACAACAAAATCAGGAGCAGCGAGGAGGAAAAAGGGAAAAAAGGATTGGTGTGACTACTGTAAGAGACCCTATCATACTAAAGAAAATTGTTGGAAGATACATGGAAAACCAGTAAACTGACGAACAAGGCGTGAAGGTGATGGCAATGGCAGAGAATTTCAGCCTGCACGAGATGGTAGAGGATTCCAGACCTCAATAGATGAAGGTAATCAGCAAGGAAGATCCTATTTTAGTCCTGAACAGATTTCAGAATTGCAGACTTTGCTTAAAAATCTGCAAGGTATTTCACACCAACCACAACACTCTTCATCAGGGTACTTCACAACCAAGTATTAATGCCAGAAGCAACATAGCCTAGAAAGGTAGCTTCTCTATTGCTTTGATTACGAAGACAGCAATGAATGATCTTTGGATAATTGATTCAGGGGCTTCAGACCACATGACAGGGAATTATGAGTTATTTTCTGACTATATACCGCGTTCTGGATCACTCAAAATTAGGATTGCTGATGGTTCTTTATCCTCAGTTGCAGGGAGAGGGACTATTGTGGTCTCACCACTTATTACTCTTGAATCAGTTTTACATGTTCCCAATCTTTCATGTAATCTTATTTCAATAAGCAAACTAACCAAAGACTTAAGTTGTGAAGTTAACTTTTCTCCACGTATGTGTAAATTTCAGGATTTGTATTAGGGGAAGATGATTGGCAGTGCAAAGGGAAGCAATGGTTTGTACTATCTCGAAGATTCCAAGGAAGACGACTACACAGTTTCAAGCTTATGGAAGTAAAAGTGTTTCTAGTTCAAATCATGTTCGCATAAAAGATTAGGGCATCCTAGCTTTAGTTATTTGAAGAAGTTGTTTCCAGATTTATTCAATAATAAAGATGCAAGTTTGTCCAAACGTGATATTTGCCAGTTAGCTAAACACACTCGAAACACTTATCCCACATGACCATATAGACTATCTAAGCCTTTTTCCATATTTCACAGTGATATTTGGGAACCACTTAAGATTAAAAACATAACAGGAGCTCAGTGGTTTATTACTTTTATAGATGATCACATGAGTTTTGGGGGTACCAGGAATGTTATGTAAACTCGATATTCAGAAGGCATATGATCATGTTAATTGGGGATTTGTTTTGTATATGCTTAGGAGATGTGGTTTTGGGGAGAAATGGTGTCGGTGGATTCAGTTTTGTATTTCTACGGTTTCATATTCAGTTCTGGTGAATGGCTCCCCAGAGGGCTATTTTCGCAGTAGTAGAGGATTGAGACAAGGGGATCCTCTGTCCCCACTGCTGTTTGTCATTGTTATGGAAGCTTTTAGTAGGATGCTTGAGAAGGCTGAGGGGCAAAGTTTGATAAAAGGTTTTGCCGTAGAGCAGTTACAAGTCTCTCACTTGCTGTTTGCAGATGATACGCTAATTTTTTGTGACGCGGATGCTGAGCAATTCAGAACTTGCGTCGTTTACTCTTATGCTTTGAAGTCGTCTCTGACCGAAATAAATTTGGGAAAATCTGAGGCTATCACAGTGGGAGAGGTTGATAACGTGGAGGAGTTAGCTGATATTTTGGATTGCAAGGTGGCACAATTGCCTATTTCTTATCTCGGGCTTCCTCTAGGAGCACGATTTAAAAGTACACAGATTTGGAATGATATTGTGGAAAGGATGGAGAGGAGGTTAGCAGGGTGGAAGCGTATGTACCTTTCGAAGGGAGGGCGTCTTACTCTCATAAAGTCCACTTTGTCGAATCTTCCTACTTACTTTTTATCATTGTTCCCTATTCCTGTCGCAGTGGCAAAAAGATTGGAGAGGATCCAAAGAGAGTTTCTTTGGGGAGGACTAGGAGAGGAGAGGAAGTTGCATTTGATTAATTGGCGTGTGGTTTGCTCTCCAATTAGACTCGGTGGTCTCGATTTGAGAAGTCTTGTAGTGTTTAATAAGGCCCTGTTGGGTAAGTGATTGTGGCGATTTGGGGTGGAGAGGGGGAGCTTTTGGAGGTCTGTCATAGGGCCAAAATATGGCGTTACGGAAGGGGGATGGTGCTCAGGTGAGAGACGTGGTCCTTATAGGGTGAGTTTGTGGCGATACATCCGGCGAGGGTGGAGTGATTTTAGGGATAGGTTGACATTTGCTGTGGGGAATGGAAATACTATAAGCTTTTGGGATGACTGTTGGTGTGGAGATCAATCGCTCAAGGTGAGATTTCCTTCTTTGTATCATCTTACGTTGGAGCCGAATGCCATGGTGAATGACATCTTAGATATTCACAATGGGAATCCCAGTTGGAACACTGTTTTTGTCCGGGGTCTACAGGACTGGGAAATAGATGATTATGCGATGTTTTTGACATCACTATATGAGATACATATCAGGGCAGGAGATGATGATAGTAGCAAGTGGAGATTGACACGTGATGGTATTTTTTCTGTTCGTACCTGTTTTAGATCTCTGTCGGGAGCTGCAGAGAGCTCATTCCCTTGGAAGAGGGTTTGGAAATGTAAGTTGCCCCCACGAGTGGCATTTTTATTATGGACGGTGGTAAGAGGACAGGTGTTAACGGTGGATAACCTTCGCACAAGGGGTTTTTATGTTACAGAGTGGTGCTATATGTGTAAGAGGGACGGGGAGACGATTGATCATTTATTTCTTCATTGTGATACTGCTCGTTTATTGTGGAATGATGTTTTGATGTCACAACGTATGATTTGGGTGATGCCGAGGCGTATGGAGGACATGTTAAAGACATGGAGGAGAAAGTTACGCGATAAGGATAGCAAAGCTGTATGGGACCTTATTCCGGGTTGCATCGTGTGGTGTATATGGAGAGAAAGAAATGGACGTTGCTTTGAGGACCAAACACGAACAGTAGAGCAATTTAAGGAGTTGTTTTATTTGACATTGTATACTTGGTTTAATGCTGTGGCTATTAGGCATATAGATGGGCTGCCCAATTTTTGTTGTTTCCTTTCTGATTTGTATCAACTTTGATTAATATAATATTCGATTACCTTTCAAAAAAAAAAAAAGATGATCACATGAGTTTGCTGGGTGTTTTTGTTGAAAGAAAAATCAGAAGCAGGAAGTTTGTTTCAAAACTTTCACAGAATGATTAAGCCCCTGTTTGAACCACATTATTTTTTTCATTCTCATTCTTCTACTCATTTTCAATCACACATTCTTCAATAAAATAATATTTTTCATCTCATCAATAATTTTTCCTTCTTTTTCAACCACATATTCCCCATCACATCACTTCAAAAAAAAATGCATTCCCTCATTTTAATGTGCACCAAATGGGCTCTAAGACTCAATTCCAAACATATATACAGAAACCAAATTAGATCCTAGATCAATAAAATGTATTTTTTTGGGTTATTCACCATCCCAAAAGGGCTATAAATGTTTTTGTCCCAAGACTAAAAGGCTTTTTGTTACTATGGATGTGACACTTTTTGAGGATACGCGCCCTATTTTCATCATCCACTTCAGAGGGAGAATATAAAGGAAGTGATTTTTTTCTTAGTGATGATTTACTTTCTATTTCTAGTAGTCCGAGTTCTAGTTCCGGCGTTGAATCTGCACCTATAATTCGACAATCAGTTTCAGATTATATTGTTGAACCAGAAGATTCTCCAATTGTTAAACCGAGTTCATCACCAGAGTCAGATTTTTTTTTTATGAAGACAGCTGAGCAGAACAACAACAGCAGGGAAAAACTGAAATAATTGTATAAACCAGAAAGCCAAAGCAAGATCAAAATGTACAAACCATTGCTACCCCAAACCACAGTCAACAATCAGACCTGAATATAGATAAACACCAACTTCCTATTTCTAGCACTCCTGGTCAGCATCAGGATAAAGAGGACCTGCCAATTGCCTTGAGAAAGGGTACAAGATCTTGTACACGGCACCCTATTCACAACTATATGACATTCAGCAATCTATCATGCTCTTACAGAGACTTTAGCCTGAAGGTGTCAACAGAAACAGTCCCAACAACAATTTTTATTAAGCTCTTAAAGAACCGGTCTGGAGAAATGCTGTTTTAGAGGAAATGAATGCCTTGAAGAAAAATCAGACATGGGATGTTATGAAACTTCCATCAGGAAAATGTACGGTTGGCTGCAAATGGCTTTTCACCATCAAATATAAAGTGGATGGGAATA
Source organism: Fraxinus americana (assembly GCA_035079005.1). Classification (NCBI taxonomy): domain Eukaryota; kingdom Viridiplantae; phylum Streptophyta; class Magnoliopsida; order Lamiales; family Oleaceae; genus Fraxinus; species Fraxinus americana. The sequence goes on along the minus strand of CM068717.1, from coordinate 34,088,048 downwards.
TTGAGAGATATAAGGCTCGTTTGGTTGCAAAAAGGTTCGCTCAAACCTTCGGTATTGACTATAATGAGACGTTTGCACTGGTAGCCAAGTTAAATACAATTAGGTTCTTAATCACGGTGGCTACTAATCTTGATTGGCCACTTTATCAGATGGAAGTGAAGAATGCATTCTTGAATGGCGAATTGGAAGAAGAAGTTTACATGGAGTCAACACCAGGTTTCGAGAAAGAATTTGGGAGTAATAATGTATGTCGATTGAAGAAATCACTCCATGGCTTAAAACAATCACCAAGAACATGGTTTGATCGCTGCAATAAGTCAGTAAAAAAGTTTGGATATTGTCAAGGGTATGCTGACCATACATTGTTTATCAAGTATACAGGTGGTAAGATTTCTAGTTTGATAGTATATGTCGATGATATTATTCTCACGAGTGATAATTTTGAAGAACTTGCATGTCTTAAGGAGTTTTTAGCTACAGAACTTGAGAATAAAGACCTAGAACAACTTCGATATTTTTTGGGAATGGAAAAAGCAAGAAGTAAGAGAGGTATCTTCATATCTCAAAAAAAGTATACGATGGATTTATTGAAAGAAATGGGTATGCTTGGCTGTAAACCTTGTGAAACTCCAGTAGTGCCAATGGAAAATTGCGTAAAGAGGCAGGAGATCCAATAGACAGGGGAAGATACCAGAGACTAGTTGGAAGATTAATTTATTTGTCACATACTCGACCTGACATTACTTTTGCAGTAAGCATGGTCAGCCAAGGGCATTTAGATGCAGTTTAGAGGATTTTAAAAATCCTCACCTAGGAAAGGATTTTTTTTTTGGGAAGAATGTAGAAAGAAGTGTGAAAGTTTATACAGATGCAGATTGGGCAGGCTCAATTAATGATAGATAATCCACTTCTAGTTATGATACATTTGTTTAGGGAAATTTAGTTACATGGAAAAGTAAAAAACAGAGTGAAGTAGCCAGAAGTAGTGCGGAGGCAGAACTTCGAGTATTGGCCCATAGAACATGTGAAATAATTTGGATAAGGAGACTACTAGAAGAACTGAAGTTGCCATGTATGAAGCCCATGAAGATTCTTTGTGCTAATAAGGCCGTGATTAGTATTGCCCATAATCCGGTCCATCGTGATAACACCAAGCACGTGGAGATTGACAATCATTTCATAAAAGAGAAGATTGATAATGGTGAAGTATGTGTTCTGTTTGTGCCATCCATGGAGCAGGTAACAGATTTTTACGAAGGGTGTAGCAAGACGAGGCTTTGAAAAATGTGCATACAAGCTGGAGATTATTGATATATTCACACCAACTTGAGGGGGAGTGTTGAGAGGTTACAATTTTATGGTAATATAGTTATCATAGTCTTAGTTTTATTTTCATTTTCATTTGAATAAATCTGGTTAGATAAGATAAGCAGTTGGTTGGTTAGTTAGGAGTTGTACCTTTTATCTCTCTACAGTTTATATTTAAATCAGATGAGTCCTATTTTTTTGGGATTTGATACCCTGTATTTAATAGAGGTATTGATGTATAAACAATATATTTTTTAGAGTTTATCAAATTAATAATATAACTTCCAGGAAGCCACATATGGAAAAACTAAAATACAGCAATATTAATATTTACTAACTAATTCATACCTCATAAGATAAACTATGTGCCCAGAGAGATGCACCCAATAAAGCTATCAATATCAAAATTTTAATGAAGTCGAAATCAAATTTTGGTTCCAGACAGTTGCATGTCATACTTCTCTTATTTCAGACCTAGATATGAAAGTTAAGCTCTTATGACTATGCCCCTGTTTGGCACCCATTCTATTTCTCATTTTTTTCTCTTTCTTCATTCCAACCACACATTCTCCAAATAAACTAATACTACACACAAATCTAAAAATTTTCATCACTTTTCCACCGCACATTCTCACATCAATCACTATTCCAAAATTTTTCAACCCATTAAAATGGGTGTCAAACACTCACTATATAACTGAAGTGTCATGAAGCATGTTAGGATGAGTCACTTTTCTTACTTTCAAGTAAAAAAAGTCGTTTTTTTCCAAAGTAACTGTTAACTTAATATCAAATTAAGTAACTTATATTCAATTTCGATCAATACAAAATCACTAATCTTCAAACTTAATTTTTAGTTAGAAGTAAACTTTTTAAGCTTAGCCAAAAATCTGACAGGGCAAACTGACAAAGTGACAAGAAGAAATTCTAACTGCAAACCCAGCCCAGTTCAGTACCAGTTAACCCGGTTTATTGGTCATGTTTATTAACTATGCTTCATGTAATAAAGAGCACAGTGTCAAACAGCATTACATGTTCTAATATACACAACCATTTTAAAAAAATTGTGTTAACAGCATACCTGGTTTTATGTCATAGGTCAATCGCAGCCATTTGCTTGTAGGAAGTTCCAGAGTAGGAGCTGTCTCCACTCGGCGACCAGGATGCACATGAGAGATTGCAGCTAAGTGTGGCTTCTGATCACTTGTGATAATAAAATTACACTCTGATTGATTGAATTGCACCTCCAACTGATCTATCTCAACATTTAGTGGCAATTGTGACCGAAGTGATATTGTGATCATTGTTCGAGCTCCCGGCTTAACTATTTGTTCATGAAAAGCAACTGATGCAAGAAGTACCGCTCTTAGGGGACTGACAAGATCAATCTCAAGATAAAGAGGACAATCACCATTTACTTTGAGGCCATTGTTCTCACTCAGTGCAATTCCTGATTCTCCTGTGACGACCCCAAATGCTTCCTCGTGTATCTTTTCTCTCTGCGAAAGACTTGCAGGTCCAGCTGGGCAACAGTCTCTAAAAGACGGAGCATCATTATTAGTTATTATTGGCATTGCAGCCATTTCAAGTGAGTACTCTATGAAGTCTTTCACTGAACTAATTCCCACAGAGCAATCTCGTAGATAACCTAAGACCTCCCACAACAAAGTAACCCATCCCTCTTGACGATAAAGACTTGCAACATTTTCAAAGACCTGCTTTGCATTACTAAATTCGCCCATGACAAAGTATTCTCTGGCCATCTGGACTCCACAATAGGAAGCCATCCTTGTGGCCTTTAAGTTATTGTATGCTTCAAAAGATCTTTTAAGGAGAGCAATAATTTCAAAAGAATCCTGGAACCTCTTCCCTTCAGCAAGAATATAACGGACATATTCATCATCAGTTAAGCTGAAATGAAATTTATAAAAGAAATTACTAAATGCTATGACAGAAAATGGAAATCTTTATTGGGAAATATTAGGGTAAGAAAACACTGCAATAAATGAAAAGCAAGATAATTTGGCCTAGTGAAACTCACGCTTGCATTGCATAAGTGCCCTCATGCTCAAGTAATCTGGCAAACTGACCAACATAAACAGAAGCTACAACAGAATCCACACTCCCATCAATCCCACCAACATCTTCGGACATAGATATTGCGAATTCCAAACATGAATTCTTTTCCTTCAGGTAGTGAGCTGATAACTGTTTAAAGACATTAAGCCAAAGTTTATTTCAAAGTGGACACTCATAAATGATTATGAACATTCAAGACTTTAAGAATTCAAAAGAAAAAAGTGACATGGCATGTGGTGTCTAAACCATTAATTTCAACAGGTGATCACTAATGGACGTGTATGGGTCAGATACACAAAAGGCCACCTGGCAACGTAAGTGACCACTTGTGACCTTCCCTATCCCCACAATTTCCTAGAGACAGCCCCGATATAGGCACACCAACTATGCAATATGGTACATCTAAAGATTATACCAGAAAGGAGCTCATCCAGAAATAACAACAAAATAAAAATGGGGGAGTTGAAACATAAGCTCATATACAGGAAACCAAAGAAAATGTGCTTGGGAAAATGAGATAGAAACACAAAATTATACATGTACATTGAGTTAGTGAAAAGGTCCTGTTTATTATCTTGTTAATTTCACTTTCTTCATTGATTTCATTTTATCATTGGGATGGGTAAGGAAAAATGAACTTGGGTAGCACCCAGGGTAAATGAGACAAGCAAATTTGATTTCTGTGGTGACAATTATAGAGTTCAAAAATCCATCAGTGACAACTTCCACATGCAATATAGCCTCAGACTCAACAATAACAGACAACCATATGAAAGATACTATTAATGCAAATGAACTGATCCATTCATGAACAGCTCAGCGTTAATCTCATTTAGGCTCATTCATGTTTGTATCTCTTGACTCATTTCACGAGCAAGTGGAATAAGAAGAAGAAGCTCGTAAGAACAGATTTGAAAGATATCGATAAACAAATTTCTACTACTAGATTTTGTTAATTTCCCCTAATTCATTATGTACCTCCAATAGACCAATAGTTTACAACTTCTAGTGATATTTTAGAAATTAAATTGTGAATTATAATTCAATCCTTAAAAAGTCGATATATCTATACTCTTTAACTTCAAATCCAAGCTGTTAGCGACAAGCTAGTTTGTTCACAAACAATTAATGAACATGAACACAAGGTATTTTCGGTATATGAGCTGATCTTAGCATCCCCTGGCTCAACATGGCTCAGTTTACTAGCAGCCATAATTGAAGCTGGTGCAAATTTGAGGGCTTTCTTTCATCATTTCCCTTCCAATGTAGCATTATTGCTATTTTTTATTCTTTTGGTGAGAGTTTTGCAGAAAATTTGAAAGGGAAACTACTAGCCTGATAATAATAAGGTGGATAAAATTCCCATTCGGTTTGTTTATCTGCAGGTACTGAAAGTGTAGTTGTAAGATTTTGAACAGTCACCGAGCATGTTTCCAATAGCTGAGCAAACACCAAATATTGCCTGCTTAACCATTCCCAGTGAAGAAAAATAACTTCAGGAGCTCCATTAAGCCTCCTATAGTAACTAATGTGCCTGCGGAACCATGTGATTGCTTCTACAACTTTTCCACCATGCAGCAATAACGTTGATATCTTAAAATGGAACTGTTCTGCGATACTCTTGACCTCAACTAAGGATTGGACTAGAGGCAATCTTGTTGATATGCCAACCACCTGTGTATAAGAATGCAAATAAAAAAGTAAGAATTAACCTAAAGAAACGTAGCAGACAACATAATCAAAATAAATCCAATTAATTCACATCGATACTTGAAAGCATTAAATTTGTACTGAACTCAAGCAACCAGCAGGTCTAGCATGTATCGCTGTGTCTTGAAAAGTAAAGTCTGAGTGCAAAAATCTGAAATTAAATGAAATGTGGCATCGCGATTTCCCATCCAGGATAAATTAAACTTGATACCATTGGGACCACTTGAACTCACTGACATCATTGATAGATATCAAATCATGCAAGTCGTGAGTTCATTTTAAGATGGGTAACAGTTCAAGTTATACAAAGGTCCTTGTACAATCGGACAAGTAAAATCAGCAATTCTGAACTATCAATGATATAGGTGCATGGTCTTTGGAACTTGAGAAAGTGATGTAGGACAATCCTATTTACGGATTATATATTTATAATAAGATGTCTAGTTGTAATAAATTTTATCTTTTTATTCTAATATTTTGTTTAGAATAGAATTTCTTTTCTTTATTGATTAGAATAGGATTTATAATTTATTTTAGATTAGGATATTATTTTATCTTCTTTTAGAATTTAGTTTCCTCATATTAATAGGATTAGGGAATAGTTTTGCTTATAAATACAAATGCATTGTACATTTTTTAACAACAATCAATTATTATTCAATATATACAAAACATGATTGTTCAAATATCGTTCTTATTTATTACATAATTCTTATTACAAGAATTTCTTAAACGCTTCCGCACCAGAAAGTTAACAGTGGCTATATATAGAGGCAAATGGATTCTATCCAGCTTTTTACCCTGATATTTTCCTCAAGTGCTGATACAGTAATGAAATACAATCTTATATTTTTTCTTGCACACAAGGCATCTTTGACCAAGGGTGTAATCCAAAAACAAAAAGTGAATAAAATTTGTTGCAGAAAGAGAAGGGAGGGCAAAACTGGAAAGTAAAAGAAACAAAGAAAAAGAAGAAAGCTGAACAGAAGACAAAAAGAAGTCCATCTCTGAAAATCCAAGCATACAAAAAAAAGGTCATGAAACTTAGGGGGCAGGTAGCCCATAGCCCCTCCACAGTCCACCCCTCTTTTGCCAGTATAATACTCTATAGTTTTTTAAATAAGAATCTAGGCACATGCCCAAGCACAACTGTATTGAGCTGTTCCCTAGAGCCTAGGCTAGTACTGAAGTATAGTTCCGTCAGTGTAAAGCAAAAGTAAAATAGTACACCAGAAAAATGCTATCCCAAATTTTTGGCCTGTCTTGTCACTTCCCATCTAATCTTTAACTTATATTTCAGTTTGTGATGTGGTATGGATTGAAACAATCGATACCACAAGACAAACTAAAATAAAAACCAGGGTTTAGGTAGAAAAGGACCCAATTTGGGGAAATAAACTTTAGTTTCTTTTTGTTGTTATTATCTACTATTGCTTCTTTAGCAGTTGACATTTAACTAATTGATGGAACACATAAAAATATTCAAAAATTAATCCAGGACTGATTTTTCCTGGATCAATGGAAAATTAAGCAATGTTTGCTTATACTAAAGGAACTGCAATATTTAAATTTTTTGAACAGTCATAAATATTTGAAGATAATTTATTTCTATATTATATGCGCAATACTTGAATAATGCCCCACACTTTGCGCATTTCACTCAAGCCTCACGAAGCCTGGGGCTTTTGGTCCACTTCGTAAATAGAACCATGACAGAATCGAAAAGGGTCATTAAAGGTAACAAGCCAATCCAGACTAAGAGCATTAATTTTTGACATAAATAGAGAATACCTCTCGCAGAGCATGATAGGCCTCCTCGTACATCTTTAGAGCTTCAAGCCAATCCCTGCGAAACTCTGCATATACAGCAACCTAGAAGTTGATAGGTTCAGAATCAGACGTGCAAGTGAAGAGAGTTAATAATGAAAGTAGAAAATGGATGACATAATATTCCTTCCAATACTTCTATGATGTTAAAGAACTGAATGACCAACAAATTTCATTCACGGGCAACATTTTTCAATAATTGAATTACCACTCAAAGATTGCGTAATACAATGATCCATCTTAAATATAGCGATTAAAGTAATAACACTTTTATAGTTGTCTGTATAGCAGAATTTTTTTGTTGTCCAAGAGGCTATCCAAAAGGTTCAAGGCATGGCTAGTGTAATAGAATTGCAAATGATTCAGATCAAAACAAATTAGTTTAGAAAAACAAATTCAAATTGCCCATAGGACCCCCAGAATACTGATGCTGTCCAGATTTTAGACCAAATTTTTATTTCATTAGGTATGTTTGCAGAATCAATTGGTTGAGTTCTCAAAGCATTCAACCCAATCACCAATGCTTCAGGAGTTCAACTAATCTACTTCAACAAGTGAGACAAAAGTTGTTAGATGATAGATTCACAGACTCAGTAATCAAGAAACAATTCCCTCTCTGCATTAGTAAAATAAAAATTGACAAATGCAGCCAGAGAAAAAAAGGTGGGCATTTCTTTCTTTTTTGTTATAAGAAAGTAACGGGAAAAGGATAGAAGAATCTTTTTGACATGTTTGTTATTTCATTATACAAAAAAAAATTGTGATTTTTACAACCTCACTTGGTTAGTCAACAAAATATAGCTCAATCCCTTTGATGATGATGATTTTTTTTTTTTTTTAATATTGTTGGAGTGGGGGGGACATATACTTTAATTGCTACTATTTCAATTATGTGATGCTCATTCAGCATGGATCATATTCCATGTACTCTTTGCTCTTTTACTTTAGTTCAATCCTCTAAGCTAGGAATTGGCATCCGTGGCTCTATATGTGGAACTATATTCTCTTACGTTATTTGATTCAACAATTTTATAATTTATTTCTTTCTCAAATCAACAAATGATGATTAATTTTTTTTTATTTTTTTTTTTAATATTGTTAGAGTGGGGGATATATACTTTAGTTGCTACTATTTGAATTATGTGATGCTCATTCGGTATGGATCATATTCCATGTACTCTTTGCTTGATTTGATTCAACAATTTTATAATTTGTTTACTTCTCAAATCAACAAAATATATCTCAATCCCTTTGATGATGATTTTTTTTTTAGAGGGTGTTTGGTGGGGATTAAAATTAAATTTTTAGTAGATTTTGATAGAAATTTTTTAAATGTGTGGTTGAAAAATTGTGGAACCCATGAAAAATGTGGTTAATATTGATTGTTTGACTTTGACTTGGATTAAAATCAGATTTTAATCCGGACCAAACAGGGGCTTAATATTGTTGGAGTGGGGGATATATGCTTTAGTTGCTACTATTTCAATTATGTGATGCTCATTCAGTATGTATCATATTCCATGTACGCTCTTTTACTTAGTTCTATCCTCTAAGCTAGGAATTGGCATCTGTGGCTCTACATGTGGAACTATATTCTCTTACATGATTTGATTCAACAATTTATCATTTATTTATTTCTCAAAAATATATATATAGAATTAAATAAGTTACCTACTCGCAACTTATCCAATTTCAGATTCTATGCCCCCAAAAAAATCCAAAGTTCTGAAACTTGGATGTGGTAATTGATTTTACATATCTCCTGGGAGAAATCAATTGTCAAGTAATATGCAACTACTTCATGCAAAAGGATTGTCGGTTTAGTTTACTTGTTAATCTACAGTTTTCAATTGGACAAAATAAATTGTAAAGAACACAGAAAAACAGCATAGGCAGTGGCAGTGGCATTTTAAGTGTGTATCACAGAACACCAATCTACTAATTTTGAAAAGATCAAACCAGTGAATGTATCATTACAAAAACAATGATGCATTCAACAAAAATTTCACATAAAATTGTCTTAGTTAACTCATAAATGCAAACAGAAGGCAAGCAACATGAAGAACTACATCCTGATGAAAGATAGCCCTTACTTTGAAACAGTAACGAATATGTAAGTCTATTGAGCCAAAGTTTTTTCTTTCAAGACGTGCTTTAACTCTTCTCCCTTCATCTCTATAATATGCATTCGCAAGTTCTGCACAAGCAGTCCCTAGCCTGCAACAGGGTAGCTACTTAGTATTCATATGTTTTAACTTTAAAAAAAAAATAGAGTTCACAATAAAAACATTAAAAAACAAAAAACAGGATTTTATTTCCATAAGAGTATAAATAACAATTTATAGAAAGATCTATTTAATAAAACAGGATAAAGAGAAACAAATTGATACTTTTTTCCCATATAATTTTTAATTACCCTCCATTTCTTCCAAGAAAACAGATTCGTTACGACAATATAAAAAAAATCAAAGCAAGAAACTCTAATAAGAACATTATCAAAGTACTATACCTGTTAAGAGATTGTTTAAGCTCCAATGGATCATCTGGTACAAAGATGACAAGATTTTTCGAATCTACTTCTGCACGTTTCCTCAAGGATATCATGCGATCTTCACTAGTGTCATCTGATTCAAAGAGTGTGGTTAAGTGACCTACTGCAAAGTCATAATGACCTACTACATTGTCATAATATTGATCACATGTACTAAAGAAAGAAAGAGAGAAAAAAAAAAAAGCCAACTCAAGCACATGGTGCGTGAAGGGCGAAAAAGAGATATTTTTTCATATAGATGTTGATGACATGAATGGGCGCATATAACTATCCTGGATTTTGTTTTCCAGTGCAGGTAATATGGTAGCCCACATGTTGGAAAAATGAAAAAATATCCATTAGCACCCATTTTGAAAGAGCATTTATCGAAAATTAAATATGAGTGACAAATATAGAGAATTTACCTTTGGTGCTCTGTCAGAGTGAAATCTGACATGCATGAATTGATGAAAACAGATTTTTTCCTATTTTTGAAGCACGTGCACAATTCATAAATGAATAAAAAACTCATTCAAACCTTTAAAAGCATAGTTTTTAGTCATTTTCTCAAAGCATGTCCCCTATCTTTCTACTCATCGATTTGTTATGCTTTTATTCAACATTCTCATAACTGATTTCATTAAGTTCGACACATGTATAACAAGTATGCGATATAAATCCCCTTCCTAATGACATAACGAGCTACTATTAGAATGGTGAAATGTGAATAAAGAGGAAGAAATGTTCTACTTTTAATCCTGAGCAACCTTAGTTTATATTTCAAATGTTTGAGTTAGTTCAAATACACAAAAATATAACCTAAAATATATCATAAATAAAGAAGATCAGGACATACGTCTATAATTTTCAACTATCAATGTATATTATGTCATAACCATAAATCAAATACAAGATTCAATACAACCATGCACGAAAGCCCCTTCAAAAGATTTGGCTCAATCAGATGAATACAACAAGCTAAACACAAAAATCTGTAACATTTGGAGTATTCTTCAGTAATACAACCAGAAGAAGAATAACATGATCACAATCAGAGCTTATCAAACACCTCAAGTTCTAATGAACCTCAATATTCTATTTCACATGCGACCAGCACTAATTGAGAAAGAAATTAAGAACCACCTATAGAACCTGATTGCGTAACCACCACCACCAACAATTTGATGTTTCTCCCCTGAATTGTTGCCCTGCCAGAAAATTTTACATAGCCACAACCCATTACTATGTATATGTGTCAATATACACTAAATACAAACAATTGCAGAGAGTAAAAGGGGCACGTACTTGATGTTTTCGAGATTGTTGCAGACCTGAAGCCACTGAGCGGGATCACCGGAGACATGATCGGAGCTAAAAAGAGCTACGACAACAGCCGGAACCCGGGTCCGATGCTTTGAAAGCCAATCCCTTTTCACAATTCCACCGACGGCCTTGGCCGAACCCGCTGCCGGATTCTCTTTCGCAGCCTTGGAAATCACTGAGATCTTGGAGAAATCGGGCAATGCAATTGTATTTATGGGAGGCTGCAGAGAGTGCAGGTTCCCTGTGATTAGTGCGTGGACATCTGGGCAACCCACCAAACATGCTAAAGCTACTGGCGGTGTGCGAAGCTCCTCCGGGTATTCTTCCATTTATTTGATATTACTCTTCTTTCTTTGAATCGATATTTGGCTGGATGACTTTAGGGTTTTTGAATTTGGGGACTGGATCAGCGAATGAGTTGAGAATGGTCACTTGATACAGTGAAATGAGTTGATAGACAGACTCTGTTGAGTTGAATCGGGTATTTCGCCGGAATGAGTTTGATGTCCTAATCCAACGGTTCAATCAATGCCTGATCCTGATTGGTTGTACAAAATAACTGATTAAAATTAAAACTTGGTTGTACAAAATTTTCTTGCGAGTTGATAAGAAATGCTGGTCTTACAGTCTTGCTTCCCAGTCAGACTCACAGCAATTTGAAATTGCTGACATGGCAATGACCCGACCCAACAAATGAAGAAAAGACCCGGCCCAATCAAAATGATGAGAACCCCATTTCCAACATTTTCCCCATTCCCCTTTTTCCCCAAATCTCCCCCACACAACACCGCCAAAATCGCGATCGACTGCCAACCAATTGAAAGTCATCACTGCGCTTCCAGTCGATTCCAGCCATCGAAGAACGCATTTGTCGCCGTCATCAGTCCGCGAAGAGGCAAAACTGAAATCAATCGGCCGGTGCTGTCGTCATCCTCCTCAGCCCTGGTGTCGTCGTCCTCCCCAGCCCTGGTAACCTATCCATCCCTTTCATGTTTGTTGCTGGTCATTTCCTGCTTGGGGCGATTTCGATTTTTCGGTTTAATGGTGTAATGGTGATGGTCGGAGTCATGTCATTCATTATATAGTAACTCTAGTTAATTACATATAATTAACTCTGATTGGTTACTAGAGATTAGTTTGCATTCATCATGGCAGTGTGGTCTGATTAGTTTGCTCTCGAACTGAAGCATTTCTTGGCAGCAGTATATTGTTCCCTTGTTACTGTGAAAGGGGGAAAATGTGATTTGCCTGATTGATCATTATAAGAACCACAACTTTACCAACTTTTATCAAGATTTGTTAAAAAAATTTATCAAAAGTTTTGCCAAATTGAGAATTTAATATTGGAAATGAATATGATGCAACACATCTTAGTCGACTTGCATTTGCAGGCTCTCTCTACATTCGAGATTCTCCTATTTGGCGCCCGTCCATGAGTGAGGTTACTATTTTCTGTAATATACTTTCAAATAATATTCTGACGTGCTTTCGTTTGAGGGTAGTGATTATTCACATTGTCCTTAATAGATATCCTGCTAGGACTGGTTAATATCTTGATGTTATCAAGAAATGGAAGTATTACAGGAAGGAGGTGACAAGGGATTTTCTATTTTAGTATAATACAACAAATGAAAAAACAAGATGTGCAAGAACAAAACAAGTATTTAATCAGATTTTCATCCTTTTTCTCCTGGGATTTTTAAACTTTGATTCTTGCTTATGAATCATGTCCACTTGTTCATTGTTTGGAGGTACAACAAATTGTTTTCAATTTCTTTACTTTATGTTATTTTTTGTCTTTTCTGCAAAGAATTCTGAAGCAAGCCCAAGTTGCCTCAATCTTCCATGTTATAAAATTGTCTCTTGATTTGCCTGATTGATAATTATAAGTCATTTATTAACAATGAATATGTCTTACTTTGATGTAGGAAAGGAAACAATGGAAATATTGGATGATGAAGTATGTGTAGAATCCAATGACATTCAGTTAATGGATAATGCAGTCAACTTGGAAGAAGATAACGATAATTTAGCAACAAATGTTACGATAGTGCCTGAGGTAGGAATGCAGTTCAAAGATGAAAAAGAGTTGTTTGACTTTTACAAAAGATATGCGTACAAAGTAGGTTTTCTGGTTAGGAAAAGGAATTTCAAAAAGAGTGAGGATGGATTAGTGAGATATGTTACACTGACATGTAGTCGGGAGGGAAGATCAAGGAATAATAGCAGCACTTCGTTGAAGCCGCAACCAACAATTCAGATAGGTTGCAAAGCGAGGCTAACTACTTCCTCAGATATTTGTGGAATATGGAAAATTTGCACGGTTGACCTCGAACATAATCATAAGACAAGCCCGTCGAAGTCAAGGTTGTATAGATGCAATCGAGAATTGAGTGCACATGTAAAACGAAAGTTAAAAGTGAACGATATGGCTGAAATTCCTCTGCACAAGAGTTACAACTCTGCAGTAGTAGAAGCCGGTGGGTATGAGAATATGACTTGCATTGAAAAGGATTGTCGAACTATGTGGAAAATGTGAGGCGACTAAGACTAGGTGAAGGAGATGCCGCGGCAATACAATCATACTTTTCAGAAATGCAAGCATGTTGCAATGGGTTTTACTTTTCTATGGATTTAGATGATGAGTCACGACTTAAGAATCTATTCTGGGCAGATAATAGGTGTAGGCAAGCATATAAAGAATTCGGGGATGTCATTACGTTTGATACGACTTACCTTACTAATAAATACGACATGCTGTTTGCCTCATTTGTTGGAGTAAATCATTACAGACAATCAACACTGCTTGGATGTGGGTTGCTATCAAACGAGGATACAAATACCTTTGTTTGATTGTTCAAAACATGGTTATTGTATATGCACGGTAAAGCTCCTAATGGAATCATTACCGATCAAGATAGGGCTATGCAAAATGCAATTGAAATAGTCTTTCCAAATACGAGGCATAAATGGTGTTTGTGGCACATATTAAAGAAGTTGCCTGAAAAGTTTGGGTACCATGTGTATAAGAACTCAATTTTTTCTTGTATACATGGATTAGTGTATGACTCGCAGTTCGTTGAGGAGTTCGAGGAAGGTTGGAGAGTCATGATTGATATGTATAACTTATATGATCATGAATGGTCGTCCGGGGTTGTATGAGAACAGGGATCGATGGGTGCCATGTTATTTGAAAAATAGTTTCTGGGCAGGGATGTCAACAACTCAACGTAGTGAGAGTACAAATGCGTTCTTCGATGGGTATGTACATTTGAAGACATTGTTGAAGCAATTCGTTGAACAGTACGAACGAGCATTGAGAAATAAGGTTGAGAAGGAGTTCCAAGCAGATTTCAAGCCTTATTCACAAATGGTACCATCTGCAACGAAATATGAAATGGAAAAACAATTCCAATCAGTGTATTCCATTTCCAAGTTTCGAGAATTTCAAGATGAGATTACTAGGAAGGTTTACTGCGATGTGATATCTGCATTGGATGAATGTTCCGGGAGGACGTACCAGGTCGAGGAAGATGTCATTTATGATGAAAATGTGAGGAAGAAAAAATTTTATGTGGTGTTTCGTGCTGAAGAGTGCAATATTATTTGCAGTTGTCATCTCTTTGAGTTTCGGGGTATTTTGTGTAGACATGCCATATCGGTGTTGATGCGTAATTGAGTCACGTCAATACCGGGTAGGTATATTTTGAGGAGATGGAGGAGAGACGTTTGTAAAGCCCACACAAGGGTTGTCGTGAACTATGATGGTTTGGTTAGCACCACTGGGCAGATGAGGTACGACAGAATGTGTGCGGAATTTGCTACGTTGGCAAACATTGTCGCAGAAAATGAGGATCGATCCCGGGAGATAGTTGATTGGATTCGGTTACAATCTAAAGAGCTAATGTCTAAGAAGTTGATTTGTGAGAGTAATAGCATTTTCCTGCCAAGTTTGCATTTAGGATCTCAATTTAGAGTATCGCAAGAAACATGTGAAGGAAGTATACAAGATCCCCAGTGTTCGAAAAGGAAAGGGGTGCCAAAGAAATCTCGTAACAAAAGCCCATTGGAGTTTTCAAAGAAATCGAAGGTATTTTTTTGTTTTTTTGCCTTCATTATCAGAACAAATAGAGAATATAAATAATTTTACTATCATGCAGACTCCTAGACCAAGATTGAAAAAAACAAATCTTGGCCAAGATTCACATGTCGTTCAGACAGCCCAACCAGCAGTATATTCCATATCCACACCCTTGCTGTATTCACAAATGGTATTTGTAAGTCAATATATTAATTCATTAAATTTGAAGGCCTCATCATTTTATAACATATTCATTTCACATAGTTTTTAGTGAAATTGTATCAACTTATCAAATTTCTTCTTGCAGCCATTCCAACCACTGATATCACCCCCTCAAAGTGTCGTACCAGGTTGGATGTCAAATATCACCCAGTCCATTCCACAGGGTACTGTTGTTGCAGGTCCATATACTCCAACTTCTGGAATGACTTATCAAGCAGCTGGTTTTGAAATGGACAGTCAACTACATGGTTCTTCAATACGACCATTTTTCAATCGTATCAATGAACACCAATGAGCATGTGTATTTAGTAATGAAAAAACATAATGTGTGCACTGATTTGCAGTTATAAGTTATGTTTATTTGAGATTGTAATGACGTTTATAAGTTGTGTTTATTTCAAGCCACTGATGGCTTTTATGTTTGTAAATAGCTCGATTGTGTTAGTGCACTTAAATGATGAAAATCGATTGTGTTAGTAAACTTAAATGATGAAAATTGCCAAATTCATTTGCCCCAAGTATTTGTAAGAATAACACTTTCAGCAGATGTCAAAAAAAGTTAGATACTTGCCATCAAAACTTTCACAAACTTCAAACTACTACAAAATTCATTTTCACGTCCAAATTAACATTGAAATGACCAACTTTTTCGCCAGATACAACCCTTTCAAGTACCATTCAAATACATCGAAGTTTAGATAAAATCATCTAAAACTCTTTTCCTTTTACACATCTTTATGTTGAGTGAAATCTCCAAATCTTTCTCATCTGTTAGCTTGGCAAGAGTTTTCAGCATACGCGACAAATCATCGACCAGCTTACCTCCGTTTGTACTGCCACTAGGTTCACCGTGATCGTGCAATGGACATTTATTGTTTCGCTCATTTTTACACCATTTGAAATACTTGCAGTCGCGGGTACAGCAATGAAACAGTAGCCCTTTATGTTCATTGTTCTTTTCGACCTCCATCCATTTGATGCCCGCACCACAATTTGGAGATCTTATCTTTTTTGGGCATTCCGATAGCATATGTCCAACCTGTCTACAACTATGATAAATATTCTTTCTTGCCATCAGAGTTCTCTTAAAGGCAACAGCGAAACTGCAAATCAAAGGTAACATATGATAATCATACAAAGGCAACATAGAACATAAACCAAATCACATATATTGTCTATAGTTTTCTTTTTGGCATATATTCACATGCCTTCATACAAACATATTTGATATAGCCGTCAAAGGGTTGGACAAAGAGAATACGAGGAAAAGGGAACATATCGACCATCAATCAAAATGGTTTATGGAATCATTCAACTAAGGATATTGCCAATTGAAGGCTTATCTTATAGATTGATAAGCATGTTGAGTTCCATTGCTTTACAAATTGATATTAAAAGTGAATTGTACTAACATATATAGACTTCATCATCTTATTCATGTGGATTGCCCAAAAACAGAAAAATTCATAAATTCAAGCATCAATCAACACGGAAAAAAAAAACCTAAGTTGTGCATATGTGGATTAAACTTGGCACCTATGAATCATGTCATTAAAAACTTAAGCTTCCATTCGGCCCGAATTTCCGAACTGTTTAATTTTAGAGTTTGATAGCTTATAATTAATGGTTTATAAACAGTTTTTATCTGGAAAAATAATATCTCCCCCTATTTTACCAAGATACCTTTGGCATATCATTGACAAGGCAATTGTGCTAAACACCCCAAATTGAAGAAAAAACAAAATAAAGTGCATGAATCCCAATTTTCCAATATTAAATTCTCAATTTGGCAAAACTTTTGATAAATTTTTTTTAACAAATCTTGATAAAAGTTGGTAAAGTTGTGGTTTTTATAATGATCAATCAGGCAAATCACATTTTTCCCCTTTCACAGTAACAAGGGAATAATATACTGCTGCCAAGAAATGCTTCAGTTCGAGAGCAAACTAATCAGACCACACTGCCATGATGAATACAAATTAATCTCTAGTAACCAATCGGAGTTAATTATATGTAATTAACTAGAGTTACTATATAATGAATGACATGACTCCGACCATCACCATTACACCATTAAACCGAAAAATCGAAATCGCCCCAAGCAGGAAATGACCAGCAACAAACATGAAAGGAATGGATAGGTTACCAGGGCTGGGGAGGACGGCGACACCAAGGCTGAGGAGGATGACGACAGAACTGGCCAATTGATTTCCGTTTTGCCTCTTCGCGGACTGATTTCAATTTTGTACGATCGCGACTGGGGAGACCAGGGCTGGGGAGGACGGCGACAAATGCGTTCTTCGATGGCTGAAATCGATTGGAAGCGCAGTGACGACGTTCAATTGGTTGGTAGCCGATCGCGATTTTGGCGGTGTTGTGTGGGGGAGATTTGGGGAAAAAGGGGAATGGGGGAAATGTTGGAAATGGGGTTCTCATCATTTTGATTGGGCCGGGTCTTTTCTTCATTTGTTGGGTCAGGTCATTGCCATGTCAGCAATTTCAAATTGCTGTGAGTCTGACTGTGAAGTAAGACTGTAAGACCAGCATTTCTCCGAGTTGATAGACAAACTCTATGACGTCTAGTCTGTCGAGGCTTTAGATCATCACACACGTGTCAAGCAGCTAGCTATTAAACGGGCTCACACTCCACATCATCTCTTATTTGGCCTAGGTGATGTATCACTTCGCTAAAGTGCCATGTACACGCCGACCTCCTTCATTTAGGTGATGTATCACGTCTGCTCGAGGAAGAGATTTAGAGGGAATAGGCCTCTACCTCAATGGAATGCAACACCCACCTCACCACTCATCATCTTTTCTAAAAGATCCATTGTACAAAGAAATTTCCAAGATAAAATCTTCTACAAAAGATTGATGTGACGTCTCTACAACAAAAGGCTAAATGTCAAGTCGCTAATCTACTTGTAGGAAGCATTAAATACAGCCTACATACGAATTGATTTATGAACACCTAAGAGGAGACACTTCGGCCAATAGATGTGACTGTGTGTCTCCTTATCTAACAGTCTTCATTTCACCTCTACTATTATATATACTCACAATTAGCCCATGTTTGAGCCATATTAAAATGTTTATTATCATTCTTCTACTCATTTTCAACCACACATTTTTCAATAAAATAATATTTTTCATCACATCAATAACGTTTCCTTCTTTTTCAACCACATATTATCCATCAATCTACTGTTCCAAAATACATTCTTCCAAAATAATATGGCTCAAACACACTCTTAGTATCATTTTGAAGGTAATGCAACTCTACACATTCAATCATACATATTGCTCTATCTCTCTTGGTTAACACATAAATTTATCTGAGTGATACTACAAGTATATAATGGTCTACATAATTGCAAGTGGCATTGATCAACACCTTTAATTCAAATCTGACACTTTCACATCAACGACATGTTAGTTGTCACATCACATTACGTCATCCATTGTGTACATTTATTATGTACACTTAGCATTTTCCAAATTTATCTTGTGATTTACATTCCACTATATATCTGTGTGTTCCAACATCCCATATGCCGACACATCACCTCGACAAGGAAGCTCATTTAACATTTAACCTTTCATTGAAGGTCCACGTATTATATGAATATTCATACATAGACTTGAGGACTAATGTTATGCCTCAGCTACCGAGGCTCCAATCATCACACACGTGCCAGCAGTTAGCTATTAAATAGGCCCACGCTCCACATGGTCTCCTACCTAGCCGAAGTGATATATTACTTCACCTAAATGTTATATTACTTTACCGAGGTGATGTATCACTTAACAGAAGTTGTTTACTTTTGTTGATCTCATTCTTAATGTTTTAATTATAACAAATAAGATTAATATTATTTCTAACAATTGATTTTATGAGATGATATGTCAAAATCAATCAAGCGTTATCAAAATCCACACATTATATATTAGACTCAAAGTGAAGATCAAATGTAAAGTTAAGCATTCAAGTCAATTCACTCGAAACAAGAGTTTAAAAGATAAACATCAAGAAAAAGCAAGATCAAGACGAGAAATTTAAGAGGCAAACTTTGAAACAAGGTCAAAGACTAATGCCATGTTCTCTTTGATGTTTTCATGTCATTTTCTGTTTTCGATTTTTCAAAACAGTGAAAACGCGTTCTCTTGTCCGCTTTCAAAAAAAATGGCTTGAAAACTTAAAACGTCAAAAAAGACATTTTGAGTGTTTTCAACCTAAACCATGGGAAAATCTGAAAACACGAAAAACCACCACCCGCCACTGAAACCACCAGACCCCACTACCATTCTAACCCACTCACCTTCATCTTCAACCTTTTGTCATCACATGGCCACGGAGTTGCCGAAAATAGCCCCAATCACCACCCAAAATAGCGCTACCAGTCACGAATTTAGCCATATTTCCACTGTCGCCGGCCACCATTTCGATCGCGATACACCACCACTCCACTCTTCTCAATCAAGCGCATCCAGTACCACCATAGGACACCAGCAATTTTGTGCAAAATCGAGTGAGCTTGAAACTAGTTAATGAAAACTTGGAAATTAAAGTTAAATCATTAACTGCTAATCTTGATATATCTAATGCTCAACTTCAATCGTTTATGAGTTGTTCGTAGAAGCTGGACACTCTGCTTGGGATGAACAAGCCTGCGGGTGACATGCATGGTCTGTGTTATGTTCATAACTGTAATGCTACTGTGAGAACATCTAAGAGGAAGTTCCTGCTACGAACAAAGCTCGTGAGATTGTTTATTTGAAACTCAAAGGTAAGCATACCATAGGATCGAGAACTATCACATAGCGTAGGGTCAACCGTCCTACTCTTCTGCAACCTCCACCAAGCAGGTTTGGACAACGGTTCATTCCCACTTGCCACCAATGTGGTGCATTGTGACCATCAGACCTAGTTGTCGTAACCGTGCGATTAGAAACAAGAATCTGGATTTTACTAGCAATGTTGACTTTCTTACCAATCAGTCTGTCACTTAACTGAGATACATGGTTGATAAAAATTAATGAAATACATGGTTGAAAAATTATGAGTTCCATAAACTGTAATATTAAAATTAATTATTGATTTTGATTTAAATTAAAATTTAGATTTTAAATCTTACCAAATATGGGCTAAATTAGTAGTAATTCGAACTCGGAGATTTCACGATTTATTTAAACTCAATGATTTTACGTTTTAACTTTCTTCGGTATTCTAAAATATCGAGCAATTCAATTATATAGGCAAGTAGCATCTCTATCACTTTAACCTCATTATTTCCTTTTCAACTAAACATATCGAAGCAAGAAAAAATGGGGGCAGAATATGAAGAAATATTTTCGATTAATGAACAGGGTTTGCACATAAGATGCTATTTACGAGAAAAGCGATAAAAATACTTTATGCTAACATTCAAGGGGAGAAAAGAAAATTTATCATATATTTGAGCTCATTTTTAGGTCCTAAAATTATTCTAGTTTGACTTTCATCTATTGAGATCATACTTTTTTAATAAGTGATATTTCGCATGTCCTTTCTCACAAATATAAGGTTTGGAGTTGTTTTCACTAGAAAAAAAATGCCACATTACACACATGAGCCATTTATACACTTTACTCCATCTTGAACTTAACCGCGTATGTGGGATAGTTGTTTTGATATTACTCAACTTATGATTACATACTTGATTTGAACTGTTGAAGTGTCAGAGCATAATTTGACTTAATTTCATTTTTTTTAAAAAAAAAATTGGTGCTATTTTTCTAAAGTTTTTTTTGGTGCTGTTTCTGTCAATTGAAGATTTTTGGTACTATTTTTCTTAATTGCTTGAATTTGAAGTACTAATTTTGTCAATTAAAGTCTTTGATACTACTTTTCTTAATTTTTGAATTTGGAGTGTTATTTCTGTCAATTGCACTTTCGCAAGCACTCGCTTGAGCGACAGCAACAGAAGCCGCCTCGCTAACACTCGAGCAACATGCCGTCTTTTTGAATTTTAAAGCCATTTTCCCAAATTTTCACTTGATTTCTCATAAATTATCATTACCCACATCAAATTCGTGCCTAAACATCATTTTTCTCACATCAAATCATTGTGTTAAGTGGGTATTTCATCAAAACAACGAGATTCAAAGGTATTTTTCAAAAATTCTTTTATTTTGCCCATTTTTTCGATTTTCTTCATGATTTTTCATAGTTTTGGCCATTCTAGTGTGTGGGTTGTGATATTGCACTTCATGCTTAGCTCATGTGATATTTTATCAACATTTTACACGTTTTTGCACCTCTCATTACGATTTTTGGAGGTTTTTTGCATAATTTTGGATTTTTTTTTTTTGTGCATTGAGGTTTATTGGGATGATTGGAAGGGTTTGTGTGTTGCATGTGGTGGTGTTGTGCGTTGATTATGGTTGGGATGGTTGGATTGATGTTTTGGTGTAAAATTTTGTTTCGAGTGGCGGTTGTGTTGGTTGAAACAATTTAGTTGTTTGAGGTTTGTTGGTTGATGTTGGGTTGTTGATCCACGTGCGCGCTTATGTTGGTTGTACTCGGGTGTGTTTGTTTTGGCACAGCACGGTTACGTCACGTCCTTTCGTCAGACATCATGTCCTTACCTCTACACTTCACGGTACTTGTCATGTTTTCACGTCACTTACGTCTGGGCATCACTGTATGTCGTCATGCATTCACATTCGGGTAGTAGGCTCGGATGATTGGAGAGATCACGCAGCTCCCTGCTACAGTTGATAGACACACTGTCGAGCTTGCTACACTTCGGGGTGCTGTCGGATACGTTTAGCGTGAGTTTCGATGGATTCATCGCCACTGGGATGATGCCTCTGAGGAGATGACCGACTCTGACGATACTAATGATGCTATTGGTGCCTCTTAGTTCTGGGTTTCCCCTGTCATTGTGTGACAAAAGGGGGGTGTAGTTATATGTAGAGCAGTATCAGTTTTTGTTGATAGGGAGAGGGTAGATAGTAGTTTTTTTTTTTTTTTTTTTTTTTGCTCTTGGTGCTTACAACATAGTTATTAAACTTGGCTCGACCGGACAGTCGGGCCAAAAAACCGACGGCTTGGATCCTTGATCGGGCCGGGCATATTATTTTGATAAAAATGTGCTTGAGTGAGTCAAAATCGAGTTTTGATCGAGTTAACCGGTGATTTACCCGGCTCGGTTGACTAGTTTGATTGGATTTTAAAATTTTCTTACAAAATTTTTGGATACAAGGGAATTGAACATTTGATCTCTAAGAAAAAATAATGAATCATCACCACTAAAACTAAAGTAATTTAGTAATACTCGTGTGCAATCAAATTATATATATCTAATGATTCATTTATAGCTTTCATAAAAATATTCTTTTAAAAAACTTTGATCCAACCTTTTACATTATTTTATATACCTAAATAATTAGTGAAAAATAAATTAAAAAAATTTTATTTTGCCCATAAAAAAAATTTATACTTCATAATTTTTTGTAGGTTTTTATGCAATGACCATCCGGTTGAACCATCAGGTCACTGGTTGAACCACTAACCCATTGACTCGCTACATTATCCAGGTCGAGTCTGACAACTATGGCATATTATAAAAATCGGCCCAGCCCGGACGGTTGGGCCGGAAAATCAGCGGCCCGGACCCTTGACCGGGCCGAGCAGAGTAATTTTATAAAAATGTACTTGACTCGGTCAAAATCGGGTTATGACCAAGTTAACCGGCGATTTACCCAGCCCGATTGACCAGTTTAATTGAATTTTAAAATTCTCTTACTAAATTTTTGGGTCCAAGAGAATTGAACTTTGGACCTCTAAGAAAAAATAATGAATTCTTCACCACTTGAACCAAAGTATTTTAATAATATTTGTGTGCAATAACTTATATCTATCTAAAAAATCATTTATAGATTTTATAAAAATATTCTTTTAAAATACTTTGATCCGACCTTTTAAATAATTTTATAGATCTAAATAATTAGTGAAAAATAAAATTAAAAATTTTTCTTAATATTTTTTCGTAAGTTTTTATGCAATGACCCGCCGGTTGAACCACCGGGTTACCGATTTAACCACTAACCTATTGATCTGCCGCATTGTTCGGATTTATGTCTGGGTCAAGTTTGACAACTATGGGTTGAAGTTTATTTTACCAAGTTGATTTGATGAGAGATTCCTGAGAATATTATGAATATGACTTCTTCATTGAGATTCTTAATCACCTTCAGGCGTTCGATGGTCACGGTGGTTGATACGGCATCATTTACTGAAAAGAAGATCATCAAGTTTATTCCCGAGCATTCCCAATTCTCAGCTAGGGTAAAAATTTCTGTCAGGAATGCTTTTATGAAAGCTGATTACGCACAGGAGATGCTGTTGGATTGATTGTCCATGGATAGCAACAATAATTCTAATGGCTTGTTTGGTAGAGATTTTCATTTTGCTACAGTAAATCAATTCTCATTTTCAACCACACATTTTTTAATAAAGTAATATTTTCAATCACATCAATAATTTTTTCTTCTTTTTCAACCATACTTTTCTCATCATATTACTATTCAAAATCAATTTTTCCCCAAAAAATCCATATCAAACAAGTTATATAACTCTAATAATTCAACTACAGTTCTTATTTTGGAGCCAACGACCTGATCGACACAATTGATTTAAGCTCCAATCAATTAATTCCTGCATTGATCAACTCTAGATCGTTCAAGGCTAATTAATTAGTTCCGATTATAACGATTGAAACTACACTCTTAAATTAATTGAAATTATCAAAGCTTTTCAATAATTAATTCCTCTCGACACGTGGTTAACCTTTTGTCCTCATTAATCTTTAAAATAATTATAAGTGATCGTTTTAACCATTTAGTCACTTTTAATTATTTATAGTAAATATCACAAATTCTATTTTTCACTTATGCAATTTATTGTGATCGCATCACAAGAATGAATTTAAACTCTAGAGCCGAAATTAAATTGCATGTTAGAAAAATACTTGTGTTAACGATGCACCTATAAAAATAGATGACGGATTCCATATTACGAAATTATGTTAGTTAGTTTATACTAATTCCCAAAATAACGATGTATTGATTATATAATTAATCTCACTCTTTTTTACCTCAAAGAACTCAATTAATAATCCATGTTTAGAGTATCTCCAAAAGACTCTTTAAAAATAAGAAAAAAATATTTATATATTTTGGAACGGCCTATTTCGACGAGTGATAACTTTTGCTACGATTGGCCTTTTCGCACGCGGTTAGGATTGCAATAAACTAAGTCGTGAGTACTTCGAAACGGTATTAAGGATGCAATATTTCGATTTCGTTTGACATCTCATGATAAGCCCGAAAATTGAGATAAAAATAAGAAAAAAATATTTATATATTTTGGAACGACCTATTTCGACGAGTGGTAACTTTTGCAAAGGTTAACCGTTTCGCACGCGGTTAGGATTGCAATAAACTAAGTCGTGAGTACTTCGAAATGGTGTTAAGAATAAGAGATTTCGATTTCGTTTGACATCCCGTGATAAGTCCGAAAATTGAGATAAAAATAAGAACAAAAATGTTTATATAATTTGGAATAGCTTATTTCGACGAGTGGTAACTTTTGCTACGGTTAGCCGTTTCGCACGCGGTTAGGATTGCAATAAATTAGGCCGTGAGTACTTCGAAATGGTATTAAGGATGAAATATTTCGAATTCGTTTGACATCCCATGATAAGCCCGAAAATTGAAATAAAATAAGAAAAAAAATATTTATATATTTTGCAATGACCTATTTCGACGAGTGGTAACTTTTGCTACGGTTGGCCGTTTTGTACGCGGTTAGAATTGTAATAAATTAGGCTGTGAGTACTTCTAAATGGTATTAAGGACGTAATATTTCGACTTCGTTTAATATACACGTAATCATTTCGAAATTTGAGAATATATAAGGAAAAAGGGGAAGGGGGCGATGTTGGGTTGTGGCTGGGTGAGGTGGGTAAAAGGGGGTGGTTGTGGCTGTCAGGGGATAATGAATGTTGCAGTGCCAAATCAGATTTTTTGAAATTCGGTAGGATTTCTGTAATAAAATTCCGGTACCTATAGCATTATCCTTAATTCCACATGATTGTCACATTATTAAATGGTTATGTCCAATAATCTTTATTATTATTATCTTTATTTATCAAAGTCTAGACAAACTTTGACAAATACATTACAACCTTAATAAAATAAAGCATCCGACTTTATTTACAAATCCCGGACAATTATTTCTAATCACTTTATAAATTGAATATATTTGTGCTTAACAACTTAATTATAGTATCCGTGATCCTGGATCATTTTATTATTTTCTTAAATATTAAATTCATTTATAATAAAAATCAAGCAATCATAGATTAATGTTTATTTATACCAAATATACTGTCAAATGATACATTTGGGCATATACCTAGGGCTGGGCAAAATGTCCGAACCGAACCGAACCGAACCGGAATCGAACCGAACCGAACCGAGCGGGTTTTTTAAAATGAAATACCCGAACGGGTATCCGAATCGAGAACCGAATGGTTTGGTTCGGTTCTCGGTTCTCGACCAAGAACCGAAGAACCGAATAAGAACCGAACTTTTTTTTTTATATTGGATAAATTAATTTCTTTTATTTTTTCTAAACAAATTAATAATTTTTTTCTTATTAAATCTTATTAGTTGAACAATTTAGAGTTTATTTATATTGGTTAGTTGTGTTTTTTTCAATTTTTTCTTATATAGTTTCTTAATAGTTAGTATGGAAAGTCAACCAACTAATAATTATATTAAATAGTTGGTAAGTATTATCAATACTTTAAAATATTTTATATTTGTGACTTCTAATTTATATTTCACTTTTATGTAGATTTGAAGGTTTGAAGCAAATGAATTATTGATATGAATATCGAAGTTTTATTAGTAATATTTACTTTTTGGTAATTTGTATTTGACAACTTATTATTTATATGTTATTAAATTAGATTACGTTAATTTGTAAAAGTTAAGATTGAACTTGGTATTTGTATCTACTTTTTGTTATTAATATTGGTATCCACTTTAAGGTATATTTATGTAGTATTATTTTAAATGTTAAAAAATTTAATTATAGTACGGAACCGAACGGAACCGAATAGAACCGAACCGAACCGAACCGAACCGAAACCGAATGGTTCCAAAATTATATTTGGAACCGACGGGTCCATTTACTAAATACCCGAAAATTTTTGGAACCGAAAAAAACCGAACCGAACCGAACCGACCCGCGCCCACCCCTACATATACCCAACAATGCTAAATATTTTGATCGTTCATCGGCACCGCCTATTTGACTGTTCTTATGCTCTTATATGTAACTACATGAGGCTTTAAGCCTTAAATCATGCAGGAGTACGATAATTGCTAATGCTAGGGATTTTTGAGTGATAAGGGGAAAGCGATCGAACCAGAGGCAGATGTAGGAGAGGGCAGACCTCGGCTGATAAAGGAAGAACAATTGAACCAGAAAGGATGTAAGGGAGAGTAGACCTAGGCTATAGCCCACCCTGTCTCCAGCCCATACGCAATGGAATGTAATCAATAAAAGCTAATTCAACCCAACTGAAAGGTTGAATGTAAAAGAAAAATAGTCTATCCCAACCCAGCCCAACCAAACCAATTGCAGTCCCAACCCGTCCATTGTCCAATTATCTAAACTTGTTAAAGATTTCAAAATTTACATATTTATTTCATGCATATTCATGCTACACAAAAGGTATTTTAGTTCATGTATGTTTGACTAAGTTTAAAGAGTTCACTTATAATTAAATAAATAAACTTTATGATAATTGTTGACATACAAAAAGTATAGCCCCCAATTAAGTAGCCCAAGGAATGAAGCCCAATTGGGAAGTCCGGGATAAAGACTCAAATAGGACCACTGATGAATGCAATGGAGGCCCAAGAACAAAGTAGCGTCATCGCCCAAACTTGCAATACGCCCAGAATCTGAGCCAATGAAGTGCCTTACAGTCGCCCAGGACGAATGAGCCCATTCTCGTCCAAATCTTCGAATCGCCCAAGATCTTAGCAAACATGAGATATTATAGTTATCTAGAGCAGCAGTTATTGAAGCAGTTATTGAGCAATTTCATCACACCCCACGATCCAAAGATCCCAGTGATGGACGGTTGATTGACAGAGTAATGGCAATAGTTAAATGTGGCAGTTTCACGACAAATCAGCCATCATGAAGAAAGTGGAAATGTATAGAGCACTAAGCAGTTTTCAAGTAGTTGTTCACAAGAGAAATTATCAAAAGAGTATAAAAAGGAAGAGAAAACATAGAAGAAATGAGATCAAAAAACACTCTCAAACAGAGAATATGTAATTTCAATTTCTTAGTTTAACTTTAAAAATATTTCTTTCTAGTACTCGTCTGCTTGCGTCCCTTGGAGGCATTCTGTTTATTTCGATTGTAAATCTTCGCCAATAAAACACCCATTTTTGGGACTTTGTCTCAAGAGGTTTGTTCCTTACACAATCGTCTGAATCCTTTTTAATTGTTAGCGATAACCCGCGCAAAACAATTTTGCACGTCCAGTGGAATATTGGTGTTTGAGGATACAAAAAAGTAAAACAATATGCCTTATAAGTCTGATAAGGAACCAGCAAGTCAGGAAGTAGTCCAGTCTGTGATCGATCGATATGAGGAGCAGCAAACCTCTACACGAACAGAGGGACAGAATCAGAGCAGCCATAGTTGTTACTAACCAATGACAGAGTTGAGTCCTCGAACCATGCATGTGTTGCTTGGGGAACTCACACAGGACGTCGTTGAGCAGGTAAATTTATGAAATATTCATAATATGGAAAGATTTACCCAAAATAAGAATGCACATTATGACAACATGACCAAACAACTAAGTACATTAAACGAAATAATGAATAAATTAGTAGGCCGAATATGTCAACCAGTTGCGCCTATTGCAAACCACTTTCAAACTAGGACAATTGTAGAACATAATTCCCCAGTCCTAAGTCCGAATCAAGGGATAGAACCACCTTTTTGTCCATCTACTTCAAACCAAGGGGGCGGTGTAGTACCAAACTTGAACGGTGATAATGGTACGTCAAACTTAGAGGGTAACCCAAACATAAGAGATAATGTCCTAAACAATGGACAGAATACCCCACGTGTTAATGATGGAGTAAATACCCAGGTTAATAATAATAATGGCCTAAACAATGGCAATTTCGTTGCCAACCAAGGACCAAATGTTAGGCATCAAACAATTCAGCCAGTCAACCAACCTGTAGGAATTTCATATGATCCCAACGTCATATTGAGGAATCAAATTATAGAAATAGTAAAGGATCAAATGGCTATTGGGATGCATCATGTCATTAGGCCGACTTATACAAAGCCATATCCTAATTGGGTAGATCAAGCATATCTGTGGCCTAGATGGTACAAAGTGCCATAATTTTCATTATTCACTGGTTTAGGAGAAGTGTCCACTCTAGAATATATAGGGTGATTCACACTGCAAAGTGGTAAAGTGACTAACTATCATAAAATGAGGTTGTTCCCTAAGTCATTAACAAGAGTAGCCTTCTCCTGATTCATTAATTTGCCAGCGAATTCTGTTCAAACATGGCAACAGTTGGAACAGTTATTTCACGCTCAGTTTTATAAGACTGAGTCTGAAGTTACCTTAGTCGATTTGGCAAATCTACGTCAAATGCCAAATGAATGGGCAGAATGTTTTCTTCAAAAGTTCAAGACAGTAAAAAGTAAATGGTTTTGTACCTTTGCCCAAAAAAGAATTTGTCAAAATTGTTCAAAGTTGTTTAAACTTTGATTTGAAAAAGAAATTCCAAGACAGGGAATTTCTTGATCTTTTTCAACTTAGCGCGAACGTGATTAGGTATGAACGATTGATAAAAGAAGAAAAGCAAATGAAAAATTCTAGCAAGAGGACTTATATGAGGATCCAAATTTCGATGGCATACCATTAATGATGAATATGATGATCAAGCTGAAATATGTTTGGCCGAATTAATCAAAGAAAATGTGTATTCTTGTCCTATAATGACTAAACCTAGAGCGTCGGGCAAGGATGAGCCTGTAAAAGATGAAAACAAGGCTACAACGTTCTCATTTGATTTGACAAAAGCTGACTTTATATTTGAAAAATTGTATAAGGATAAGTAGATAAAATTGAGCGATAAGTATAAATTGCTAAGCCCTGAACAAATTAACGGGAAAAATATTGCAAGTGGCATAATGCATGGTCACATTTGACTAACAATTGCTTGGTCTTTCGTCATGTGTTACAGGATGCTATCGAATTAGAGCGAATCACATTCGAAGATAGAAAAAAATGGTAGTAGATGAAAATCCTTTCCCACAGCCATTTGGGGTGAATATGGTGATGATCGATTTTGAAAACAAGTTGCCAAGATTCAAATTGGTCATAGACGACGGAGAAGAAAACCATGGGCCACATCCCAATGTTTTTTAACGTATCAAAGGGAAGGAGCTTAGAAAGAATGAAGATATTTTGTGCGCAAGATGCAAAGGAGAAGTAAGTACGAAAACAGAGAAGCCAGGAGCCATGAAACATCACCATCGCCCTGATTTTATCCCAAACACTCAGCCTGTTAGAAGGGCGATGCACATCATTCTATAGAGGACCACCTTTTGAGAGGCTGTTCAGGCCAATAAATAATGTAAGGACATTCAGGCCGCAACCTTGTCAACCAAATGTGTGGCATTCATTTCAGTATAATGCAGGAAGAGTGATATCCTTCAATGAAACAACTAGAACTCAGCAAAGGTGTTTTCAACGGAATTATGGACAAATAATGAGGTAACAACAAGGATTGCCACGTCCTAAAGCGCCTAAAATACTTGAGGTGGCCAATCAAAATGTTCTTGAGGAGAGTGAAGAAATGGTACAGGTAAATCAATGGAAGAACTGCCAGAAAGTTCTTCTTGGAGATCAAAGTTTGAGTGAAGCAAAATGGATGAAGAAGATCTAGATCAGCCCCTTACTATCCAGTTCGATACGTTACCTCCCGTCATGGCTAATAACTACATACTAGCCAATGAGTTCAAAAACAAAGAGAAAGAAGAGGAAGAAAGTGAGGATAACGAAGGAGAAGCATGTGTGTTGGAATGTGAAAAAGGTCAAATGTCTAGAAGGGCATGCAATGAGGAAGAAGATGATGGTATGACTGATCTTAAAGAGGAAATTGATTTGGAAGCAGAAAGAAGAAATAGATGAGTATTGCGCAATACTCTATTTAAGCAACTACATCGAGAAGGTGTTCGTGATGTGGACTTGTTGGGGGAACTATCTGGGTGTTCTTTCGACTATTATGTATTGTACGGGACACCCAAGAGAAAGAGAAGAGTTTCTCGTTCTGAAAAGTATGGGTCACCTCTAAGAATATTGCCCCTCCTACAGGATGGGTAATTGAAGAAGAAGCATTAGAAAACAGTAAAAAGGAAATTCAGGAAACAGAAGCTCAATGCGACATACTGCACGTTGACCACCTATCACAAAAGGATAATTCAACAGAGAATAAGCAGGAAGTAGAAATAGATGCTGCCGAAAAATTTATTTTTAAGAGACCCGCCATGAAGTTAAATAAACACTTAAGGCCATTGTACGTGAGGCTTTAGTTAACGGTATACCTGTGGCGAAAGTACTCATTGATAATGGAGCAGCTATAAACACCATTCCGTCCAGAATGATGAGAAAGTCTACAAAGACAGAAAGTAAAATGATTCAAACAGAATTCATTCTCACAAGTTTCAATGGAGAAGCGACTTCGGCTAAAAGGGTTATGCCATTGGACATAACCGTAGGAACAACTACTAAGACCACAGTCTTCTTTGTAATAGATGGTCCTACTAGTTACAATATACTACTTGAAAGGGATTGAATCTATGGGAGTTGTTCACGAAAATATGTTTCGAATAAAATCACCGCAAGTGTACGGTTCGTTGACAAGTAATAAAGTGGAAATCCTAGAATTTCGAGTATCGTTCCCACGAGGATTGATTTAATTTGAGTTCTATTATTGCGACCTTAACCGAATCTATTAAACTCAATATGATTATTTTTGTGACTTTATGATGAAACTATGACTAATCTATAAATTAAACTAAAATTATGAATCAACTGCAAAAGTAATGTTTAAATGCAAAAGTTTGAAGAAATCAATGTATGAAAAGCGTACTAGGATCCCGAATCACCAAGCAAAGTTCACTCTTAACTCCTATTTCACAATTTGACAACACGATGAATCGTTTGAAGAATCAATGTTTCTAACCTATCCAACAATCTCTTTCGAGTAGAATTGAACCTATCCTAGTATACCATTTGACTATATTTCTATGACAAATGCAATATATAAGAATGCATGTAGTTTTGTAAACACTTAGAGATTCACGTAATGCATATCGGTATATTTCTATCCTCTATGAACAAAACGACGATTTATACCTTGTTGAATTTATTTCCCTTCTTTCGAATGCATGAAATAAATCACCTAAACTCACACAATTATCGTGCACTATAATCACGGAGACAAGAAGCGTATATAAATCATTCAAAACCATCAAACGTGTTTAATTATCAAATTGCAAAATAGAAATAAGAGATCACAATGCGAAATTCATCGTTCACCTAGTACATAAAAAGTCTAGCCTAACATGGATAAAAGAAAAGAATAATAAAAATAATGAAGAGAAGACATCACCAAAAAACTAAGAATTAGGGTTGAAATCTTGAATCTTCAATGGAATCCCTTGTTCTTGCCCTCTTCCTTGCTCTTCGATGGTGTTTTTCTCTCCAAGAATGCGTAGCCCCCTTTTCTGGACGAGATTAGGGTTATAAAGAAGTCCTAGATACTTTACCATAAGTGTTTGATTCAAATAAGGAAACCCGAAAATTCGCGCCAGATTTGTTCCATGCGACTGCATGGTATAAACCCATGCGACAGCATGGTTATACAAAATTTTTACTGTTCAACTCCTGTAGATGCTTGCGCGACTGCATGGACTTTCTACCATGCGACAGCATGGTAGAAATTATTTTTCCTTTTTTTCACTTTGGTCCCCAAGTTTGTTTCATCCACTTTTTGGCCTTGTTTCCTTCTCCTTCTTCTTCTAACATCCCATGATATCACAATGTGTTACTTAGCTCAATTCCATGCTTGATTCACCATTCGGGTCATCTTTTGACTAATTGCATTTTGGTCCTCGGAGTTTCATATCCTTCCACTTTGGTCCTTTTTCATTCATTTTCTCATACTTTTCATTCCATCCATCAATGTAATCCTATAAGCACAAATTATATCGAATTAAGCCACATTTCAACATATATATCAACAATTTTCCATATTTTGTGACCTAAATAAGTGTGCAAAACACACTTATCAAATCCCCCAAACTTGAACTATTGTTTGTCCTCAAACAAGATGGTGACTTAACTCTACACAAAACATGGTTTAATAGCCTACCGTGTCTCAGGATCAGAATTCAGTAATCAACAAAATGAACAGTTTCAATAGTGCAAAATCAAATCGACCTCCACCTATCATATGCAAACTTGATGTGTAAGTGTGTGCATACTTATGTAAAACATACCAAACTGATGATGGTTGCAAATCCCGACCTACAGTAGTCAAATTTTTCCTTTCTTCACTCGAGAGATTCACACCCCCAAACTTACTCTTTTCGCTCAAAGATCCCGGAGTGTGTGCTAGAATAGAGTTTTTGATTTACTTAAATCCTTACCCTCTCTTAGTTTGAATAAATTTCGCAGTCACAAGTTCACACTTCAACAAGTAGGGATTCTCCTATTTCTTTGATTGTTTCAACCGTTAAGACTAGACTCAGTTACTTGTTTCGTATCAGAGATGTGATTCTATCAACAGGATGTCTGGAGTTAATCAATGCATTTCATACATAGGAGCATGTATATTATTCTTCAATAGATAGATTTTTTTTTTCGGAGCTAACATCTTCCATTTGCTTTCTATATAACCCTTGTAGCGAGTTTTAGGTCGATGACTCCCAAGTCAGATGACCATAGGGCACCAGGTTTTTAAACCCTTGCAGGCTTAATCATTCGAGTTATACAGGCTCGAACAGATGTCTTATTTATTCGATGATTAGTGCAATGCCCCTTTTCTTTAGACATCCAATTTCTAGAACTAACCTCTAACTTGAAACTTTTACCTCGTTTCTGTCTCATTAGCTTAATCCAATCCACACAACACAATTTTCACGCATGGAATCCCTACTCATCTCAATGTTCCCCTATAATAGCTAAATCATTTCCAAACTTCTAAAATGATGGTTTATCGATAAGTGCAATAGAGGTGTTCGAGGTTGACCTATCATGTTCAACTCTACTATGATTCATATATCCCATCATTAGCTAGCATGCCGAACACAAGTATTGTGCGCAAAAAGAATGTCAAGTCTCTACATAGACAAGTATCGATCAATTTAACATGCAAAATTTTCACAATTCATAGCTATACTGCTTCCAATATTTTCATCATTGTCGGCAAGGCCACTAAACCCACACAAGCACACAGAATTCTAAGCATGCTAAAACCAATTTTTTTTTTATAAATCAACAGGCACACAAAAGCAAGAAATTGTAGCATCGATGAAAGCTGAAAAGTGTTGTAGGCATTTCCCTTAGAGTGTTGTACAAATTCTACCACCCCCAAACTTATACAAACATTCCCCTCAATGTGCATATGATAAGATTAGGAACATAAGTTGAAGGACAACGAAGAGAACGCAAAAGAAGGGTTTAGGCTACTCCCTGATCAAAAAGGAGGTGGAGGTGGGGATGGAGAACTGGGCCCCGCAATGCTATCATCTGGTGGCGGATCTATTCGTCCAAGGAGCTGCCGCATCATTCCAGATTGCTCCTGAAGTAAAGCGGCCTGCCCCCGAATCAAACCCAAATTCTCCTGAAGGAAATCCGACTGCCTTCTCACTTCAGTCTCAAGTCTGCCCAAGCGATCCCATGTCTCATCTGCTCGAAGCTGTAGACCATCTACCCGTCCTGCATATAAGCTCAAACGCCCATTCATCATCTCGAAAGCCAGCCGGAAGCGAGGGACTCTCTATTGGAATTAGAACAAAAAGTACGGGTAGTGTGCATGTCGGTCTGCACTTGCTCCATGCCTGTGCTCAACGCTTCAAATGTTCGCTGCAAGCTCTGAATGTCTCTTCTGTAGCCTGTCAGTGTAGCAAACATCTGCCGCAGTATCTGTGTGTCGACTCCAACAGGTGGTGGCGGTGCGTCCGCTGGAGGTATATCCATATCTGCAGCCGCCTCACCCTGTTCAGCTGGTTGCTGACCAATACTAGCCCTCTCTTGGGCCTCTCAGTGCTTTATCCGTGCTCTATCCTGAGCGTCCAAAGTGCTGCGTTTGATGAATGGGCTCGGTTTGACTGGCATTTCCCCTGGCAGGATAGCAATGCCCGAGCGCTTGCAAATGCCACTAATGAGGCTCGGGAATATCAGTGAATTTCGACGATCTCCCAAAACTCCCAAGGCATGGATTTGTTCATAGATTAGAGTGGCGAGATCGACCTTTTGGCCCCTAGCCAAGTGATAAAGAAGACCAGCTCTCGGATCGGGGAATGTGGAACGGTGTGAGGTTGGCTCAATGTTATGGCAAATGAAAAGCCATAGAATGGCTATGGACGGTGTGAGTTCAATCTGATACCATTCCTCTGTTTGTAGGGGCCAAGCAGCTTCACGTCCCAGCAAAACCTCCGCGACTTCAGGCCATGGGAAATCAATAAGAATTGGGATGATATTATCCCAAGTAAGCTGATAAAAGTCGTGAATGATTTCTGGTGTAAACATCAACCACTTGCCTCGTATCCATGTTTGGTGGTGATGGTCGGATCCTGACGTGTCTATCTCACTATTGAAATTTGCGTAGAATTCTCGAACTAGACCATCATAGACTGGGTGCGGTCGCTCCACCACTTTTTCCCAACCACAATTGTGTACCAAAGTGAGCAATTCAAAACCTGGGAAATCCTCAAGTTTAACCGGCCGCTCTTGAAGTAGCTTCCATTGAGAGACAACCTCGGCGTATTTGAGTCGAGCCCCGAGACCTAGAAAACGCCACATATGTTCATCAGGT
The DNA here is from genome assembly GCA_035079005.1 of Fraxinus americana. Lineage (NCBI taxonomy): Eukaryota > Viridiplantae > Streptophyta > Magnoliopsida > Lamiales > Oleaceae > Fraxinus > Fraxinus americana. The sequence goes on along the minus strand of CM068717.1, from coordinate 34,052,748 downwards.
GTTTGGGTACGGGTCATGTCGAAAGTAGAGCCAACCTTTTCTTTCCCTTTCAAAGTACGTTTTGGTGGCATCCTGTAAGAGAGACAGAGGAAAGTAGTTACAAGAGGAAGAATTAGGCGAGTGGCAACCATGAACATTATAGGCCGCATAAAGTACTCCAAACATGCTCCAACATGTGAAAAACCAATGGTGGTGTGTAGAAGTGGATATAGGAGTCTAAACATATGATGGTTTAACCAGAGTTGGGCTCAATGTAGGCAAATTGTGAAACATGTGCCATGGTGGACGAGTCCAAGTCACCCGCGGACACCGTCCAGAAAAATTGAAATTTCCCCAGGCATCCTCTGGGCATATGAAAGTATGCAAGGTAGACTAGCACATGTCAAAAATGCATTCAGTTTGGACGTCAGTAGGGTAGGGAAAATGATGAGCAAAGTAGGTGCCGTGAAGTGACACATCCTAGCCATATGTGCAGTCGTGCCTCCTAAATGTCATAACTGAATGTAGGTGACGTCCACTATGCCATTGATATTGGATTTCAGCACATCATGCAATCCCACACATATAGTAACTAGGCAAAGTCCAAAAATCATGAAAAATGCAAAGAAAAGACACTTAGCCATTTTATCAAACACATTGTATGCATTGTGACTTCATTGAAGAATAGCACCATTTTGGAGAGGAAAAAATCAATCAAAATGCACACAACTCAATCCATTCACAACTCCAAAACTACCTAATCCCATCTCCTCAGGTAAATATGTCAAGATCACATGATGGAGAAAAGCAAAACAAAAAATAAAAATGAAAAGAAGGGTAGAAAATCGGCCTACCTCGGAATTGGAGTTGGAAAGTGAGTGAAAATGGAGACCTAGGTGAAAATGGTAGGGATGTGTGCCCTTGGCCGTGTGTGGGGGTCGTGTGGGCGTGGGTCGGTGGTGTAGTGGTCGTGGGGGTGTGTGGGATTGTGATGAAGTGTGAGTGTGTTGGGTTGAAAAACAAAGAAAATAAAAAAAACGGGGGGGGGGGGGAATTGTGCAATGCGTCCGCATGGTACAATTCCATGCGGTCGCATGGAAGGATAAGTCAGGGCCAAAATTGGCCCTGACTTGGCCTGTGCGATCGCATGGCTGATAAGGCCATGCGATCGCATGGGCTTATCAGCAGGCCCAAAATTTTTTTTTTTTCTCTTTTTATCATGGCTCATGCTAAATGATGTCAAATCAGTGGTTCCGGGTAATTAAACATGAAGGTACCGTGAAGTTCATTCAAACATGCAAAATTCATATTTTCTTGGTCTTTTAGTTGAATCCCGAGGCTTTACTACCCCTCTACTTCGCAAAACATAATCCAAATCACTGTGTGTGCATTTTAAAACATGGATCTTATTTCAAAATCACATTGAACTTGAAAACATATGTGAATTCCGAAACACTCGAATGTGACCGTTTTGCCCCAAAAAATGTGAATTTTCCACCAAAATGCATAAACGACCAATGAACATCCTCAAATCGATTTTCAACAATTGATAAACTGCATGAGATCAAATGAGTACTCTGAAGTGCTTCTAGGGTTGATGATTAGCTAAACATGCTCAAAATGGAGGAAAACAAGGAAAAATCCAATGTTTCACCAAAAACCTCTTTTCATCTCACATTGCCAAGATAATATTCCAAAGTGCTTGCTAGACCATGGTAACACATCCAAAACCAAAATCACCCATGAAAACACATGCTGGACTGAAAAACTCAGAAAATGATAATTAAGCCTAGATATGCGTGAGTTCTAGTTTCAAGCACCCAAAAAATTGATTCCATCACCACGAAAAGACATGTACACCACAATTAGAACTAAGAGGAATTACTCATGAGTGCTATGTGAACGGATAAGATAACGATGACCTAGAACGACGTGAGCAAAAAGCAAAGAAAATGAAACTAAACAAAATAAAAACAAAAAGAACATAATAAATAAAAGGGAAGAAACGATGGGTTGCCTCCCATCCAGCGCTAGGTTATAGTCGATAGCTCGACTGTACCGTATGGAGATCATTCCGGTGTCTGAAGGTGAACGGTTGATTTGTTTTTCGAGAAATTCCCGCTCCAATAGTGCTTTAAGCGTTGCCCGTTGACTTTGAATGTCCATTTGCTCTCATGTGTGATTTCAACAGCTCCATGCGGGAACACCTGTGTGATAGTATACGGGCCAGACCACCTGGATCTTAACTTTCCCGGAAAAAGCTTTAAGCGAGAATTGAATAACAGAACCTGCTGCCCCACTATGAACTCTCTTCTCTGAATATGCAGATCATGAAATTTCTTGGTACGCTCCTTGTATATTTTTGCATTCTCATAAGCTTCCTAGCGAAATTCATCCATTTCATTCAACTGAAGTAACCGATGTTCACCAGCTGCCTGCAAATCCATATTCAACCTGCGAAGTACCCAATAAGCCCGATGTTCCAACTCAACTGGCAAGTGACATGCTTTCCCAAACACCAGACGGTATGGTGACATGCCGATAGGTGTCTTGAATGCTGTTCGGTAAGCCCATAGTGCATCATCCAATTTCTTAGACCAGTCTTTCCTTGATGAATTCACTGTGACTCAAGTATTCTTTTCAACTCTCTGTTAGAGATTTCAACTTACCCACTGGTTTGAGGATGATATGGGGTTGCTATGCGATGTTTGACTCCATACTTACTCAACAACTGCTCAAACTGGCGATTACAAAGATGTTTCCCTCCGTCACTGATGATAGCTCTCGGTGTTCCATAACGAGTAAAAACATGCTTCTTTAGAAATCCAATCACCACTTTTGCATCATTAGTTGGTAAAGCTACTGCTTCGACCCACTTGGAGACATAGTCAACAGCAACAAGTATATATTGATTTGAGAATGATGGTGGGAATGGTCCCATGAAGTCAATTCCCCAAACGTCAAATAGCTCTACTTCTAGGATACTTGTTAAAGGCATTTCATGCTTTCTCGAGATATTCCCTGTGCGTTGACACCGATCACATCTCTTCATAAATTCAAAGGTATCCCTGAACAATGTAGGCCAATAAAATCCGGACTGTAAGACCTTAGCTGCTGTCCTAGAGGCCCCAAAATGTCCCGCATATGCTGAGGAATGGCAATGCTCTAGAATCTGATGTACTTCCTCTTCAGGCACGCATCGTCGAATAATCTGATCTGCACCACGCCTATAGAGAATGGGGTCTTCCTAGAAGTAGTATTTCAAATCTGCAAAGAACTTCTTCCTCTGGTGATTAGAATATTCCGGTGGATGAATGGATTTGGCCAAGTAGTTAACAATATCTGCATACCAAGGTGCAGTCTCCACACTGAGGATTTGTTCATCTGGAAAAATCTCATTTATTTCTACTGACTTATCTGGTTGACCAAGCTCTAATCGAGATAGATGATCCGCTACAACGTTCTCACTACCCTTTTTATCCCTGATTTCAATATCAAACTCTTGCAACAGTAATACCCAGCGAATCAATCTTGGCTTTGCATCTTTCTTCGTCATCAGATACCTCAGTGCCGCATGATCAGTGTAAACCATTACCTTTGATCCAACCAAGTAAGGGCAAAACTTATCAAATGCATACACAACTGCCAATAATTCCTTCTCTGTGGTTGCATAATTCAGCTGTGCATCATTTAAAGTTTTGTTGGCGTAGTAAATCATATAGAAAATTTTGTTTCTTCGTTGCCCCAAAACTACTCCCACAGCATAATCACTGGCATCACACATCAATTCAAACGGTAACTCCCAATCCGGTGCAACTACTACTGGAGCTGAGATGAGCTTTTCTTTGAGAGTGTGGAAAGCTGTTAAACACCCATCATCGAAGTCAAAGGGATTGTCTTTCATCAATAAGTTGCAAAGTGGCTTAGTTATCTTCGCGAAGTTCTTGATGAACCGTCTGTAAAACCCGGCATGACCTAGAAAGCTGCGAACACCTTTAACAGAAGTAGGTGGTGGTAATTTTTCAATGACTTGAATTTTTGCCCTATCCACTTCTATTCCTTTTGTTGAAACTCGATGCCCCAAAACTATGCCCTCTTGCACCATGAAGTGACATTTTTCCCAGTTCAATACCAGATTCGTTTCCCTACATCTTTCCAAAACCAAGTTCAGATGCTTCAAACACTCATCAAATGAAGATCCAAATACAGAAAAATCATTCATGAAGATCTCTATGAATCTCTCAACCATATCGGAAAATATAGCCATCATGCATCGCTGAAACGTGGCTGGAGCATTACATAAACCAAAAGGCATCCTACGGTAAGCAAAAGTACCATAAGGACATGTGAATGTGGTCTTCTCCTGGTCCTCTGGTGCTACTGGAATCTGATTGTAACCGGAGTATCCATCAAGAAAGCAGTAGTGTGAATGTCCTGCCAACCTCTCCAACATTTGATCGATGAAGGGGAGAGGAAAATGATCCTTCCTAGTAGCTGTATTGAGTTTGCGGTAGTCAATGCAAACCCTCCAACCTGTAACTGTTCTGGTTGGAATAAGCTCATTCTTCTCATTAGGGACAACTGTGATTCCCCCCTTCTTTGACACTACTTGAACTGGACTGATCCATGCACTATCAGATATGGGATATATGATTCCCGCATCCAAAAGCTTCAATACTTCAGCCCGAACCACTTCCTTCATATTTGGATTCAACCTCCGCTGACTCTCCACACTGGGACGAAAATTCTCCTCCATGAGGATCTTACGCATACACAACGAATGGCTGATCCCTTTGATATCTGCAATGGTCCATCCTATGGCTATTTTGTGTTCTCTGAGTACCCGAAGTAGTTTTTCTTCCTCCACCTCACTGATTGAGTTCGATATAATCACTGGAAGAGTGCAAGAATCTCCAAGATAAGCATATCTGAGGTGTGGTGGTAGCTGCTTTAGTTCTAACTTAGGTGGCTGCTGAATCGAAGGAATATGTTTCTTGCTTTCTGTTCCAAGTTCTTCAAAATTTGGGAGTGTTGTTTTCGAAAATATGGTGGGTTGGTCTCCATAAACCGTGCACAAGTTTCAATCTCAAGTGAATCAGAATTGATTGATTGAGAATGAGCAATGCACGCCTCATATGCATCCGAATGATGTTGAAGTAGAAAAGTATCATTCACCACCTTATCAATAACATCGATTTTAAAACAGCTATCTACCTCTGAAGGAAATTTCATAGCTTTGAAAACGTTGAAGGATACCTGTTCTTCGCCCAGTCTCAAAATCAACTGCCCCTCTGAACATCGATCAATGCCCTTCCTATGGCCAAAAATGGTCTGCCTAGAATTAGTGGAACGTCTTTGTCTTCCTCCATATCCAAAATGAGGAAATCAGCAGGAAATATGAATTTTTCCACCTTGATGAGCACGTCCTCAATGATTCCTCTTGGGTGTGTCAACGATCTGTCAGCCAGTTGCAATGTAACTGTTGTTGCTTTAGCCTCTCCTAATCCAAGTTTCCTGAAAACAGATAAAGGCATTAAATTAATACCGGCACCAAGATCACATAATGCTTTATCAAAGTAAATTTCGCCAATGGTACAAGGCACAGTAAAACTCCATAGATCCTTCAGTTTTGGTGGAAGTTTGTTCTGAATTCTGGCACTGACTTCTTCAGTCAACATTACAGTCTCGTGATCTTCCAACTTGCGTTTGTTTGATAAAATATCCTTCAAGAACTTCGCGTAGCTCGGTATTTGGAAGAGTGCATCAGCCAATGGGATGTTTATATGGAGCTTTCTGAACACTTCAAGGAACTTTTTGTATTGCTGCTCCATTCGTGGCTTTCTCAACCGTTGTGGAAATGGAATGGGTGGTTCATAAGGATTCACTGAGTTATCTGGAACTTGATGTGGTACTGCTGGTCTCTCCTTCACTGGTATCTGCTCGGTGCTATCGGTCTCCTCTTCAGTCTCCTTCTCCGGTGGGTCCACTATCTCTTTGTCTACTCCTGGCCTTTTCACAAGTATCTCATGTAGCTGAACTCCACTTCTTATAGTAATGGCCTGATCATGCCCCCTAGGATTCACTTCTGTATTGCTCGGTAAAGTGCCAGGCACTTGTCCTGTCATAGATAAAGCTATTTGTCCCATCTGAGTCTCCAGATTTTTAATAGCTGCACCTTGGTTCTGAAAGTTTGTTTCAGTCTTCCTCATGAACTGATTCGTGGTTTCCATGTATTTATCGATCTTTTCCATGAGCCTTGCAAACATGTCTTCCAACTGAGGTTTTCTCTCCTGTTGAAACTGCCCCTGAGCCCGAGTATGATTCTGATTGTGATTCTGATTACCACCCCAAGAGAAATTGGGGTGATTTCTCCATCCGGGATTGTATGTCTCAGAATGAGGATTGTTCTGCTGACGTTGACCCCATTGAGCGAAATCCACCTATTCCACCCGTTGTGTAACAATGGGACATTCAGCTGTACCATGCTCTGCTCCACATTCTTCACAACTGGGCTTCTTCACTTGTGCTGAATTCACGGTCTATGTTATACCCTCTATCTTGTGAAACAAGGAGTCAATCTTTGCGGATAATGCCGAATAGGTATCTACCTCATACACTCCAACTGCTTTCTTTGCACCCACTCTATCTGTAGACCACATGGCTGAGGTACTATCCATTCTCTCAAACAACTCCCAAGCTTCCTCGACTGACCTGGTGGTTAAGGAACCATTCGATGACGAATCTACCATGCTTCTGAAAGTTGGTGTTAGTCCCCAATAGAAGTATCTGATTTGTTCTTTCTTGTCGTATCCATGTTGAGGACACTTCCTTAGCATGCCCTTGAACCTACTCCACGCTTCATCAAGTGATTCAGTTTCATGTTGGCTAAAAACTGATATGTCATGCCTCAATCTCGCTACTTTAGCCGGTGAGAAATATTTGGTGCAGAATTTCTGAGCCAAGTCATTCCAAGTAGTTATGCTCGCCACCGGGAGTGAATCGAGCCACTCAAGTGCTTTATCCCGAAGAGTTAGCGGAAACAACCTTAGTCTGATTGCATCTTCTGATATCCCAGGGTATTTGAAGTGTTGACACATATCCAAGAAACGGGATATATGTGTATGTGGATTCTCGTTGGCTGTTCCGTAAAATTGATGTCCATTCTGAAAGAGTTGGATGATATTTGTCTTCAGTTGAAAGTTCGGCTGTCCAAATGCTGGGTAAACGATGCTGGACTGGCTTTGAACAACGTACGGTGCTAGGAAATCCCCAAGTATAGCATTCCCATCATCCTGAGCTTCAGCATTGGCTGGCACTGCATGACCTATCCTCGGTTCCAGTTGTTGTTCAGCCATTTCGATTTGTCCTTGATTGACCTGATGTGCTACTCTTGCTTCTCTCTGTCTGCGATGAAAAGTTCGTTCAATTTCCAAATCAACTTGAAATAAACCACAGCTGATTGATCTTCGCATGCAATACCTGAAAAGGCAAAAACAGTAGCAGCACTTAGCTCAGCCTAAGTAATTGAACGAAAAATAAAATAAAATAAAACTAAATAAAACAAGTTCGAATTAGTGTCTAGATAACAAAAATCAAATTAATACTCAATCCCCGGCAACAGCGCCAAAAACTTGTTCACGAAAATATGTTTCGAATAAAATCACCGCAAGTGTACGGTTCGTTGACAAGTAATAAAGTGGAAATCCTAGAATTTCGAGTATCGTTCCCACGAGGATTGATTTAATTTGAGTTCTATTATTGCGACCTTAACCGAATCTATTAAACTCAATATGATTATTTTTGTGACTTTATGATGAAACTATGAATAATCTATAAATTAAACTAAAATTATGAATCGACTGCAAAAGTAATGTTTAAATGCAAAATTTTGAAGAAATCAATGTATGAAAAGCGTACTAGGATCCCGAATCACCAAGCAAAGTTCACTCTTAACTCCTATTTCACAATTTGACAACACGATGAATCGTTTGAAGAATCAATGTTTCTAACCTATCCAACAATCTCTTTCGAGTAGAATTGAACATATCCTAGTATACCATTTGACTATATTTCTATGACAAATGCAATATATAAGAATGCATGTAGTTTTGTAAACACTTAGAGATTCACGTAATACATATCGGTATATTTCTATCCTCTATGAACAAAACGACGATTTATACCTTGTTGAATTTATTTCCCTTCTTTCGAATGCATGAAATAAATCACATAAACTCACACAATTATCGTGCACTATAATCACGGAGACAAGAAGCGTATATAAATCATTCAAAACCATCAAACGTGTTTAATTATCAAATTGCAAAATAGAAATAAGAGATCACAATGCGAAATTCATCATTCACCTAGTACATAAAAATTCTAGCCTAACATGGATAAAAGAAAAGAATAATAAAAATAATGAAGAGAAGACATCACCAAAAAACTAAGAATTAGGGTTGAAATCTTGAATCTTCAATGGAATCCCTTGTTCTTGCCCTCTTCCTTGCTCTTCGATGGTGTTTTTCTCTCCAAGAATGTGTAGCCCCCTTTTTTGGACGAGATTAGGGTTATAAAGAAGTCCTAGATACTTTACCATAAGTGTTTGATTCAAATAAGGAAACCCGAAAATTCGCGCCAGATTTGTTCCATGCGACTGCATGGTATAAACCCATGCGACAGCATGGTTATACAAAATTTTTACTGTTCAACTCCTGTAGATGCTTGCGCGACTGCATGGACTTTCTACCATGCGACAGCATGGTAGAAATTATTTTTCCTTTTTTTTCACTTTGGTCCCCAAGTTTGTTTCATCCACTTTTTGGCCTTGTTTCCTTCTCCTTCTTCTTCTAACATCCCATGATATCACAATGTGTTACTTAACTCAATTCCATGCTTGATTCACCATTCGGGTCATCTTTTGACTAATTGCATTTTGGTCCTCGGAGTTTCATATCCTTCCACTTTGGTCCTTTTTCATTCATTTTCTCATACTTTTCATTCCATCCATCAATGTAATCCTATAAGCACAAATTATATCGAATTAAGCCACATTTGAACATATATATCAACAATTTTCCATGTTTTGTGACCTAAATAAGTGTGCAAAACACACTTATCAGGAGCCACTGTATACCTTCATCGCACCACCAATGGTTGGTTTTCTGGAATGACAAGGGCGAAGCAGAAGTGGCGCATACAGATCACAGACCCTTTGTGGCAGAAGCAAATTCTGTGGAAATGTTCACGTACGAAGGAAATCATAGACCCGTCGAGTAGTCCAAGATGGAAAAGAAACTCAAATTGTTGCACAGAGCGAAGGGCCGTTTTTAGTGGATGCACTCACTGAAATGTTTAGTCAAATGAGGCTAAACATAGAGGCCCTAGAAGAGCTAGTAATTAGCAAAAAGGTAGTCAAAGAGTTTTAAATGAGTTATATGCAATAAGGGCAAATGACCAATATTCAGGACTTCAAAGTCAAGTTAATGACTTTCAATAAAGAATGTAAGGACAAGACAAAAGAAGAAGCGGCTTTAAAAGCGTTGGGAAACAAATTGGCGGTGTTGGAGATGGAACAGAATATTGGCCGAGAAGTCAACAAGGTGGATTGTTTAGAGTAGGAAATGCCTATAAGGAATATAGACGATGAAGTAATGAGGATAACCAGCTTGGATACGCTCAAGCACAGGACCCTCTGATCAAAGTGAATATTGGTGATGAAGGAGAATATCGCCCAACATTTGTCAGTCAGATGCTCGATCAAGAGGTTAGTGATAAGTTAATTGATTTATTAAAAGAGTATAAGGATTGTTTTGCTTGGAAATATGAACATATACCTGATTTAGATATAAATTTGGGGGAATAAAGATTGCCTACTAGGCCAAATTTTAAGCCACACAAGCAACCTCCTAGACGTTTTGCCCCTAACGTACTTCCCTAAATTAAGAAAGAAATAGAGTGATTGTTAAAAGTAGGTTTTATTAGAATGGCCAGATATGTTGAGTGGTTATCCAATATCGTGCCGTACTGAAAAAGAATGGTAAAATAAGGGTTTGCATAGATTTTAGAAACTTAAACCTAGTCACGCCCAAAGATGAGTATCCAATGCCTACGGTATATTCTTTAGTAGACTCGACAGCCGGACACGTAATATATTCCTTTACGGATGGTTATTCAGGATATAATCAAATTTACATAGCTAAGGAAGACATACATAAAATTGCCTTTCGATGCCCTGGATGTTTTGAATTGGTAGTTATGCCTTTCGATCTGAAAAATGCAGGGGCGACCTATCAAAGGGCAATGAACTTGATTTTTCATGATATGATAGGCAAGTTTGTTGAAGTGTATGTAGATGATATAGTGGTCAAATCCGTTAAAGAAGAAGATCATTTTGAACAATTAAGATATTCATTTGAACGAATGAGGCAATATAAACTAAAATTGAATCCTTTGAAATGTGCATTTGGCATTAATGCAGGAAACTTCCTTGGTTTTCTAGTGCACAAAAGGGGGATCGAACTCGATAAGAATAAAGCAAAGTCTATTTTAGAGGTCAAACCACCTAACAATAAAAAAAAATTTCCAAGGTTTCTAGGTCAAGTAAACTTTTTAATACGCTTTATTTCTAACTATGCAAGGCAAATGAAAGCTTTTTCGCCTCTTTTAAAGCTAAAAAATCTATACGAATTTGTCTAGAAAGAAGAGCATCAAAAGACTTTTGAAAGCTTAAAGACGTATTTATCGAGTCCACCAGTGTTGGTGTCACCAATTCAAGGACGGCCAATGAAAGTGTATATATCGATTGAACAAGAATCAATAACTGGAATGGTCGCGCAAGAAGACCAATTTGGTGAAGAAAATACGATTTACTATTTGAGTAGACGGTTAACGAAATGTGAATGTAATTATTATGCTATAGAAAAATTATGTCTTGCTTTATATTTCACATGTACCAAACTAAGGGCTTATTTACGGACTGTAACCGTTTATTTGATTTCTAAAGCAATTTTGGTTAAGTTTATGTTCTTTCGCCCTATTTTACATCAAATGGTAGGCCTCTGGATTTTAACATTGTCATAATTCGAAATACAATACATATCCCAAAAGGCAATAAAAAATCAGGCTTTGGCTAACTTTTTGGCCGATCATCCATGCCTTGACATGCTTGAAGAGATTGAATTAGAAATCAATTTATTCAAATTAAAACCTTGGGTTTTGTATTTCGACAGGTTAAAAACCTCTAAAGGTGTAGGGGGTAGGAGTGACATTGATAAATCCTTTAGAGATTTGTTACAAATTCGCGTTCACTTTGGATAGGATGTGTACTAACAATCAAGCCCAATACGAAGCCTTAATTGTGGGTTTAGAGTTGATGATAGATATGGAAGTAAAGAATGTGATTATAAGAGGTGCTTCTCAATTGGTAATTCACCAATTGATTGGTGATTTTAAATGTTAAAGTGACTCCATTGTAAGTCAATATGAAATTGCTCAAAAATTGTTGGAAGAATTCGACCAAGTAGTGCTTTAATTTGTTAATAGGATATATAATGACATAGCGAATGAGTTGGCCCAAATGGCCCCAGGGTATTTAAAGGCTTTAAATTGAGAATCTACTTGTGAATATGGAGTAATATTGCTCGTAGTCCAAAGGAGGGTAAAAAGGATTGGTGTTCATTGCATACAAGATGAAGATGCAATAGATTTTAGGGTAGAGATTAAAAGGTTCTTCAAAGAGCCAAATAAGGAAAGTAGTAGGAAAATGAAGTTGTGTTTGTTAAACTATGCATTGATAGATGACGAGTTATTTAAGAAACGCTCAGATTGAATACTACTAAAATGTGTAAGTTTGCAAGAAACTAGAACGATCATGGGTGAGGTGCATGAAGGGATATGTGGAGCTCATCAAGCCGGCCAAATGATGAGATAGTTAATTATTAGGAATGGATATTTCTAGCCCAAGATGGGAGAATCATGTGTTCAATATGCGAAGAGTTGTCTAGCGTGTCAAAAGCATGGTCCGATACAAAGAGCGCCGCAAAAGAGATGTCACTCATTATCAAACTTTGGCCGTTCAAGGGTTGGGCGATAGACCTGATAGGAAAAATTTATCCCTCATCATCCAAGCAACATAGATTTGTTATAGTTGCGATAGATTTCTTCACTAAGTGGGTAGAAGCGGCACCTTCAATGGAGATCACCCAGAAGAGTGTCATAAAATTTATTCGTGATCATATTATTTATAAATTTGGAATTTCACAAACTTTGATGGTGGATAACGGAACTTCCTTGAATGGAGATCAAATGAAGGAATTCTTGAGCGAGTTTGGAGTTAAGTTAGTAAACTCCACACCGTATTACTCTCAATCCAACGGATAGGCAAAATCTTCTAACAAGATTCTAAAAACTATCATAAGGAAAATGATAGATGAAAATGCCAGAAATTGGCATGAATGTTTAAACAAGACCTTATGGGCTTATACGACGTTGCCTCAGTCAAGTACCAAAGTTACTCCTTTCCAACTTACTTATGGACAGGAAGCTGTTTTGCCTATGGAAATTAATGTACAATCGATTATAGTGTGTTTGCAGCATAAGTTAAATGATGGTGAGTATACTGAGTCACTAGTTCAAAACTTATTAGAATTGAACGAATTAAAATTGGACGTCCTAGATAGATTGCAAGTTCAAAAGCAAAAGATGGCTAAGTTTTATAATAAAAAAGTTTTAGCCAAGTCTTTTAACCTAGGCGAATTGGTTTGGAAAACAATACTCCCTTTGGATAGCCAAAATTCAAAGTATGGCAAGTGGTCGTCCAATTAGAAAGGACCATATAAAGTAAACAGTGTATTGCCTAATGGAGCTTATCATTTAGAAGATTTAGACGGTACGAAGTACATGGGATTTATTAATGGCAAATACTTAAAAAAGTATGTTCCTTCCTTATGGGAAAATAAACACATAAAAGCATAATTGATATAATCGTGTTGAGCGATTGTAAATACATAATACAAGAACAAAATGCGTTCAAATAAATTCCTTTATTATCATATACTCATTACAAATTGTGAGATACAAAGTACAAAAGCTCTATAAGCTATAATTGGGAGCAGACCATTTCTTCTGTTGATAGCGAAGAAAGAGAGTGAATTGGCCTTGATCGTCTTCCTAATCGCGCTACTGCAACGACAGGCTGAGAAGCATTCTCAGCAGGCAATTGATCACGAAGAAAGAGGGCGAACTGGCCTTGACCACCTTCCTAATTACATTGCTGCAATGGCAGGTAAGGAGGTCGATAAGCATTCTTAGCAAGCTAAGTGGCCTAAAAGGCATCCAAAAATCACCTTCCATCATTGAACTCCCCATGGAGAATATGGAGACGCTGAGAAGACCTTGATTGGCCAAAAAACAATTCGTATATCTCTCATACCAAAGGTGACATCAAGATAGATAGCAAAATGGATAGATCAAATGATCCATTTCTATCGAAGGGAAAACGGTTGATCAATTGTATGAGATGTCAAACGATGGTAGCAAGTTAGTTTTTTGGCGGAACACATATGCACTTATAGATGTGTGAAGATGAAATGACAGGATTTGAACGGCCATGTGCGTGCATAGTAACTGAATTTAATAGTCCAAAATATTGGAGAAAGAGGTTGGAATACCAAAGGAAAATGTACATGATTTTTAGCATAAGGCAATTAAATGCTTGTGAGGTTGACGATTAGGGAAAACGTCAATTGATATGCAAATAAATAAGATTGTCATTCATTAATGTCAGTGGCTGCCGTTACATCCAAAATTAGTAATAGCAGTTAGTACAAAATTACAAAAGGAAAGTAAAGACATTAGATGTCTTAATTACAATTCATCCCAAGTTGAACGCATTTGTTCCTAAGCCTTACCAATCTTCGTCCTGCCTAGAAGAGGTGGTGTTTATTTCAGTTACAACATCATCATCAACCTCCAACTTTTTGTAACGTTCAACCAAATACCTGGTTCACTCTATACCTTGGGAAGCATTACGTTTCTTGGCAGTCATCCTAGCCCTGCAGTCATCCATTTTTGCTTGAAGTTCTTTCATTTCGGCGGCCAAGCTTATCATCAGAGAATCTTCAATCATGACTTCAAAGGAGATTTTGTACAATTCAGCTTTGGCTTTATCAATCTCTTGAAGTGAAGATTCTTTTTCAGAGGCAGCACGAAGGTACTGAGTACTCTTATCCTTCAATTCAACATTTTTGGCTAGCAAAGAGAGGATCTCAAAATGGATAGCCTTCAACGTCGCTTTAAAGTTAGAGGAAATACTGAGCGACAGAAGTGTAAGTACTTGTGCTAATTTTGTACTAACAGCTCGAATTTATCCTTCTGTCTGGCGGTATTCGCCTTACCAATATCCATATCCATGAAATAGACATACTCAAATACTGATTGCTTGAGAGTCTTCATATTTTCCTCTGAGATAGTTTAAGATGAAACAGAAGGATGACTGGTTGAAGAAGGGCAGAATGTTTTTACTTGTTCCCAAGATGTGAACAAGTCTTGAATGGAACGCACAATATCATCAGCACCCTGCAAAGGAAAATGCCAAGATTCAGCATTTCCAATACAATAAACAAATTAAAAAATGAAGGTAAAGCAAAAGGTTACCTCATCAGCAATCTTGGGAAGATCAGGCACATCACCAGTTGACTCCACCACCTGCGAAGACTTTCTGTTATCTGTGGGAGTAGACTCTACCACAATGGGCAGGCCCATAGGAACATCTGCAAAAAATTCAAGAAGTAATGAATCGAAAACCAATAACACAAGCGAGGGTAAAAACATCAAAATTATGTATTACCTTTTGGCTCAGCATTTGGGAGACTAACGCCCTGGGAAGATGACAGCTCCTCAACTGACTATGATGAAGACTCCGGGAGTGCGGATTTCTCTTTAAGCATGGTCTCTTCAGCAGCTGAGTTAGATAAAGCAACCTCAGCTGAAGGCGATGGAACAGGAGATGCTAAGATTAGAGCCTTTGAAAGGGAAGTTGAACCCTTCTGGAAAATTCAGGTAAACCATTAACACATGGAGGATGATGTTTTATGAATAAACAAACTCAATTATCTTTCTCCTAAGGATGAGAGGAGCATCATCATCATCATCTTGCAAAATTGGAGAAGCTGAAGCTGGCCGTTTGCGGCCGAAAATGCCTTTTACTGTCGTAGCTTTGGTAGATGGAGAAACAGGTGGAAGAATAGAACGTTTAGCACGAGCAGGAGAAGAATGATTCCTCATGGACATAGGGATAGCCAAAATGGAAGTGTCTGGTTTATCTAGCAGGTGGAAGGTACGGTTGACATCAATTGTGAACAACCTACGCTTTACAGATGGCCAGAGTTGGTCAAAATAGGGTGCATGATGACAGTAGGATTGAAAAGAGCCAAAGAGAAGCATTTAGTCAAAAGATTATTGTGAGCGTCAATGGCTTGCGCCTCGGATTTATTAATAGTATGGAAACGCTCTGTCAAGTTTTTAGAATAACAAGGAGGAACATGCCACATTTGGCCAAAACCAAGTGGCGAGCAAAAAATTGGAGCATATATCTCAACCCTTGCCTTGGCATTTGTTCCTATAACAATGTCATGGAATAGTTCCTTCCCAACCAAAAATTGAACCCAGATGGGCAATGAAGCGCTTACTTCAGCTAAAGAAGACGGAAGCTGTACGTAAAGAGGATTTTGGTGAGGAGAAAAAGGGAAAAAAGATGTGAATTCAAAGTATAAAAGACTGTAAAAAGGTCTCTGCTGGACATATTTACGGGGTCTAATTGATGGATGAACAGCCCATAGCAACTAACCGATCATTGAGGAGATGGTGGAGTACCAAGTTGTGGAAAGTATGCGTCAACCACAATTGAGATAGCCAAGGAGCCCCACTCCCAGTGGGAGATGCACCAGTCCTCAACTAAAATTGGAGGGAAGCCATGTTTCTATAAAAGGCAGCTAAGAAAAACGAACAAAGATTCAAAGGTCTACCACGTGCTAGCTCATTCGCTATGGGTAAATAACTCATCGAAGGTTTCATGCTAGGCACACAAAGGAAACATTTAAAGAGCCAAACCTGAAGAAAGGCTACAGGCTCAATATGAGAAGGCTCAGAGCTGGAAGCGATATAAAGACCTTGCATACCTGAATAGGACTTAGTAAGTTTTTGTCAAACTTTGGGGCAGTACTAGTAACCAAAATGCCAGGATAAATGGTATCGCCCAAGGGCGGAAGATTAACTAGGGCTCCAACATCTATCAGGGTGACAGACATTGGGCTAAGGGAAAAAATAAAAGTACTATATTTAGAAGACCAAAAATTCAATGCAGTCGGAAAAGCACCGGGTCATAAATTGGGAGATGAAGTGCAATTTCTAATAAATCTGAAATCCCAGCGTGATCAAAAATTATTTTGGTGGGACCATGTTTTACCAAGCATGCATACCAAAAACAAAAAGTAGAATCAGATTTAGGCCAAGTACGAATACCTCATTCCCAGATTGGCTTCAAAGGAAACGGATTCAGGAATGAAGGATCTTGAGTACAAGGGAATAACTGACCCATCGCCGCTTTCCCAATAGAATCAATGTCTGTAAATGATGGGTTCAGATAGAATTCATTGATGTCTAAGTTAGCTAATGAGAGAAAAGTCGAATTTATATCTGGCCTGGTAAGGAGAGTTTGGAAGTCTTCGAAACTAAAAATACTATCAGAAGGGATTTGTGGAGTCGCCATTTGCAATAAAGTATGGTCTTGGTGAAAATTCTTGAAAAGCGTAGTGATGAAGCAAGACGATGACCAGTGATTTTTATAGAACGCACGATGTACGGGCATGAAGGTAATGGTTCGATGAAGTGGCTTGTCTTTTGGGTTTATAGGGGTTTGTAACATTGTACCTTTTCCAGAAAATGAAAATGAAGAATATGACAAAGACTAATAATGGATATTAATTTTGCCATATTAGGGGGAATTGTTGACATACAAAAAGTGTAGCCCCAAATTAAGTAGCCCAAGGAATGAAGCCCAATTGGGAAGTCCAGGATAAAGACCCAATAGGACCACTGATGAATGTAATGGAGGCCCAAGAACAAAGTAGCTTCATCGCCCAAACTTGCAAGACACCCATAGTCTGAGCGAATGGAATGATTTACGGTCACCCAGGACGAATGAGCCCGTTCTCGTCCAAATCTTCGAATCGCCCAAGATCTTAGCAAATATGAGATACTATAGTTATCCAAAACAGTAGTTATTGAAACGGTTATTGAGCAATATCATCACACCCCGCGATCCAAAGATCCCAATGGTGAACGGTTGAATGACAAGAATAATGGCAATAGTTAAAGGTGGCAGTTTCACGACCAATCAGCCATCATGAAGAAAGTGGAAAGGTATAGAACACTAAGCAATTTCCAAGCAGTTCTTCATAAGAGAAATTATCAAAGGAGTATAAAAAGGAAGAGAAGGCATAGAAGAAATGAGATAAAAAACACTCTCAAACAGAGAATATATAATTTCAATTTCTTAGTTTAACTTTAAAAATATTTCTTTCTAGTACTCGTGTGCTTGTGCCACTTGGAGGCATTCTGTTTATTTCCGATTGTAAATCTTCGCCAATAAAACACCCATTTTTGGGACTTTGTCTCAAGAGGTCCGTTCCTTATACAATCGTCTGAATACTTTTTAATTGTTAACGATAACTCGCGCGAAATAATAATATTTTTATTGATTGAAGTAAAAAAATAAATAATTTATTTTAGCATTAAGAGAATCTACGTGTTTGAATAAGCTTAAAATTAATTACATTTTTAGAACTATATGAGATTTCATATATTATTTATTCACACTTACAAGTTCAAAATATACTTATTTGACCATAAAATAGATGTTATTACTAAAATAAGTAACTTGCTCTATTTTATTTAGTTAATAAAAGAAATACTTATTAAAAACATATTTCTTTATAAATTAACTTTCTTACAAGTATGTTATTAGTGAGCCAAACATGGACATTTATAAATTAAATTACAGCCCACCCCAACGTCTTTTTCTGGCTATGTCCTTGGATCAAACTGTCAAAATATCACAACCAAATTGTACCTTTGAAAGAATTGGGATAGAAAAGCTCGGGGAAGTCATCTATGACGGCTATCTCAATGGCTAGCTCTCAGTCGCAAATGAAGGGTTCTAAAGGTTCAAAATCTCCCATAAGCTCAAAACCCGAGCTGGAAGAGGTTGTCTTAACAGAGGAAGACGAGTTCTTAATAATCAGTTGTTATGGCCTATGGGACGTGGTGAGTAGCCAGTGTGCTATAACAATCATAAGAAGAGTATATCAGCTGAAGTAATTTTGCTTGTGTGAAGGTGGAGTTAGCAACAATATGGTAATCTTTTTTTTTTTCTGCAGTCCCAACTCTATCGAAGATTTAGTACTGCATGATCTTTTGAAAATTCGCAAGTGCACAGGGTCGTTTCAAGTAATATAATAATGAAAAGAGTGTCGAACTCACGAGAACTATGTATTTGAACAAGTTAAAATTAATTGCAACTTTAATCGAATAACAAACAAATTGTGACTTTTTCTATAGTAATACCTAAATTATCAATTAAACTAATGAAAGTAAATAAGTGTGTTTTTCAAATATGTGAAATGCATTACTAAGATATTGAATTCCCCTTATTATTCCTTTTTTAGTGCAACAATTAAAGTGACAATTTGAAATTATTCATGTTGGTTAATGCTACTGGTTTAATTGAAAGTCCTTCTCGATAGCGATCAATTATATTCCCCTCATGTGACCCTTCTATTTCTTGATGAAAGATACAAATATGATAAATACATTAAAAATGTTAGAACACTCTTTGAAACCATTGACTACATAGAGGTATATCTCTATCCTCTATCGAATCTTACAATATTTATTATATTGTGTTTAAAATTTATTGTCTCTCTAGATAATAATAAAATTCACTAACAATTCAATTGGTGATTAAACAATTGAAAAGAACGATAAAAATAATAAAAAATATCCATAAATCAAATCAAATTAAAGTTAAAATAATTAAAAATATCATAATAAGGGTTCATCTCATCCTAACAATGTATAAGACTAGCCTAATATATCGAAATTACAAAAAATCATATTTAAGTGAAAAGATATAAATCGAATTTTTGATAAATTGAGAAGATGAAGGTAAAGATAAATTTTGAAGTCTTGAATATGTTCAATGATTTTTTGATAAATCTCCACTTACGCCTTCTCTTCTTTGTCCAAAAATCAAGTTTGAATCTTCACTTGATCGAAATTCTCACAAGTATCTTTCAATTTTCTCACAAAAACTATGAATTTTCCTCATTTGATAATAATAATCGATGAATATTAGAGTATGAGATGTATATGAGAGGTCTCTAATATGTATTCTGATATTCTGTATTTGTAGGAGTAAAAAATTGATTGAAAATCAAGAACAAATTGATTTCTAAAAGAGTTCCAATTGAATAAGAAAAGTTGTCTCCGCGTTTGAAGGTTTTTTTATTTTATTTTTTTGATCTCTGCATAACAGTCAGTATTTTGGCATGACTTTCTCTCCCAATATCCTATTGAGGCAATTCAAAGTGTGTTGGAAAGCTAACTTAAAGGGATATAACTTTGTTAGAAATATAATTTTCTCAATTTGGACGTTTACTATGCTAAAATTGGGTCTCAATTTTTTACTAAAAATCTAGAATATAACTTGTGCGATTGGAAATTGATTTTGATAATATTTTGATCATATTCCATTTTTTTTTTTAGTTCTAATTCCATCCAACTGTCTACTAGCAATCTTCAAAGTATCTTCTTATGGTCCAAATCAATTATTGGATATTTACAATTTGATTTTCAAACTTTGGACTTTGCCCTTTTTTTTCTTTTGTTTCTTCCAATTATTCATTTAACCATTGAGTTTTACCTATATAATATAAAATACAACAATTTATAATATATTTTATAAAAAAACTATTAAATATCGATATCTTAGGACCCCAAATAAGCGTATTAAATACACTTATCACTGTATACTAAATAAGCAAGTATATTGTATAAATTGAGGATTCTATATCATTAGGAAGTTGAAAGATTCGTTAATTTTAGGGCTTGTGTGGGAGGGATTAAAATCAGATTAAAATTGAAAATATAGCCGTTATTGTTGACTTTTATTAGACGAGTGGGGTCCAATAACGGCCATATTTTCAATTTTAATTGGCTTTTAATCCCTCCCGAACAGGGCCTTAGTCCTGTACTAGGAAGTAGGATGATTTTCAAAAGTGAATTAATGTTCCTCTGTCTACTTAACGATTTCATACCGATCATAAACAAATTCAATTCACACTATTCCTAATCTGAGTCATCTTGTCAAAAGTTCACGCTAGGGGTGACTCAAGACGAGGCTGCAAAAGCACCTTTCTGCTACTACAAATTATTAAGATTTAACCACAGCAGAGAATCCGTGAACACCAATTAGAACAACATTTGACTTACAAATTTTACATTATTATCAGTGCTCATAGATTGCTTTACATTGGGATTACATATGTATGTATACACCTGTTGTACGTATAAAGCCCAGTATATAATGGACCATAAATCTTCTAATACAAGTAACTACAATGTCGTACATTTGAAGTACTTGAGAAACCATTCTTCCTCTCTACAGTATGTATACACGGCTTTGTATACTTCGATCAATAGTTTTGGGAACCTAGTCTTAAAATACCTATCAAATCCTTCTGGAACCGATCCGATTAGTTCCTGAAATAAAAAACCACCGATGAACTTTAGTAACTCATAAACATCACGTGGTATTATAAAAGGTAAAGAAGATTTCATAGTTGCCGTCTGATAAAAAATACAATTGGCACAGATTTCATAGCTGTGGGCTCGTTTGGCACTGCTTTTTAAAAGTCATAAGTTGGTTTTAAAACTAAGAAGCTGTTTTTAGGCCTGCTTCAATAATTATCTAGAACTAGAAGTGTTTTGTCTGGTTAGAAGATATTATAAGTAAGTTAGTTTAGAGTGACTTCCTCGTAATGCTCTTCTGCAAAAAGTAGAAACAGAAGCAGAAACCCAGCCTAATGGGCTCATAGACTTCACGAGTACCTGTATTTCTGTGGGAAGCTCTCGATAATGATTCAACTTGTTACGCATGACTCGTAATAAGTCACGAACACTGTCATACTTATAACGTCTGTAGCGTCCAATGTTATTAAGAAATGCAGGTTCCATCTTTTCATCCCACTTTGTACCTAAAGCCAGAGGGGCTGTACTTTCTAAAGCTTTTAAGAGAGGAGAATCAGTCTCTCTGTCTTCCAATTCTATCCTGTCACTTGTGTCACGGAGGAAGGATAGTCGCAGCTCACCGCTCCAAAATAAGGGATGGTAAAGCACCTCTGATGCCTTTGGCCTGAAATTTAAAAAGTTCATGGTAATGAAAAGATGAAATTTGAAAATAAAAAAATAAGCATTAGTGGAAATAAAATTAGATTTAGATACTTGAATTATTTTTGCCACTCCGTTTAGTCCATTGCTACACGTACTAGAAGAACCCATGCAGTCAGATTCTTCGTGCAAATAATGATAATTCTTGAGGTGAAATCATAAGAAAACTATTCAGCGATCCATTAATTTCTTTTTCTCAAGTTTTCAAAATATAAATGAGAAGTTGGAAAATACTTTGTTACTAATATATTCATGAATATATTGGGATCTTTTTTTTCCCTTTTGCTGTACTGAGTATTTAATATCCAGAGTAGAGATCAATCTTGTCGGTGGCAGAAATTCTCATGTTCATCTAAACAAAAATGAATTGGTCAATTATGCAGAAAAAGCTTCTACAAGATCAAAAAATATAACTAAAAGATTGATCAAGTTCTAGACATTCTTTCCAGGTGAAAACATACTATGCATTAAGGGATAATCATTATTAAGAGGCAGTTTCAATTGTCACCACAATATTTATTACCTCATTTCAGCATTAGGATTTAATAATTGAAAAAACAGATCCACAGCTTCTGGAATGTGTTCCACCAGGAAAAGGTCAACTTTATTTTTAGTGATATTGATATCACGTTCAAGAGGGTTACCAAAGGGATGTCTACCACCAGTAAAGCAGAAAAACAGAACGCAACCTAGACTAAACACATCGACTGCCCTTGTTTGACGCTGACGAAGAAGCTGTTCAGGCGCTTGCCATCCTGAACTTCCACAGCCTGCAATAATTCAATCAATAAAAGCAAATAAATGACTTTTCGTAGTGCATGTTTGGCAAAGCTTATATTTTTTTTAAGCTGGTCAAACATAATTTTTATCCACACATTTTCTTAGGAGCCACAACTACCATCATCTTATTATCCACACATTTCGTAGAACCCAGAGCTAATAAACACTTAAAACATGACCAAGCAAGCATATAGTAAATGTAATATGAGTAAAACAGTGGCCAATGCCATATGACAGGTGAAGGCTGTAAACATTTCCAAATATCTGGTCATTTAAACTATCCAGTTAAAATCATAAAATGTTGACTTTCTGATTCTTAGACTAAGCCCGTGTTTGGCTAATGTTCATAAATTGTTTATAATTGGTCAAACCACTTTTTTATCTATACATTTCGTAGGACTCACAAGTACTGCCTATTTATCCACCACTCAATTTTATCTACTTATAATTGAAACTGCTTATAAACACTTTCCCAACAAGCTTTAAATATATTTTCCTCTGACTAGTGAGGATGAAATAGAAATAAGAAAGACAACAAGGTTGTTGCATACAGGATCTACATACAATCATAATTAGACAATCAGACCAAGATTCATATGCTTTACCTGTAGCATGATGCCCCAACGAAGATGTGTCTTCAACAAGGCGTTTACTGATACCCATATCAGAAAGCTTCGCAGAAAAATATCTATCTTTGAATATTAATACATTTTGCGGCTTCAAATCACGATGGACAATTCCCAATTCATGGAGATGTACAAGTCCACATATCACATCCCTGTTTTCAAATAGGATTAAATTTTGAATTGAAAAAAGAAAGGGAAAAAAGTTAGAAGGGTATAAAAGGGCAGTGCGTTCTTTAGAAGTTCTTTTTTTGGGTAAAAGTGTTATGTAGAACATTTAATAACCTCATCAGCTTCAACAATACGAGTGATGGATAGCCATCTGCCTTCCATAGTTCAAACTCCTGCATAGTGCCTTTTATAGATTCCAAATGGACCCTATACTCCGTCAAAAACTCTGAATCCATGTTTTTGCTAACAATTACGTCAATAGAGGACTCTGAATATATATGAATAAGATCATTCAAGCTGCAAGCACTGCGCTCTAGCGCAAGATACACAAAATCTTGGTCTTGCTCCACTCCGTACCATCTGACAATATTTGGATGTTGGTCAGACACCACAAGATTTTGAATTTCCTTAGAGGCGATATCATGATGGGCCCTCACAAGGCGTTTCACGGCAACTGGACGGCCTTCATAAATCCCTTCAACGACAATGGTTCCATTGCTACCTTTTGCAATCTCTTTGCTTGAGACAAATAACTTACCAATGGTGCGTCCATCTGTGTAAGAATTCAGTTGATTTAGGTTCAGAAAGTCATTAAAAGTGTTATTAACCAAATTTTCTTCTTTGTCCATTTTCTCACTGTTTATTCTGCCCTTCCCAGATCTCCGAGGTTTCTTCCTTTTCAAAGGTATGTTTACAGCAGTAACATAAGAAGGCTGAGCAATCAACTTTACTTTTTCCACAGTGATCAGATTATAATGGTAGACAACAAAAGCTAGAAGACTTATAGAAAAAAGAATGAGCTGGAATGAGCTGAAGTTGCCAGGAAACAGCATAGAACCATCATTTGATGACAATTTCACATCTTGTACATGAGATTTTCGACTCTCATCATCCAACATTTGAAAAGGGGGAACAGCCTCAGGTTCCTGGGGGTAATGCACGTCCAGAATTTTATCATTATTGCGCAATGAAGGAAGAAGTTCAAGAACTTTATCAATATTTGGTTGTGAAGGAAAAGCATCTGATTTTGGTGCTGGAAGCGTGAGATCTTCACCATGAGGCTCTGGCAGCCAATTATGCCTGGAGAAGGGTTCAAATATATTGTGCGCGCGAAAGCGATAGACGCGAGCTCTTGATCGACAATTCAATGGCATAGGAAAAGGAAGACTAGGTTCAGAAGAGTCTGAATCCGAAGTACTCTGCTCAAGTGACTCTTCAATCTCTGGACAGAGAAAAGCAGCACCAATCTCAGCAACAGTCATGTTCCACAAAACTTTGTTCGAGTTCGGAATAAATGATGTCAACGTATAATCTGTCCTAGTGATGTAAAGCCGTTTCTGATCAGTCCTTATGTCGGAGCTAGACTGAACCTGCTCATCAACAGTGGTATTATAGAAGAAACCATTTTCACTGCTCTGCATTGCGGCTGGTGAATCAGAAGCACTATATGTATTGATGATACTTCCAGTCTTTTTATCCACTAGAAATGCAGTAGTTCTTTTGGATCCAAGTACAATACCTCCATTCTCTTCTATCTGTGGTGTTGAACTGACGTACTCTTCAATGGTCTTCATAAGTTTCTAAACATTATGCAATTGACGATACAGAATTAAGAGGCATGAAAAAAAACATATGGATAATTAATATGATTTAAGTTATCTTGTTGTTTGTTTCGTAAGAAAGTGATTTGAATTGACGTTCTTTCATTGATTTCTCCTAAAGTGGCACTATTACAATAATTTTCAAAAATTAAAAAAAAAATAATAGTTAAAAAGTTTGTATGTAAAAATATCGAACAAACGCAACTAAGCCCTTGTTTGAAAAAGATTTTATAAAAAGTGATTTTTTGGTGGATGTGTGGTTAAAAAGTAGGGAAATGTTATGAGAAAACATGAAATTTTATTTTATTTTTATTCGAGAATATGTGGTTGAAAATGAGTGTAGAGAGAAGTCACTATCAAAGAATCAAAATCAAACAAGAGCTAAATAACATTTTTTATACATGATTTGTCATGCTCCAAATTCTTATCAATAGAATAAGGACACGAGTTTACTATTTTTCTTTTTCATTCAATCATAATACAATTCCTAATAGCCTTGTAATAAATCAAAATGCTTGTGGTAATTACGACTCATTTCACTTATATTTCAAATTGAACAAATTTAATGACACTTTATAAACAATTCAAAGATGTACAGGCCATCATGGTAAACGCCACTTAGAACAAATTATTTCCTCTTGCCTGCATATCAATAATGATCTGAATGTCTGCCATCCTCATGATTTTTGACATAAAATGGCATTCATTAAGAGGACAGGTCGGCCAAGCACACACAGTTCAGAATAGGGGCGAGAGTGCAAATAAAGCACTTGATAACCAACAAATGAAGGTTCAGCTAAGAAATTATATTATTGTGACACATCAAAAGGAAATTTAATAGTCCTTCATCTACCCAATCAATTTCCATAATAGGTCCATAATCCTATTCCTTGCAATATCGAAACTCATTTCTTCGGTTCACATACCAAAGGAAATATGCAACAATGCATCAACCACTCACTCGCCATTGACTAAGAGGAAGGAATATGGCGCTATGGATATCAAGTCTCACTGACAAATCTGTTTGCTTGACATACTCTTTCGGGGCCCATTTTAGATTTAAGCATTGGAACTATCATATATCACACTATTTGGTTAGTACATGAGAAGTAGGCATATGCAATGTCAAGTACAACACAAAGTTGCATAAATCTACATATTAAATGGCCCGTGTTTGCAATAAAGCAAACAGTCAAAGTCATATTGAAGTATGGGCAACTTTGTTTGTCATCAAGAACTTGAGAGCATAGCGAGTACTTGAAAATAATCAGCACTCAAAAACTACAAATAAAACTTGATATGGTTAAATATAAGCCATAGTAAATAATAAGTAAGACAACAAGATCCTTCCAATTATTGTTGAGAATCAGAAATCCTAATTCTATTCCACCAAAAGCAATCAATAAGTAGAAAGAAATAAAGATACACAAATTTATAGAAATTCGCATCAATGTAAGACTATGTCATCTTCAACTACTGAAGTAATTCACTATGAAGAAAAAAATTTACAAGAGAAAATTGCACACAAATCTTCTCTAACCCCTCTTTCTCTCTTTTACGATGGTGATTGAAAAGCTTAATGAAGGCTCCCTATTTATAAGACAAATTAGGACAAACCCGAAATTTACAAGAACTGAAATTCTTAATATGAAATTTAAGACACAATTTCCTAAACTGCCCATAATGAAATTTTGGTTCGAGAGCTTCGTCCCCCGCACCCTTGAGAGGTGGGACTTATTGCCTAAGAAGCATGGATACATGTAAACTCATTAAGTATCCATATCCAATACATATTCAAGCTTGAATATTCTTCTATACCCTTCGATACGTATCGGATACACGTTTTTTAATTATTTTATATTTTTTAATTTTTCAATACGTATTTTTTAATTGTTTCATATTTTTTAATTATTCTTGGTACGAATCAGATACATTAGGACACTTGAAAGAAGAATGTTATGTATGAGTTTGATTCTATCACTAATCGGTATAATATAGATTCATAAACCTTATGACTACTTCATGATTCACATGCATCTTTGCTTCAAAGCATTGCATAAAACTTGTAGAACATCATTCTTTTCATCTTGTACTGAAATAAATTGGAGTACATATTCTTTTGTGTACTCTATGAGTCTGGAATAAAATAACTCCACAAAGAGCTGAAGAATTGATTTTCATTCTTAGTAATCTATATCTTTTATCAAGAAAATAGATCTCTATTCAAAAAGAGAATCCAAAATATGGGACATTACAGGAGACTAGGTGTTGGATTGTTAGAGGTTGCTGATCTATAAGTAGATGAGCTAGAGTTGGAGAGAGATATTTTTAATGATATGAAGAAGTTGATATTGATGATGTTGAAAAAAATAAAGTTGGGACAATTAATGATTAAGATAAAATGTTTTAGTATTTTATTTTATTTTTATTATTATGCTTCAGTTTTAATATTTTTTTTATATTAATGAAATTATGATAAATTTTATTTATACACGTATCCGCGTATTCTAATTTTTTTTTTCAAATGTCGTATCGGCGTATCCGTATCGTATCGTATTCGAATTACGTATCCTTATTCATGCTTCTTAGCTTCCTGCCCCTTCCAACCCAAGGCAACCTCACTGTGAAGATCAATCCGTGTACTGACTTCACGAAGCAGCAAGAATTAGGCTCCACAATTTAATAATTAGAGTAATTTTCTTTTACTCAGGACCACAGTCTAACGTCTCTTTTCAAACAATTTCACCGTGTTCCCTAATGTGATGAGAGAATACATTCAATTCAAAACAGACTAAAAAGCTACCAAAAAATTAAGTTATGAAGAAAAAGAAATATTAAACTAACTATCGCCTCCAAGATGACTAACAGTGTGTCCAATGGAATTTGAGGCAACTCTAGAAGTTGGTGGAGAGGGAGGTAGGAAGGGATTTAGTTGAAGTTCTTATCAAGATAGAAATAGGAAAATATGTCTACTAAGAAAGGGAAGGAAGAGAAGAACAAGAATAAAGAAAGAAAATTTGCAAAAAAAAAAAAAGAGACGAATAATTACTTAGCATATAAGAAATAATTCTAACTCGTTCATGACCCCGTTTATATTTGATTATACATTTCAAATAATATAGTTCCTCACATAGAAAGCAAGTTTAACTTATGTCTAAAATGGATTCATAAATAAGTAGTCCCGGAAAAACTGAAATGACCTAAGTATACTACTTATCAAAGCAAAACTTATCATGAATACAACCTATGACATAATCAGAGGGATCTTCTACTATTACAAAACAATGATACTTCCAAACACACATGGGACGGGGAAGAGGGAACATTTGCTGGATGAGGTGGGATAATTAATGGAGTTACTGCTCAAAATACAAACAGGGAAAGAAAGTCTGAAATAAAAGGGAAGGCATACAAGAAAGGAGGGGTTTTTTTTTTTGCAACAGAGAAATGATATACATGAAATATCACAACAATTGAAAAACAAAAACTGTATTAATAACCAAAGATTAAGATTATATGACGTCAAGAATATTCATAACAAGATAGCATGATATATGTAAAGATTAAATCGCTTGGGAAAAAAAAAATGGCTCTTTTCGAAAATAGGCACTGGGAAAACCCAGTCAAGCAGTGGCTAATTCATCCAGTTCATGGTTGGACCGGTTGGTTGACCACATCTACAGTTTTTGGAATATAACCAGACATTCATTCTAGTTCCCTGTTTCTCCGTTCAAACTAACATAGTTTATAACAAGGCGTACTACTTCTATCTGGCTAATGACTTTATTCTTAATTCAACATTTAATATTTCATTTTCAAATAAATGAATAGTGTTCCTCATCACATAAATAAGAAGGGTGAACTTATGTCTTAAAGGAAAACGTTCCTAGGTCTGACTGAAATCTCCTTAAAATACTACTTATCAAACGTATAGTTATGTTGAATACAACCGGCGACATTATTTAAATAGTGATATTGTTTAAAAATTTTGTCAAACGCTTTTATCTGCATCTTATTATCTATGGTAGTTCTCCTAATTTTTGTAGTTTTCAAGGTAATATTATTTTCAAATTCTTGTGATGCTCTCAAGCTCTTGATAACATATACAATTCTTCTTGGTAGTTGTAATTTATAGTACATGTAAGCTATTCAGCTACAAGCAATTGAGTGCAGGATGAGATCTTTATCAAATGTGCATTTTTCATGTTCATGTGAGAAAGAAAAATAGAGGTTTGGACTATCCACCCACTCATCTGAACCCCCAAGGTAGTACATATCATAAAAACACAATTTTTAATAGAAAGATTACAACTACAAGACACTGATCATAGAAAGCACTTGAAATCGTTTCAGCAGGAAAAAGAATTTAATAAATCTTGCCACTTATCACCCATGGATTATTAGAAAATCCTAAAAAAAAAAAAAAAAAACCACTTCGAATAATACTTGTTTACAGGAACATATGAGAAGCAATACTTCAACAAGAACTCTGTAAGTGATCAATCATACCAGTTTGCTGCCGAGGCTGTTGTGTGCATATAATTCCCAGTCATCCCCACAATCAATGAAGTAACGGCCTCCTATTCCTGATACATTTTCCGTATCATAAACAGAGGCCTGATATGATGAGTAAATTGTTCGTCCTGATGAAAACGACCAGAGAGGTTTCGTAGAACCGAGCTCCAATAAATAAATTGTACCATCCAAACCAGCCACCAATGCAGTATCAGTTTCAGTTCCCCTGATATGGCAAAGAAGTTTATTGCAAAATCACTACAAAATACCATAGTGCGACTTGGCTGAATACAAAGAACAGACCAATACAATTCATACAAGCATTTTAAATATATAAAAATTGAAATCTTGATTAAAGATCATACAGACCCTAATTCTACACACCCTGTCAGAACGTCAGCCGACCTAAAAATCCCAATTTCCAAGTAAAAACTAAAATTGGCTTTAAAAAATAAAGATCAACATTCATAAACTATGACAGATTCGCAGACAGAAAGAAAACTTACTGTGTCGCATCTGATAACAGAGACCGGCGAGCTGGGGCTTGAAAAACGCCATTGAATTTTTTCCCAGTAACACTATTATGGGCCTTAAAATATTCTCCTGCGGAACCCGAATATACCACAAATAAATGCAAAACACATAATACGAGAAACACCGATAGACGTCTCATTGATTATCGAGTTGATGCTGAAGCTGTAACAAAAATCGGTTTTTCGATTTTTTGGATAAATTAAGTAACGTGAACTTGTTGAGAATTGAACTGAGAAATAATGCAGGGAAATGAAGATTCGAAGCTTTAGAGAAGATTTGCCGTATGGTGTAGATTTGGAAATTGGAATCGTGGATTATCCAATTCTTTCAGACATCTTGAGTTTTCGTCTTCTTGTTACTATTGTCAGTCAAACGTTAACTGATTTTCAACCTTAATTTAAGGGAAAATTTCAGCAGCGGTCTCTAACCTTTGATTTCTTTTGCACATTTTACCCTACTCTTCAATTTATACCAAAACAGTCCCTAATCTTTGATAAATTTACAGCTGAGATCCATATGGATGGACCACTAGTTGACCAAGAAAATTGAAATTTGACCAATTTTGAACACATTAAAAAGGATAAAATGGTAACTTTTGAATTATCATATTAAACCATTATTTGATCATTGTTATTTCTAAAATACATTCTCTCTCTTCTTTTCAATTTCACAATTTTCAATAAAATAATATCACGCAAACTCAAAAAAATTTCCAATTTTCTAACCACACATTCTTCATTAATCAACTGTTCAAAAATGCATTATTTGTCAGAATGATGGGGCTCAAACAAGATTAAACAAACTAAACTAAAAAAAAAAGGAAAATAACTCTGAACAACATCTTCTACCCCAAATCAAATCAAAATCTAAAATCCTTCTCCGACCATCGCCAATCTCCTCCTCCTATGTATACATAGACACTCATGAGATCTCTCACCCTAGCCCCCAATACCCAAAACCAAAAACAGAAAAACGGAAACTCTCAAAGTATACATAAATTTATAAAGAAAGAGAACCAAATTTGAGGGTTTTTTCTGTTTCAAAACTGAGGGAAGCAACTATAAATTTCAACATGCTACTGAAGATTGGGGAAAGCAGTTTATGTAGTGTTTATAAGGTTACAGTTATGCCTCCAAATGGGCATGGAGATTCCATGGTCGTTGCCATTAAAAAACTCAATACACAATGATTACATGTATTTGTTTTGACTTCGAGAATTCAAGGTTGAGAAATATATGCATTGCATTACAAGCTTTGAAACAAGTCATTCTCCCATATCCCCAAAATCACACTACCAGTTGGGTCATGTCTGGTGTTCGCAAAATGTACTCAATTGATTATGTTTGAGGCTGTGGTTTTTAAATTGGGTGATATTATTTGTGCTGTTGATTCAGGGACTGCATTGCAATGATTTTGAGTTTTTTCAGGTTGATTAGGGGCTACAATTGCAATGATTCCAACGGTGGTGACAATTTGTGGTGGCCGTAGGCTGTGCGGCTGCGTAATGGTGGATGGCGAAGGTCAACAACGATTGATTTTTTGGTTGGGTGGTTGGTTGGTTGGGTCGGGTGGGGAAAAGAACAATAATCTTTTATTTATTTTTTATTTTGTTTGATTTTTTTGGTTATTTTGGTTATTTATTTATTTATTGTCGTAACTCTGAAGTAACCATTTACCCCCTTTAATTCTGTCAAAATTCACTTTTTCTTGATAACTAGCGGTCAGATGGATGGTTTCCATCTATTTGGACCCAAGTTGCCAATTTATCAAAGATTTGGGACTTCCGCTAATACAAACTAGGGGTTTTTGCTTAAAAAGGCCAGTCAACCATAATTATTGGTAAAATAGTCTATCTCAATAGTTTTTGTTCCAATAGTCTTTGGTCTATTAAATCATACATTAAAAGTCTTAAATACCCTTCAATTGAAATGTCTAAAATATCCAATTTGAAACAAAAATTTACCAAATCCCTCAAACATGAATCCTCACTTTCGTTCTACTTTTCATACACAATTTAAAACCAACAGTAAAATGGCATACTGCCGTTTTAAACGACTGAATGCCGTTTTAACTAATTTTATGTTTGTATCAATTTATGTTTCCTCGTATCCACATAAAAATTAAAGAAAACAAGTTTTAACAATATTTTAAGCGAAATTGAGAGTCCCTAATCCAAAACGGCATGATGTATTTATAAACGGTTTGGTGACATTTTAACTAACGTAGATAATTTTTCACTACATTTATAGTGAAATTGAGACCCTATAATCTAAAATGACATGTTGCCATTTTAAATGATTATGTATCATTTTAACTAATTTCGTATCTGCTTTACTTTATTTTCACTTGTATGCACATGAAAATGAAGGAATTGAAGTTTTCATTATGTTTGGACCCGTTTATCGGCATAAAGTTCACTCGATAACAATCAACACGATTGGTCTATGAGTAAGCTGTATTAAACTTAACTACGAAATAAAATAAATAAAACAAGTATGGTATATAAAACATAGCATGTGCAACCGTTCAATATATATAACTATCTATAATATTCTAAACATTGTTTTTACTGATTTCGAAGAAACATCGAGAAGCTGTGACCCAAAACGGTATGTAGTCATTTTAAACGTATGTATATAATTTTTGCTAATTTCGTGTTCGTTTTGCTCCATTATTGCTCATTTTCACATGAAAGTGTAAGAATGAAAGTTTTAACTAGATTTAGACGTCAAAGTCCACAAAAAATTCAAACTATAGTGAGTCACATCATACGTCCGATTGGAGATTACACTACACTTGACAACCAAGGAAAATGTATACAAAACATAGCATGTGCAATCGTTCAATATGTACAACTTATCTATGATGTTCCAAACATTGTTTTTACTAGTTTCGAAGAAAAATCGAGAGCCCGTGACCTAAAATGGCATGTAGTCATTTTAAACGTATGTATATCATTTTCGCTAATTTTGTGTTCGTTTCACTTCATTCTCGCTCATTTTCACATGAAAGTGTAAGAACGAAAGTTTTAACTAGATTTAAACGTCACAATCCACTCAAAGTTCAAACTATAGAGAGTCACATCATACGTCCGATTGGAAATTATACTACACTTGACCACCAAGAAAAATATAACAAGTATGGTATACAAAACGTAACACATGCAATCGTTCAATTTGTACAACTTATCTATGATATTTGAAATATTGTTTTTTACTAGTTATAAGAAAAAATCGAGAACATGTGACCCAAAATGACATACAATCATTTTAAACGTATGCATATCATTTTTGCTAATTTTGTATTCGTTTCGCTTTGTTCTCGCTCGTATCCACATGAAAGTGTAAGAATGAAAGTTTTAACTAGATTTCAACATCATAGTCCACACAAAGTTCAAACTATAGCGAGTCACTCTATAATTTGGTTGGAAACTATACTAAACTACACTTCACTTGACAATAGAGAAAAATGTAAGTGGCAAGTTTGATAGTCAAAACATAGCACGTGTAGTTGTTCAATGTGTACAAAACATGTGTGATGTTTCAAACACGGTTTTACTAGTTTCGGAGTGAAATCGATACCTCGTGACCCAAAATGGCATATGCCCGTTTTAAACGTACCAAAGACGTTTCTATTCATTTCGTGCTCGTTTCGGTTTATTTACGTCCGTAACCACTTGAAAATTTATGGATAAAAGTTTTAACTACATTTTCATGTTACGGCCAACACATTTGTCCAAACTATAGCGAGTTGCTCTATAATTCGGTTGGAAACTACACTACACTTAACTTGTTTTAACTAGAATGAAATATTGTTTTTTACTAGTTTCGAAGAAAAAATCGAGAACCCATGACCCAAAACGACATGCAATCATTTTAAATGTATGCATATCATTTTTGCTAATTTCATGTTCGTTTCGCTTTACTCTCGCTCGTGTCCACTTAAAAGTGTAAGAATGAAAGTCTTAACTAGATTTCAATATCACAATCTATACAAAGTTCAAACTATAGCGAGTTACTCTATAATTCAGTTGGAAACTACACTACACTTCACTTGGCAATAAGAAAAACGTAAGTGACAAGTTTGATAGTCAAAACATAGCACATATAGTTGTTCAATGTGTACAAGACATGTATGAGTTTGAAACACGATTTTATTAGTTTCGGAGTGAAACCGATACCTCGTGACCTAAAAAGGCATCTGGCCATTTTAAACGTACCAATGACGTTTCTATTCATTTCGTGCTCGTTTTGATTTATTCATGCCCGTAACCACTTGAAAGTTTGTTGATGAGAGTTTTAACTACATTTCGACGTTACGTTAGACACATTTGTCAAAACTATAGCGAGTTGCTATATAATTCGGTTGGAAACTACACTACAGTACTACACTTCACTTGACAATAGAGAAAAACGTAAGTGGCAAATGTGATAGTCAAAACATAGCACGTGTAGTCCTTCAATGTGTACAAGACATGTATGGTACTTCAAACACTATTTTACTAGTTTCGGAGTGAAATCGATACCTCCTTACCCAAAACGGCATCTAATCATTTTAAAGGGAGGGTTGCTGTTTAGGGTTTAGGTTTCAAGGTTTAGGGTTTGCAAAACAAAAAAATATATAATTGTTCGACATGCCTTTTTAAACGACTAAGTGTCATTTTAACAAATTTTGTATTCATTTCGCTTTAAGTTCCCTCCTATCCATATGAGAATTATTGAAAAATATGTTTTAACTACATCTGGAGTGAAATTTACAGTTCGTAACCGAAATGGCATGCCATCGTTATAAATGATTTGATAACGTTTTAACTAATTTTGTATTTGTTTCATTCTATATTCTCTCGTACCCACATGAAAATGAAAGTAGAAAAAATTTCATTACATTTAGAGTAAATTGATAAATAACATTAAATATCCAAGATCGACAAAAAAAAGTTCACCCGATAGTGATCAACAACATTTTCCATGAATAAACTATACTAGTCTTCACTATGAATGAAGGTAAGTATCTTAAATTCTATTATACTTCGATTATAGATGAGATACTCAAAAAATTAGTTTGTTTAATTTATAAAAATCTTTTAAGATGTTCAAAAATATGATCGAATGGTTTTAAAGTGAAATCGAGACACCGTGACCCAAAATGACATGCTGACATTTTAAATGGCTAGTTGTTTTTTCAACTAGTTTCGTGTTCATTTCACTTTATATTCACTTATATTTATATAAAAGTTAAACGAATTCAAGTTTTTGCCATATTTGAACAAGAAGTTAGATAAAAAGTTCATCCGATAGTGACCAACACTATGAAAATGCACTACACTTGACAATAAAGAAAGCATAAGTAGCAAGTATGGTATCCAAAACATAGCACGTGTAGTCATTCAATGTGTACGAGTTATATATGATGTTTCAAACACAATTTTACTAGTTTCGGAATGAAATCGATACCCTGTGAACCAAAACAGCATCTGATCGTTTTAAATGTATAGATGACTGTTTACTCATTTAATATTTGTTTCGGTTCACTAACGCCCGTATCCACATGAAAGTTTATGAATGAAAGTTTTAACTATATTTCGACGTTACGGTTGACACATTTGTTCAAACTATAGTAAATCACTCCATAATTTGACAATTAAGAAAAACGTAAGTAGCAGGTGTGGTATCCAATACACAGCAAGTGTAGTCGTTTAATGTATACGAGTCA
Source organism: Fraxinus americana (assembly GCA_035079005.1). Classification (NCBI taxonomy): domain Eukaryota; kingdom Viridiplantae; phylum Streptophyta; class Magnoliopsida; order Lamiales; family Oleaceae; genus Fraxinus; species Fraxinus americana. Next base: position 34,017,326 of record CM068717.1, on the reverse strand, counting down.
TGTATGAAGTTTCAAACACAATTTTACTAGTTTCGAAGTGAAATCGATACCCCGTGACCCCAAACGGCATCCAATCATTTTAAACGGAGGGTTGCCGTTTAGGGTTTAGGTTTCGGGTATTGAGGTTAGATTTTAGGGTATAGGGCAAAAGAGAAAACATGTAATTATTCAACACGCCCTTTGAAACGACTAAGTACCGTTTTAACAAATTTTGTATTCGTTTCACTTTATATTCCCTCGTATCCACATAAGATACTCTATAAATTAGTTAATACAATATGTTGTGACCTTGTGACCCAAAACGACATGTTGTCGTTTTAAACGCATAGATGACGTTTCTATGAATTTAGTGTTCAGTTCAGCTGATTGCTGTTTTAGATACCTAAAATGTCGCATGGACGTTTTAATAGTATGACTGCCATTTATCTAATTCAGTGTTCAATTCACATCACTTTCGTTCATTCAGCCCCCCAAGTCGAGACCTTGTGACCCAAAACGACATGTTGTCGTTTTAAACGCATAGCTGACGTTTCTACGAATTTAGTGTTCAGTTCCATTGATTCAGCTGATTGCTGTTTTGGATACCTAAAATGGTGCATGGACGTTTTAATCGTATGACTGCCATTTTTCTAATTTAGTGTTCAATTCGCATCACTTTCGTTTATTAACCCCCACAAGTCGAGACCTTGTGACCCAAAACGACATTTGATCACTATAGTGAGTCACATCATACGTCCGACTGGAGATTATACTACACTTGACACCAAGGAAAATGTATACAAAACATAGCATGTGCAATCGTTCAATATGTACAACTTATCTATGATGTTCCAAACATTGTTTTTACTGGTTTCGAAGAAAAATCGAGAGCCCGTGACCCAAAATGGCATGTAGTCATTTAAAACGTATGTATATCATTTTTGCTAATTTCGTGTTCGTTTCACTTCATTCTCGATCGTTTTCACATGACTAGATTTAAATGTCACAATCCACTCAAAGTTCAAACTATAGTGAGTCACATCATACGCTCGATTGGAAATTATACTACACTTAACCACCAAGAAAAATGTAACAAGTATGGTATACACAACATAACACATGCAATCGTGCTATGTTTTGGATACCAGACTCGTACACATTGAACGACTAAACGTGCTATGTTTTGGATACCAGGCTCAAAGGGAACGCTTGTAATAAGGTATAATCTTACTAAATTAAATATTATTATTTTCTTGTATACGTTTCTTGACTTTTTTGTTAATAACGTATCAAAAAAAAATTTCGGGGGGCAGCACCCCCGTAAACCCCAACCCCTTCACATCTACCTCTAGGCCCCCTTACTTTCATGATCTAACTCCACCCCTGATCACAGGACCTTGATTTTACTCCCAAAAAAATCAATCAAATCTTGAACCATTTGAAAGACTTATACAAGTTAAACGAGCTAATTTGTTGAGTATTTTATCCTATAATTGGAATATATGGAATTTGGGTTACTTGCCTTTGTTCGTAGTAAGTATATGTAGTTTACTCACAGAACAACGGTGTTGGTCATTATCGCATGAAATTTGTATAGACAATGTAATGAAACTTGCTTTTGTTTGTGCAAACGAGTGCAAATAAAGTGAAACGGATATGAAATTAGTTGAAATGACAGCAAAACATTTAAAACGGCAGCTTGACATTTTGGGTTACGAGGTCTCGATGTCACTCTAAATATCGTGAAAACTTTTTTACGCTTATTTTTATGTGGGTACGAGACAATATAAAGTGAAACGAATGCTAGATTAGTTAAAACGTCATCGAACCGTTTGTAACGACAACATGTCGTTTTGGGTCACGAATTTTTAATTTCGCTCAAAAAATTGTTAAAACTTGTTTTCATTAATTTTTATGTGGATACGAGGAAACATAAAATGATACAAACATAAAATCAGTTAAAACGGCATTCAGTCGTTTAAAACGGCAGTATGTCATTTTACTGTTGGTTTTAAATTGTGTATGAAAGTAGAAGAATTCACTGTGATGTAATATGGGTAATTTAGGTAATCTATTGATTTTGAATTAAAATATTTATTTTAAATCATTAATTGTGGTCAAAGACTAAAATCCCAAACTATATTATCAAATAGACCATTTGCCCAGTTACCACTTAATTAATCAAAGGTGTCAATTTGCTAAAATAATCTCAACATCAGACACGAAACGCTGCGTTTCAAGCTGTTTCTGTCTGAATGAAAAGCATACCCGGCGAAGATCCGTATACGTTCAGTTTTCTCCGATAGTGCAACCAGCCATGGCCGTCCGATCCGCTGCCGCCAAGCAGAAGCGTTTTCTCCGATAGTGCAACCAGCCATGGCCGTCCGATCCGCTGCCGCCAAGCAGAAGCCTATGCGGAAGCAAAATTCCACCATTCAAAAACTTCTCAGAAAACCCAAAATTATCTTCCCCGTAGCATTACTCTTTGCGGATGCCGTCCTTGTTGCCCTCATCATCACCTACGTTCCCTGTAAATTCGAAGCCGTCAATATTTTTGAACTAATTTTTACCTTTTTTTGATTCTAATTTTTCGGTTTGTGTAATTTCAGACACGAAAATTGATTGGGATGCATATATGTCACAGGTGAGACTAAAAGTTCATTATTTTTATGATCTGCATGTGAATTTTTTTCTTCAAAGTTTTTATACTTGAGATTAATTTTAAAGGTCAGTGGGTTTCTGGGAGGAGAAAGAGATTACAGCAAATTGAAAGGTGATACCGGGCCTCTCGTTTACCCAGCTGGGTTTCTTTATGTATATTCTTTCTTTCAGTATGTTACTGGAGGCCAGGTCTACCTTGCCCAGGTAATTTTTTCTTTTCGATATTCTGTTTGTGATTTGCTTTTAGTTTCTTGATGAACATAGACAAAAAATAAAAATTAACAGGAACATTTCTGCTAAAACTTATCAATATTTTCACCTATCGAAAAATTCATTAGTTAATACATGAAATTGGATGCTATTCTCATACAATGGTTTGGTGACATGGAGTTGTGGCCTCAAATTGGTTTAGAAAATTCACACCCATAAGTTTTCTGGTTTTGAATTTGTGATTCGGCCAGTCCGTATTTAATTTACAGAAGAGTGTTAGATTTTGGCAAATTTGTTTATATTCATGTATATGAAGGGAGATCTTGAATGGATTAAAGATGTGGAATAACTGGGAGAGACTGTAAATTAGTAATTGATAAGTGGCATTTGGATGGAGTTTGTTAGCTTAGCCTTTAGCACAATAGCTCTTAATTTGAATGTGAATTTTGCTTATTGACTCTTATTAGCAATTCCTTTGGTCGGTCAGTCCTCCTAGAGAGAACATTTAGTGTTGCAAATCTAACCTGTGACAATTACACAATTAAATGTCATAAAGGCTAGACATATCTTCTGCAATTTGCTTTTTCCCATAGAAGTACTGGTTAGCTTCAAAGGTTTAAAAAACTATTTGAGGCTTACGCCTCGAATCCTACCTCATGCCATTTGTGAGGCTTATGCCTCAAACCTGAGCCTCAAGCCAGTGAAGGCGTTCCCAAGTTTGCCTTGTATTTTTCAAACATTTATGTTATTTCCTTATAACCTAAAATGATTTGCGGGTTCTTTTATTTTTTTCCTACATAAATGGAGGGAAAAAGGAAAGGAGAATACACCACCGCACTTGTGGGATGATGACAAAAAAGGAAAAGTAACTTGTAATGAGGATGATGACAATGGTATAAATGATTCCCTTAAAGGATATATTAGTAGCGATGCTATAAGAAATTTTTTACTTGCCTCCACTTTTAATAGTAGATTATAAATTTTTTAGATAATTACTGATTTGAAAACTTATTATTTTCAATTTTCTCAATCTACTTTATGTTTGTTTGCAATTTAGACCTTTAATTTTGTTAATTAATTTCATTATGGATATTTTTAAAAGGGTTATGGTATATTGCAACTATATTTTTGTATTTTTATATATTGAATTCTTTTATTATTTTATATTGAGGCTTATGCCTCACGCCACAGCGACAAAAATGCCATAGTACCCAATTAAGCCTTTTTAAACATTGGTTTTGCCGTGTCTCTTCCTTTATTCTAATCCATGCAGCTGGCTGAGTGAACTTTCTGTTTTTGGATGTATTTCGAAGAATAACCAAATATTGATGTTCCAGATTTTCCCTCCTTTCATTAGTATCCTTACTTGACCAATTAAGCGCGAGAAAGAAATCTCTACAAGGATCCATTTGTCTTCTATAATCAGATCCCAATCAACCATCTTTTCAAGTACTTATCAATTGCTCTGGACATCTTGGATATCTTGTTGATGTTGTCTGGTATCATTGCAATGTTCACTTAATTTAGTGCACCATGGATACATGGTCAGATCTCCCCACCTTTGCCCTTTCTGTTCCATGGTTTGGTCATTATTTTTTTAAAAATAAAAAGCCGTAAAAGTATTGAATTATCACATTTCCATTGGAGTCAATACCTTCCCTCTTCAACTGTAATACAGGCTGTCTTCGTGCATTCATTTGTATAATATAATGGTGACTCGTGTTCTTCCATCATTGCAGATTTTGTTTGGCTTTCTCTACATCGTGAATCTTGGAATGGTCTTATTCATCTATTTGAAGACCGATGTGGTATGAAACTTTCTTCTCGATTTATGATGTGTTATTTTTGCATTGTTTGAAGGAAGCTGCTTGAAGTGTTTAAATTAATATTGACCATTTCATCTTTTGATCCCTTTGTTAGATAGTTTTATAAGTTCAGACATTCAAGCTCCGCTCACTTTTATTCTTTGGTAGCTAATGCCAATTAAACTGCCTTGCAGCTCCCGTGGTGGGCTCTTTCCTTGCTTTCTCTGTCTAAAAGAGTCCACTCAATTTTCGTGCTTCGCTTGTTCAATGACTGTTTTGCAACAACTCTCTTCCATGCTGCACTAATCTCATTTCTTTATCAAAAGTGGCATCTAGGTTTACTTATTTTCAGGTACTGTTTACTGTATTTCAATTTCTTATTCAGTGGATGGATTTATTTTATGGTTTCTTATTGGTGTCACATTATTGAAACTAAATGTGTTATAGTCATTTGCCTTGTTAGCACAGTGGAGCGGTCTCAGTAAAGATGAATGTGCTCCTTTATGCTCCATCCTTATTACTCCTCATGCTGAAGGTATAATTATTTTGATTTTTCACACTTCAAAAGTTTGGATCTATATTTACATTTTAACCAATCTCTATTTGTTTGCCGGAAAATCTTGAAATGCAGGCTATGGATATTGTTGGGGTGATATCTGCTTTAGCAGGTGCAGCACTAGTGCAGGTGCTTATTTTTCAATTCTGCTTGATAGCTTGACAATGTTGACATATTGCATAACTACTACACAGGTGTTTTAATGTATCTAACAATGCCATTTTGCATAAAGTTATTACTAATTGCAAACAAATATTTACTTGTTGCCTTTTATCATGCAATATCTATTAGTTTTATGGCAACCCATTTATATTTCCTTTATTGTTACATTGTCAGGTGAGTAAAAAACAATTGAAATATTTTTGAGATGGAGGTAGTATCTAATTGAAATCTTCATCTATCTGCCGTGAATGGTTCTGCAGATCGTCTTAGGGCTACCATTCTTGCTGTCATATCCAACTGCATATATATCAAAAGCATTCGATCTTGGTCGTGTCTTCATTCACTTTTGGTACTTCCATTGACCCATTGAATTTGCTGGATATGTCAAACTTTACGCATTCAATGATTTTACACTTGATTGATTGGCTAGTGGTTAGGGCTGTCCATGGGTCGGGTCGGTTCGGTTCTGAAGATACCCGAACCGACCCAAAACTTTCGGGTATTTAATAAATGGACCCGTCGGGTCCAAATATAATTATGGAACCGTTCGGGTTCGGTTCGGTTCGGTTCGGTTCGGTTCGGTTCGGTTCCGTACCATAATTAAATTTTTTAATATTTTCAGTAACACTACATAAATACAATTAATAACATTTCATTCGTAACTTTTACAAATTAACGTAGCCCAATTCAAAAAAATATACAAAACTAGCCGCCCAATAAGATTAATTCAATGCATACAAATACCAAAAAGTAGATATTAATATTACAGCAAAACTACATAAAGTATATTCATTTGCTTCAAATTAAAATGGGCTAATGGATTTTAAAATGATTTGGGCTTAAAAATTAAAATTATAAAATAATCTAATTTATTCAATTAATTTGCTAATTTGTATAGGAAAAAAATAAAATAATTTAATTAATTCAATATAAAAAATAAAAAAATTATTTAGTTTCGGTTCTTGTTCGGTTCTTCGGTTCTTGGTCTAGACCCGACCCAAACCCATCGGTTCTCGATTCGGGTACACGTTCGGGTATTTAATTTATGAAAAATCGTTCGGTTCGGTTCGGGTTCGGTCCGGTTCGGGACTTTTGGACACCCCTACTAGTGGTCATCCGACTTAACCTCTTTGATTTTTTCTAAAACTCAATATCTTGTAATATTAGATGGAATCTAGAGTGTGTTTGGTAGAGATTTTTTGGGGAAGAATTGATTTTTGAATAGTGATATGATGGAAAATGTGTGGTTGAAAAAGAAGAAAAAAGTATTGATGTGATGGAAAATATTATTTTATTGAAGAATGTATGGTTGAAAATGAGAATTGATTTACTGTAGAAAATGAAAATCTGTACCAAACAGGCCCCTAGGCTACATTCAGGAGCAGCAGGAGTCTTATTAGTTTTATGATCGTGCTGTGTCTTGTAATTGTGATTGCAATTCCTCCTAAGACTGTTTGACATCTTGGTTCAAAACTATAGCTGTCTAATGAAAGATACTGCCAGAGACGGGTCATATTGGCTTATATACCAGTGCATTCTTATACTTCTGAATTAATTGTCAATGCTGGTTTTGCTTTCATTTTATTGTTGACTTCTATAATGTTTACATTTTAAGGTGAAAGTTTTAAATTATCGAATATTTAAACCCAACGTGTGGAATTATACAATTAAAAGCAACAAGTTACTTTTTAATTGTTTCTAAACAGTTAATCAATTGCGTCAATTTATCTTATAGTTTGAATGCCACAATCAATAAATAATGAAGTAAATAACATAAGATTTGTTGACGGAGAAAATCCTTCACATGATTAAAAATTTCGGGACTAAGTTAGTAATTTCCACTATAGACAATAAGAACTTACAGTATGATTCACCCTAGAAAACTCACTAGATTCGCTGATTTAATTTCTGTAATCTTCAAAATCTGCTGGAACGTGCTTTATTCACACTTGCTCCCGATCTTCTGGAATTGTCTATCTCTTATGGATCGCCAAGAACACCATATTCTTGTACTCTTCTTGTGCTTCTGGTTCAACCTCCCTCAATTTTCAGCAACCTCTGAAAACTATTGAGAAAGTACATTCTTGAGTATATTTAGGAAGTTGATGTTTTGGATTATATGATTTTGATGTTTTTCCCAACTTGTGGTTGATTGATCTCAAGATGTAGAATTGTTAATTGATCTCCAAAGGATGTTATTAAGGTAGAAAATAATGATCAACCACCCACAAAAACGTAATGAGCATTGAGTATTTATAATAGGAAGTATTTGAGTAGTACAGGATAGATAGAACTCTTGAAATTCGCGAACTAATGTTTCTCGAAAAGCATTGTCGTTCGAGGGACAGTTGGGCGACAATGCTTCTGTTTTGGACGCTCAAGCATCAGTTTGGCGGCAGACTAGCATAATTCCAACGACTTTTTCTCTATATTCCATACTCGAACCTAAAGATTCCTAGTTCATCTATACATCACCCCAAAAGACTCCTTCACTTTTATAACTCTTTTATAATATAATAATCATTTTACCTAAAGAATTACCAATACAACTTAAAACCTAACAATCTCTCATTTGACATTCTGTGACAAAACTACACGATCCAATTCGAGGAAGTAAAAACAAAACTAATCTACCCAAACTCAAACTGAAGGTTTGTCTCTTGCATTCCTTGTTAAATCTGTTTCTTGAAATCAACAACTCAAATACCGAGTGTAAAAGCACGTGAAACTGGAAATATAACAATTGAAACATACTATTATAAATATGATAGCTAGATTGAGAAGTAATATTAATATTAATCAAAACACCAATTGAAACATTAATATCACAAAATATCAAAACTAAAAAAAGCTAAACATTTAGTAAAGCAAAAGTCCAAATACAACCATGAAATACTATCACCTCTCCCTTACTGTAAATTCTCCCTAAAATGCAGTTAAATTAGATTGAAATGCTATCATCTCCCCCTTTTTGTCACAAATGCGGAGGGAATTATATCAACAATAATGACTCAAATATGCAATTGATAGCATGTACAAGCATAATAAATGATCAGTAAACTTTCAAACATATTCAGTTCAAGTCTAAATGGAGTAAATTGTATAAGTGACTTATGTACGTAAAGTGCCACTAATTCCTTGTGAACAAGACTCTAAACTTTAAATTTGTAAGAAATGACATGCTAAACATCACTGTTAAATAAGTTTATGCCCCTAATAATGAAAGTCAAACCAATAATGCATATTAGTATCTATAAATGAAGCTCATAATTCATGTATATTATTCTTTTCTCTCCTAACTTTGATCATATACACATTTTCGCACAATTTCTATTTTTCTTTTTAAGCTCATCCTTTTTTCTTTTCAATTTTTTTTACACCTATGTGTAGACTATTCTCCATTAAGCGACTAAGATGACTCCTATAACGAGTTTTGGGTCGATGACTCCAAGTCGGTTGACCATGAGGCATTACATTAAAAGAAACCCCTCGAGCTTAATTGCTCGAGTCAAATAGGTTTCGAAGAAGAGTATAGGATGAAACATTTTTTTAAGAGGATATACTAGAGCTTAGATCTACTTAATTAAGGTCAATCCATGTTCAAGGTCAACTTACCAATAGGTGACGGTTATCCCAAATCTCACACACGGTCAAGATTCACTCACAAAATCATAGTGTGTGCAGTGCAGATGGTACATAAAGAAACGTGTACTAAGTACTCCATAAAAACCTAAACAAGTAATGAAAAATATGCTACAACACATCAATTAAACTCATACTTGGTCACAATACACATGTTCAAATAAATCATATATCATGCGGTAGTGAAAAAATTCATTTTTTATATTTTTTTAAATCAAACTATTTAAAAAGCAAAACGAAAATGTGATGCATGCAATAATGAATAAATCACAATTGACAAGTATAAGCATTCATCAAAAACATCTAATTAGTTAGGTATACAAACGCTCTTACTTTTAAGAGCTCCGTGATCAGTTTCAAAATTTTTCATATCACTCTTTTTCTCCCAAACCTTGCTAGAAGTAGAATTACAATTGTCCAGTTGACTCACCTGATTAGTAAGAAAGTACTCTACTAGATATGTCCTGATTTTTATTTCTTTTCACAAGTCTATTTCACCTAGGCCTTGTGTGTCCTAATTCACCACAATTAAAGCATGTAAGATTAAATCTATGACCAAATCTACGTGGTTTCTGAAATTGATTTCTATTTGGAAACATCCTACATAGTTCAATGGGATTACCTACTCTCCGACTCTTATTAGTAGCAGGGACACGTAGTTTTTGAAGTGCTAGCATCATGAGAATCAGAATTATCATAGCTTAGACCACTCTTGTTTTCAGAAGGCATCCCTAAAAGATTATCAAGCTTAGAGGTGTCAAGACGGACGGGCCGACCATGACCCGTGAAAACCAGCCCGTGAAAATCGGGACCGCGGGCCGACCCGTGACCAGTGCGGGCGGTTCACGGGCCAAGGAGGTGTAACCCGCGGGCTTCGCGGGTTGCACCCCCATGGGCCGCGGTTAACCCGCGATCCGTAAAAAAAAATTGAAAAAAAAAAATAAAACAAAAATTTTAAAAAAGGGGGGGGGGGGGGGGAGGGCCAAAAAAAAAAAAATTTTAAAAAATAAAAATAAAAAAAATTCAAAAAAAGGCGTAGCCTGCTGCATGGTCAATTTTTTTTTTTAAATTTTAACTAATGGTAATATAAATTTTCTAACGGTAATATCATCCCCTTCATCGATAAATTCCAATTTATTCTTACATTTATTCTTACAATACCCTTTCATTAGTTATTATACATTTATACTTCATAGTTCATACTTGTTACTACCTTACTACAATTACAATTATTCAATTGCAAATATCATCATCATTTTGATTATATTTCTTTCTTCTCGATTTTCACTAGTCACTACTAAATTTTTTAATCCTACTATATTATGGATTCTCGCGATTCTTCTTCTCAAAATCCTATTTTCAATGATAGTTGCTCTTCATATGGGCCAAACCGGAAAAATTCTATATTTTTATAATTTTATTTATACAATCATACGGGCCAAACCGGAACGAACCGCGACCCGTGACCCGCATGGGCTCGACCCGGATGGGTCAGCGGGTGGGCCTGGGTTGTAGTCCAAAATTGTGGGCCGACCCGTAACCGGCCCGGAACCCGCAGCGGGCGGGCTTTTTTTCACGCGGGCCGTTACCGGGCTCACATGTTGGCGGGCCGACCCGGCCCGAACCACCCGGATTGACACCTCTAATCAAGCTTCTGAGAATCACTAGAAAGTGCAAAAAGTTGAGACTTGGTATATTCAATTTCGCTCAGGATGTTCTTAACCTAGATTTCTAATTTATCATTCTCAATGGTCAGCTCACTAACCCTTCTAGATGACTTCTCAAGATCGCCTGTAAGATTCTTCATCTTAGCCTCTAGGGATCGATTTACAGTATCTAATTTATTAAGGCATAGGTAGACTCCTGAAGGTCAGCTACAAGTTTCTATCTTTCTAGCTCAAGTGCATTAACCTTCTTAAGCATGACTTTATTCACCTTTTTAATCTTAAGACTCTCCTCAAATAATTTATAATTGATGATAAACCTCACAAATCTCTTCATCATCTTCCTCAGAGTGCTCACCACCATCTACTTCCTCAATCTTCTCACTGTCGTTATCAGATTCAGTCCTAATCCTAGCAGTGAAGGCCATAAACTTCCCACTCTCATCATGAGTAGACCTCTCACTATAATTATTCGAGCTGGACTCATCATTTGTGAGAGTTGCATTCATAGCTTTATCCTGATTTCTCCTATCGTTAGAACTCTCACTTCTATAGTGGCCTAAACCTTGACACCTATGACATCTCATAGTGTTAGATTTCTTTCCAGACTCACTCAAGTCTCATCTATGTCTCTCTTTAGTCTTCTTCTTATTTGTAAACATTTTTTGAAAATTCTTAACAAAGTAGACTATTTTCTCATCATTAAGTGATTCCGAATCAGAAGAATCATGATAATCATCCCTAATAGTATTCAAGGCTAAAGACTTATCTTTCTTAGGTTTAACCAATGTTAGTTTATAAGTCTGGAGAGATCCAACCAATTCTTCAACCTCAATAGCATCTATGTACTCACTCTCCTCTGTAGCCGTGATTTTAAGCCTAAATTTCTTAGGTAAGGATCTAAGGATTTTTTAGACAATCTTAGGCTAAGGAATTCTCTCAGTTAGGTTGAAACTAGAAGTAACTATGTCATTCAAGCTAGCATAGAAGATATCGAATGTCTCATCATCCTTCATCCAAATCTTTTCAAATCTATTGGTTAACATCTGTAACTTAGAATTCTTAACAGCTTAAGTTTTCATATGTGATCTATAAAATATCACGAACCTCTTTACATATGCCTAAATTTTTCTGGTGACAGCCATAAATAAAGTATGTAAAGCCTTACTATTCCAATCACACTTATCTAAATTAGTCTTCGACCAATTAGTTATAGGAGTGGAGGTGACAACATCATTAACGGTGCTAGAAGGGGCAATCCAACCATTTACTAAGCTCAACCATCGATTTCAGAAAGACAATCATTCTAACTTTCCAATAGTCGTAGATATTGCCATCAAAATATGGTGGGACATATAATGATTAACCACTCATCTAGAAAACTAGGGTCAGGAATCCAATTTGGACTCTAATACTACTCGAAAGTTTTAAATTGCAGAATTTTTATACCCAACGTACGGAATTATACAATTAAAAACAATAAGTCTTTTTTTAATTGTTTTTGGATAGTTAATCAATCACGTCAATTTATCCTATGGTTTGATTGCCACAATCAGTAAATAACGCACTAAATGACATAAGATTTGTTGACGGAGAAAATCCATCACAAGGTTAAAAACTCTAAGACCAAGCCACTAACTTTCACTATAGACAATAAGAATTTACAGTATGATCCAGCCTAGAAAACCCACTAGACCCGCTGATATAATTCCTACAATCTTCAAGATCCGTTGAAACGCGTTTCACTCACACCTGCTCCTGAAATTGTCTATCTCCTAGGATCACCAAGAACACCTTGTTCTTGTACTCTTCTTGTGTTTCTAATCCAACCTCTCTCAATTTTCAGTAACTTTTGAAAGCTATTGAGAAATACCTTCCTGAGTATATTTAGGAAGTTGATGTTTTTGATTATATGATTTTGATGTTTTTCCATACAGTTTCAAGAGTCTCTTCCTGAGGTCGACCCACCATGGAGCCTCTCTCCCCAAAATCCAAAAATACCCAACCACCACTAACCCAGCCAAACACCACCCAACAACCTCTCACCGGCCTCACGCCACATATTCACCCTCATTCACAAGCGGCGGCCCTAGGTGGGAACCCTAGCGCCGCCGCTCGGTTCGGGGCAGGGATGTACATCGCGACGCCAGGATGTACAGGGTATCAATCTGGGACCCAAACACAGATTTCTCAAAATCCGTCCACTTCCCAGGTAGACGCGCCTGACCGGCGTCATGAGCGGTCCATTCCGACGCCGGCAGGACCAGTGCGTGGTCCACACGCCGCTCCGGCGGCGGATCTGCCGGCGCGTGTGGCCCACGCGCCGTCACCGGAAAATCAGTTTTTTCAGCAGAACAATCCCAATGTCCTCAGTAGGCCCATTCTGTCATCAGATTTGTCGTTTCTTCAAAATCAGAGGAAAAAGCGGGTGGATGCAAATGGGATTGTATTTAATCGACGCTTTAGAGTTGAGATGAAGGAGTTCGAGGTGTCTGTTAATGAATCAGGTACTGTTAGGATCATAGAGTGGGGCTCGAGGATGTCGTCCGCTATTTATATGGGGAAGTTTGGTGCACTATGGATGGTGAATATGGTGGATAAGTTGAGAGCGGCTAGTAAGTCGGAGGATTTTGTCTCCAAGCTTAATGAGTCTTCACGGGCTTTTCTGGCACAACGGTGTGCGAATAGGCGTGGTAGGTACTTGACGATAGCACAGTATGGAGGAGGGCGTCGGACGGGGGTTGTGATGGTGCCGGAAGGTGTTAATGGAGAGGGATGGGCATCGTTTTCGAGGGTGTTTAGGGCTGTTGTTGATTCATTTGTTGCTGGAGATAAAGCTAAACGTCGAACGGTGGATGCAAGAACTCGACAAGGGATGACCTATGCCGAAGTTACCGCCAACTTACAAGCATCGCACAAAGTTGACCAACGAGGACTAGAGCGAAATGATAAGATGTATAATGTGAGGAAGTTTGACGATCATCCCGGGGTGCCTAAGCCTATGGAGACACATGCAGAAGCGTCACATGGTGGAATAATGAATAATTCTGAGATAAGGGCCCGAGTCCAGACTTTGAAAGTAGAGTTGGATGCTTTAATCAGGCTAGTGGGATGTGGGTCTGAGGCGACCCCCAACATAGCTTATTGTCACCAGTGTGGGGTTGGCGTGGATGATTCCCGAGTTATAGGAAAACAAATAGCGAATTTGGTTCCTAAGGAGCCATCACCGAATGCAGCTCACTTTGAAGAACAGCAGGGTAGGACTAAGCCTAATTGCGAGTCTCAGTCACGGTCTGAAGCGGTATACTCTGGAATTGATGCTGGGGCTGAAGTGGTGGCAAAGAAGCACCGACACGGATACGAGTGTCCGACACGATACGTGTCGGACACGTCGACACGTAATTTTTAAAAAAAGCTCCGACACGATACGTTGTCGACACGTTGATTAAAATATTATTTTTTAATTTATTTTAATTTAACAGTGCATTAAAATATTATTTTTTAATTTTTATTGTTGAAGAATTAAGATGAAAAAAAATTAATTAAATAGGTACTAAAAAAATATTGCACAGGGCATTAATGTATTGACCAATAATTGGTCCCTGCGTACAGCACAATGTAATAGGATAAATACATACAAAAGTCAATAAGAAGGTCTCTTAATCTTCTCTCTCTTCTTTCTTCCATTTCCTCCTCCTTCCCAGTTCGGCAGTTCCAGTCCGCCTCTTCATCTTCTCTCTCCTTCTTTTCTTCTCTCTTCCTTCTTCCCCACAAATCATCTCTGTCTCCTCATCCTCTCTCTTCTTTCTTCTTTTCTTCTTTCTTCCCCACCAGTCACCGGATGCACAGTTGCCATTTTCTTCTTTATTTCTTCTTCACTTCTTCCAGCCATCCGACACGCCTTAAGGAACTCCGACACGTGTCGGCGACGTGTCGGCGGCGTACCCGTGTCCGATACGTATCGGACACGGGTACGCTATCTCTGGCAGCGTGTCCGTGCTTCAGAGAGTGGTGGAGTTGGTTACGGATGAGGACGTTCCGGGTTTCGTTGCAAATCAAAAGGTGGTCCCCTGGTCTAAGGGAGGGGTGACGAATTTGTTGAACCTGAAGTCGGCTACACTGGACTCGACGGATACGAATTTGATGACGAATGGATTACTCTTAGTTGAGCAAGAGATAGCACATGTATTGGTGAAGAAAGCAGAGTCGTTAGTCCTGAAAGAGACCGAGGCGGCGCGTGATGCAGTTATGGTTGGGAACACATATAATAGAAGGCATGTGAAGCCCCTAAAAGAAAAGGAGTTAGGGACTGAAAAAGCTTTGGTGTTGTGGGTACAAGGCGGCCAGAAGGGGGAGACTGACAATGATGTTGTACAGGGGGAGGAAGTGGAAGGAGATTCGTGTGACCCTTTGGAGTGCTGTCCTGCAGAGGAGACAATGAAGGTGAATGAGATTGAAGCTGGACCCCTGCCTTCAAATTGGGTCCTTCAAAAAATTCAGGAGTTCAGTAAGTTGGTTGGCGTGTCTTGTGAAGGATACGAAAGTACACTCATGCAATTATTCGAGGAACTGGAGGCTAGTAGAGGGCAGGAGATGAGTATACCAGGAGGCAAAGCAAGAAGGAAGGGTGTTCGGGAACTTAAGCGGCTCAAATGGTCAGTAAATTATGATACTAAGGGTGGTGAGTCAAGGAAAGGATTGCTAGGGAGGGATGACAGAGTGTTAAAATGACCCCAAAACTTATTAGTTGGAATGTGCGGGGGCTTAATGAGGTTGGAAAAAGACTAGGTGTTAGAAATTTGTTAAGGGGATGGAGGGCGGACCTTGTTTGTTTGCAAGAAACTAAACTGGAGTTAGTCTCGAGGGATGTGATCAGTAGCTTATGGGGGGGACAGCATGTCGGATATCAGTTTTTGGGGTCTTCGGGGGCATCAGGAGGCATGCTTATCATGTGGGATACTAGGGTGTATGACATGGAGGATGTTAGTGTAGGGACATATTCGCTGTCGCTCTCGCTTAGAAATATTGGGGATGGTTTTCATTGGATGTTCATAGGAGTCTATGGACCAAATTCTGATGAGAGTAGAAGGGACTTGTGGGATGAGTTGACTGGTATGATGGCTTGGTGGAATCTCCCTACGTGTATTGGGGGTGACTTTAATGTGGTTCGATTTCCCACTGAAAGGTCGAGTGGTGGGAGATTAACTGGGGCTATGGAGGAATTTTCGGATTTTATTAGGGAGAATTTGTTGGCGGATATGCCTATGATTGGGGGAGACTTTACTTGGTCTTCGAATCGGGATCAACCTGTTCTATCTCGTATAGACCGATTCTTGGTTAGCGGAGAGTGGGAGGCTAAGTACTCGGATGTTATTCAAAGGAGATTGGGAAGGGTGTATTCTGATCATTTCCCTATTTTGTTAGCTGGGAATGCTAGGGGTAGTGGAATTAGGCCTTTTAGGTTTGAAAAGATGTGGTTAAAAGTGGAAGGCTTTGGGGAGCGTGTACGAAATTGGTGGGCTTCTTATGATTTCTCGGGGTCCCCCAGTTTTATATTGGACCGGAAGTTGAGGGCATTAAAAAAGGATTTAAAAATGTGGAATGAGGAGGTGGTGGGAAATGTGAATTTTCGTAAGGTCCAGTGTCTTTCAGACATGGAAGCGTTGGATAAGATTGAGGAGAGTCGAGGGTTGGATGGGGAGGAAAATGAGAGACGTGGTGTATTAAGGACAGAGCTTGTGAGGCTGGTGGAGATGGAAGAGATCGCATGGCGTCAGAAATCCATGGTTATGTGGTTGAAAGAGGGAGATAAATGCACCAAGTTCTTCCATAGGGTAGCCAATTCTAACAGGCGCAACAATTCTGTCACAGTGTTGGAGGTTGATGAGGTTACTTATGAGGATCCACAGGATATTGGCACCCATATGGTAAGATTCTACCAGAATCTATATCGGGAACAGTTTGAGTGGAGGCCAGAGTTGGAGGGTTTGGAGTTCTCTACTATTACGGAGGAGGATGCCGGTTGGTTGGAGAGACCATTTGGAGAGGATGAAATTAAGACGGTGGTGTTTAGTATGAATGATGATAAGGCTCCAGGACCGGACGGTTTTTCATTCTCATTTTATAAGGCGTGTTGGGAGGTGGTGCGACAGGATATTATTGATGTTTTCACTTACTTTTTTGAGCGTGGCAGGTTCTTGAGAAGTTCTAATGCTACATTTATTGTGCTGATCCCAAAGAAACCTGGAGCGACTGATATTAAGGATTTTCGCCCTATTAGCCTAGTCAGTGGGGTGTATAAGATCATTGCGAAAGTTTTGGCGAATAGACTCAAGGAGGTGCTTGGGAAGGTGGTGTCTAAGTTTCAGAATGCATTCGTGAAGGGTCGTCAGATCTTGGATTCTGTACTTATAGCGAATGAATGCATTGACTCAAGATTGCGCCTAGGGGTTCCAGGGATGCTTTGCAAGCTTGATATTCAGAAGGCTTATGATCATGTGAACTGGAGGTTCCTCTTGTATATGCTTAGACGATGTGGATTTGGTGATAAGTGGTGTAAGTGGATTCAGTTCTGTATCTCTACTGTTTCTTTTTCTGTTATGGTCAACGGCACACCTGAGGGCTATTTTCGGAGTAGCAGAGGGTTAAGACAAGGGGATCCTTTGTCTCCATTACTGTTTGTTATTGTAATGGAGGCCTTCAGCAGGATGCTCGAGAAAGTGAGGCAGGAGAACTTGATAAAGGGTTTTACGGTGGGTCAACTGCTGGTGTCCCACTTGCTATTTGCAGATGACACGTTGATTTTATGTGACGCGGATGAGGAGCAATTTAGGAACTTACGACGTTTGCTCCTCTGCTTCGAAGCGGTGTCTGGTTTGAAGATAAATCTGGGGAAATCCGAGGTTATTCCAGTAGGAGAGGTCACTAACGTGGAGGATCTCGCTGCTATTTTGGGTTGTAGGGTGGTGCAGTTACCTATGTCATATCTAGGACTCCCTTTAGGGGCGCGGTTTAAAAGTATTAATATCTGGAATGCTATTGTGGAGAAGGTGGAAAGGAGGTTAGCAGGGTGGAAGCGTATGTATCTCTCGAAGGGAGGCCGTCTTACTCTCATTAAATCCACTCTCTCAAATATCCCTACTTATTTTTTGTCACTATTTTCGATCCCTGTTGCAGTAGCAAATAGATTAGAGAGGATTCAAAGGGAATTTCTGTGGGCTGGTTTGGGAGAGGAGAAGAAACTTCATTTGGTCAATTGGAAAATTGTGTGCTCTCCTGTGAGGATGGGGGGCCTCGGATTGAGGAGGCTCATTTTGTTTAACAAGGCATTATTGGGTAAATGGCTGTGGCGGTTTGGAGTGGAGAGGGAGAGCTTTTGGAGAGAAATCATTGGGGCGAAGTATGGAGTGATGGAGGGGGGTTGGTGTTCTGGTGAGAGTCGTGGGCCTTATGGGGTGAGTTTGTGGAGGTATATTCGACGAGGTTGGAGCGATCTTCGGGACAAATTGACTTTTGTGGTGGGGAATGGTAATCATATCAGTTTTTGGGATGATTGTTGGTGTGGAGATATATCGCTAAAGGTGGGGTTTCCTTCCTTGTATCGCATTACTTTGGCGTCATCTGCTATGGTGAAGGACGTTTTAGCCGTTCACAATGGGAGTTACAGTTGGAATATTACCTTTCAGAGGGATTTGCAGGATTGGGAACTGGATGATTATGCACTGTTTTTATCTTATTTGTATGATGTGAAAATTCGAGCTGGAGAGGACGATCGTAGCCGATGGAGGTTGGCACGGAATGGTATTTTTTCAGTTCGCTCTTATTTTAGATCCCTCTTGGGACCTGTGGAGGGTTCCTTCCCCTCGAAAATGGTGTGGCAATGTAAATTGCCTCCACGGGTGGCCTTTCTATTTTGGACGGTTGTCAGGACACAGGCATTGACGATGGATAACCTTCGTAGAAAAGGTTTCTATGTAACCGAGTGGTGCTATATGTGTAAGGGTGATGGGGAGACGCATGACCACTTGTTCATTCATTGTGATGGTGTTCGGTGGCTGTGGAATAATATTCTGGCTTCTCAACATATAGATTGGGTTCTGCCAAGATGCATAGAGGACGTGGTGCGGGCATGGAGGAGAAAGTTTCGGGATAAGAATAGCAAGCTTGTATGGAATCTTATCCCGGGATGCATTATATGGTGTGTGTGGAGAGAAAGGAACAATCGATGTTTTGAAGATCAAACAAGGACCACAGAGCAACTTAGAGAATTCTTTTACCTGACTTTGTATAGTTGGTTTAATGCCGCTACTAGTAATCCTATAAAGGGGTTGCCTAACTTTATGTCTTTTCTTTCTTGTATAAGTTGATAATACACTTCCTGTGTATTCTTCTTTGATGAATAAAACTTTGGATTATCTATCAAAAAAAAAAAAATGTTTTTCCCAACTCGTGATTGATTAATTTCAAGATGTAGAATTGTTAATTGATCTCCAAATGATGTTATGAAGGTAGAAAATAATGATGAACCACCCACAAAAACGTAATGGGCATTGTGTTTTTATAATAAGAAGTATTAGATAGTTCTCTTGAAAATCGCGAACTAGGGTTTCTCGAAAAATACCGTCGCTCGAGCAACAATCAAACGACAATATTTCTGTTTTGGACGCTCAAGTATCAATATAATTTCGGCGACTCTTTCTCTATATTTCATACTCGAATCCAAAGACTCCTGGTTCATCTATCACGTCAATTTATCCTATGGTTTGATTGCCACAATCAGTAAATAACGCACTAAATGACATAAGATTTGTTGACGGAGAAAATCCATCACAAGGTTAAAAACTCTAAGACCGAGCCACTAACTTTCACTATAGACAATAAGAATTTACAGTATGATCCAGCCTAGAAAACCCACTAGACCCGCTGATATAATTCCTACAATCTTCAAGATCCGTTGAAACGCGTTTCACTCACACCTGCTCCTGAAATTGTCTATCTCCTAGGATCACCAAGAACACCTTGTTCTTGTACTCTTCTTGTGTTTCTAATCCAACCTCTCTCAATTTTCAGTAACTTTTGAAAGCTATTGAGAAATACCTTCCTGAGTATATTTAGGAAGTTGATGTTTTTGATTATATGATTTTGATGTTTTTCCCAACTCGTGATTGATTAATTTCAAGATGTAGAATTGTTAATTGATCTCCAAATGATGTTATGAAGGTAGAAAATAATGATGAACCACCCACAAAAACGTAATGGGCATTGTGTTTTTATAATAAGAAGTATTAGATAGTTCTCTTGAAAATTGCGAACTAGGGTTTCTCGAAAAATACCGTCGCTCGAGCAACAATCAAACGACAATATTTCTGTTTTGGACGCTCAAGTATCAATATAATTTCGGCGACTCTTTCTCTATATTTCATACTCGAATCCAAAGACTCCTGGTTCATCTATCACGTCAATTTATCCTATGGTTTGATTGCCACAATCAGTAAATAACGCACTAAATGACATAAGATTTGTTGACGGAGAAAATCCATCACAAGGTTAAAAACTCTAAGACCAAGCCACTAACTTTCACTATAGACAATAAGAATTTACAGTATGATCCAGCCTAGAAAACCCACTAGACCCGCTGATATAATTCCTACAATCTTCAAGATCCGTTGAAACGCGTTTCACTCACACCTGCTCCTGAAATTGTCTATCTCTTAGGATCACCAAGAACACCTTGTTTTTGTACTCCTCTTGTGTTTCTAATCCAACCTCTCTCAATTTTCAGTAACTTTTGAAAGCTATTGAGAAATACCTTCCTGAGTATATTTAGGAAGTTGATGTTTTTGATTATATGATTTTGATGTTTTTCCCAACTCGTGATTGATTAATTTCAAGATGTAGAATTGTTAATTGATCTCCAAATGATGTTATGAAGGTAGAAAATAATGATGAACGACCCACAAAAACGTAATGGGCATTGTGTTTTTATAATAAGAAGTATTAGATAGTTCTCTTGAAAATCGCGAACTAGGGTTTCTCGAAAAATACCGTCGCTCGAGCAACAATCAAACGACAATATTTCTGTTTTGGACGCTCAAGTATCAATATAATTTCGGCGACTCTTTCTCTATATTTCATACTCGAATCCAAAGACTCCTGGTTCATCTATACATTACCCCAAAAGATTCCTTTTACAACTTTTTTATAATAATTCTTTTGTCTAAAGAATTGCCAACACAACTTAAAACCTGACATAGGGCATTAAAGAGATTGAGAAAAAGTTGTTTCAAGATTTGGCATGCCTAGTAACAGAATCTGTACACCTACAATATCCAATCAAGGACTTGTTCTGGAATACACACATTTTTGCTTGTTCTAAACATCTAAGCAGGCCTCTAATTTTCTGTAGCATCGTGAGTCAGGTGGCTATAAAAAACTCTTTTAGAGGACTGCATGAATTAGGAAGAACCGTGTTTGTTTATCCTTTCCCTACACCTAGAATTTTCGTTTATAGAAGGACCCACTTCCCATTCTCTGCTCCTAAAGAGTGATGTTTGGAGGAATAAAATATGAAGATCTGATATGTGTTAAGTTGGCTGGTTACATTCTGAATGGACTTCTGGTTTCAGTTATATGTAGTACTTCTAGATTTTTATATATAGCTCTTTTATTTTAAGAATGCATTTTCAACTTACATTGATCGTCCTAATACAATTAAGGTTAACGAAGAAACACATTTGATTGTGATTACAGGTCTGTTAATTTTAAATTTGTTCCAGAACCAGTTTTTGTATCAAGAGGATTTGCGCTTTTCTTATTGGCAGCTCATCTTAGTCTGCTTACAGTTTTTGCCCATTATAGATGGTGCCGGTGAGTAGCATATGAACTGTTGCTAGTTATCTATGATGTGGGCTTGGCAATATATATTGTTCTAATTGTTTATACGACTTCAATTCTAAGTTTCTTGTGTCGATAGGTCCCTGGTGTTTTCTTTAAGGCATCATTTGATTTTATTCTATCTTTTCTTATTTGTCCAACTTATGCAGGCACGAAGGAGGGCTGTTCTCTCTCTTGCATTCTAGAATTATTCAAATGAAGCTTAGAACTTTTCCACTTAAACAGTTCAACAGTCATGACTCGAATTTCCGATCTATTAGAATGGAGCGTAAGTAATGGATTCCTCCTTGCAGGGTTACATCTTCTAATCTCTTTTCATGATTATATTTTTGCATGTCAAACATTGGTTTACTTGATTCAGACATTGCGACAACTATGTTTGTTGGGAACTTCATTGGAATTGTATGTGCTCGATCCCTGCACTATCAGTTCTATTCTTGGTGAGTCTTGCAAGACAGTTCTGCTTTACCTCTTGGGTTTATCTAGTTGCGTAGGAAGGGACAAGGGTTCATATTTTAATGATCATATTGTCACACTGTTTAGTTGCACATTTTTTCTAAGTAGAAATTGAATAGCCATTAGAATTTTAATATTCTTATGGCAAGAACCACTTCAAATTATTTCCCAAACTTCCATTCTTTCATGCCACCTTTACAAGGCCTCCATTGCCCTTACACCTGCCCTAGCTGGCCGGAAACTAACAAGATTTGCACATTGCATTTTTTTGGGGATGAAGAGCATGTTTGGCTACGCTTAAAATATGAACTTTTTTACTTGAGAGAGAGAAAAAAAGTTATCACATCCATGCTTAGAAAAAACATTTTTTGTTTTTTGGAAGCTTAGCTAAACATGCTCTAAATGACTGGGGGATATTATAAACAGAGGGTGAAATATATTGATGTTAGGTATCTCAATGTCTCATATCCTGGTCCAATGTAATCATGATGTCTGTTGCTTAGCATTATGCTTAAACCAATTTTTGAAATACTATCATTTATAGTTGAAGCATTTTATGCAGGTATTTCTATAGTTTGCCCTATTTATTGTGGAGAACACCTTTTCCTACATGGCTACGGTATGCTGCTTGAAAATATAACTCGTTGTTTTGTTTTACTTGTGCCCTTGGTGTTTTTCGTGATAAATTAAGAAGTCGATCTTTTCTGCAGTTTAATTTTGTTTGCGACAGTCGAGTGTTGCTGGAATATCTATCCCTCAAACATTTATTCATCGGCGCTGCTGCTCGGGGTTCACTTAATTATACTAGGAGGCCTCTGGAATGCTTCGCCTGAATATCCATATGAGCATGATACGAATTATAAGTCTTCAAATTCCAAGAAGAAGAAAGGCAACTGAATTGCTAGTTTTGTAAGCTATTTTTTCAAAACTTTGTGTACCAAGTTAAACCTGTTCCTGGATATGTAGCTCAGTGAAAAGAAACCAATTTCTTCTAAGGTATGTGTTCATGAGGTACGTTTGTTATGCTGGACTGGATGGGATTTGACGGGATAATGAACAAGCATCTGGCCCTCTTCTTTTAACCTTACCCAGTTCTATTTAGTACAACATTAAAAATGCTATTGAAGTTCTAGAAATACGCAATGGGTTGCCTATGATTTAGTCAAATCAAGAATTGCCCAATGGTGGAAAAATTAACCATTGCAGGGTAGAGTAAAGAAGCTGCAGTGTCATGGTTGTCTATGTTTGCAACTTGAATATTATTGTCTACCGGTTGGGTTTTAGCCTTGCGATATGACAAAAATGCCCTCAAAACCTTTTTAGTTCGAGATAGAATATAATGTGCTCGTATAACCCAAGTCTTGAGCTGAGATTCTCGCATCAATATTAAATTTTCTCTCATTGCATATTGACTCCACGATGAAGCAATAACGAGAATATTCTTTTAGAGACTAGAGAGAGTTCACTAATAGCCCGACAAAATGAACCATGGAAGACAACACTATTTCTACCCAAGAACAAGAAACATGTTTGGTCCGAATTGGACAGAACAAAAAAATAAATGTTAAACTCCACAGTCGGTAACTGTGGAGCATTGGCGGCTGTAGGGGTTAGCTTCACCACCCGGTTTGCAGTAGTAGTGTGATGAACCTTTCTGGGAGCAGGGGACACTGTTGGCTTGCAGCGCACCACATCTTATATATTTGCACCATAACAATTTCAACCTACCCTTTTCTAATAATTTTTTTCTACTCAATCTTGGATTTATCATGTTTTTAAAATTGGTTCTAAGACACAAAATATAATTGGGTCTAGACTCGAAATCCTATCACTTGGAAATTTCAAGCTACTTAATGTAATTCTGTATTTTTTTTTAACGATAAAATCCAAGATTTGAGCACAATTTTTTTTATAGAAAAGGTAGAAATGGCCTTTGCACCTTAACGATGTATTTCGGTGGGCAGGTAATGCTTTCATAAAAAGCGTGGTGATTGAATCTACTAACAACTTGATCGGGCAGCTTATGAGGTTATCATTTCTCAAAGCAGAAACGGGATAAGAATCAAAACTAGTTATTCTTGAATATTTGGATATGAAAACTAAGGCTACACTCTCTCCTTGCCTTTAGAGTGGTTTTAAAGTCCTAACATTCAAACTGAGATTCCGAATCCCAACATCCCATTTAAATATGTAAATTTAGATCCCACGTGATGATAATTATCAATGTAAAAGTTAAAATTACATTCAGTTTCACCTTACTTAAATTTGAAGGGGGAAATCCTCAAATCACTTAACGTCCAACTTTAATTCTCTGCGTGCTTTTAACACTAACGTTAACGATTCTATCACATTAAGATATAAATTCACATATTTTAATAAGTTGGGTAATTGAACCTCATTTTTGAAAATTAACGACCCAAAATCTTGCTACTCACAAAGTTGAGAAGCCAAGCACAAACTTTCCCAAATGTGTATATATATTTTCTTGATTAGTAAATTGTTTAGCATGCAAGGAAAATTTAATATAAAAGTATAGTGTGTTTGGATGGGCTTAAAGTAACTTATTTTGAAATATTACCAGGAAAGAAAGTTAATTTTATAAGCCTATATTTGGTTCATGTTCCTAAGTGGTTTATACATATTCAATCCCCTTTTTATTTACACATTTCGAAAAATTTACAAGTACCACATATATATCCACCACTCTTTTCTATTATTTATAATTTAAATTGTTTACAAACACTTCCCAAACATGTTCTAAGCATACCTAAACATATAAGAGTAAATTTGTCTTTTCATGCCAATTCAACAGTATATTTAAACAGAAGTCACAAAACACACCTGAAAGGAGTACAAAAGAAATTAAGGTATTAGAAGGACGATTTGAACATCTCGTGGGAAAGGTATTGCAATACTTTCACGTGTTATGTAAGCAAAAAACAAGTATTTACATTGTACAAATCCAATCAGTTAAAACTGCTACAATGCTTGGATAGTTAAGGAAAGAGTTTTCAGACAAAGACGTTATAAAGCATGCCGTCATTAGTGTTGTTTAGACAAAATGAAGAGAAATTCAATGCTTGATATTAACTAAGCATAGAATATGAAGAGGCAAAATGTAGAATTCATGTAAGTGCCCAACTACTATCGGTGGAACAGACTTTGTATGCTAAGAACATTGAGATTTCATCATTCACAAGTTCGAATACGTACGTATCACCTATTTGAAATTGTTTCTCCATAATGTAAGTTGACCAGCCTATGGTGAGATGTTGTACGTCACCATTAGTCCTTAGATTTGTTCGCACTGGCCAATTGTGGTGTGAACGATCATGGATTTGTATATTCCTGACACGTTTTTGTAGATGCAATCGAGCGAAAGTCCCGGGCACATCCCATAAAATAAATTTCCAAATGAAAATATAGAAGCCTTTGGAGTTTGTGATGTTACATGAATCGTAGTTATATAGAGCATCTCGCGTTGAAAAAGGATGAAGAAAACGGATAAAATAACATCGTGTATATATATATATTTTAAAAAAAAAAAGTCAAAGTCAAATATTAATTTCAATCATACATTCTTAACTACTATTCATTATTACTCGCGTATTTTATAGATCTACAATTATTTCCATCTATAAACCATCTATAAATTTCCCAAGTGTAGGTTAAGTTTTATTCCCAATAAATTTGAAATTAGCTACATAATTGTTTAGCTATTTTGCTATGTTTTCAATAGATAGAGTAAAAATTTCAATTAACTACGTCCTTAACAGCTAAAACAAGCCATGAATGCTAGTACATGGATCCATTTTTCTTTTGCTCTATCGAGATAACATCATTTTTATGAACGCTAATATCGATAGATTGATGCAATATACGAGTCCTTAACCACCTAAATCTTTTTTTTTTCCTTAATGTATTGTTGGCTAATGTAGCCTCTATATGATTGAGTAAATTCACCAATCGTCACTGGAGTTTGTACAAAATTTCAAATTGGTTGTTAAGGTTTTGAATTTAGGGACAAAATGAGTTGAAAAAAATTCAATGACCAACTTCAACTTTTGTACAAACTTTGGGGTGACGATTGGTGAAATTAACTCCTATACGAGATATTAATTTATACAAATTTTAAAAAGTTTGACATGTATTAAAAATCAATGTTACAAAATATACGCCAATGCAATATTGGTGTAAATTGCAGTTGTTGTATCAACTTTTACTTCCTTTTGCACTTTTATCCTCAACCTTTATTACATAAAATGTTGGGAATTTATTTAATTTTTCAATTCCCACCACGGATCTGCTTTGTGTTTAGATAGAAACTGTGTTGAGAATAATACCTTTGATGAATTCTGCAAACTCTTTTGCTGATTCTCGAACTCCAATGATCACGATGTGCAATTCAAGTTGTCCAATTGTCCAGCCTCCAATGGCAATCCACACAAAGAACATGAATGATGGCTAGGGTTTTACTTTTCTTGTGCTAGCAAGAATAATGAAAATTCCATACCGTTTACAAACCCTAGCAGCCTATTAATATAAGCCCAAGTGGGCGGCCCATCTCTAAACTTTACCCGGTCCGATATTTAATTAATCAAATTAATTAAATCCGGTCTATGAATTAATTAATCAAATTAATTAATTCGGACATATTAATAAGCAACTCAATTAATTAATTGTCCAACACTTGTTAATTAATTAATTGGTAAATTTCATTCTTCTGGTTCTCTTTTGTGTGTGACCTATTAGGTTCCCGATCACGATGCCTAACGACGTGAATTATTATTTTGATCAAATCAAAATTGATAAATTAAAACACCCCCTTTTAATTTATCACCAATTCACATTCGTCGTCCCAAATTGACATCTAGCAATGTGTCAGGGCAATACATTTGATGAGAAATGCCACGTGATGTGACAAACCAAACTTGTTCGTTTACCGTGAAATTATAATCCTTTCGTCAATATGATCCAATCAATAATGAGATATGGATACGTGTCAATCTCAATTATCGATCATATCTTTTATCCCAGTGTTAAGTCAATGTAAGTCGAAAACTCTTTTTCGACTTATGAGTTCATATTGGCCAAAGATTTCATTATTAACTTAACTGGATAAAATGTAGATCATAGTCTCTTACTATTTAAAAGCGACGAGTCCTCTATTAATCATTTACAACATTCATATGATTTTTGACATACCCGAACGATGCTGTATTAGCAACCCTTGGCAGAGTAACATCCAACACCATCAAAGTATGACTGTCCTCATATAAGGTACTATGACGACCTCAAGTCAAATGACCAATTCCACTATCGAACGTTAGAGATTAGCCACTAACACTCAGATAGTTATCCATGTGGAATCTCCCAACGGGTCTCCAATGTTTTGTTCTATAACAAAACATCCACGTGTTCATTCAAGTGTCACCACACTTTAACTTGTAAGATCAGCTACTTACTTCATAAGTAAGAATGCCACACGCGATGATCTATCCGTAATAACGATATCCGTATCTCGTTATTACTTCAACCACTGACGATTTAGGATTCGATCATTTGTAATTTGTATCTCACAATCACAACCCCTTGTGATTAACAAATCACCAAGACTTGAATCTACGAATTCTATTATTTAATTTATTAGAATATTAATTCAATTAAATGATAGATATTTCCATACATGCATCAATTATATATATTTACAGTGTTTATATCCAAAATTGATTGGACCTAGGGCATAATACTTACAAACTCCCACTTGCACTAGATCCAATCACTTATGTATCTTATATCATAAGAGTCTACATGACGATCATGTTTATCCCGCGACAACTCTTTGTCAGTGGATCTGCAATTTAATAACTTGTGGAAATTCGTTCTTTCTTTACGTCACTTCATTGAATTATCTTTCCGATAAGATAATACCGCCTTAACACATGTTTAGATCATTGATAAGACCTTAGTTCCTTCGCTTGCACGATGGCTCCATTGTTATCACAATGCAGAAGCATATGATCAACAATGTTAGGAACTACTCTAAATTCATTAATGAACTTCCTGATCCAGACCATAACTTTTGTTGCTTTGTAAAGCAATGATGTATAATGCTTCCATTATTGAATCAACGATTATTTTCTATTGGGAACATTTCCAATGCACCGCTTAAGAGTAAACCAATATCTTATTTGAGATATGATATTATTCTAGTCTGACTAGAAGTTAGCATCAGTCTATCTATGAACTCTCAGTTCATTTTTCCCATATAAAATCTTCTCTAAATTTTATCTATATAGATTAGGATGAGTTAAGTAATCATTTGGATCTATCTCTATAGATCAACTTGCTTCTCCCATATCTATCACAGAGAAGTATTTAACAACCACAATTTCAACAATTGAAATATAGAGACATTGTTTTCTATAATATGTCTTATACATATAATATCAGGAATGCAACAATACTTTCACTATCTTCTTGTAAACGTACAACTCATCTTCATTTTGATAAAATCAAACATTTTGACTTTCTCATCAAATCAAAAGATTTTAGCTCCAAGAGACTTGTTTCAATCCTATTGACCTTTTCTTGTAAACTCATTTACAACCTATGAGTTCTAATCCATTAGGCAGGTCGACCAAGGTCCAAACATTGGTTACATACATCAAGTCCATCTCGAATTTTTATGCCCCTTGCCCTCTCTTTAAGTCAACACTTGACTTTACTTTTGCGTAATTAATAGGTTCATTATCCTTGATCAGTAATACCTGATTAGTAATCATGGATTTGTACCTTCTAGGAGGTCGAATGATCCTACAAGATTTACATAAAGCTAACGTATCCTTAGAAGTCTCCACTTCCTGATCATGAGTATGTCCCTCAGCTGGTATGGGATAAGACCCAGGTTCATCTATTATATCAGTTATATCTGTGGACTCTTCAAGATTTATTCTGCTCCCACTGTCTCTCCTAGAATAAATACTTTCTCTAGGAGTATGGCACGTATTGAGACGAACATTTTCTTCTCAAAGGGATTATAGAATTGATATACGATTTAGTACGCTTCACATAAGCGCCACAGCCCAAACTTTCATATGAGATAAGTTGGGTCATTCCATAACTCGTATGAAATTTTTGTCAACCGATTTAGATGGGACACGATTTAGTGCGCATCATGTGGCAATCAGTGCATGGCATCAAATCGATTTTTGAATGCTTGCATGACTTGTTCTCAATTGCACTATATCTAATAGTGTACGATTCCTTATTTCAAATGCACCATTATGTTGCAATGTATGTGGAGGAATCCACTGCGTGAGAATCTAATTCTGGAACCTCGGCCACCGTTGAATCCAACAAAGCGACCACCACCCAAACACCACCACCACGAGCACCACCACCACAGCCCCATCCACCACCAACTGAAAACACACCCAAAAACCACATCAAATTGTGGAGCTGCAGATCCCTAATCGCGACGTTGTCGTGACTTTGTAGCAACCGGAAGTGTCGGGTAACAAATAGAGAGAGAAAGGAGAGAATGAGATGGATACCACATGCAGGTAGACTAGAGAGAGAGAGAATGGGTGACGGTACGGTAGAATAGAGAGAAAAAATGGAAAGGATGAAATAATTAGGGTTTTGGTGTGTATAATTGGGTAGAATGAATATGTATATTTAATTTTGTAATATAATTATTAAAATTTTAAAATTTTAATTATCATCTTATTTTTGAAATAAAAACTTGTTAATTTGATCTTTGAAATTGAAAGTTTAAAATTCTAGTAGGCGTAATTTCCACTTTTAAGAATGGGTCAAACAAATGCACATTTAAGGAAATTGCAATTTTACTCCCAAAATTTTATTTCTTAATTCGAGTGAATAACCCAAGAATTAGAACACATGAATTTACCTACACTACACTATTTGTACCGCGTCAAACTTGAACCAGATGCTCGTGTATGGCTACATCATTTACGATATAGAAAATATGAAGAATATCATGTGAATTGTTTTCTTTAATTTTGTTTCAATACTAGAAAAGAGAGAATTTTAAATGTTTTTGAAGAAATACTATTTAAAACTTTTTTTTTTATATCCTATCCGGGCTCTGTTGGATGAGTCATGCTACTTATACAAAGTTACGTTACAAAATTGATTTACAAAATACGTGTTGACAACATCTTGACCGATGATTTAAAAAACAGTTTTTGAAATTAATGACCTAGATCTTACCATATTATTTTGTCAATACATTTTTGTAAACCATCTTTGTACAAGTATCATAATTACTGCTGGATAGGGTGCCGCCACATGGTCCCTAGATGGCCAATGCCGCCCCCTATCAGCTTTTTTCTATTCTCTTTCTCCGAGTAATTTAAGTTAGGCATTGATCTCCAATTTAAAAATATTTCAGTAATTTTTGTTTGTATGCCTGCAAATTTTTTTAGTATTAAATATATCATTGCTTAGAGTTTGTTTGAGAAAATAAATGGGGATTATAATGAAAATAAGCAGTGGATTTCATAAACTCGTGAATAATAACGAGTCAAAACTGAAATTTGAATCTCAAAAATAGTGAAATTTAAAAAAAGTTTGATATGTGTATTTTTAAGTTTGAAATTCATCTAATTATTTTGAACTCCCATTATTAATGAAGTTCTTATAAATTCATGAGTTATGACGATACATATATTTTAAAGGATTTCATTGAAATTCGTTGAAATCTTCTCAATTGGGGACATCTATATGTAATGATTTTTATCAGAATTCATTAAAATTTCAATTAGGAATAATTGAATTAGAAAGACTTCTAAAATTCATTAAAATATTAATTGAATACACCCTTGTAAGTTTAATAACTCACAAATCAAGTCTTTTTGAATTATTATTTACTTAATTAGAGCTTTAAAAATAATTTTGTTCCCCTATTAATAGTGAGTATTTGGTATGAATTTTTAAGAACTAGAAAAAACATAGATTTAGGGTTTTTTTGATAGTTTTTTGCTTCTATTTCTCATAGAATTTTTTTTTGAGGAAGCTACTTTGTAGTTGATTTTCTCTAAAAATTCTTCTAATCATACAATATTTTTCTCAAATATGTTAAAAACAGTTTCTTAGTATTGAAAGTAGTTTTAAACTTTTAAAGGCCGTGTCGGTGGTAACAATCTAGTTTTTTGATCCATTAAAAAGGAGTCGGGTTTGTGTCCAATTATTTCATTATTGTTGCGATACTGAGTTAATGATTGAAGTTATCCAAAACTTTGTTAAATAAATACGACCATTATTATAAAGCGACGATAATCTTGCTGTATGTATATCATCGTCGACTTCTATCAAGTTTTAAATAGTATTTCTTCAAAAACATTTAAAATTCTCTCTTTTCTAGTATTGAAACAAAATTAAAGAAAACAATTCACATGATATTCTTCATATTTTCTATATCGTAAATGATGTAGCCATACTCGGTTCCTTTTTTTTTTTTTTTGAATTATTTTCTTATACAGAAAGCCTTGAAGGAGCAACAGCTACTTGTAATTCCCGCTTTAATTTTGAACCCAACGTCTCTCGATTTCTCTCTTTCAATTACATTGCTCGCCTCTCAATTTCCCTCTTTCCCAACAATTTCCCTCTTTCCCCAACGGTTCTTTTTTTTTTTTTTCCCTTATATAGAAGCCCCAGAACGCCTCGCCAGAACGCGCAACACCATTCCCTCCTTCAATTTGAACCCAACGTCTCTCGATTTCTCTCTGTTTCAATTAATTACTGCCGTCTCAATCTTGATCGCTCTCTATTTCAATTTTCTCTTCTCGTAGTATATACTTTACATCCAAGAAAGATCACAACCATGGCGGATGATGGCGATCATTCAAGGACTGAAACAAAAACTGTCAAGAATGATGTGTTGAGGGCCAAGAAAAAGGCATTCTTGACGAGAAAAGAATGTATAAAGAAGAAGACGATGGAATTATCAGTTTTGTGTGATGTCAAAGCTTGCACTGTGATAATAGGCCCCGACGGGCAGGTTGAAACGTGGCCTGAGAATCGTAGCGATGTGCGTGAGGTGATCAACTTGTACCGAAATGGGTCGCGGAAGCAGCAATATTCTGATCGGGGTTGTAACAAGAAGCAGGCTTTGGGAGGTGATAAAGGGGCTAAGAATAGGGCTTTGAATCCGGAAGAATTTCTGAAAAAGCTTGAGGCCAAAATAGATCAAGTCAACAAACAGATTCAATTTGTCAAGTCCAAAGATCAAGAAATCGATTCAGGTAATGTAATGATAATTTTTTTACGGTGATCAGACCATCCCTTTTTAGTCGTGTTTTACTGTGTTCTTTCTGGAATTCATATACTTCTTCTATATTCATTCATGGCTAGATGTGTCTTGTTGCTTGAATTGATTTTTACTTTAGATGGTTTGTGAAATTATTATGTACTTTGTGTTTTCTGGAGTGAATAGATCTCCTTTTTCTTAATCAAGACAACGAACTCTATTGATCTCTAGGTTTGGTTTATTTAATTTAATAATCAGCGGACTTGCTCAAGGGATAAGGATATGATTATTAGATTCCACTATGATTTGAGGATGCTCTGCAAAACTTCATACTATCTACAAGGTCTTGCTGGGTCGTGAGAAATTCCCAGGCAATGGTCGTTGAATACGAAGAATAGCTAATGACTAGTCAATGTGTTATTTTGGTGGCCGGCCTCATTTTCTTGCTGGTGAATAATTCATTTATGCAATGAAATTCCTACTGTCCTTCTGTTTTGTTACCTGTTTTTGGTGTACAATGATCCTATTAAATGAAAGATAGATGAAGCCTTGTGAAGATCGAATATGTAGTTTGTGTTTATATCCATTGATAATATGCATCTATGAACACATGATCTTTAGCATAACTGCATCTATGTGTTATTCTCAGGTGAAGGTATTGTAGCTTGATAAAATCCTGACACCCTTTTTGACTTTTGCAGGGTGTTCCTTTGGTAAATATGATACTTTTGAAGAAGCTGATAAACCTGATTATTCTTTCTGCTATCAACTTGGCAACCCATTGTGTGGCGGCATTCCTCCTAATGCATGGCCTCCAAAATATTCACAAGATATGGGCTTTCATTCTAATGTTGACATGCTTGGGTTTGGAAATCAGTTGCCTGTGGATATTGTGTCTTCTACTCCGGTAAGAGCATAGACCACAAATGATGTTATATACACATTCCACTGCTTATTTTTCACAATATTCAGAAGTTTCTTAAATCTTATTTTGTCATGCACATTAACTTTCGTGGCTATATTGGTGGCTTTCCGGCAATGTTGATGATGTGCATTTGGGACCCGTGGTTTCTTCCGAATCTATGTCACAACCGGTATGTAGAATAATTATCTTTTTTAGCCGGATGGGGATTGATTTTTATATATCTTATCTTTAAATCTGAAACATATTTCCTTGTTGAATTTAAACCCGTGGTTTTCAATCGGGAGAATACTTTCCATCTTCCTTGCAACCACAACCTTCGAATGCATCTTTCTCCACAACACAAAGTTCGCATATGTCGTATTATGCTGGTCATACTCCTTACAGTCAGGCTCCACAAATACAAGAGCTTCCTGGTTTTAGCGGGCGCTAACGGTTCCTCAACCACGATGCAGCATAATGCACCATCACCCACGACAAGTACCATGACGGAAAATCTACCGCAAATACCTGGTCAGCCGTTTCAACCTCTTAATCAAGCACTATCACAGTTTGCTCAAATGCTGTCACAAGAAAAGCAAACTCCTCAAACCAAATTTTTCAGTCATCACAACAGGCCTTCTCCCAGCTTCAACAGCAGCTGCACATGGAGCAGCCATGTAACTATATTGATTGTGCTACTGCTCCATCCTGGTTCGAAACCGAAAGTACACTCATTACGGAGGCGAGCAATTTCAACAGAACTATATTGATAACAGTGATGATTCTTCTTGGATGCAGTCGCCCATATTTCAAGAGACATCCTTTAATTCAACCATGGAAACACCTTGCTCTTTGTGATTGCCAGCTTGATGAGATACATGGATTTGAGCAGGCCGGACAAACTTCATTGTTGTTTGATCATTGTATTACCGGATTTGAACTGCCTGCCACTGAAAATGATTCTTTTGGTACTGGAGTGGAATTGACATTGAATCAATTTGATACTTCTAGCACTGGACTGGATTATGAATTCGAATTTTCTCCAACTGATTATAGCCCACCAAAATCATGTTTTTCAGACACTAGCATGCCAGTGGGAGAAGAGGGCGAATTTGATGTTCTTCTACAACAATTTCAGCAGACTGCACCAACCCTCAACTTCTTCAACCACGATCGCAGCCTTAACGGATACGTTAGGTTTTCCATCTGATGTAAGACTTCATTAGTTTATACCCTCAATGAACTCGTCCAAGCATGCCAATGGAGTCTTGGATACTTATGTAGTTTGCCATTGGCTTTGAAATTGTAGTCATACCAATTCATTTAGTATACTATTTTTGCTGTTTGGATGTGAACTCCACCTGTACTATTGATTGTTTTAATTCACATCATTTTGGGGTGCAAGATTTAGAATATGCTTAAATGTAAACATCAAGGTTCTACTCGAAGAAAGAAGAATACTGTACGAATGCAAGGATTAGGAGTCCACAAAACTGAATGATTCAATTGCAAAGAAACTCGGTTGAGACTGTAGACTTTGCTATTTTACTGAGTGTGTTTTCATGCTGTTAATCTGACCTTTGCAGTATGACAATATAGCTCAGAGCTAGACAAAATCCCAAGTTTCACATATTGTGAATTTATGGAATAACAATATAGAGCATTTGTCCTAATTCTAATTAAGTTTATTTATTTATTGTTATTTATGGTTTCTTTTTTAGTTGGAAATCAGATGTGCAATTTTTATTTGCTCGAGTTTTTGTCAAGTTGCTATTTTGCTTAAAAAACAAATTGTTACATAATTTTCCCTGGGAATTATTATGGTAGAAATTTCAACTGAAGTTCTGAACTTTAGTTGAAACTTTCTGCACCCTTATTGTCTCCCCTTCAGAAGAAGCCTCTTTCTTCATCTTGCTCTGTAATAGGAAGCAGCTTTCAGCTAATTATGTATATCCAAATAGTTGCCTTGAGAAAGGGCCTTTGTGCTTGCTCACGAGAATTGAACAATTAGATTTAATGGAAAAATTAGTATTTCCTTCGGACTGGCCCCCAGATTTTGGTGCTTTCCCGTATGTTTATAGAAATTTTCCTCATCAAGCACTTCCATGGTTCTGTGGTTGGTTTTACAATGATTAGTGTGGCCGAGGACCTTCTGGTATTTTCCATTTCCCCTATCATCATCAATCAAGTTTGGTCACTCTAATTTTGTTGTTGTTGTTGAATTGTGGTTGATGGGAGAATGGGATTTCCCTTAACATGTAGTATTTTTGTTAGAGTAGTTTCTTTGTTAGTGATATGAAAATGTTCCCTCTCTACATCCCTTCCCTCCTCCTCCTCTCTCCGATAAATGAAATTTTTGCTTGTTTCTATGAGCAGCTTCATGCCCTTCTGGCTGGATTAGTAATCCTAGCAATACTAAGTGTTTTAACTATATTTCAACCAATCGATCATGGGATGAGTCAGAGACCCAGTGCAAGGCTGACAATGGACACGTGGCAGCAGCGGCCTCTTTGCAAGAACTCAGTTTTATCCAGAAGTTATGCAGTGAGAATGTAAATGGATGCTGGGTTGGTGGGAGAGGCATAAATGGTACACCCGGTTTGGGTTGGAAATGGTCTGATGATACATTCTGGAATGGATCTATCACTCCTAGCATGCCAATCCATTCAGGTTGCTCCAATCTGTCTTGCTATGGTGGAAATAAAACAGAAATATGCACATTAATGATCAACAGTGCTATTTATCCTATGGGTCAGATATGTAATTTGTCATATGCCTTCATATGCATGCTTGACGTAGGTATGTGATTCCATTAAGTTGTAGCAAGTTGTTCTTTTTATCTATACTCTCTTATCTGTACTTGTCTTTTTGCAATTTCACTTGTAATTTCGTTTCAGCACACCTGTAATATTTGATTCAAAATTTTGCATCATTTTGAGATTTCAGAGAACAAATGTCATCATATGCACTGCCACAGGGAATATCTTGTCATTCTTGCTGTTGTGAGTGGCTTGATACTCTGCAGTACTCTAGCTGTTGTGATATGGCTCCTTGTGTATAGACGTAATAAAAGGCGTAAAAGATCTCGCAAGCTATCTACTCCAGCAGAATTGGCATTAGTTCTGCCATCATGGAAAGTTTTTACACGTGAGGAACTGAAGTCAATTACAAAGAATTTCAGTGAAGGAAACCGTCTTCTTGGGGATGCCAAAACGGGGGGCACATATAGTGGTCTTTTGCTAGATGGATCAAGGGTGGCAGTTAAAAGGCTGAAGAGATCTAGCTTTCAGAGGAAAAAAGAGTTCTATTCTGAGATAGGAAGGGTTGCAAGACTCCATCATCCAAATCTGGTTGCTATTAAAGGGTGTTGCTATGATCATGGTGATCGTTACATTGTATACGAGTTTA
This sequence comes from Fraxinus americana, assembly GCA_035079005.1. Lineage (NCBI taxonomy): Eukaryota > Viridiplantae > Streptophyta > Magnoliopsida > Lamiales > Oleaceae > Fraxinus > Fraxinus americana. The sequence continues at coordinate 33,980,710 of CM068717.1, read as the reverse complement.
TTGTGAATGTACCTTTAGATAGATGGCTACATCATATTCCCTAGAGGGGTAGGAGTTTGGATTGGTCCATGAGAATGAAAGTTTCCATGACTCTTGCTCAAGGGATAGCGTATGTAACTTTCTCAAAATGTTTCTTTTATTTTAGTACAAAAAAATAAATAAATCTGAATATACTTTTATATGATGATTCTGCCATAGGCTGTGTCCTTTCACATCATGCACTTGGACCTTTCTTATTTTCAGTTTGTGTTCATATTTGCATTCATATAGCTGTTGGCTCTAGGCTGCAAAAATGCATATTGATATCTGTGCACCCCCTCCCCCCTTTTCCCTAAGCAGTTTTCAAAATCTTTGCTTAGCTGTTATAATATATGTGTATGCCAATGTCTAGTGAGATATAAAACTGTGGTCCTTGTCTCTCGTTGTTTTTGTATTTCCTCTAAAGAAGTGAATTACCCAATTCCATATTTTTCCTTTTCTATTCATTTGTCTGTGTTGTATATCCTAACTACATAAAAGAGGCAGTTTTTTTCCGCCACTTGTCGAATCCTCATGATGTTACCAAAAACGACGTCGTTTCGTATAAAGCATCAATATGGAAATTTGCTGTCTACCACTCGCTTTTTACATTGTTGGAACCCTAGCAATCCTCTTGCCTTCTCCAACCGCGAAATCCCATATATCGGTTTTTACCGAACCAATTCCTCTGCCTTCTCCAACTCTCCATATATGTGAAATCCCACAAAAGAATAAGATGAGTGCATAAAGCCGATTATTTTTCCAGATTTTCCTCCATTTAGCTTGTTGGAATTTTAAGGCTCTAAAGCTCTCCAAAACGAGCTCATTTGATGTATGGAGGAGGTGGAGACCGGTTATTCAACATACCGGTTATTTGACAAACAAAGCATAAAAAACACATAAAACATAAGCTAAATCACTCTGTTCTGGGCAGAACAGAGGAGAGGAAGGATGCTTTGATGTCTACATTTTTTTGGACGATTTTTGTTGTCTATTTCCTTCATAATTTACATAACAACATGGCTCTATAAATAGCCAACTTGATAGACACTACTAGACATTTTCTACCACTAGACAAGCCACTTGCATATAGTAGCTCACAACTAGCCTATCTACTCTTACACAAAGTCATACATGATAGCCCATTTGCTTGTTGTAGCTCACAACTAGCTTAGCTTTCTATCACTTCATTGGTTAGACATTAACCAAACTATTGTAACTAAATTACAATTCAAAAATACAATAATAATGTGACAACAAAATGTCACAATTTCAACACTCCCCCATGACATTTTGGTTGGAACCTTTCAATCAAATTTTCTCCATTCTTCAGACCACTCTTCTTCTTCATTTTTCTGCCCTTCTGATTTTGTGTTTGCAAGCCTTTGAAGTCTTTGTTTTTTATTTGATCCAAGCTCCCATAGTTGCAACTCTTCTTTCATAGTTGATCAACTTCCTTTAGCATAGAATCAACCTCACTCAAAGAACTTTCTCTTCTTGCATCTTCTCATCAGATTTGTAAGGATTGTGATTGGCAAGTCTTAAGATTCTTTGACTTCTATCTGATCAAAGGCCTTCTTTGGTTGCAATCCTACATTGTAGGTGTCAACTCTTTCTACCTAAGATCAACCTCATCCAAAGATCTTTTTACTTGAATCATTCCTTGCCTTGAAAGCTCCTGCTGATCATTCCAGATTTTAGCAAACCGTATTTCCTCTTTGCTTACCGGATTTTACCTGAGCTTACCGGGTTTCGAGCTTACCGGCTTTTACCGGACTCATTCCTTCTTCGCTAACCGGATTCACTTAGTTTTTCCAGCCTTTTTACAGCTTCTTTATCAGCTGCTTTCTTCCATTTTTCATGACCAAGGTTCAGTTTTTTTTCAGTCTCTGATCATCTTAGATCAGTTTTTTTCAGCTTTGAAACATAGCATTGAGCATACCGGTTTTTTTATTTTTTTCAGCATCAGCTTTTCCTCTGTTTTTTTTTGTTTCAGCCCAAGACAGCTTCTGTTCTTCCTCTTTTTTCAGCTTCTGGTCTTCTTTTTAATGCTTGCTTGGAGCATGAAAAATTTGATATTTACTTAAGGAATCTGAGAGTGAGAAGAGACAGCTTTATCATGTTTTGAACTGGAGAAAAAACGAGAGCTTCATCATGATTTTGAGTTCTGTTTTTCTTCAGCCTTTTAACAGCCTCTGATTTCTTTATTTTTCAGCACCTGCATCTTCAGTTTTTGATTCGGATTTGAATTTGCATACCGTATATGGCATATACCGGATTTACAAGAAGCATACCGTATATGCAAGCCCATACCGTATATGCACAAAGCTAACCGGATTTGCAAAGGTCTTACTGGTTTTGAAGTAAAACAGGGCACTTACCGGATTTGCACTTAAGTCACCGTATTTGCACTATGCTTACCGTATATGCAGTGAACTTACCGGAATTGCTACTGCCTTGTTCTGTTTTTCCCCTGTTTTCTCGTTTTTCCAGCCTCTTTCTAGCTTGTTTTCAACCATTTTTCCAGCTGATTTCTTCCAGTTTTTTGATGCTAATGATTAGCTCTAATCCTTGCAATCATACCAGATTTTTTCCAGCTTTTAAAACCATGTAAAAACACGCCAGATTCAACCATTTCTCAGCTTCATTTTTTCCACAGATTTCTCTGTTTTTCCGGCTATTTGACAGCTTGTTTTTCAGCCATTTTCTTCACCATCAGGAGTCTCTTTTTCTTAGGGTTGCTGCTGATTTTTCAACCATTTTCGACACCATCTAAGATCAACCAAACTTCCCAGGGTTGCTGCTAAAACCTCCTTCATTAAAATCAGATTTTTTCTCTGTTTTCATCACCATTTCCAGCTTCTGTTCTTCTTCATTTTCAGCTTCTGGTCACTTCTCTTTCAACTCCAGGTCCCTTCTCATCAGCACACCAGATAAGCTATCATTAGCTTCTTTGAAAAACTGGATTTACTCCTTTTTCTCAGCCACTTTCATCACCATCTGAGATTTTCTTTCCCAGGGCTGCTGCTGATTTTTGAGCTTTCCAGATTTGTTCTTTCATCATTTTTCTGGCCCCTTCTAAGATCATTTGGGCTCTGATACCACTGTTGGAATTTCAAGGCTCTAAAGCTCTCCAAAACGAGCTCATTTGATGTATGGAGGAGGTGGAGACCGGTTATTCAACATACCGGTTATTTGACAAACAAAGCATAAAAAACACATAAAACATAAGCTAAATCACTCTGTTCTGGACAGAACAGAGGAGAGGAAGGATGCTTTGATGTCTACATTTTTTTGGACGATTTTTGTTGTCTATTTCCTTCATAATTTACATAACAACATGGCTGTATAAATAGCCAACTTGATAGACACTACTAGACATTTTCTACCACTAGACAAGCCAATTGCATATAGTAGCTCACAACTAGCCTATCTACTCTTACACAAAGTCATACATGATACCCCTTTGCTTGTTGTAGCTCACAACTAGCTTAGCTTTCTATCACTTCATTGGTTAGACATTTTTATTCGAGATACTGACTGATAATTAATTACTTATTAGAAGAGGCTAAGTTGCAATCAGCCTTTTAATTTCGCTTTGTAAGTCAGTATTTGAATTTTGACTTCATCTTTAAGAAGTTCATAAATTTTTTTTATTTTTTCGATATTTTCTAATTTTAATTATTCGTTCTGTTAGAATTGAGGTTTTTCGTAGCTTCTATCAAACGAATTCTTTGAAAATTTTCAATATTTTTTCTTTAATTTTCTTGTGTCTTTAGTGATTCAAATAGTTTATTAAAGAATTGGATTTAATTTTTCTCAATTCTTGCGAAATTGCATTTTCAGTTGTGTGATCAATACTGAATGAAAAATAAGTACTAATCTGATTTTTTGATTTTCGTGCAATGATTTTTTTTGTGTTGGAAAATTACAGGCATGATTCCATACCCAGAGCCTTATCAAAGCATGTACCAGCAATGGCGGTTAGAAGCTCTTGGTATTGAGTGGCGTCCATCTTTTATAAGATTTGCTGTTGGTGTTGATTTCAGCATGAACCAAGATTATCAAATGCTTCCCATAGCAGACTTAGATATATTGATTGATCCACTTCCCGATTTTGTGGATGCAATGGACTGGGAGCCAGAAATTGAGATATATAGTGATGATAATGATTCAGAGTATAATGTTACAGAGGATTATTCATCTGGAGGTGAACGGGGAAGTTTAAGTTCCAATTCTAGCGATCCTGAGTGCAGCGCATAAGACAGTAAGGTAGAAGAATCTCACAGATAATACATTTGTAGATCAAATATGAAGAAACAGAAAGCTGAGGTAGATCTCTTTTTCTTTGTTTCAGTTTCTGTTTTGTATATGCTTCAACCTTGATTACACTTTTCATTTTTTTTGCCCTCCATATTTTTATGTTTAGATCATGACATCTTCTAGGAGGCGTGTTAAGAGGAAGAATTTGGAGTTCGACGACAATTCATTGAGGAACAATCTTAACAGGAAATCAAGAAATGGGCGAAAAACCTCCAAGAAAAAAGACCTTAATGCCATTTTGACTGCATTCAGAGGGACTCAGGAAAGCAGGTTTGCCATTTTGTATTTAATTGCTTGCGATTAAAGGTCTGGTCTTTTTAATTGGCATTTTGTTGTTTTTTCCTTGTGCGTTATTCATTGCATCCTAATGCAATTTTTCAATGAACTGAACTATACTTGACGTGGGATTTAAGATTTTTTATTTTGTTGACCAATTAACTAAATGCATGATAATTTTAAAAAGATATTTCGAGGAATAACCATTATAAGAATGCCTCCGTATGGAGGAATTTCTCCATGTGGACGGAGGAATTTCTCCATGTGGACGGAGGAATTTCTCCATGGACGGAGGCAAGGAGAAATTCCTACGTCCAAGAAAAGTTTTTCTATCTTGTCAAGTTTTAAAAATATATTAGTATATTTTTAATTGTTAACATCTTGTACATGCATTTGTTGGGGTTGCAAAAAGACGTTAATGCCATTTTGACTGCATTCAGAGGACTCGGGAAAGCAGGTTTGCCATTTTGTATTTAATTGCTTGCGATTAAAGGTCTGGTTTTTTAATTGGCATTTTGTTTTTTCCTTCTGCGTTATTCATTGCATCCTAATGCAATTTTTCAATGAACTGAACTATACTTGACGTGGGATTTAAGATTTTTTATTTTGTTGACCAATTAACTAAATGCATGATAATTTTAAAAAGATATTTCAAGGTATAACCATTATAAGAGTGCCTCCTTTCCTCCGTCCTTGCCCTTTCCTACTCCTATACCAGATTTCTACACACTTGCCAAGACCTGGGCGAATATGTGGCTTCTACTCCAAAATCGACCTCCATACTACCGCATAAACCACAGGATCTCCACACCACCACCATCTCCTCGTCCCACTCTACAATCCCATACCAAAAAACAGCACTAATGGATCCAAAATCTGATCAAATCCTGACCCAAAAACTCATCTCCATGCACGGCCAATCTCCAATTTCGGCCAAAATTGCAACACTACTTCTCTGCTATAAGCACCAGATTTTGATGGTCACAGGTTTGTTTGAATTCTTTCATTTCTTGCTTCCTAGGGTGTATTGAATTAATCTTCTTGAATTTTTTACTCTGAACTTGCTGGTTAAATATATTAACCATTTAAACATATTGCATTAATGTTCATTTATTTGCTCCGAATTCATTTCTTTTGCATTATGGATGGCTTTAAGTCGTGAAAGCCATATTTACTATTGAAGTAATATCTTTAGATATCCTCTGTTTATTCTTTCAATCACAAATTCAATTCAATGCTTTAGGAATTTCGTTAAGTATATCACATTTAATGAAATGCATAAAGTGGAAGAATAAAAATTTGAAATATTAGGATACATAGATGCTGAAATTTGATTCATACGGTTTATGTCTTATATTGAAGGTGAAACGACCATTCGTGTGTACTTTGTTTTCTTGCCTGGTATTTTTTTGCAGACTTTAGCAAGTGCAATATCGACTTCAATATGTGTTCCTCCCAAACATGATAGAATACACAATCACAACTCCATAAATTTAATATTATGCAAATACTTATTATTGCTTTTCTTGTTCAAAACATGAATAGATTTAAAATTAGCAAGATCATCTTGGTCGAAGAACATGCTGAAGCAATAAAGCTTGGTAAGGCAATACTGGAAAGAGATTCTCCAAAGGAGGATAATAAAACCAGTGCTCCTCGCCTTTGACAAAGCCCAACAATGTGGGTGGTTCCAACAAATATCCTGATTCTGTGGAATGGTGCAGTACCAATGGCAGAAAAAATGTGTTTCACAGTGTTATTGGGAAGTCACGTGACTCACATCTTGATCCTAGCTTCATTTTTGAATGTCCATTGCTGGGATGCCTTTGAAAAATTACTTTGACATGCCACATCAATCTGGTTCTCATGGATTCCCATTCAAAAGGAGCAATAGTCAGAGTGATTGCAATTCAGTTATCTTCCATAGAGATGTCCACTGTGATGGTTGTGGGGTTTATCCAATAACCGGCATTAGGTTCAAGTCTAAAGTGTAAGAGATTGTGTATTTTCTGATGAATTCATCCATAATAGGTGACTTTGGGTACTCACCCTTTCTGGTTGTTTCTACAGGAAAGAGAACTACGACCTGTGCAGCATTTGCTTTGCAAAACTGGGAAATGACATTGACTACATCAGTATTGACCGTCCAGTGGTTTATCGGCACTCTTCTTTAAGCAGGCCTCGTCACTCTGTACATACATTATCATCTGTGTCTCCTCATTTTTATAGTTTTCCTTATAGCACACATGGTTATCTTTTCATGTAGCTATATCTGGCTTATGTGATATTCTCAATTGCAGCATGAGCTTCCTCCAAAAATGAGCAATCTCGGTGCGAGACGGAGACACCGACGATGTCTTCGTATTGGAAGACGGAGGTTGCGCTCCTCCACTGTGAGCTTCGCTCCGGCGGCAGAGGTGACAAATCTGGGGATGCATCTAGGGTTTTTTTTCGTTGTTTCCTTCATGTACGGCTGGCCGGAGGAATTTCTCCATACCTCCGTCCAAGGACGGAGGCACGGAAGAATTTCTCCATGTGGACGGAGGAATTTCTCCTTGCCTCCGTCCTTGGACGGAGGCAAGGAGAAATTCCTCCGTCCAAGAAAACTTTTTCTTTTAAAAATGTATTAGTATATTTTTAATTGTTAACATCTTGTACATGCATTTGTTGGGGTTGCAAAAAGACCTTAATATGTAATATGTAGATACCACACGTTTGGCCTGCTTAAAACATACTTATTTTCTAATATTATTATTTTCTATGTGGAAGGGCTGCCAAAGCGGGGTGAGATCTGTGTATGCAACTGCTCATCTTCTTAAAGCTGTAAGTTATTCTGATCATTTTCATTTCCTTGCATTATCATTCTTTTTTTGCTTGTTTGGAATAGCTTAAAAGTTGTTAAAAAGTTGAGGTAAAGTTAATAATTAATTCATTTTGGTTTCGAGTTGATACTAGCCATTAAACCACAGGAATTCAAGCAAGGAGAAATTCCTCCGTCCAAGAAAACTTTTTCTATCTTGTCAAGTTTTAAAAATGTATTAGTATATTTTTAATTGTTAAGATCTTGTACATGCATTTGTTGGGGTTGCAAAAAAACCTTAATGTCATTTTGACTGCATTCAGAGGGACTCAGGAAAGCAAGTTTGGCATTTTATATTTAATTGCATGCGATTAAAGGTCTGGTCTTTTTACTTGGCATTTTGTTTTTTCCTTCTGCGTTTTTCAGTGCATCCTAACGTAATTTTTCAACGAAGTGAACTATACTTGACGTGGGATTTAAGATTTTTTATTTTGTTGACCAATTAACTAAATGCATGATAATTTTAAAAAGATATTTCGAAATATAACCATTATAAGAATGCCTCCGTCCAAGTGGACAGAGGCACGGAGGAATTTCTCCATGTGGGCGGAGGAATTTCTCCTTGCCTCCGTCCTTGAGAAATTCCTCCGTCCAAGAAAACTTTTTCTAAGTTTTAAAAATGTATTAGTATATTTTTAATTGTTAAGATCTTGTACATGGATTTGTTGGGATTGCAAAAAGACCTTAATGCCATTTTGACTGCATTCAGAGGGACTCAGGAAAGCAGGTTTGCCATTTTGTATTTAATTGCTTGCGATTAAAGGTCTGGTCTTTTTAATTGGCATTTTGTTTTTTCCTTCTGCGTTATTCATTGCATCCTAATGCAATTTTTCAACGAAATGAACTACACTTGACGTGGGATTTAAGATTTTTTATTTTGTTGACCAATTAACTAAATGCATGATAATTTTAAAAAGATATTTCAAGGTATAGCCATTATAAGAATGCCTCCGTCCACTTGGACGGAGGTACGGAGGAATTTCTCGGACCGAGGAAAGCCCTTTCCTACTCCTATACCAGATTTCTACACACTTGCCTTCGTGTGCATTCGATATTTTTTTTTATTATTTTATACAATGCTACCAACCTTTACTTTGAGATGTACAAGAGCCAAATTCCAAACCAACATACAAAAATTGACAGAAAAAGATATACCTAAATTAACTCCATAAGCTTAAAATTCTTGCCAATAGTTTTTGGAATTTTCTGTGCACACTAGGTAGGTACCCACTATTACAAGCAACATACTGTGACATTTTTTTTTTCTCAGCTTACAAGCCAACCATAATTAACAATTTAAATGTTCAAGTTCATGTTTAGTGAGAAGAATTTTTCTCCAAAAGTGATAAAAACCAAATTTAACTCATTTTAGCCTGCCAAGTTGCTGTTGCATCATTTTCAAATCTTAGGAAAAATAGGTTGCATTTAAGGTAGCTTATAAAATGAGCAAGTGGGAAATTAGTGTATAATTAGGCCTAAACTAGCAATTGGGTTGATTGAGTTAAAAATATTGTGCTACATGTGGGAAATCTCTAACCTTCACTATTATTTAAAAAAAAAATCGTGTATGTTTCAATTTGGAACACATTTTATTTGAAGATAAATTAATCAATTATAGAAGAAAATGAAGAAAAAGTGCATTATGAACTACAAACCATCATAGGGCAACAGAGGACTGAGGTTTGGCCACCTGTTTTCTTTTCTTTATTATTCTTCCCAGTTAAGATGTTTAAATTCCAACCCAAGATGGTGCTATTACAGATTGTGAAGCAGTTGTGCGCGCGCGGAGGTGCCTTCGTGTGCCTCTATGCGCACATGGAGGCACATCGTATGCGCACGGAGGCACACGGATGTGCCTCCGTGCACGCACGGAGGTGCCTTCATGTGCCTCCGTGCGATTTTTTTTTTTTATTATTATAATACAATGCTATCAATAAGAGAAGAAAGACTAATGAAGATTTAATGGTGGACATTTATTGCATAATCAAAATTTTTTTCTTTAAATTGCCATGGAAACTTTCAAGGTGGTAATGTTTATGGTATCTACAAAAAATTGTGACTTTTGAAGGTGAGAAATTTATATTGCAAAACAATTCCATTGTTTGTTTCCTTTGGTCCAATAGTCCTATTTTTGTTCTGTTTGTTTTCCTACAGAAAGAATGTGAAGAGTTCAAAATTCGTATCAATGCACTTGTCGCCAAGGCCCAAAAGGTTCCTGAAGAAGGTTGGGTCGTGCAAGATGGTACACCATGGCCAGGAAATAACACCAGAGATCACCCAGGAATGATTCAGGTAAGCTTAGTTCCGTGGAACTGTGGTAATAGATCCCACAATGAGCTACAATGGTTTTAAAAAGTGAAATAACATCTTCAGATTAGAAGAACACTTCATCACTTGAAAAGAATCCAATTCATAAATACTAATTTCCAAGACGTCTCTATGCAGGAAAAACATGGAATTTGTTCTTTTTCAGTTACCAAAGATGAATATAGCTATTTCTTGACAGCAATTAATCTCTATTTCAAATACAACATTACGGTAAGATCGCGTTTTATGTTGGTTGACCTGATAAAAAAAAATATTGAACTTACTGTTTAACTTCTATGTTTTTTGCTCTTGCATATTTCCTTTCTGTTTCTAAAATGGTTGTAGATGCCCCATGTAGGCATCTCGAACCATTACATTTTTTTTAATGCAAGTATCAAGTGCATTATTTGACTTGGAAGTTATGTTAACTTTCATTTCCAGAAAAGAGATACGTTTTTTTGGTGCCATAATTAGTGAACTTCCCATGCCTTTCATTTTCAAATATATTTAATGGTATGCCTTTATGCTGTCAGGCCCTTACATCATCACACCAATTTTACATCCTAGGAACCTAAATAAGTACGAACTTCATTTTATTACCTATTCTCCCCCCCCCCCCCACCCCGGTCCTCTACTCTTTTCATCTTCCTCTTGCGAAATGGTTAGGTTTTGCTTATATTGATGAACAATCTAAGTTTGTATAACTGTGTTATGTGAGATTTATTTTTAATGCTCTTGAATAAGCTCTGGACAGAATTTTTATGGCAAGTGTTATATATGAATATGTTCCTGATATATGGTGAATCCAACCTTTTTCGATGGGCTTCCTCTTATTCCCTTACAATATTATCGTCTGTCTAAAGAAACATTCAAGTTAAGGAGACAATTTTGCAACTGTGCAGCCAAGTATTTAGTTAAAAACTTGTAATATTTTGTCATAATAGGCACATTATTACAGGATATTTACATGACTTTATATTTCTACCTTCGTCTTTGCATCTCTTTCTCTCTATATTGTGACAGACAGCTCCTTGCTTTTCCTTCACGGAAAACAGTTTCAAGCTACTTGTCGTTAGATCATTAAAAAGTTATAAGCTTGCTTTTGGAAATTTTCTTAGTAATATGTTTTAGAAAATCACATTACTTCTCGATATATATGAATTCATATCATGTAATAATTCAAACAGATTGATCCTAAGGATTACACTGTGCAAATTATGTTTTAAGCTTAGCACCAAACTTCCCATACGACCGTTTGTGAAGCTACACCACTAATATTTTAGAAGTCAAGCGAATCTATTTATCACTTCATAAAAGGATTTCTTCTTCTGCTGCTACTTGAAGAAAAAAGACAAAATAATAATAGATAAATAAAAAATCAGCTTATTTCTCTCTCAGTCCTATATTTATGTATTAGATATTAGCGTTTACAAAAAAGCCTTGCTTAAATAAAAATGACCGTGTGAATACTACCTTTTATAGCAATTATATCTTATTCTCTATGCACAAATCTTTTTCCATATATATTAGATGGTCTAAGAAGTTTAAAAATGGACATGAAACCAAACTTGAACATGAAGAAAATTTTGTTCAGCAGAGTACCAGTTTTAGTGAAACCACCAGAGAGAAAGATTCACATCTTAACCACTATTAGATCACCATGTTGTAGAAAAAACTGGAAAACTTCAGACACATCGTATGTGTCTATAAGTACCGAATGAGAATTTGCTTTGCCTTGAGAACGATGAATCAACTTCAAAATAGCATAAAGTCATATTGTAATTTTTGGAAAAGGTTTTGCGGCATTCGCCTAATAAATCTTGATGTTACCTTTTCCAAATTTTGCAAAATTTGATTATTGTGTTGCATACTTCAGTTTTTTTGGTCACTGCTTAGTAGTTCAGTTGTAAAAGGCTCTAAAGCATTTCAGAAGCTGGATGTTTTCACGAGCACTCATCAGGTTAAAAAATAAGATGACTAGAACTTCTTCTTGTGCTATAGAGAGGCAATATAATTTTTAAATCACATATTGTGCTTCATTATCTGAAGGTAAATTATGATCTCTATCATAGCCAATAGCATAAGACTACTTAGCCATATATCTGTAGGCTTTTATGCTTGTTCTGTCTCTTGTCATAATCAGAGTTCACCTAATTTTGATTGCTCCAATTGCAACAAATTCACGCCGGTATGTTGGATTAGCTAATTATTTTTAACTTGGAAAAAATTGGCATTCTATCTTAACTAGCCAATAAGTGGAAAAGTTGTGTATTATTTGTGGCTAACATCATCATCTTGATACCTTTTTGGATTGCTCTTTTATTTATTCATTAGTTTTTTACAAATAGCTCCCAAATGGAGAGCTTATGGTCAAAATTGAGAATCTTGCTTCGTCTCTGAAATTTTCCTGGAAGAGGCTGCTTGTTATTGATGGATCCACAAGGTCAAGCCATAGCAATGTAAGAATTTTTCTTTGTATATCGTGATTGTTTCCCAGCTTTATTTTAATGAGTGCCTTTTATTTGAATTTTTATAGACATCTAAAGTACATCATTTTTTCTTATTTATATCTTGGATTGTCTACTGTGCAATAAATATGGTCTTTATGACGATGTGAATGTGCTCTTAGCCAAATGGTGTTATAAGTGTAAGATAATATCTGCTTTGATTCCTAACTTCAAATAAGTATTCAAAGGAGTGGCTTTTTTCCCTTTCTCTTATCATCCTCTTTCTTAACCTTTTGAACAAGAGTTTTTCTTAAACTTATTTTTGGACTCCAACAAAAGAAGCCTTATTCCATATAAATGTAGAATCTACAATACTTGTAGCCTTCATCTGGTTTGTGGTGTTACAAGGAACAAAGCTTGTAAACCCCCCCGCCCAACCTCCACAAGAAAAAAAGGGATGAAAGAATGACTTAGTTTTAGAACCCATTCATTGCTGCAACTTATAAACCTGTGGCACTTGTCTTCTTATATCTATTAGCACCAGACTTTAATGGGGAACAGATTAGTTCTTAACTTTTGTTTTATATGGTCTGCACGTATGTAGAGCAATTGACTTCTAGATCCATGGTCTTGCACCTTACATTATATCTTCAACCATACAATGTATATGAAGAATAAAATAAAAGAAAAAATACTACATTTTTTTTTTGGAAAAGTTGATAAGTCTTTCTAAATTAGAATGAGTTGTTCCCATTTTATGGAAAAATAATGCTATGTGTACAAATTGTGGATGAATCCCCATATGAGACAACATTAAATGGTAAGTCCAATATTAATACTCATCCAACTAGAAGTGATGCGGGAGATAAATAGAATTTATCATCCTTGTTGATGATAAGTTAATGTTTCTTGATACTACAGATAGATAGCTTTTGTATTTGACTGAATTTGCTGTGTTTGAGTCTACATCTTCTACACATATAAAGAAGGAGACTAACTTTTACCACTGTTCAAATAGGACAAGTGTCAACATCTAACCATCATCCACATCCTTTTTCCAATCACAGAAAAAAAAAAAAAAAAAGCAAAATATTGTAGCATGTAAACAAATAACCAAAAAGTTGATATAATAATAAGTTCATAAAAGGCAAGATAAATGAGTGCACACCTTAATGCCTGTAAAGCATAACTCTCAGGATTTGATGTGGAGGCCTAAAAAATGGCACTACAAGCGTACACTTTAAGGCTTATCCTGAAAGCCTGACGTGAGAAGCGCTTCAAAGCATTAGTATCAAACAACAAATGAATTGCAAGTCTATTCCATTCATGGCAATCTGATGAGATTTGTTTCAATTTGCTTCCTCAGTTGTAACTTTGTTTCAATCAGCTTCCTAGACTGCAAAACCTCCTCATGTGTTTTGATTTTGTTGAATTAGAATAGAATTGTGTGTTCATTGCAATAAAGTTATCCTTCACTTCAACGATGTGAACTATTCGTATCTCTTAACCTTCGCAACAGTTTAATTGGGAAGTGTTAAGGATATAAATCCCACATCGAATAATGATGTAAACACAGACCAATTAATAAAGATCTTGGGCTACTCCTCTTAATAAGGTTGACCTTTTAAGATGGACCCCCAAATCTTAACAGGAAGTATTTTACACAAGGCACAATGTCACTCCTAATATTAACATTTCCTCTCAATATTATCAAGCTTGTCAGTTTTCTGGCTGCTTATTCTGGTGATGTTATGCCTTTTTATACTAAAGCCTACAGTTGTTGACATTACCTTATAAATGCATAATAATGCCACAGAAGATTATTGTAGTTCAATTTACTATTGGTTAGAATTTATTACTTCTTGACTACAAAGTTGCTTTTCTTACTTGAATTCCAAATGTATATCAAATAACTTAATTTTTTTTTTCCTACCTTAGTGTGCTTACTAATTATGTTATATGTTGCTTCTGAAGTTACACACTTTTGCTTCTGATCAATTATGACCATTTCATTCTGATGGATGATAATAAAGAAAATTCAACAAGGGAGCATGTTCAACGTCTCTTCAACAAGGTATGCATATGCATCACTCATTTAAGTCTTATTATTATCTGCTGGATATTCATCTGGCATTGTACATTTTCATTGTTATTCACGTGTATGCAAATCCATGTAACATACAAAAACATGCGAAAACACGGTAATAATTCTTCTTTTTTCAGAACATTAACTGAATGATTGCCACTTTTTCTTGTCCAATCTGGTGGTTTAAAAAATATGTCGTTGTCATGATTGCACAATACTCTTCAATCAATTATGTTCTTTTCTCCTGAGTTTTTGTTTCACTATAGAATGAGTTGGTCAACAAGCGTACGAAAGTGGCACAAGCCAGAGTACCGTCAAACCCAAATGCATAGCAACGGATGTAGAGTAAGCTTTGTGGCAATTGCATTACAGAAGGATTGAGAAGCTACGCGAACACTTGAATGCTGATCTAGCTTCTTCAGAATTAGCTACTTCTCAGAATGGGAAAGGAGCAACTCGAGGGAGACCCAATTTTCTTTATTGTGCAAAAATGTGATGCATAAACTTGGAAAAAAATAGTGTACTACCTGATTAAATTTAACAAATTTCTATTCTACCAATAAGAAATTTGAATTTGGAGAATGGGTATATAATTTGGTGTTTCCAGCCTTTTAGACTCTTTCAGAAGAATAGCATCTTCTGTAACAAAATATTGGAACAGGCTCTTATCTTGAGATATCAAGGCTTGATTAAAAATTCAAGCCTTGACTTTGTTAGAAGTATTGATTGGAAGTATGATAGGGATGGAGAACCTTGTTGTGCTGAAGTTTGAATTTTACGTGAAACAAAAATTAAAAAAGGCAAAAAAAAAAAAAGGACCAAACAACCTAAAGAAAGGAAAACAAAAAAACAGTAAAAGAAAAAGAAAAAAGGAAAAAGAAAAACTTAAAGGTGTTGAGGAAAGAAATCTTGATGCTTTGCTACAAAAGCTCCCAAGTTGTATGAGCCATAACTTAATTAATCAATTAACTATAATCATCTCGAAGCTTTCATGTATATTACTTTTCATTTGCACCAAATACATTTTTAATTGAAGCTATTATTATAGAATACTAATTTTTCAGGTACAATTTGGCTATTTAAACTCAATTCATACAATTATACAAACATTAAGAGTGAAAAAATAACTTAAAATCACTATACGCTATTAAATACCCAACTAAATTGCAGCACGTGCATCGCACGAGCGTACACTAGTATTCAATAAAGTTTCTGTATGTGGATTTATGTTAACTTGTACTGTCTTTCAAGAGTACAATGGTGTCTAATAGAAGGTGAAAATTCATCTATGGTACAAGTTTTATATTAAATATAGGAATCAATAGATACAGAAACTAAAACCATTTGGCCTATATTAGGCTATCAAAAAAGCCTGATCACCCAGGTGGTGATCTGCCTAGATGAACTATATTTTGCCTGCAGCTTTATTTGATATTCCAAAATTCTGAGTTGTAGTTGAAGTGTTTGTGACTGTTACTCATTTTATGAATTGTAACAGGTTCCTCCACGACAAGGTTAAGCCACAAGTTGTGCATCGTGATGTCCGAGCAAGTAACGTACTTCTTGATGAAGACTTCGGTGCCCATCTAATGGGAGTTGGCCTATCAAAGTTCGTTCCTTGGGAAGTGATGCATGAAAGGAGGGTCATGGCCGGTGGCACTCATGGATATCTTGCTCCGGAGTTTGTCTATAGAAACGAGCTTACAACGAAGAGTGATGTATATAGCTTTGGGGTGCTTTTACTTGAAATCATCAGTGGACGTAGACCGGCACAAGCTGTTGATTCAGTAGGTTGGCAAAGCATATTTGAGTGGGCTGCACCACTGGTGCAAGCTCATCGCTATCTTGAGCTTTTGGATCCTCTTATAACATCGTCGTCTTCTTCTCAAATACCTGAAGTTGGAACTGTCCAGAAAGTGGTGGACCTTGTGTACTCTTGCACACAGCATGTCCCGTCTATGCGTCCTAGAATGTCTCATGTTGTCCACCAGCTGCAGCAGTTAGCACAGCCTCCTGCAGCTAAATAAGTTAAATCATTTTGAAACTCTGGCGTTTATTTTGAGAAGCTAAAACTGATAACCCTCGCCCCCAGTAATATTTTAGGCTAGATCTACTAATGTATCTCTGCTATTTATTATGAAAAAAATGTCTCTCTCATATTTGTAGTCTCGTTTCCTAATATTCGCTGCTCATCAGTAACTTTGAACAATTGTCCTGGACTTTGAACTAGTATACCCTGTAATCATTGTTAGATGTGGCTTATCTAATCATTCTGGCCCATTTTTACCAGTTGGTTGACTTTACGAAACCAGCCTTCTATTGGAAGTAGCCCTCTTCAAGTCGCTCCGTCTGCAATGTGGCCCTCTCCTATCCAAGATGGGTGCCTGCTATGATACTAATTGTAATAGTCACGTTAGATGGATGAAATTCATCCTTAAAACTAACTTGTTAAAGTAAGGGTATTCAGGTGGTTATTAATCCACGAGGCAAGCAGCAATTTGGAATATAGTTTTATCTTTATACAATTAGAATATTAGATCATTAGAACAGGGGAATGTACCCGACGAATTCTTTGTAACATCACAGTCCAGTCAATGAGCAAAGACGATAAATTATTAGTATGAACGTCAGCCATGACGCTTTGTTGGGAGAAATTGCATACCATGAGACTGGCATTGAATTTTCAGATTGTAGACTTGGAAAAAGTAAGTAGTATTTGTTTGAATTCCAAAGAAAGACGTCTTGGTTAACACCGTAGCTAATGCTTTCACCGCCATTTAATTTTCCAGCCCAAATAATTGACATTTGTACGCGTACATAAATTGAAGCTGACCACTACCAGTTGGTATCATGTCTTTCATATACAGAAGAAAACCAACAAACAAGGAGTAATGGCACCAGAGAAGGAACCAGTCCAGTTGAAAGGATTCTGGGGGAGCCCTTATGTCCTTAGTGTTCGTTGGGCTCTAAAGCTAAAGGGTATTGAATACGAATACCACGAAGAAAATCTTTTGAAGAAGAGCCCCCTGTTGCTGCAGTACAACCCGGTTTATAAGAAGGTGCCGGTGCTGCTGCATAATGGGAAACCATTGGTAGAGTCACTCATGATAATCCAGTACATTGACGAAACATGGAAGCAGAATCCACTCCAGCCTCAAGATCCTTATGAAAGGGCCAAGACGCTCTTCTGGGCTAAATTTGCCCATGAAAAGGTAATAAGATGATTTAAGATACTAATTAACATTATGGTCTGTTTATTACTTATTTTGTTTTCCTTGATATGTCCAGTGCATTGCGCCAATGGTAAGTTCGTTCTTCAAGATTGGAGAGGAGCAGGAAAAGTGCGTAAAAGAGGCTTGTGAGCATTTGAGGACCTTAGAAAGTGCGCTCGAGGAGGGGAAACGCTTCTTTGGAGGCGAAACAATTGGATTTGTAGACATTCTTCAGCATGGATGGGATGCTGGGCTCGAATTATAGAGGAAATATTAAGCGTAAAGCTTATTGATGAAGAGAAAATGCCGCGGCTCATTGGCCATAATTGTACAAACTAGCCCCATAATCCCCTTCCAGCTTCCCAAACTCAGGGGGATTTTTGAAGTCCTCTACTGCCTGAGCACGAGCTTGAGCGAGCTACTCCTCAAAACTTCTCTTTGCATGGATAAGCTCGAGCTTTGCTTCCTCAACCTCATCTCTCATCACCTACACAAAAGGACTTCATTATGATTCAAATATTCAAACTAATTCCTCAACGGTACACAAACCTAAACGCCTGTTAGGTGTAGATTTTTTTTAAATGAATTTTGTGAAGAGTAATATTTTTGAAGAATTTTTTTACTAAAAAGTGTGAACACATTATGGATCCAGTACAAAATTATTTTATTGAAAGAACGCGTGGTTAAAATTTGAGGAAAAATAGGCGCTAAGATTTACAATAGACAAAAGCAAAGCCCACACTAAATAATGCTTAGCAAGATCAACATCAATCAGGTTCATGACCCAAAAGATCTGAGAACATTCTATCGTTGCCTCAAGTAAAGTCGTAATACCAACAACCGACCCAAGTGGCAGCTTGATGCCACTAACGGTGGAGACTAGCTCACGATCGAACCAGACTAGTCATTCTAATAAACATGGAACGATCATTTTAGAGGGTTCAAGATCAAATGTGTTAAACTTTCAATCTTTTAAATAAATGGATTTATTTCTTGTATTTCAATTTCTACACCAGCCGAACTTGATTTTTACACCGAGCTAGATCATTAGTGCTATTTTTTCCTTCCCAACCAAAAATAGAAATTCAAGAAAATTTATTAAACCGATCGCAAAAGATGGATGACATTGTCCTATAGGTGATTCCCACCAAGCCCACTCCAAAGACACCATCAACCATTCCATTTTACACTCTACCTTGACTTACTTCAGAATGGACGCCGACTGATTTGGTTCGCATTTTTTAAAATTCAAAAAATTCAACTTTTCAAAAACAAGAATTGTATGTATGTAACTATTTGAATTCATGTAAAATGTGTAGAATTGATTAATACTGCAAGTGAATAAACCCTCAACCAAGACGGATTGCTTTCCCACTAATATGGGCAAAATATTTTGATATAAATGTCCATCTCAAATTATATACCTGCAAGCGTATTACAACCATAACAAATAAAGCTAACGATTTGAAAGTAGTTCTTAAATGGCTATATTGAATTTTTAAGCTACTCTTCAAAAAAAGTAGTAATCATCGATTTTATTTGTGAATGAATTGTGTTGGAGTTGAATATATTCTTGTAATGTTTTTATGTAAAGTCAAGATTCCAAGAAAAAAAAAACAATAACCTTGTCACTTCTATATCTATATGAATAATAAAAAAATACGATATATATATATATATATATTGTAGGAAAATATTTATTGTACATAATCATTTCCATTACAGTCTTGTATATTAATGAAATGTCAAAAAGAAATTGGTGGAGGTTTTTTTATTTGATCGATGAGATTTTGATCTAAATCTCATCACCTCATCCATTGGTAAATTAATCTATAAATTATGATGTACATATAGCACAACAGCGGTTCGTAACATCAAACTATTAAAGCTTAATGCATTTTTTAAATCATTTCGTTCAATTATTTTAAAAATGTACTGGATTTTTTTTTAAAGCCGTGTTTGGATTTGTAATCAATAAATTGTACTCAAATTTGAAATAAAATGTAAAATCTTTTGGGAATTAAATTGTATAATTTTTGTATTCCTTAATTTTATTTGCATTATTTTAAAATTTTCTAAATATTTGAAGTGAAATATAACGAAAAATGAAGAATTTTTTTTTGATTTTTTTGTGTGTTTTTGGAAGTTCAAGAATTGATTCTATTTATTAGAGAACAATTAAAATATATTTCCATTTTAATATTATAGTTAAATAAAAAAAATAGACTCATGAAATTGATCCGAAAACATATGGCGGTTTAAACGTGACTAGTTCGCTAGTTATTCGATTATGCTTTAATGTGAAATTTTTGAATCAATTATGTTTAGAAAAAATAATAAAAAATTCATCTTCATAATAAATAATATCGAGTTGAAAAATTGCAATTGCTTTTTAGAAGAAGGAAAAAATTAAATATTTTATCTGAAAAAAAATGCTCAAATCTAATAAAAAAGAAAGTTAGGAAGAGAAACAAAGATTTTTAATTAATGGGGTTTTTGCTTAAAAAGGCCAGTCAACCATAATTATTGGTAAAATAGTCTATCTCAATAGTTTTTGTTCCAATAGCCTTTGGTCTATTAAATCATACATTAAAAGTCTTAAATACCCTTCAATTGAAATGTCTAAAATATCCAATTTGAAACAAAAATTTACCAAATCCCTCAAACATGAATCCTCACTTTCGTTCTACTTTTCATACACAATTTAAAACCAACAGTAAAATGGCATACTGCCGTTTTAAACGACTGAATGCCGTTTTAACTAATTTTATGTTTGTATCAATTTATGTTTCCTCGTATCCACATAAAAATTAAAGAAAACAAGTTTTAACAATATTTTAAGCGAAATTGAGAGTCCCTGATCCAAAACGGCATGATGTATTTATAAACGGTTTGGTGACATTTTAACTAACGTAGATAATTTTTCACTACATTTATAGTGAAATTGAGACCCTATAATCTAAAATGACATGTTGCCATTTTAAATGATTATGTGTCATTTTAACTAATTTCGTATCTGCTTTACTTTATTTTCACTTGTATACACATGAAAATGAAGGAATTGAAGTTTTCATTATGTTTGGACCCGTTTATCGGCATAAAGTTCACTCGATAATAACCAACACGATTGGTCTATGAGTAAGCTGTATTAAACTTAACTACGAAATAAAATAAATAAAACAAGTATGGTATATAAAACATAGCATGTGCAACCGTTCAATATATATAACTATCTATGATATTCTAAACATTGTTTTTACTGATTTCGAAGAAACATCGAGAATCTGTGACCCAAAACGGTATGTAGTCATTTTAAACGTATGTATATAATTTTTGCTAATTTCGTGTTCGTTTTGCTCCATTATTGCTCGTTTTCACATGAAAGTGTAAGAATGAAAGTTTTAACTAGATTTAGACGTCAAAGTCCACAAAAAATTCAAACTATAGTGAGTCACATCATACGTCGGATTGGAGATTACACTACACTTGACAACCAAGGAAAATGTATACAAAACATAGCATGTGCAATCGTTCAATATGTACAACTTATCTATGATGTTCCAAACATTGTTTTTACTAGTTTCGAAGAAAAATCGAGAGCCCGTGACCTAAAATGGCATGTAGTCATTTTAAACGTATGTATATCATTTTCGCTAATTTTGTGTTCATTTCACTTCATTCTCGCTCGTTTTCACATGAAAGTGTAAGAACGAAAGTTTTAACTAGATTTAAACGTCACAATCCACTCAAAGTTCAAACTATAGCGAGTTACATCATACGTCCGATTGGAAATTATACTACACTTGACCACCAAGAAAAATATAACAAGTATGGTATACAAAACGTAACACATGCAATCGTTCAATTTGTACAACTTATCTATGATGTTTGAAATATTGTTTTTTACTAGTTATAAGAAAAAATCGAGAACATGTGACCCAAAATGACATACAATCATTTTAAACGTATGCATATCATTTTTGCTAATTTTGTGTTCGTTTCGCTTTGTTCTCGCTCGTATCCACATGAAAGTGTAAGAATGAAAGTTTTAACTAGATTTCAACATCATAGTCCACACAAAATTCAAACTATAGCGAGTCACTCTATAATTTGGTTGGAAACTATACTAAACTACACTTCACTTGACAATAGAGAAAAATGTAAGTGGCAAGTTTGATAGTCAAAACATAGCACGTGTAGTTGTTCAATGTGTACAAGACATGTGTGATGTTTCAAACACGGTTTTACTAGTTTCGGAGTGAAATCGATACCTCGTGACCCAAAATGGCATATGCCCGTTTTAAACGTACCAAAGACGTTTCTATTCATTTCGTGCTCGTTTCGGTTTATTTACGTCCGTAACCACTTGAAAATTTATGGATAAAAGTTTTAACTACATTTTGATGTTACGGCCAACACATTTGTCCAAACTATAGCGAGTTGCTCTATAATTCGGTTGGAAACTACACTACACTTAACTTGTTTTAACTAGAATGAAATATTGTTTTTTACTAGTTTCGAAGAAAAAATCGAGAACCCGTGACCCAAAACGACATGCAATCATTTTAAATGTATGCATATCATTTTTGCTAATTTCGTGTTCGTTTCGCTTTATTCTCGCTCGTGTCCACTTAAAAGTGTAAGAATGAAAGTCTTAACTAGATTTCAATATCACAATCCACACAAAGTTCAAACTATAGCGAGTTACTCTATAATTCGGTTGGAAACTACACTACACTTCACTTGGCAATAAGAAAAACGTAAGTGACAAGTTTGATAGTCAAAACATAGCACGTATAGTTGTTCAATGTGTACAAGACATGTATGAGTTTGAAACACGATTTTATTAGTTTCGGAGTGAAATCGATACCTCGTGACCTAAAAAGGCATCTGGTCATTTTAAACGTACCAATGACGTTTCTATTCATTTCGTGCTCGTTTTGATTTATTCATGCCCGTAACCACTTGAAAGTTTGTGGATGAGAGTTTTAACTACATTTCGACGTTGCGGTCGACACATTTGTCAAAACTATAGCGAGTTGCTATATAATTCGGTTGGAAACTACACTACAGTACTACACTTCACTTGACAATAGAGAAAAACGTAAGTGGCAAATGTGATAGTCAAAACATAGCACGTGTAGTCGTTCAATGTGTACAAGACATGTATGGTATTTCAAACACTGTTTTACTAGTTTCGGAGTGAAATCGATAACTCCTTACCCAAAACGGCATCTAATCATTTTAAAGGGAGGGTTGCCGTTTAGGGTTTAGGTTTCAGGGTTTAGGGTTTGCAAAACAAAAAATATATAATTGTTCGACATGCCTTTTTAAACGACTAAGTGTCATTTTAACAAATTTTGTATTCATTTCACTTTAAGTTCCCTCGTATCCATATGAGAATTATTGAAAAATATGTTTTAACTACATCTGGAGTGAAATTTACGATTCAGAACCGAAATGGCATGCCATCGTTATAAATGATTTGATAACGTTTTAACTAATTTTGTATTTGTTTCACTCTATATTCTCTCGTACCCACATGAAAATGAAAGTAGAAAAAATTTCATTACATTTAGAGTAAATCGATAAGTAACATTAAACATCCAAGATCGACAAAAAAAGTTCACCCGATAGTGATCAACAACATTTTCCATGAATAAACTATACTAGTCTTCACTATGAATGAAGGTAAGTATCTTAAATTCTATTATACTTCGATTATAGATGAGATACTCAAAAAATTAGTTTGTTTAATTTATAAAAATCTTTTAAGATGTTCAAAAATATGATCGAATGGTTTTAAAGTGAAATCGAGACACCGTGACTCAAAATGACATGCTGACATTTTAAATGGCTAGTTGTTATTTCAACTAGTTTCGTGTTCATTTCACTTTATATTCACTTATATTTATATAAAAGTTAAACGAATTCAAGTTTTTGCCATATTTGAACAAGAAGTTAGATAAAAAGTTCATCCGATAGTGACCAACACTATGAAAATGCACTACACTTGACAATAAAGAAAGCATAAGTAGCAAGTATGGTATCCAAAACATAGCACGTGTAGTCATTCAATGTGTACGAGTTATATATGATGTTTCAAACACAATTTTACTAGTTTCTAATGAAATCGATACCTGTGACCCAAAACGACATCTGATCGTTTTAAATGTATAGATGACTGTTTACTCATTTAATATTTGTTTCGGTTCACTAACGCCCGTATCCACATGAAAGTTTATGGATGAAAGTTTTAACTATATTTCGACGTTACGGTTGATACATTTGTTCAAACTATAGTAAATCACTCCATAATTTGACAATTAAGAAAAACGTAAATAGCAGGTGTGGTATCCAATACACAGCAAGTGTAGTCGTTTAATGTGTACGAGTCATGTATGAAGTTTCAAACACAATTTTACTAGTTTCGAAGTGAAATCGATACCCCGTGACCCCAAACGGCATCCAATCATTTTAAACGGAGGGTTGCCGTTTAGGGTTTAGGTTTTCGGGTATTGAGGTTAAATTTTAGGGTATAGGGCAAAAGAGAAAACATGTAATTATTCAACACGCCCTTTGAAACGACTAAGTACCGTTTTAACAAATTTTGTATTCGTTTCACTTTATATTCCCTCGTATCCACATAAGATACTCTATAAATTAGTTAATGCAATATGTTGTGACCTTGTGACCCAAAACGACATGTTGTCGTTTTAAACGCATAGATGACGTTTCTATGAATTTAGTGTTCAGTTCAGCTGATTGCTGTTTTAGATACCTAAAATGTCGCATGGACGTTTTAATCGTATGACTGCCATTTTTCTAATTCAGTGTTCAATTCACATCACTTTCGTTCATTCAGCCCCCCAAGTCGAGACCTTGTGACCCAAAACGACATGTTGTCGTTTTAAACGCATAGCTGACGTTTCTACGAATTTAGTGTTCAGTTCCACTGATTCAGCTGATTGCTGTTTTGGATACCTAAAGTGGTGCATGGACGTTTTAATCGTATGACTGCCATTTTTCTAATTTAGTGTTCAATTCGCATCACTTTCGTTCATTAGCCCCCACAAGTCGAGACCTTGTGACCCAAAACGACATTTGATCACTATAGTGAGTCACATCATACGTCCGACTGGAGATTATACTACACTTGACACCAAGGAAAATGTATACAAAACATAGCATGTGCAATCGTTCAATATGTACAACTTATCTATGATGTTCCAAACATTGTTTTTACTGGTTTCGAAGAAAAATCGAGAGCCCGTGACCCAAAATGGCATGTAGTCATTTTAAACGTATGTATATCATTTTTGCTAATTTCGTGTTCGTTTCACTTCATTCTCGATCGTTTTCACATGACTAGATTTAAATGTCACAATCCACTCAAAGTTCAAACTATAGCGAGTCACATCATACGCCCGATTGGAAATTATACTACACTTAACCACCAAAAAAAATGTAACAAGTATGGTATACACAACATAACACATGCAATCGTGCTATGTTTTGGATACCAGACTCGCACACATTGAACGACTAAACGTGCTATGTTTTGGATACCAGGCTCGAAGGGAACGCTTGTAATAAGGTATGATTTTACTAAATTAAATATTATTACTTTCTTGTATACGTTTCTTGACTTTTTTGTTAATAACGTATCAAAAAAAAAATTCGGGGGGTAGCACCCCCGTAAACCCCAACCCCTTCACCTCTACCTCTAGGCCCCCTTACTTTCATGATCTAACTCCACCCCTGATCACAGGACCTTGATTTTACTCCCAAAAAAATCAATCAAATCTTGAACCATCTGGAAGACTTATACAAGTTAAACGAGCTAATTTGTTGAGTATTTTATCCTATAATTGGAATATATGGAATTTGGGTTACTTGCCTTTGTTCGTAGTAAGTATATGTAGTTTACTCACAGAACAAAGGTGTTGGTCATTATCGCATGAAATTTGTATAGACAATGTAATGAAACTTGCTTTTGTTTGTGCAAACGAGTGCAAATAAAGTGAAACAGATATGAAATTAGTTGAAATGACAGCAAAACATTTAAAACGGCAGCTTGACATTTTGGGTTACGAGGTCTCGATGTCACTCTAAATATCGTGAAAACTTTTTTACGCTTATTTTTATGTGGGTACGAGACAATATAAAGTGAAACGAATGCTAGATTAGTTAAAACGTCATCGAACCGTTTGTAACGACAACATGTCGTTTTGGGTCACGAATTTTCAATTTCGCTCAAAAAATTGTTAAAACTTGTTTTCATTAATTTTTATGTGGATACGAGGAAACATAAATTGATACAAACATAAAATCAGTTAAAACGGCATTCAGTCGTTTAAAACGGCAGTATGTCATTTTACTGTTGGTTTTAAATTGTGTATGAAAGTAGAAGAATTCACTGTGATGTAATATGAGTAATTTAGGTAATCTATTAATTTTGAATTAAAATATTTATTTTAAATCATTAATTGTGGTCAAAGGCTAAAATCCCAAACTATATTATCAAATAGACCATTTGCCCCAATTACCACTACAAACTAAAGGTTAATGTAAAGTTTGCAAAAAATTAAAAAAAATAAAAATCAAAGGTTAGGGACCGATGCTACAATTTCCCTTAATTTAATTTTATATTTTGCAATATTAGCAGAAGAGGTCCCAATCTTTAACCAATGTAGCAATATGATCCTAATATAGCATCTAAAGTCTAAATCCTCAATCTTGTTGATACATTTTTATTGCTTTCTCCTTTTTTTCAATTTTATCAAGAGAGAAAATAATTCACCTCCACGGACATGATGCAGTGATAAAGCAGGAGAGTTCTTTACATAGTATCAGAGGTTTGAATTCTTACGGCAGCTGGAGGGCAATATTTATGCTGGAAGGCATAGGTCATGTGGAAGCAAAGTTATGATGCATTTTATTGTCCCTTTGGAGAACATGTCCACAAGTCATAAAGGAAAGTCCATAGGGAGGAAAATCGCATCCAGAATGTTTGACCCAAATGTGTATAAGTTGCAATAGCATCCGAATTTACCCAAGTGGTGAAAAAAAATAGAATGCCGCCACTATTCAAAATTAGTCGGACGAAACTCGAACATTTGAGTCACGAGAGAGAGAGTACTTCTCCTTAATTAGAACATTTTATGTTGAACCACCATCTCCCAAAAATTATCCAAGACAAAATATTTTCAATGTGAGCGAGAATACGAAATGACAAACTCAATTCGTTTGTTACTTGAGAAAAGTGAGCTAAACTCAGAGAACACTGTACGAATTAATTATCTTTTTCATAGTGAAGCTTAACGATATATTAATATACAATTAATTTAGGATAATAAGCACAAAACACTCCTATTATTTGCATGTTTTGTACAAATCGTCCATATCCTTTTATTTTGGCAAAATACACCATATATCAAGAAAACATTATGCTAAACCTCCTTGAAGTTCGATTTTTACATCAAAGTCTTGTGAAATGATGAATTTACCCGCCTGTATAGATAAACAATAAAATATAGAAATAGTTGCAATCATGTCGACAATTTCTCAAAAAATACAAATGAGTCCCATTAAAAAAATGTAGCCTCAGATATAGAGTGACGTAACAAAGCAAGTAATTAAACAACGACAAAATAACGGTGTTGACGAAAATTAGAAGACCAAGAAAAATCAATGTAAAGCATTACCTTTTAGCAAGCAACTTGTGAAAAGACAGCTTAAAACTAGCATTTTACTTCTTTTCAAGCCTGGCCTGACATGGTTGAAGCCACTTAGAGGATTTCAACGAGCCTGTTAAGTATTTTAACTAGTCGAAACCATTTTTTTAAAGAGAAGTATACATAAATCCTGCTTTTACTTATATACATTTCAAAATTAAAGTTTGATGTTTTAAATTTCAAAAATCAGATTTTTATTTAAATTTATTTATGAATTATTTAATTAATTATATATTTTATTAATAAATATATAACGATCACAGATCTATACAATTTGGTCACAATTCAAAAATTTTAAGGTCACAATTCAAAAATTTGATATGTCACAATTCATTCATCGGTCACATTAAAAATTTTAAAGTCACAATTGTTTCATCGGTCACAAATCATAAAATTTTTAAGTCACACATCTTATTTTATAGTCACAAACAACGAATTATAGGTCACAAATAACTTTTATTGGTTACAAATTAATAAATTTGTGGGTCACAAAGTATTTATCGATCACAATTCATTCTTTATTAGTCATACACACTCAATTTAATGGTGACAATCAACAAATCCTCTGTGACCACAACCAACACAACACCGTCGCCGCCGCAAACACCCCAGCAACCACCACCGCCACAAACACCGCCCCGCCGCAACCACCGCCGACCACCAACAACTGCCACCTGCACAACACTACCAAACCACCAAGAACCGCCACCTGCACCACACGATCTCCAACAACAACAAAAAAGGACCACCACCACACAACCGCCGCCTACACCACATCACAACAAAAAAAACCCCCCAACACCACCACCGTCCCATACCGGACCACAGCACAAAAAAAATAAAAACCAAATCACCACACCGCAACCACAGATCTGCAGCCAATTGCTCAAATCTATTGTGGTGAATCTCCAGACCCGCAACCACCACCCAAAAAAAAAATCCCCAAATCCACAACCATTACCATCTTCTTCACCTCTACCACACCCATCACACCACAACTATCAACACAACACATGAAGAGAAAATGAAAAGAACTCGAAGCATATCATCACAGTCGCTGCCGGTCGTCATCTTCGCAACAGTCCGGCGAAGAGATAGAAGAAGAAAGGAGCACATTGGTGATGGCAGTAGCTGAGGAGAGGGGTAGATTACAGACGGTGGTTGTGGAGAGGATCAAATGGCCCTGCTCGGTAGTGGCGTCTTGGGGTTGGTGGCAGCGGCGGCGTCGGCGTCGTCTTCGCAGCAGTCCGGCGAAGAGATAGAAGGAGAATGGAGCACGGTGGTGGTGGCAATGGTGGTGTCACTGAGAGAGACGGGAGGAAGAAAATGTTATGGGTTAAGGATTTTAGGGTTTGAGATAGATATAAATTAATTTATTGTAAAAAAAAAAATATATATATATTTTTTAATTATTAATTAAAACTTGATTTTTGAAAAGTGGAACTTGAATCAGGATTTTTGAAAATGAAAATCTAAAAGCAGGTGTAGGTGTGAGTCTGAATAACGAGGAACAAATGACTACTTATTTATCAAGTATTCAGAAGGTGGCCTTGTGCAATACTTCGGCTGTATGCTTGCAATTGAAGAGCCCACTTTCGAAATCTTAGCCCATCGATAATAAAATTTATCT